>BLLK01000038.1:1233481-1850221 GCA_021927905.1 Chaetoceros tenuissimus | reverse complement strand
AAATTTTCGTTTCTTTTTTATAAAAATGACAATGATACAAGACGTTGAAACGGTTGCACGACAGACGTCATTGGTCGAAACGTCGAAACTGTGCAGCAGGATCTTTTTTCTAATTTTGCTTTGTGCTTTTATATTTATAATACACATAAGCATTTGAACACCGGCAGTTGCAAAAAGAAATCGAACTATATCAAGAAAGATGCAAAGTCCAAATAGAATCAAACTTAACCATGCTCCTAGTGCCAACACTACAGATGTCAAACATATCCAAGATCTCCCTCCAGAAATATTTCAACACTGCCTAGATTTCGTCGGCGGAGGCAATTATGCATTTGTAGCTCCAGTATCGAAACACTTCTATTGGGAATACATCAATCTGGGTGTTGATCGTACAGTTTATGATGCTGACACTGTTCTTGAACAAGGTCGGAATAAACGGACTACAGCAGAAGCAGTCAGTAATGGTTCGTTGAGGCTAGCTACGGAATGTTTCTTGAAGGCTCCAAAAGAGTTCAAGGAGAAGGTTTGTCGTCGAGCAGCAGTCAAAGGAAGGGTAGATATACTGGACTGTGCGATAACATTAGGGGTAGAAGTAAAGTCTAACTTTGAAATGGGCAATTGGGAACACAAGGAAGCAATTGTAAAAACCTTGGAGAATGGTCATTTTGATGTGATTGAATTTCTTTCCAAAGAGGGGGTGAATTTCAAAGAGTCACATTTCTATTATGGTCTTTTGAACAAAGCTCTTGTAATAGGTTTTCATTGGATGACGACGAACGGGATCATGAAAGTAAAGAGAGAGGAAATGGCCTCAAAGCTAGCTAGGAATGGTGAGCTCCATATTTTGAAAGAGCATTATGCTGATTGTATTACGCAAACAACATTTTTGGATTGTGCACTAGGTGGTCATTTAGAAATAATGAACTGGATGCTGCAAATTAAAGATTGTGAATGGGACCAGTGTTTATTTCGATGTGCTGCACGCGGTGGAAGTATTCCAATCTTAGAACTATGTATTCAGAATGGTTGTACTTATAATGATTTTGTATGTTTATGTGCTGTACAGGACGACAAGACGAAAACGATCAATACCCTAAAATGGCTGCATGCTCAAAATTTTCCTTTGGTTGATAGTAATTTGGTTGAGAACATTTGTAACCATCTTGCAAATATTGGCAATGTCGACGCTTTGAAATTGACTAGAGAGATTGGCTTTAATTGGGATATATCGACATTTGAGCGTGCAGCAGGAAGTGGAGATATAGCAACATTAGAGTATTGCTTGAAGAATGGTTGTCCCTATGGTCCAAGCTTGTATGAAAAGGCTTTCGGAAAAAATACAAAAGATGAACAGACTTTGAACGTTTATAAATGGTTACATCAACATGGCATCCCATGGGATGAACGTGCATGCAATGCTGCAGTATACAGTGGACATATATCTACCTTAAAATGGGCTCTTGAGAATGGCTGTCCCTGTTCTGACGAAATATTGAGGGAATCCGTACGAAATGTAAATATGTCTATGCTTGAAATCTATCTCAATAATGTCGAACATATCGAACGAGACGTTTATATTCATGTTATGGAAGATGCAGCAGACGCCAATGCAATACAAATATTTCAACTCTTTCGAGACTATGATTTTGATTGGGATGAAGATCTTATTGCCACTGCTGAAAGGTTCAGCAGAACAAACGTGGCGAGATGGTTGAAATGTATTGGATGCCCAAGCTAGAAACTTTCTGACATGTTGAAAATATATAAAGATCATAAAATTCCTTCATTTAAATCAAAATGGGAATATATCCATATCGAATATTGGAATGTAAATTGAAAATTGTGGAAAAGAAACGTGCCGTTAAAACGGTCATTTTGACTTGTCGTTTAGAACAAGTAAAAAAAAGAAGATTCATGAAATTCTTCTAAATTCTTTCAAAAATTTCAAACAAGTGCATGACTCATCTCTCACAAATTGCACAACAAATAGCAATGAAAACATTTACATCACCTCGGCTTGTATATGCCTTCCTCTTTGCCAACCTTGTAGCAAAGGGCTACGCTAGTGGCTTTGGAGCTTCCCACTGTATGTCAGGAACTCCACCTTGGTTCGTAAGTGCACATGGTCCTTCACGCGGAGGACTCTCAAGTGGTAATCTTGGTCTAAATATCGATGGCGTGTCCATCTCTTCAGGATCTACTGCATCATTGCCTACTGGGAAAACACATACATTGACTCTTTCAGGAAGCGCCTTCATGGGTTTCTTGTTTCGTCTGAGTGGGAAGAATGGCGAAAATGTGAAGAGTGTGATTGGCATTGAGTCTGGATCATCGGGGGAAAGCAAAATCAATACTATTTGCACTTCAGAGATTGGAGGAATTACACATACAAATGCTGGATCGAAGTCATCAATATCAATAACAATGTCATCTGACGATATGATTGACACAACTTTGGACGTGACAGTTGTTGTTTCAAAAGATTTACAAAAAATGTACTATGAAGCATTTGATATTTCCTTCTTTTCTGACGGAACTGTACCAACTCCAGCACCAACTCAATCGCCTACTTCAGCACCATCTCAGTCACCAACTGCAGCGGTAAGAATCATAATGGCTTTATGTCTGACTCATCTAAGTATCTGTTTTCTGTTTTCTAGCCCACAAGCACGTCCCAAATCCCTTCAATTACCCCATCGACACTGCCATCAACACTTTTATCACAGATGCCGTCAATGAATAAATCATCAAATCCTTCGAATGCTTTTAGTGAGAGCCCGAGTGTCGCGCTAACTGATGTTGATGAGACCCATTCTCCAAGCAAGTCAAAATCAAACTCTCCAAGTGAATCACCATTGCCAAGTATGGCTCCAAACATGTCAATGATCCCTTCCATCTCAACAAACAGTGGAATTAAACCATACAACTTTAGTATATTACTTTTCATTTCTGCTGTAGCAGTTTCTGTTTTACTTCTTTGAAAGTCTGATGGTTTCATGATATCTTTTTACAAAAAAAGAACAAGCTAAATTGAAATCGGCATACGTTTTTTCATACGTAAATAACCAATGTTTCACATACTTAACTACGTATGTACGTAGTACATAATTAATTGATCTATTCGCTTCCTTTTATTGACTGATCCGCATATAAATACGATGGTGGAGATTAGTAATGTATAATGAGAACAAAATTTTATCTTTTGGTCTTCACTCAAAAATTGAAAATTGTGAATGAGGAGGAAGACGTTAAAACGGTCATTTTGACTTGTCGTTGACCTCTTGTTTTGGCCCAAATGCCCTCATTTTCATTGGATATCTTCAGGAAGCGATCTTCTTCCGGAAAAACGTCAGAATTCTCATCACAAATTCCTATCTTTTGCAATGCTTATTCAGATAGATTCAGATCATCACTACAATCTACTCGTAATTGAGTTCAATACCTGCATAAAATCAATAAAACAACAAAAGATACCAATCATATATAAACTGGCTACAATGGTGAACTCAAGCAACGATGTACAATGGGACGATATTGATAAATTTAGATTCTATGGCCTTGGAACAGGCATGTATACACTCATCACAATGACACTCCATCCAATGAACGTCATCAAAACGAGGCAACAAGTTTTAACGGATTCAAATCAGATAACGAGCCACATGTCAAAGTTTCAAAAAATTAGGGGAATGTATAGGGGATTAGGAATAGTGTTGGTGGTAGCTGTACCAGCTCGTAGCATATATATGGGAACTATGGAACATACAAAGAATTACCTGCAGAAAGCATTACAAAGTTCCAATGTCACATCAGATCAAAGGACGCTGATGGCTTCTATTACTGGCTGCGTCGCTGGTGGAGTTGCATCTGGTGTAACTCAAACAGTAGTAGTTCCAATGGATGTTATATCGCAACGACAAATGTTGAATGAGTCAGGAAGTGCTGTACAAATCATTTCTGATATCTTGAGGAATGATGGGCTCCGAGGCTTCTACCGAGGCTTTGGAATGAGTCTATTCTCCTCGCTTCCAATAGGTGCTCTGTGGTGGGGTAGCTATAGTGGAATGCAAAATTTCGTTCAAGGCAAGTTCCAACAAAAGGGTTTTGACACTCAAGACCTTTCTGTTCGAGGTATTGCACAAGTAGTTTCTGGTGTAACTGCAGCTGCAGTCGCTGCAACATTAACTCAGCCTCTGGATGTTATCAAGACACACGTTCAAGTTTCTAGTAGCTCCTCCTCGACTAGTTCCAGTATGATGCAATCGCAAATGCAACAAAAGGTTACTTATTCCAGTGTCGCTCGTGAGCTCTACTCCAAAACTGGTGCCAAAGGGTTCTTTCGAGGGACTACACCTAGAGTTACTAGAATGGCCATGTGGGGAACAGTCCTCAGTGGTGCACACCAAGTCTTATGTCATGTCTCTAGAAAAGATTATGAATTCGACTTTGATTTTGAGCTAGGACAGAAGCTAGTTGCTTAGATATATACCACTGGTCCCAATTCAATACATACTATATATTTAGATGCCAATAGTTATAATGTAATTTTTAGATTTAAAAGAAATTCATGAAGTATTTACATAGACATTCATACGCACAAGATGGACATAAGCATGTACGATTTCATTCATCGGCTTAAGGAACTTATAACTTATGCTATATCTCTATGTACTTTCCTCCTTGACATGTATGTAACTCTCACTTTGTTTACAGTGGCTTAACATCAACCTTTACAGTATAGTCCTCCATATCAAAGGTTGTCTCCAATGCTTCTTCTTCTGATTCTTCATTTGCAGAACTAACTTCCTTCTTTCCCTCCAAATGAGGAAAGCTTCCAGAGTATGGCTGATCATCCTCTGAATCACTATCGCCTTCATACCATTGATCATAGGTATAATAACGATAACCAACCAAGCCTACAAAAGCAGCTATAGCTACTCCAAACAAGGACCCAACGATAACACCAGCCTTGTTCTTTTTCTTTTTAGGTTCTTCACTCTCATCCTTGACTGTAATCTTTGGAATTGTGTCAGAAGTTTCGGAAGTTTCTGACGTATCGGATGGTTCTGATTCATTTTCCTCTGGACTCACCTCCCACTCAGAAGCTTTGGTAAAGAAAGCTTCTCCAACTGGATATGGTGATAGTTCGGAATGATTACGATTACGAATTGCATTCTCTAATTTCCAATAGTTTTGCATGATTGTCATCAATTTATTGTTGCAACGTGCTAAAGATGGAATATTGGTAGTTTCAAAAGTAAATGCTCCACTGAGAATAAATGTTGTTCCGTAGATGTTTGCATCGTCTTTATGCTGAATAGATTGCTTTTGAAGAACTTGAAATTCCACAGTGTCGAGGATATGTTCTGGAAACTTGTTTTGGAAAAAGTCCTTCATTCTTGCTGTTGAGAATTCATTAATTGCGTCTACAAATACACCTGTTGCTTCATCTGATAAAGACTTTGGTGTCTTGAAGAAGGTTACTTCGAGTGGAGGTTCAATGGCTACTTGACGCTGGTCGAGTGTAAGTGCTCTTTGGGATCCTCGCACAGATGATGTCGAAGCTCCCGCAGCATAAAAAGCGCACTGTAACAGCACGAGAAGTAGTGATTGTATAATCTTCATGTCTGAAGTTAATAATAGTCTTGGTGGTATGTCGATGAGTGTTGTATGAAGCAATTGACTTGTATGTTTCTTCTCTGCTATTGAGAAAAACTCTCTGTTTTTTGTTTGCCATCGGCCATCGGCGCACCAATGCATAAGTAACTTGGCGGTTCAAGTCTTGTAGAAGGCAAATTCGATGTCAAATTCTTCTTTACAAGATTGATTCACTAAAATAGATTACGACTTTTCTTGTCGTGGTGGTCATTGTCACAGTGCAAAAGAAAAATTCAGAAAAACATGGCATGAATATGATGAATGATGAATAATGGCAGATGAGGTATACTAGCTAGTGTAGTGTTCATTATTTGAGTAAATTCATGAAGAAGGTTGAGTGGTAGAAGAAGCAAGAATCTAATGGCCGCAAATAAAAATGAGATGTAAAATTTTTAACAATGATGTATCTTCATTCTGTCGTACTCTTGAAATATGTTCACATTTTTTTAAACTTGATGACTCGAACTAAAACTTCTTTCGATAGAGGCGCAAACAGAAAGTAACATAGAATGCCTTTTTCTTCCTCTTGTAGAGCACAGAGGTTCGTGTAACTGCTCCTATTACTGTTATTCATAATAGCGGGTATGTTTATTCATGAAAATGAAACGGGCATAGTAAAGGATAACCAATTAGGAATAAACTACTTTACTTTCAAGTCTAGATTACTTGCTGAGAAGCGCTCGTAAGTTATTGTATGCGATTTGATTCTTTCTCTGTATGATGATGGCTATGGGAAAAGGGCATTCGCAAAAGCTAGTCGCTAATTGAATGATGATGCTTTTGCGATTTTTTGATAGTAATGGATTCATATGATATTTATAATTTATATTTTAAAACCATGATGGTTCCGTGTGCCGACAGATTATTGTTTGAATATTCAACATGGTCAAATATAATGAAAGTGCGGTAAAAAACTCATGAACGCTTACAACTTCATTAATATTGCAATTGCACTGTTTATATATTCCAACTAGTGATAATCTACAGCACTATACCCTCCTTGCTGTAATGTTCCAAAACATAAAACCCCACATTACACAGTGATGTATCTTATTTATCCATCGATATTTTTTCCTTCAAGTTCATACTGAATATCTAAATTGTTAGCCACCAAATAAAGATCATCCAACATTTCCTTTGCAATATAATCTTTTGAACAGTAGTTTCTAGTTTCTCCATCTACAAATTCAATCGAGACACTAGGTGGTGCGACTGTTCCAAGTACTTTTGCATTTATCTTGAGTTTAGGGTTTGCTTTCTTGAATCTATCAGCTTGAACTTGTCGCAATAATTCCCTTGCAGATTTCGTTCGGCTGTCAAAAGCTGTGTGATGCAAATATGAGATTTGTTGGAATAGATATAGATTGCGAGTGTTATAGAAAAAGAAGAAGTGACTTACGGTTGAATTTGATGTCAACCTTTTTGACATACTTGAAGAGATGAGTTGTCATTTCACGAGATAATTTAAGTGGCATATTAAAAAGCTTGATGATTCAGAGAGTTTTCGATATGGAGTAAAGTTTGCAGAACCTAAAGATAAACTTTGTTGATGCGATGTTGTTTGACTATGTTCTGTTATCTGCTTTCTGCTTTTTGTGTCTCGGTAAAAATTGTGTGGTGTGTGGTGTGCGAAGAGCGGCGATAGAAAGCTGCAAAAACATATAAATGTGTTTATATATTGTAACATGGGCCTATGCTGTTGGTCTAGATAGTACAGTGGTCAGTATCTCGCATTGTGGTTGCGATGACCCGAGTTCGATTCTCGGTCTGGACACGTTTTTTTTTTTGTCTAGTGATGATCATCTTCTTTTGCATTCTTGATCAGCTTGTAGCGTCCACTTATAGCGCCAGCAACGATCAAAATCAAGAACTGCATGATTTTATGTTTTTAACAAATGACCTATGAAACTCAAAAACTGCATATGAATATTATCATCGCGCACTGCATCGGTATCCTAGTGTTCTTCCTACATCGTTTTTGAAAATTGAAAACTAAATTGAATAGATTCGCACCATACTCACCGTTTGATTGAAGAGAAAAGAATAATGTTTCTTACATAAATTCAAATCACCATTGCTGTAAACCTCAGGAACCTAATCCGAAACCCTAAACATCACAATCTTCTTCATACACACCAGAAGCTTGGATTACATACACTCTCGATAGCTGAAAGGTATTCATATATTCTTCTACTCTGCATTTTGATCCTTCTTTGATGTAGCTTTTTACTACTTTGAATTTATTTGGATTTAAATTACTTTCCGATTGTTTTGGCTTTTTCTTTATTTGATGATGAAGTGTGCTTACGTCATCTAGAGAACCACAAGAATCATCCTAACTTGAACTTGGTTCTTTTGGGAATGGGAATGGAAAACGGAAAACTTAGATCAACATTGAAGAAGTACTAGAATCCAAAAAATACGAAGCAACGTGATGATCGGGGTGATACTGAAACTTCTGATAACAAAGAAATGAAGGAGTTTCCTTGGAAGAAAAGGGTATGTATCGTTGCGCAACACTTTGTATGATGTAGATATTAAAAATAGACATCATGCTGATGCGTACCACAAAATGATTACCGTTTGAACTTCAAGTGATGAAGAGCGACATGCCGTTTAAGTACCACTTCCTTTTTTTAAGTTTTTGTTTGGTCTGGCTTATCTGTGTAAAGTCTCGCTGATGTAAATGGGAAATGTATATATATATATATATATACACTCAACAAATGGGATAAGAAATATTAGCTAATCAAACAATTACAAGAAGCTCTTATTGAAACTTATATCCTATGTATATTTATCTTATAATGTGATAGAAGGGTTCTTTACATTGATTTCTCCCCTCGCTTCTTCTTACTATGTACTGCAATCTTCAGAAACAATGTCGCGATCTGATTTCTACGACGATTACTACTAGCAACTTGGCTACCATCATCGCCATTTGTTGCATTACTTCTCTTCCAAAGGAAACTTGATCTGATTTTCTTCTTAGTGCGAAAAGGAATGCTCTTCTCTATTACTTCATTTGTAGATTGTTCATCCTTGTACTGCACGTCCTCCTTCTCTTGATCTTTTTCACGACAAGAAGAAGATCTTTGTTTGATATCAAGACTCCACATATCAATATAACTTATGATATTATGAAGTCTTTGACCATCAACAAATGAGTAAGTGCCGCGAAAGTAATCCATCTCTTCGTCAAAGGTCTCTAAATCGTGATGTCTATCAAAGGTTCGAACTGCAGTAGCAAAGAGCTCAAGGTTGTATGATATGAACTCAAGAAGCCATGAGACTCTTTCTCTAACACTGCTTAACGAAATAAGCATGTCTTGATGGCGTATTGACTCTTGCTTTCTCTCTAGACGGGATAAAGCCTTGTTGATTAAAGTCTCTTCGTCGTAGTAGAAATAATTGAATCTATCAGAATGAGATTGCAACAAACTCCAAAAGCACCTCTCATTGGCAATTACTTTCTCGTCGAAGAGGACATCAGTGTCGATGCCGTTGTTTTTCGAGCAAACTTGTACTTCTCTCATGGTTTTCTGTATGATTTTGATGGGAAAAAAGTTGAGAAGTGCTTTGCTTTTGCAAAACTTGCCAGTTTCTCTCGGTGTCCTGGGCTTCGCGGGCAGCATTCTACTTCAAGTGGCAACATTCTACTTCAAGTAAAAGCAGTTCTCTCATGTCGCATGCTAAATACAACTTCAAGTTCAGGGGCGCGCGGGAAATCACATATGAAGTAAGTTGCTCAGAGGAAAAATTACACATCCACAAGCCAAAGCACACGTCTTACTCTAGTCAGTCTTTTGTTTTAATTTATTTGATTGGGAACTAAGGATACTGCTCCTTTGCTTACAAACACAGTTCAAGATAATACAAACGTGTTAGGAGCACGGCATGGAAGTTTCTAGAAGTCAAGGTCGATTACTTCCTTGTGCAATTTCTCCTGCGCTACCATGACCAAAGATTGATCAGTGAGTCGAAGGACAAACTGAATCATCATGAAGTTATTTCTCTTCTCGCTCCTGACAAAATGGGGATCAGGGTAAATTTTATCACAAGCTTCGCCTAGCGGAATAGTGATGCGACTACAAAGATAGCCGCCCTCGACATCCTTCAAACTGCTGTAGCCAGCCAGTCATTACCTTCTCCAGTCCTTGCTCGAACCGGAACTTCTTTCTTTGATCATTCTTGATGTAGGGCATTCTCTCATCTGTGAGATAGTCCTGATCAAGAAAACAGTCTGGGATACGAATGCGCAACAATAGTCATATTTTGTCATTTTCTGAAATATAATCGAGGACAAAAACTATTATACTTTATGAGCTGATGTCAAAGGGAAGGAGGGGGAGATTGCAGGAATACTATGAATACCAACGAGCGCTATGAAAGGAAACCCGCCCTCAATGATTCTTCTTCTTACAGAATAGAGGAAGCAAACGTTGCTAGATGTTGGTATAGAGTGGTTCGTTCGAAACAATTGCAACAAGAATATATTTATCGAAGATGATGCATTCGAAGTTCATTCGTTAATGTAATTGCTTCAAATCGTAAACAATGGTATATTCATCATTGCTTGAAAAATACATAAAGAGGAGTAGATCTAAAGTTTAGTCGCCAGACTGAAGTAACAAGAGAATGACATTGAAGCAAATGCTGGTACTAAGCAAAATCAATGTTGTAGTTAAGCGTACTATATAACTATAAAAAAGCCAAGTACGTAAAAATAAAAACAAACGTGTCTGTGATAGTAAAACATCAATTTATTAAGTTAGCAAACTTTTTTTCAATATACAATCCCTAGCTGAGGTTAAAAGAAGTTAATCTGAGCTCTTCTTCTTCTTTTTCTTTTTACTCTCCTTCTTAGACTTTTTAGAAGAAGGTTCTTCTGCATCTTCGACATCCTCTGCCTTACGTTTCTTATCCTTCTTCTTCTTCTTTTTCTTATCCTTCTTCTCAGAGGAGTCACTTGCTTCCTTCTCAATAACAACGTCATTTGAATCATTGTATGCAGGCTTAGCAGCTGTTGGTGTGTATGTAGTAGTCTTCTTTGCTGTGAGAGCTCCATCCTTATTTATCGATGAGATAGCTCCTGATCCGCCCTCTAGTTGTCTGAGTCTTGCTTCTACCTTTGCTCTTCCTTCGTATCCAATAGTAGTATCTACATTCTCGGCAGTTTCGTCTGATAGAGCATCTACACGGGTAGCCAATGAAGCCTTTGCAGCAAGAACTCTACTAATCTTACCCTTATTCTTTGGTGCTGCCTGTCCAATAAGCGAGGCGTGATAAATAAGACCGTATTTTGGTGTATCGTGCTTAGTTTTTAAAGCACGGAAAAGAGCCTTCTCAGCTCCAAGAATTTGGACAGTGGAAGCAGGCTGCTTTGCAAGATTCATCAATGATCCAGCATGAGAAATGAGACGTGCTCCAACAAGTTCACCAACGAGGATGGTAAGATTCGGTGCGATTGCATTCATTCTATTCTTTAGGTAAGTGAAGAGCTGAATACGATATTCAGTCATGGATAGCACCTGTTCTGCAAGAGCTTGGATATTGATGATATCCATGTCAGCGATTTCAGTTCCCATGGATACTTCTGCAGCATCCTTAACTGTCTTTTCAAGAGTTTCATCTTCAAAGATGGATGAGAAATCACAGTTTTTAAAGTTTGTTCTGAATCCAGCAGAAAGAACAACCTTTGCATATTGTGCATTATCGTTTACAATTGCTTGCATTTCTTTGGGGTGGTTCAGGAAAAGTGTCAGTATTAGGTTCTACATGATATGCAAATCATCCTCTATTCTTCTTCTTTTATTGATTACTCACCTGGAAAGTGCCATCCATACCATTCCTTGACTCTCATTGCATAAGTATTAATTTCCTTATCGAGTTCATCCAACAAGCCAACAGCTTGAATAACCATGGTGTCAACCTTATCAGCAGAGAACTTGAGCTTATATCTACTCAAACTATGACTCAAACCAAGCTGCATAGCACGAATATCATCTCCACTAGGAGCAGCCTCAGTCGCGCTCTCAAGAAGTTCATCCATATATGTTCGAATTCCTCTAAACAATTCCATAGTTTTACTGTCACTGACAATGTCCAATCCCGATACCTTATCTTTAATATCAACTGCCAAGTTTTTGTCTATGACTGCTAAACTCTCTCCTTTGAGATCCTTCTTGACTTGCTTTTTCAGAAACGATTTGAGAGATTTTGACACTTTACCCTCTACACATGCTGTTGCTGCGGATACAGCATCTGCGGTATCAACAAATGGTTGAAAGGAGACGAGGTTTACAAATGAAGTTGCGTCTTCTGCTGATGAGAAGAACTTTTTGTGAATATCGTCTGCATCTGTCTTTGCCAGTTTCTTTTCATTGGAAACCTATAGAAAGAAACGTTAGACATTTGTATAAGAATGAGAGGTTGTATAGGGTATCGGAGAGAAAGAACAAGTCTTGACACAACTCTCTCGCACTCAAGATAGATGATGACGTACCTTGAACAAGGAGTATCCAGCTGGTGTCTCGAAGAGTACAATCATATTGTTTGTATTTATTAAGAATTGATGGTACTACAACTACTTCAATTGACTATTCTTCTACTGCATGTAGATAACTTCTTTGATTGGATCCATTGGCTTTGAGTTGATAGTCTCATTATTTTTTTTCAGTTTTTCTTGGCTGTCGATGCCTTTCGAAGTCCCTCCTTGGATAGGGACAATATTAGACCTCATTACCTATAAATATATATGTCTAATATATGTCGAGGTTGAGTCAGGAAAAAGAACAAGTTTTGAACATATGTGTGAGGAGACAGTTGTGTGAATTTATATTCATTCAATAGTTATCTAAACAAACTATTTTAAATCTTGACCTTTGCTCATTGTCTATTGTATATAAATATGGTGAGTTTGATAGAAAAGCTGAGAAAAAGAAGTTAAACGAAAAGGAAAATTGAGTCCCACATATCATCTTCTTTTGCTAGACAACAACAACGAAGTTTTGCAAATGTTACATGTAATTCTATGAATGAATGGAAAACCAGTATACAGTAACTAACTCTTTTTCTTCAACCATCTATATAGCCTAAAAAGTGTGCCGAAGCAGCATTGTCCCTCCTAGAATGCATGGAACGATCAGAATGTGTCAAAGATGGAAAATCAGTACATGAATGTCTCAAAGACCCTATTGAATCGGATGAATGTAAAGCACAAAGGAATGCATATTATACTTGTAAACACTCTCAATTGAATATGAGGACTAGAATTCGTGGTGTTCGTGTGTATTAGTTTGATATGGTTTTGGATATGCTAAAAAAAGAAGATTTGGATTCGTTGTTGAAATATTTCTTGTGATTCCGACAATACCGAACATAACTGTGGGCATGGGATTCATGCTAATAGAAATATTATTTAAAATTACTAAAAGATGTAGCTATTCAAAAAGTAAAATCCATACATGTTTACAGTAACTCCTTTGTATAAGTACCATGCTTTCACTTTATCAAAATATTCACTTGCGTCACTTATCTCTCAAGTCTACTTTGAGTCCCAAAAAAGATAAGACTATGCCAAATACCAGAGAGTAGAGTATGTGAATATAATACATTTAGGTTACGATGTTGAGACAAACAGTATCATAAGTAGCAACAATCGAGCTTTATTCTAGCCTTTTTTCCTTCTAGAACACGTATAGTATTGTACATTCTTCTCCAGTGCGGTTTCATTCTTGTCACTGGCATATTTTATATATCTTTCATCATACATCACTTGTAATCTCTAGAATATATAAAATTCAATCTAAACCTTCCGCCTCCCATAAATCAGTCAAAATATCAATCATTTGCGGTAAAGGAACAGGTTTTGGAAATGTAGCTTTATCTTTTCCGCCTTTCAAAGCTGACCGCCATCTATTCGACACAATACAGTCAATGACTTCATCCACGTCTAAATCAACCGCTTGGACTTTATCCTTTTGAAACGCTGGATTCGCAGCTGCTGCTTTGGCAAGCCAGTCTTTTCTTCCCTCTTCCCATTTTTGAAGTCCTAGGAATAAAATTGATGATGAGTGACTGATGTGTCAAAATTATATAAAGCTATATTTCCTCCATATAAATACCAAGCATTTAATGCAAAGATATGTATGCACGTGTCTCTTTCGTACCTGTGTTCACAAAGGAACCATCGGGTGCAACCTTCATAGCTTTTGTACTTTTTGTTTCAATCTCTTCTGTTTGTGCCTGTAACTTGATTCCGTCCATTCTCTTTTTTGGGAAAAAGAATATTCAAATGCACTACTACCGAACAAAGAGCAATCTATTACTAGAGTGGGTTTCTGATCAATGAATAGGAGCTGAAGAACTATGGATGGAGCAGTTCCAAGTTGAAAATAATGAAAGAGACACACGAAGACCTTCTCGTAAACTGAAACTTGAAACTGAGAGAAACGAGGGCGGCGTGTGGGGGGGATAAGTTCAAACTTGGGTAAACATGTGATTTCAAAATCAATTTTGTAACTACCACAACGGCAGCAAAATTTCATGATTGCAATCTTGTTTTCTGGTTATTTTAGTACAAAAATGACTCTTGACACAAGTTTTCTGTCGTGCTTTCGCTTCATTCTTTTTCCAGATTTTTTCCAACGATTGTGTAAGTACTATTTCTTTCCATATCTCATCCATTTGTGATTGTGATGAAAGAGATGACTGCCTCATCCCAGAAGACTGACTCATCCCAAAAGTATCCAATCACAAACGAAACACATTCACTCATTATGAGCAGTAAAGTCAAAGATATCCCTCAGGCAGCAGAGCCATCGTTTGAACAAAGTGCATCAGGAGACACAGAATCCATCGATACTCGAATAGTGTTTGGAGAAGATGCTCCTGCCTACAAAGTACTGCAAGATGCCAATCTATTAGTTACGAAATATCGAAAACAGAAATTTGAAGATATCTTTGAAGAATGTGATTTGACTCCTAATTCGAGTCATAGTAAGAATTTTGATATGCGAATGAAATATGGTGTGTATTGGACTCCTGGTTGTGGCTTTTTGTTATATGTAAGTTTCATAGAAAGCAATTCGATGTATGCATGAATATTTCTCTTACTAATCTCTTTTCATGATAGAAACTGTGGTTTCGAGAAGTGACTGTTCCATTGGGACATGTAGTATGTTTCACAGATGACAATGAAAATCATATTTTTGCCAAACCTGGAATTCATAATATTCAAAATGCGTTCTTGAGCCAAAAGGGAAGTCCAATTGCTTTATTTGGTAATCAGAGGAATATTATTGAACATGGAGATAGATGCGTATTTACTGTTCCAGAAGGGTACTTGGGCTATGCTACTGATTTTAATATTCCAATTCTATTGCCTCCTGGTTTGCACAGTTGGAGATCTGAGACGTTGAGGTTTGAGAAAATGATTCGTTTGGATGGTTCGCCGGTGGTTGTCGTTGGTCCATATACTATTTTGACTGTGGATGAAGGTTACTTTGCAATCACGACGAATAATGGTCGACAAGTGATTTTGGAAGGAGGTAAATGTCATTTGTTGACCCATCGGAAATGGAAATTTGAACGATTTGTTAATATGAAGATTCAGTGTGAAGATTTGAGACAAATTAATGTTGCTACTGCAGATAATACTCTTATGAACATTGATGCTACCATTGTATGGAAGATTAAAGATATCAATAAAGCGGCAGCTGTCATGACTGAGACAATCATGCAATCTGATTTGAGTGTAGGGTCAATTACTGAAGATGATATTGGCAGCTTGTCCAAGTTACGAAAAGATATCATGAAGCAAGGTGTTGGTGCAATAGCAAGATTCATTAGTCAAATCAATTATGAAGATCACATGAATGAAATCTTTTCTGAAGCCGGTAGTTTTGTAAGTGGCAACAAGAGTGTATCAAGTACGAAAAGTAATAAGGAAGTTGATAATCCAATGTTTAACAAGGAACGTTTGGATGAAGCTGTCAACGATGCAAATGAGATTGTGCATGAGTTTGGGGTTGAGATAACAAGCATTAATCTTATTGCAGCCTATCCAGCAGATATGAGTGTAGGAAACGGACCACAAGGTGCATTCAAAGAAACAGATGCTAGATCAAAAGTATCTAAAGTGACCAATAATGATGTTGGAGATGATAATGGTAAGTCCAGAGTTTGGGAATAAGCCTTGTATGAATCAATTGCAATAGCACTGCTCTAACCACTTTCGTTTTGTAGACGAGTACATGGATATACTAAGCGTCGACGATGACCATAGCAATACAGCGTAAATTTTACTTGGAGTAAAAGGGAAGGGGAATTTAAAGCATGAATAATTAATAAATATATAAAGACAAAAGTATTCGAGTAGATGAAAATATCTGGCGTCATGCATTTCCTTGTTAAAGTTACCTTAAATACGCTTTTCACCTCGAAGCCTCAAGCTTTGTCTCTCGGTCATGTTAACTTGTGTACTTTTCGAGCTTCTTCTTTTGATTGTATTTTCTGAAAGTATTTCATAGTCCGATTCCAACCGTGCACAATAGCTATGCGATGCCTACATTCTTTTGAGATCAGCAGTATATCCCTCGCCTTGGCATGCATCCAGAATATCCTTTTCATTGAAGGAACCAAAGATAACGAACGAATTACCTTGACACTATCATCAATGAATATATTGATGTCATATACCTGTACTACTACAGCCTTGTCATAGTATTCTCGAACAAAAATGACATTGGATTTCAAAAAGCCAGTTTGAGAGTAAAAATCATTTCGATCTAGCCATTCAATTGTTCTTCGCTCCATATCGGGTCCAGCTTTTGATATTATAAAGTTGTTTTCCGCACCGAACTTGCAAATAAGATGCCTGATCATCTCAAATGCATATGGAAGAGGCTGATCCTCATCAATTCTACCAATTGTTTCTCCAAAGTCAATGCCAACTCGCCATGCAAATGATGCTTCTTCTATTGCTTCCATGGCATTCAAAAATCGATACTTTAATATTTGTTAGCCGAATGAATTATTACATATTTTTTTCCTTTATGACACTGGTAGTAATAGCGATCAGTTTCGCTCTAAAGTTTTCCAAAAGATGTTCCTATTTGTTCTTAGAACAATGATGGCCTTTGGGGTCGTGAATTTCATGTGCCCCCCCCCCCATCCCATCTACAAAACCGGTACTTAATAAACGAACAAAAGGCTCAGCAAAGATGTACACACAAATCCGAACTATCACTGTGTATCTAGAATACATAATGGTGTTTCCAACATTAAAAATCCCCACAAAGTTTGTTGACATCCACTTGGATGAAAATGAAACATCTGGTGATGAGCTCACAGCTGGCTCATCTATCTCGGGATCAGTAAATATTCTAGTACCGACAGAATTCAAGTCGAAGGAAAAATTTTCTTTACATTTCAATGGAATTGAACACAATTACGTACCAGGTGATGATGGGACCGAGCACAAGAAATATGAATTTGTGTCAATGGAGATCCCTTTGGATATTCACAATATGACTGGAAACAATTTTGAATTTCCTTTTGTGTTTCAGATACCGCCTCATTGTCCTTCCAGCATCCAGATCGAACGACACTATGGCGACAGTTATGAAGTGATTGGGAAAGTGGAATATAAATTGAAATTGAATGATATTGGATATTACAAAGAAACCAAAGAAAAGATCATCAAAGTTCAACAAAAAAAGTCTGAAAATGTAGCTCCTGTCATTCCTGCTCTTTTGGAACCAATCTCAGAAGATATATTTTCAAAAAATATATTTGCATGCTGTAAATACAAGGGAAAAATAATGGTTGCGGCTAAAGTGGACAATACAAGAGTAGCAAAAGGTGCTTCATTAAAGTTCCAAATAGCATGTGTTAATTATTCAGAAGATGATGTGGAAGATGTACAAGTAAGGCTGATTCAGAAATTTTCATTTTCTCATGGACACTATACTCAAACTCGCGAAGTAAGTCGGGGAAGGATCCATTTAACAGATACTCTGAGAGTCAAGAGTAAGGAGGAAATAAAGCAATGGGAACTAGATCGCAAAAGAATGAAAGATTGGAAAATGCAGAAAATGAGGAGAATGGGCTTTACAGAAAATATTTATAAGAAGCTTCTTGCCAATGTTCAAAACGGGCAAGATAAATATATCTTCCCGATTCCTGATAAGTCAACTTTGAAAGGATATTATGATACTTATGAGGGAACTGATGTAAAAGTCCACTATTTGCTACAAATAGAGATTGTTACTCCTCACAGTACAACCAATCCGAAGTTTGAAGTACCAATTCATATTTATAGTAATCGTCCACAATCTTCTGTACCAGAGTTGCACATGGATAACAAAGTCGATGAGGAAAGAGTAGAAGAGTCTCCTTCAATTTTTCCAAAGATGAACTATGAATACTCGTATCAATCTAGTCCAAGAGCATACGATTTCGCAAACCTCTTGGACCAACTCAAAGTAGCTTTAAATGCGAAGTCAAAGCTTCAAGATATGCTCAATGACAGTCAATGGCATCCTACTATTAAAACACTGACTTCAAATCAACTCAACCTTATTCTTGACGAGATTGCTTCAGACTTTGATAAGGGTGACGTAGTTGAGCTATTGGCCGCAAACGTTAAAAACTTTACATGCAAGTATGCGTCTAATATACTTTACAAAACAACTGATTGGATGAGGATATTGGTTGTTCAAAAGATGTTGCCGCATTGTATTGACTTGAAGGAGAATTCATCAGATCTTTTGAAAAATCTATCTGATTGGGAAAGATTGAGTACTGAAAGAGACTTTGAAAATGCTATTGCGAAATGAACAAAATTTCACCATAATGATGGAATACAAGTAGTTCTTTCACTTTTTATAGTGAAAGTGTAAATATCTAGTGGTCAAGGTCTGCCGCTGACGTTGACAACATTTTTTTTTATTACCAAGAATTATTTACGAGTCTTCTTTCCCCTCTTTTCATTTGCCTCGACCGTTACCGGACTCTTTCGTTTTCTACCCTTTCTTTCTGGCTTGGTCGCAGATGTTGCAATCTTTGTATCCTCTTTTACTTCTTCTACTGGTTCTTCTTTAGTACTTTTCTTTTTGCCTCCTGCTCTTGTTCCCTTCTTCTTTGCACTCTTGTCGCCAACCTCGGCTTCATCGTTGTCGCTCATTGTATCCATATCTTCATTGTCCTCCTCTTCAAGTCCCAATCTTTTCTTGAGTTTATTAGCTTTGGTAGCTTCTTCTTCAGTAGCTTTTCTGTACCTAGACAAAAAATACGTATCATGGTTCTTACTCAAGAATCTCAACAAGTCCCCTAGTTGAAACAAAATGATGGACTTTTCTTCTTCGGTAATGTGCTTTGCATCTTCCAAACTCTCATTCAGTTTGATACACATCCGAATCAAATGCTCACATGGATATAGTTCGCAATATCTCTTTTCATAATTCTGTTCAAGTAGCATACACTGTGGAATTTCTTGTCTATACAAGATCCGCTTCTGCAATGCTTGATCGAAAAAGATGGAAACACCATCAATCATAGTTTTCCACTCTTGAAGACCTTCATCTTGCACATCTTGATTTTGCCCTTCCACCACATTCTCTGAGTTATCCTCATCACTTTTCTTTTCCTCATTGTCATTTCTATACATATTCTCTTTACTTTGATAAAAAGCATTGAGAGCATCCATAACCGTGATGGAACTAGGCAAAACATGCAACATGTTACACTGCGAAACAACCTCCCAATCTTCAATCAAAACCTTTTTCAAAATAAATGGAAGATTCATACTCGACTTGCGACTTGTCAAATCTCGTTTTTTCAAATGCATTTCCTTTTGCACAAAAGATTTGGCAGCCTTGTCATTGGGATTCTCCTTTTGTTTTGCTTTTTCCTTCTCCATGGCTTGCTGTGCAATTTTCGTACGTTCCTCTGACGTTTGATAATCTTCAATCGATTCACCACGAGCTTGTTTTTCTCGTAATTCTTGTTCAAGACGTACAATACGTTGCATAACTTCAATCACTTTTTTTTGCGAATTCCCCTTTTTCTTGAGACATTTACTTTCTTCCTTGAGTCGCTTGGCTAGAATCCTTGCATCGGGTGTATCCTCATAGAGTTGATCTTCGTCGACCCATCGATCCCATTTCACGTTCCATCCCTGATAATGAACAAAGTAGTGCCATTGATAGATTGGTTCTTGGTTGAGGAAAAAGTCGTCGGATATGATGGATTCATCGGCGGATTCTAGGAGGCAGACGTTTATCTTTTGAGATTTAGGTGCGTAGACTAGTTTACGTACTACTGCTTCGTATAAAAGGGGAGTCGAGTTGTCCTTTGCGAGAACACGTTGGTATGGTTTGTACTTTGGTGTTGGCGTTTCTTCTTCTGCAGCTGAAGATGTGTTACTGGCTTCATCGTCTAGTTGCTGCTCTTCTTGGGATAGAGACTCTTCTTGAGAAAGGGACTCGAGAGATTCTTCAATCATTGGCTCTGCTAATGTTGTCATAATAGTTGGGGGAGGTTGTAGTTAGATGTAAATGTAATTCACACTCAGTATTTTTATGTGGTATGGTATGTTTTGCATATCTTTATTATTATTACGTGTCTGCACCACAAAAATGAGGCTGAGAATGAAGAGCGGGTTATTACCTACGTCATTGGTAAGCACGACTGTCTCATGCATGTTGCGGCAGTCCCAGAACTTCTTTTTGTGCGATGATTGAACTTTTTTCAAACCTTACTACATTCATTGATTAGATGCAACCCAGTCCTAAACCTAATTGAAGAAGTCTTTAAAAATATCGACCTAGCTTCTGAGGAAAGAACTCCTCCAGGAGGAAAATCATTCAGTGACTAACACATTTAAAATATTCATGACGTCATTAAAAGCGCGGAAAAATGAAACGCGCACCCCACCTTCGACCGTCCATCTTCTCTCTTCAATGTTATAGTTTGTGTGCTATTTTAAAACACGCGGCACATGAGATAGATGAAAAGGCTTTGGGTGTGTTACCACATTTATAAATAGCACAACGGCGTCACCAAACTAGCTACTGGAGTATCAAAAAAAGAAGAATCTTCTTATTCTAGAAATAGAAGCAATAAGACCGCGCAACTAGCAGTACTTGGTACTATCCTCAGCTATTCTTAGCTTCTCAGCTATTCTTAGCTTCTCATACTAGCACTGGAACTATAGAACTAAGAATTTTGTACCTATTACCAAGCAACGACATCATCTAGAGAGACACAAGAATGTCGAATAAGCAAGAGGCAAGAGCAGGCTTTACGGACGACGATACCATTGTCACAAGTACTGCTGCTAGAAGATATGTAGGAGAAGATGACCTAAGCTATATGGACTACACGTATGCTGATGAAGAAGAGGGTGAAACCAAAGCGTTACTTTTGCAAATCATCAAGGAAAATAAGAAATTGCATGAGAAATATGAAGAACAAAGCAAAAAAATTAAAAGATTGGAGGAACAGGAAGAGATTCATAAGAAATACCAAGATCTAATTCAATCCGATCAAGAATGTCGGAACAGGGAATACCAAGAAAATTTTAAAGAATATCGAGAAAATTTCAAAGGTTTACAGCACTCTATTTTAGAAATTGTCGAGTCGAAAGGAAAGAATGGTAGCGACTCAGCATCGTCGGATCTAGGCAAAACGAGAGCAATGGAATCTTTCGACGATGACATTCAAGAATATTCATATGTCAACACTAACGAGAAGGATGACATAGACGGCGCATTTGATTGCATGTCAACTGGGAGGCGAAAGAAGAAAGGCATTTTGATGGGTTTTAATTTTCTCAATCATGATACGTACAACCTCATGATGCTTTCAAAAGGAATTCTCCAGCGAGATTGGTTGTTGGGATTTGCAGTCTTTCTCTTTCAACTTGGACTCGGTGGACTGACTCTCTATAGCCAAATCAAGACAACAGCGAGTGATTTTAATGACACTATTTTCCAAATTCCTATCAGGACAAGACAAGAAGTTTCTTTTTTACAGATAAGCTCTATCATCATTTCAGTATATGGCCAAGAGGATATATTTAATGCAATTGCATTGCCTATTGATCTTCGTTTGAATGGACCTCACCCATGGGGTGGTATTCCTGTTGACGAGAAAGAAAAAAAGTCAAGAGCGAGTTGGATGCTCAAGATATTGTTTCCAAACCTTTTCAAGATTCTCCAGGGTGCAATTGTTTTATTTGCATCGTAAGTAAAACGTCGAAAGTTTTATTTTCTATTCGATTCTCAGGAACAATCCTTATTCTTACCCTATCATCTGAAAGCATCATTGTGATTCTACAGAGTACCGAAGTTATTGATCTCTTGAAAGACTTCACTGCTCTTTATGTCATCTCTTCAATTGATAACATATTCTTTTCTGTTGCTCGTCGGGGCTTCTTTGGGACCAAATTATTAAAGAAGACAGCTCAAGTTGAGGAAGTAAAACTTTCTCCATTCGAACATGATGATCATACTACTGATGATAACATGCTTGTCAATATTCGACCAAGAAAATTCTGCAAAGGAAGTTTTATCAAAAGTGCTGCTCTGCACACAATCCTTGCTCTTTCAATTTCCACATGGATATTAGTAGCCATTTCTCAGGAAAGGGGGGTATTTGCAAAGCTAAAGTACCCCAAATGTGAAGCAGTTGTTCCGTCATTTAAAAACGACTGGAAACTTCTCGAAAACGATGTTTGTAACATGCTCTTCAATCATCCTGACTGTGCATATGATGGCGGCGACTGCTCTGAATTCAATTTAATTTACCCAGGATGCGATGTTGAGGATATTTCTCTACTGGGAAATGGTGAATGCAATGGACCGCCTTATGATTCCAAATTTTGTCGGTATGATGGTGGCGATTGTAGTATTGAAAATTCGCTGAAAGCTAAGTACCCTTTGTGTGAAGACAAGGCCCCTAATTTCAGCCTCAATTGGGCTCTTGTCGAGAATGGGTTTTGTGACATGGTGAGTTAAACGAGGATTTGTTCTGAAAATTTACAGTTTGAAGCTAATGCATTTTTACTTCGTAGGTTTTCAACGTACCCGAGTGTGGAATGGACGGTGGAGACTGCACAAACTTCAACCTTTTCTATCCTGGATGCAATGAAGTCAGGGATTTCAAAATGATTGACACTGCCAAGATAGCTGATGGAGTTTGTGATGGATACCCATACAACTTGGAAGCGTGTCTCTTCGATGGAGGAGATTGTAGAGAAGACGCTGTATACTGCGACTCTAGCATCAATGGCACAATTAATGATAACCATTGTGACGAAGATTTGAATATATGGCAATGCTATTTTGACCGCGGTGATTGTGCCGATTCGACAGCGAGCAATGACGAATATATCGGTAATAACAAATGTGATGATTTAGCCACGGGATATTATTTTGAAGGTGGAGATTGCATTCATCCTGGCTTTGAAGGCTGTACATTTACAAGTGACTATCCGAACTTTGTAAACGAAGTTAGGGATGGCAAATGTCATAATACTCCTTATCATAACAAAGACGAATGTGGTTGGGACGGAGGAGACTGTATTGAATTCAATAAGAAATACCCAAATTGTACTGTCATAGAAGCGTGGAAAATAGGTGACGACGAATGCGATGAATCATTGAATAAGATCGAGTGTGGATTCGATGAAGGGGATTGCTGTGAAGATGCGGAGAAAGATGACTTTTGTGTTGGATGGTACAATACATTGGAATGCTACTGGGATAAAGGAGACTGTATAGAATTCAATAAGGAATACCCTGGTTGCTCAGTGTCATTTCCTAGTGAAATTGGAGATGGCAAGTGTGATGGAGGGTTGTTCTATACAGAAGCATGTGGATGGGACGAAGGAGACTGCATAAATTTCTATGACAAGTTTCCCAACTGCACTGCGAGGTATCCGTATAGGATTGGAAATGGCGAATGCAATGGTGGATCATACAATACAGAAGAATGCGGATTTGACGATGGAGATTGCATCGAGTTTAATGAGAAGTATCCGAATTGCACAGTTGATGATCCATATCAAATTGGAAATAGAGCTTGTCAAACTGGAGATTATAACACAGAAGAATGCGGTTGGGATGGAGGTGATTGCATAGAATTCTATTCCAAATATCCAAACTGTACTGTCGAATATCCTGCATTCATTGAAAATGGATGGTGTCACAGTTTCTTTCCATACAACACTGCTGAATGTGGTTGGGATGGTGGAGACTGTCTTCTTCCGGAATACCCCGATTGCCGTGGTCGTGATTCTGATAAGATTGGTGATGGCCAATGCGATGGTGGAATATACAACACAGATGAATGCGGCTGGGACGATGGAGATTGCATCGTTAATGGATATCCTGATTGTCATGTTGATAAACCTACTTTAATTGGAGACGGGTCTTGCAATAATTATGGAGATTATAATACAATAGCATGTGGTCTAGACGGGGGTGATTGCAAAGTTACAGATTATCCTGATTGTCGCGTCGGTACACCTAATTGGGTTGGAGACAATATATGTGATGGCGGAACATACAACACAGAAGCATGTGGTTGGGACGATGGAGATTGTGATTCGAAGAACAATATTTTGTGGGCGCAATATCCGAATTGCACAGGTGGTGTTAATCCTGATAGGATTGGAGATGATGAATGTGATGGAGGACAATATAACACAGAAGCATGTGGTTGGGACGATGGAGATTGTCTGATTGAAGAATATCGTAATTGTCATGTTGATTACCCTTTTTGGATTGGAAATGATAGATGTGACGAAGGATATAATAGCACAGAATGTGGTTATGATGGTGGAGACTGCATTGGTGTAGATACATATTACAACAGTGAAGATTAAAATTCGAATTTATAAAATAGTCATTTGAATCCACAAAAATGAATTGAGGCTTGAATGAAAAAGCAGGGGTTATTACCTACGTCATTGGTCAACACGACTGTCTCATGCATGTTGATTTAGTCGAAAATTAGCTGCTGCTTGTGTTGTGTGTGTGATTTTACGACGCTCTTCTGCGCCTACATCGACATAAATAATAAATACCTTACAACATTTCGCATCACAGGCATTGTATATCAATAAGAAGACATGAAGAATAGACTAGCAGAACTCATCCTCGAACAGATTGAAGCTGTTCTAGAAAGAGAGCCAAGCGAAGATGCTCTTTTCGATCTGCTGAGAATAGCTTCACCGAAAATCTCTCGAGAATCTTTGACTGATGAGAAGTTGTATAAAAAGCTGATCCTCCAGATTGACGTCAACAAAAAGAGCTCGTTGTATGAAAGGGCAGATAAAGTCGTCAAGGCTTTGGATACATTTTATAAAGAATGTCTGAAAGATGCTAAACAGACATGCACTAGTAAAACCAAAAAAGAGACCAGCACTACTAGTAGTTCTGCTGCTTCTAGAAAGAGATCTTTAAGTGACGATGAACGTACTGAAGAAAGAAGCAAAAAGAAGGGAAAGGTTGATCCACTTTCATCGAAAAAGTTTCCTCTCAATTTCAGTGCACTTGAAAAGTTGCCATTTTTACAGAAGCAAAGGGCCAAACCATTTCGCAAAGAGCTTTCTAAAAAGGAACATCTAGAAGCAGATGTCGCATTTCAATGCATTAATTTAAGAGGTGCTATTGTTCATGGTCGAGGGCCATCTGTTGTTTATAATGCGGAAGGAGATGATAAAGAAAAGTCGGTACACAAAATCTTTGAAAAAAATGGAGGAATCAATTCCTTGACTAGCATTGAAAGCATCAAAGATGAGTTGATGAAGAGGGGACCTGTTGTCTCAACTTCGTTTAGATTGTCTGAGTCATTTCTTGAGTCGGAAACTAGTAGAAGCAGGCATTTCGATAAGAAATTGAAAGATAAAGTCCACCCGGTGTTGATTGTAGGATGGACAAATACTGCAATAGGTGAAGCATGGAATATAATCTCAACTACTGCCAAAAAAGCAACCCATGTTCATCAAGTGGCATTTGGCCAATTAAATATAGATGAGGATTGTATTGCACCAAACAACAATTTTAATAGCTGGACATGGCAAGAAGGTCCCTTTTTTCAGGTTGAAATAGATAAAAATGACTCGAAATGGTTGGTTGAAGATAAATTGAATGTTGTAGTTTCATCAGAACAACTTTGCGAATTGAGCACAGCGGTCGGTGGAGATTTCGTTCAAGCTGCGAATGAAAGAAAAATGTTCACTCTTCAAAATATCAGAAAACCAGCTCATAGTCGTAGTTGTTATTTACAAAAGGTATCATTCTTTACCGGAGATAAATGGAATGTTCTAGTAAAGTTTCGCGATGAAAATGTCGGCGGCAACGTTGACATTGATAGAGATGATGATGGCTTCGACAACGAAGATATTTTCTTACGAGTTCAACGCAGAATAAGAATGCGCAGGTATGATGACCTCTATGACTTCGGGGATTAACCTATTCCACGCAGAAGAAGAAGAATCCGCAGGTTTGGTCTTCGATAAGCAAATTCTAATATTTTCTAATTTTATTTGATAGTAGTTCTAGTAGAAGCAGTAGTGATAGTAGTAGTTGAAGTAGTGATAGCAGCGACGCCGATGTCCCTCCTGCAGAACTCCGGTACCCTAGACATATGTGATACCAGTAGCGATGATAACGACGAAGGATTTGTTTAACACAAAAGATTCTGAAGAAGGACTACTTTCATTAAATAAATGCATTTTTGTCAAAACAAACGATTGTAAAACCTTTACATACAAAATTTGAAAGGTGTAGGCGATAGGAATGGACACGAGAAAGATTCGAGAATTACTTGTAGAGACTACAGTCTATTGCCATCATTCCTGAATATCTTATGTAATTTATTCTAATTTTGATTGTTCATACCATTGCACATTGTCCTGCCTCGCCTATCATCGCTCTATCATCGCTCTATCACTCCTTCACCCATCATCTCTAAAACATACCTTTTCACGATCGCACTTTGGTCAATATCTTCGGCAAAGGGATTCGCTTCTAAATACTCCAACGGGGTGATGCAAATCTGGTTTTCCTTCTTGAATGATTTCAATCCTTGTCTTTTTGCGATATCATAAATGATCTCAGTCATAGGGTTGAAAGACGAACATGCTCGATGTAGAGCAAATTCCGCATCATCTCCGTTGATGTTTTTGATCCATTCATTGACGTTATCGTTGATACTAATATCATAGTCATCATACTTATCTATTTCAAAAGAGGAGACTCTGATCAAAGCAGTATCAACAATCACATTTTCTCCGAGCTGTGTTTGTCTGGGAACATTGACAATGATCAGTTTATGACAGTCCGCAAATGCACCATGGCCAATCTCTCTACAAGACGGCGGTATAAAGATTGAAGGAAGAGAATAACATCCATAGAATGCCTCCTCTCCGATACATTCAAGGCTTCTCGAGAGTTTCGCGAATGATAGATTCTCGCATTCACCGAAAGCATTGTCTTCAATTCTTCGTACAGAATCACTCATGATAACGGTCTCAATTTTTTGAAGTGTAGAAAAAGTAGCTTCAGGAATCACTTCAACTCCTGGTAATACAATGATTACTTCCCAAGACTTTTGCTCTTCTTGATCATAGACACAATACTCTCCCTCATCAACATCATATAGAATCTCTCCGTTCCAAAAGAGAGTTTTCTTTCCTTTGTACATTCTCACTCCAGGAATGAACCGCCGCCACTCCTCTGTCTGGACTCTCATTACTGAAAGATATTTGATGGCACAGCTAGAGTCCAGCTAATTAATCTAAGCAAAAAAATCAACAAGATGGAGAAAAACTAGAGCTACTCCTGTGATGAAGCTGATGCCCTCTGCCTCTTTATTAGATTTTTAATGATAAATATCTTGAGCCAATGACTATCGATCCTTGTCTTGAAAGAAAGAAGTTAATAAAGGGAAGCAAAGGACAACAAATTTAAATTAGAAAAAGATCTTTTCTTTTTGTGATGAACTAAGTGTGATGATGTGATGATGAAACAATGAACCTCTTCTCTAATACCTCGAGTTATACGTGAGGTTTTATCGTTGTTTTATCAGCATTATCACAAGTTTCATTCAATAGTATGAACGACGAATTAGCAGAACTACCTTTATTATTCTCGAACAGATTGAAGTTGTCCTAAAAAGAGCCGACTGCCTCATTTTTATTCGTGTGGGCCAAAATCGAGAGCACACAACGAAAACCAAATCCAGATTCTAATGTACGAGTATACCTACGAGTACCACCACTTTATTCTACTATAAAAGGAAACAATGAGTAGAACCGTAGACGGAATAGCAGAACTGCTTTTGCATCAAGTGGAAGCAGTGATCGAGCGAGAGCCAAGCGAAGACGCTCTATTCGATTTGCTGAGAATAGCTTCACCTAAAATATCTAAAGAATCTTTGACTGACGAGAAGTTATACAAGAAGCTGATCCTTTGGCTAGATTTCGATGATAAGAATCCCTTGTATGAGCGGGCGAATAAAGTCCTTAAATCTCTGGATACATTTTACAGCGACTGTGTGAAGGAAATGAAAAAAGAAAGTTCTTGTTCAAGTGCTTCAAGTAGGAAAAGATCGTGCGCAAGTGGAAACAACGACGAGCAAGCACTAGAGGACTCGTCAAGCAAGAAAGGAAAGTATGATTTATCTACTTCTGGCAAAGAATTTCCTTCTTCATTTAGCGTATTTCGCCATGTCAAACAACAGGAATCTGACGACTACCCTGATCAGAAACACTTGGAAGCAGAGGTTGCATTTCAATGCATCAATGCGAGAGGAGAAATTGTACATGGACGAAAGGCATCAATCACCTACAAAGCTGAAGGAGATGATCGAGAAAAGACAGTGAAAGAAATCTTTGAGAGAAATGGGGGGTGTAGAATTCTTTCGTCCGTTGACAGTATCAAGGAAGAGTTGATGGAAAGAGGTCCAGTTGTGTCGACTTCTTTCAAACTCACCTCGGCATTTCTCAATGCAGTTACTAGTAGGAAGGAAGTTTTTGAGACTAATCTCGAAAATAGTAGACACCCAGTACTGATTGTAGGATGGGAAAATACTACTGTAGGTGAAGTATGGAAGATCTGCTCTACCACAAAAGAGGTGAATTTTAGCGCAAACATTCATCAAGTAGCTTTTCGGCAATGGGGAATCGATGATGAGTGTGTAGTACCGAAGCAGTCATTTGAAACATGGACATGGCAGGAAGGTCCATATTTTGATGTTGATTTGAATGAGAACTACTCTCAGTGGTGCAAGAACTCTACTACTATGGACTTGAAATTGTCATCAGAAGAATTAGGCGCTCTTAGCTCCACTGTTGGTGATTTGATCATAGCTTCTAATTCGCATAAGAAATTCACTTTGCGGAATGCAAAAAAACTAGCTGAAAGTCGATCTTGTATATTGACAAATTTAAAATTCCATGCTGGAGAGGAATGGAATGTATCCGTAAAATTCACTGATTCGGATTCCGAAAGTACGAGTACATGGGCTCGAATGAAGAAGAAATCAAGGAGAAGACCATTGTCAATTGCTTCTTTGGACAGTTCAGATTCCGAGAGTACGAGTAAAAGAACAGCTCAAAGTAAGAAGAAAGTTAGATTAGGGCGAACACTAGCTTCTCTTGACAGTTCGGATTCCGAGAGTACGAGTATAAGAACAACTCGAATTGAGAAGAAAGTCAAGTCAGGACGAAGGCAATTGGTACCTTTTAGTGTGAGGAAAACTGCATATGACCCTGAAAAAGTACCATTACTACGAACTGCCCCTGCGAGGAAAACTGTATTTGATCCTGCGAGGAAAATTGCATTTGACCCGGAAGTCCAAGGCGATGGAAAAGTGAAGAAACCGAATTTCTATGGTGTGAAAAGGGCATCGAAACGTTTTATCCTTGATTTTAGTGATGATTCTAGTGAGAACTCCCTCTGAGCAACACTCAGAATGATGGGACCTCAGCTGGGACCAAAAATGTTGTCCCTAAAGGTAATGAACATTGAAAAATGAAGAAGCCGAATAATTGCTATGCATCAAAACAACTATTAGTCTAGAGTTAGTTTGTAAAATAAATGGGAATCGTACAATAAGAATGAGTAGTTACAGTGTCCACTACTATATTTAATCTTCAAAATATGAGAATACCAGCTCAAAGTCGTAGCTGATACTTACAACAAGTATCGTTTCATACCGGCAATAAATAGAATGTTGAAGTGAAGTTTTGTGATGTAGATGATAGTAACAATATTGATAGTGATAGTGATGATGATGAAAGTTTTGACAAACGATTTATTCATGATCGTCATACATGTGATAGAAGCAAAGTCTCTCCTATCTTGGGCATTTGCTATTGTGCTACAAACCGTTTCGACTACGGTTTTTGTCGGGGATGTTTCCTGATGCACAATGGCGACAGCATATTTCAGCCAGTAGAATTTGGTTGCAGCAAGAACCTACTCAAATCAGGAAAAGACCTAGTGATTTAGATTTTTAAAAGAATTTTCGAATTCGATTTTGAGTCGCTCGCATCGATTGATTCTATTCTTCAAAAGGTTTCGATGGATGATAATACATTTAACTTATATAGCAATTGCATAATTATCGCAACGAAAGAAATATACGAAAAATGGATAGACTAGCAGAACTCATTCTCGAACAGATTGAAGCTGTAATCGAAAGAGATCCAAGTGAAGATGCTCTTTTTGACTTGCTAAGAATAGCTTCACCTAAAATATCGAGAGAATCTTTGACTGACGAGAAGTTATACAAGAAGTTGATCCTTCAAGTTGATGTGAATAAGAAGAGCTCACTGTATGAACGGGCTGATAAAGTTGTCAAGACTTTGGATGCATTTTACAAGGATTGCCTGAAGGAAAGTTCTTCCTCCAAATCTCTTAAAAATAAAAATTTTCTCCCACCAAAAAAGAAAGGGAAGTACGATGCAGCGACCACGAAGAAGAAATTTCCACTACAATTTAGTGTTTTCGATCATGTACCTCTGCAGGAATCCGACAAAGATATTGATCAAAAACACTTGGAAGCAGCAGTTGCGTTTCAGTGCATCAATGCAAGAGGAGCAATCGTGCACGGTCGAAAACCATCTATTACCTACAAAGCTGAAGGAGATTGATCGAGAGAAATCAGTGAGAGAAATATTTGAGAAAAATGGAGGATATCGTACACTGACAAGTATTGGGAGTATCAAGGAAGAGTTGATGGAAAGAGGTCCAGTTGTGTCGACATCTTTCAAACTTACCTCGGCATTTCTCAATGCCGTTTCGTGTAGAAAGAAAGTTTTTGAGACTAATCTCGAAAATAGTAGACATCCAGTACTGATTGTAGGATGGGAAAGTACAGCTGCTGGTGAAGTATGGAAAATCTGCTCTACTATTCGGCGTGATCATACTGAGCCTGAGACTCATCATGTAGCCTTTCGGCAATGGGGAGTAGACGAGGAATGTGTAGTACCTAAGCAATCTTTTGAGACATGGACATGGCAAGAAGGTCCATATTTTGATATTGATATCAATATGGATTATTCTCAATGGTGTAAGAACTCCCAAACTATGAGCTTTAAAGTATCATCGGAAGAGCTATGTACACTCAGTACCACAGTTGGTGGCGATTTAATCACAGCTTCAACTTCTCGTAAGAAATTTACTTTGCGAAATGCAAGAAAACTTGCACAGAGCCGCTCTTGTATATTAACAAAAGCCGAGTTTCAAGCTGGAGAAGAATGGAAGATATCTGTCAAATTTGACAATGAATCTGTCTTATACTTGTCTGTTGATACTTATGGCTTTGAATATGTTGGTGGTGACTACTATGACCACGCGTATAGCTCTGCTTTCGATGGTTACGGTTCCTTCCAGAACGAAATCTAATGAGCGATGTTTGTGTTACTACTGTATTAAAAATAGAGCCCCGAAAAATTAAAGCACAGTCTTTAGCCTTGAGATATGATACATTACATCTGTGTGAAATACCGTTTTATCGAAGTAGCAATATTGTGTGTAATCACTATTTACATAGTAAATCAATTACCATCTTGCCTTCTTTGAACACGATATCCTTGAGTTTCAAAGTCCTGCTTTGTCATTCTTCGTTTACTCTCTTCATCGCTCTTCCTTCTATTCAATAAGTCAGTTTTAATTTCCACCAATTCATTAGCCTCTTCCTTGGTTCTATAGAGACCTACAACCGATGTTGTTTCCTTGTTCTCAGTGCATGTTGATATCTCCACCACTTCATACCAAATATTACTTTCAGATGTTGACTTATCAGACTCTGATGATAGCGAAGTATCTTTTTGATTCTTTGAAACATCTTCTAAAGGTTCCGATACAATACTCAGTGCATTCGAAACTTCTTTCTCGAACGATATCGGTTGCTCAAAGCCCAACTGTAAATCACTACTTGTCGCCGATTCAACTTTTTCTTGCCGTTCTATAGACTTTGCAACAGTATCTTCTCTTCTCTTTTGAGCTTCTTGTGCTTCCTTTTCCAATAGCATTTCATTCTCACGAACCAAATGTTGCAATGTTTCCTTCCATGAATCATCATCTCCTTCCATTTCGCTCTTTACAACTTTATGCTCCATCAATAGCATAGCTTCTACAGGTTTCATACCCTTAATATCCTGATCGGAATAATTTAAACTTTGCTTCAATACCTGCTTCTGCTGTTTGGTAATCATAAACGCCACCTTTCCAACTTTTCCCTTTTCATCACTAGCCTCATTCTTGTTCACTTGAATCACTTGTTCTTCTCTGCTAAACTTTTGCTTGACATAATCGCCCACACCATGATATTCCAACAGTACAAGTTCTTTATCTAATTTCAATAATGATTCAGCGACTTGATTGTCGTTTGATACTTGCGTTTGAAGGAGTTGACGAGTAGCTATGCGACTTGTCGGTTTATGTTGAAGTGCTTCCTGTGTCAGTGTTTTAGAGTCCAACAAAACCTTTTTCGCGAGAGATATATACTTGGATGACATATTGAAATAGTTAGAGTGATAGGTTTGTGAATATGGAACTGGTGAGAGTAATAGATACAATAGATTGATTGATATAGTTTTTCTTCTTTCTCGTGCGTTACAGTTTGCGGCTGCTACAACTCTTCCAATGCAGGTATCGAACGGTTAATTCTGGACGTCATTGGGAGAAGCACATTACTGAATTAGTCACGCATCATAAATAGCCTTAATGAAATCAAATACTTTCTTTTTTAAGACTAACACTATCATCGCCAAAACAAAAGCTAAGTTTTTCAAGGCCAACTTTCATTTTTTCGTACACATAACATGACAAATTTCAATTGAAATTACTAATCAGTAGTCCAGTTCATGCACACAAACACTCATATATCAACGTCACAGATTGGAAACTATGAAACTGTACCATATTCATATCTTTCTAATGCTTCTAAGCAGAACTAAATGCTGCGATGCAAAAGTCAAAGAAACAAAGAAGAATGTTCGCCGAAATGTTCGCCGAAAAACTCAAGACGAAAGTAAAAAGCCAAATATCCTCATCATCCTCGCTGATGATGTAGGAACATCTGATATCCCTTACTGGGGCGACAACATTGTACCTATGAACAACATACAAAAACTCCAGTCTCAAGGAGTCACTTTCATGCATGCTCATGCTTCACCACTTTGTGCACCTAGTAGATACATGCTCTTGTCTGGTAATTATCCACACAGAGGATATCAAAAGGGTGGTGCTTGGAACTTTTCAGCAGAACAAAATCAGTTCATTGGTGATCAGAAAAGTATAGCTGAAGTACTCAAGGATCAGTTCAATTATCACACTGGCATGTACGGCAAATGGCATTTGGGAGGTAGAGTGCCAGATGGAGGAACATACAGCAATGATAGATCACGTCCTCTTACATGCTGTGATATTGATTGGGAAAAACCTATGGAAGATGGACCCAATAGTATTGGCTTTGATGAATCCTTCTATACCATGGGAGGTATTCAGTCTGCCCCATATTCTTTCTTTCGCAATGAGTATTTACAAACCGATGTAAATAATATCAAGTTTTGGGAAGAAGGAACCCATACTACAGTCAATAACAACGGAGAGTCAATTATTGGTAAAGAAGGCGAAGGTGACCCAGAGTGGGATTCTACAGAGTACAATGTGAGACTTGTCAAAGAAGTAGATGATTTCTTAGAGAATCACAACACAACAGATCCATTCTTTTTGTATGTGGGTCTTGGACAAGTTCATACACCACATTCACCTCCAAAGTTTTACACAGATGGTACTCCTATAGCGGGTACGTTTGAGGATCCTCATCTTGATCTCTTGTATGAGATGGATTTGGTGGTTGGATCTTTGATGGCATCTGTAGAAGATCGTGGCTTAATGGAAAACACATTAGTTATCTTTACAAGCGATAACGGTGGCCTCAACCCTAATAAACTTGGTTATACAGTCGGCGATCGTCATCTACGTGGGTACAAGGCTCTGTATGGGAAGGTGGCTACACAATTCCTATGATTATGCGATATGACGGAATCATACCAACTGGAGAAAACAAGACTGGTTTAGTTGGTATCAATGATATCTATGCGACTCTTGCGGATTTTGTAGGATTTGATATCCCAGATGGTTCTGCTCAAGACTCAATCAGTTTTGCTGATCATGCAAAGTCAGAGGGAAAAGCAAGTAATCGAGACTTCTTTGGCGTGTGGAATTGGGCAGGTAGAGTCAATTCCCAGGCTATACGGTATGGTAAATACAAGTACGCAATGGTGTTCAATGACAAGAATGACGAATATTTATATGACTTATCAAATGATGTGAGGGAGAAAAGAAACTTACTACGCCAAAGTTCTGACTCTGTTGATGAATTAAAGATTCAAATGTCTACTGAATTACGTCGACTCGGATTTTGCCCTTTGGATGTAGAAGAATCATTTGTCATCCCATATGGACCAGACAGAGGCAAGGAAGTGACTTGTCAATATTTCAAAGAAGACAAGACACGATGTAGATCAGTGCACATTGGAGAATTAAATTGCAATTCAATATGTGGGAGAAATAACAATTTGTGTATGCTATATCCAAAATCATCACAGTGTCGAGACGATCATAGTTTTGAGTTTATTAGAGAAAATGGAGATACTGGTACTTGTGGTTGGCTGAGCGAAAGAGCATTCAGAAAAGAGAAATATTGTGGTAGAACAGAAATATCCAATGGTTGTATGGCGACTTGTAAGAAGTGCTCCAAGAATATTCTAAATACTTCTGTACCAAGCCAACCTCCTTACACCTCTGCACCGAGTCAACTTCTTTATACCTCTGTTCCAAGTCAACCTCCTTATACCTCTGTTCCAAGTCAACCTCCTACTTCTTGCTGGAACAAGAAACAATACAAATTTCCAACACATTCAGGGGAAAAATCGTGTAAATGGCTTTGTTTTAAGGGAAAGAAGAGAAAGATTAAAAGACGCCAAGCGAGATATTGTAAGGGAGACGTATCTTTAAGCTGCTGTCAAGCATGCAATGCAGGTCCTAGATGTACGTAAGGGAGATTGCTAGTTGAGGACTTTATCCTTCTCAGTAGTTGAAAGATGCACACCGAGATCGGAATTTCCGCAAGAATTGTGATATCTATAAAAATTAAAAAGAAATTCTTTTTATTGAAGTATTTACTTTGACAAACAAAATGAATAAGTAGAGCTTTTGTTTTTTATGGTTTATTTAGAAGTTAGGCAGAAACTTTTGTTTACTTTTATAACCAGCCAATGATTTCTTTCTAGTAACAGCATCAAATTGAAAATACCCCTAAACATCTCTTTATAAGAACATTTATTTTTTCTTATATGATGTCTTTTACGATGTAAAAATTTCCCCAGCCATCATCTTCTTCTTTTTTAGGTGCAGGTATGACATTTACCTCTTCTTGCACTTGTTTGACGAGTTCTGGTTCATTGAAAGATTCCCAATTACTTTGCTTAGTTGCACCTGTCACTACTTTCTCTGGAGTGGCTGTTTCCCAACCTTCTTCATTCACATCTGGCGTTCCTTTACTCTTTTTCTCTCTTATTTCTGGTTCATTAAAACTGACCCATGCATCTTCGGGAACTGCGGTATCTACAGGTGTATCATCTACCTCTTCAAGGACAATAGAATCTGCATCGTGTACTTCGAATGCAGCAGCTGTTGGTTCAGGCACTTGAACCTCCTCTGGATTATATTCAGCCGCTGAAACAGGTGGTGGTGTCGCAACATCTACTTCTTCTACAATATCTGTGCTTTCAGGCATTGGCATATCTGTTACTGCAGGTTCGTTGGCATTCTCTACAACAGTGGACTCGACCTCTTCCGTTTCTACTACTGCTGGAGGCTGTTCCGCTACGACTGGTTCTTCAACAGGTGGTACCGGCGCTCCATCTGCTTCCATACGCTGTCTCTCCTTTTCAGCAGCCATGGCTTGCGCTGCTTCTACTTCAGCTCTCATTCGCTCTTCTTCTTCCGCTTCTGCTTTCAAACGAAGCTTTTCCTCAATACGGAGTTTTGCTTCATAGCGAAGTCTCTCTTCTTCAATTTGCTTCTGTCGAGCAGCCTCTTCCTCTGCTGCAAGGCGTAGTCGAACTTCTTCTTCAATTCTAGCTGCTTCCCGCTGTCTTTCTTCTTCAAGTGCTGCGATCCTCGCTGCATTTCTTTGTTCTGCTTCCATACGTAATCTCTTCTGCTCTTCCGCATCTTGCTCTGCTTGCTTAATCAGCTTTTCCTGCTCTTGATACCTTACCAATTCTTTCTCAGTTTCTTCTTGCCAATACTTTGCAGTTTCTGCTTCTTCCTTTGCAGCTTTAAGCTCAGCCTTGAGGCTTACAATTTCATCTCCTAGTTGTTTTGCCATGATTGCTTCTTCTCTCGTTGTTTTTTTAACTTCCTCTGCAAATGCTCGCAATCTTTCCAATTCGAAATAATCAAGAAGTAGCTTCTGTCCTTCTGCATACGCCTTCTCTTCCTCTGTGACAACTGATGGTACTTTGAGACCCTCATCGTCTCCCTCTTGATCTAATGGTTCACCGACCACTTCAATGTTTGGCTGCGGAACTGTTTCAGCTGCAGCTACAATAGGTTCTTCAGGCATTACTTCTTCTACTTCTGGTTCTACTGATTCATCTACAGCTACGACATTTGACTCAGGAGCTGCTTCAGCTACAGCAGCTTCTTCTTCAGAGACAACTGCTTCAGATATATCTTGCTTTGTGTCGACATCTTGACCCGCCACTTGATCTAAAAGACTTTCCACAGGAACATCCTTCTCCAAGACTTCATCTACTGGCATGCTATCCTTCATATTGTCTTCTTCTAGAGCCTTGAGCAGCTTAGATTTATTCTTGTGCTTCTTGTTTGAGTTTTCATTCTTTCCGAATCCAGCTTGAAGATAGAATGGCTTTGTGAATGCTCCATTGTATGCGATGCTCGAGATTGAAGCTGTCCTTGGAGACGACACGAATGCCTCACTAGAGGATGCAAGGAGTAGACTTGATACTGCTGTACTGAATTTCATAGTTACAGTTAATTGCTGAAAATTACACTTGTAAAGATTTGAGGTTTTAATACGAGGTAAATGAATTCAAAAAGAGATGCAACGTGTTGAACTTGCTCGCACGAAGATATAAAAAGAGAGATATCTTGTTGATACTTCTGTATATACGTACGTAAGTTATAAAAGGCCTTTTTTGAAATTTTGAAAATACATTTGACATAAAGAACAAAAAATTATATTTTTAAAGACTGATATCCAGTTTACCATCTGCCTCAAGCACAATATCAATTGTTTGCATATTCTCAGCACAGTGACCACAACTTTGTTTACAATTTTCTGCAACAGAAGGATTAGAACATAACTTTCGTCTATGTTTGCTCTTTCGCTTTTGAATATAAGCACATTTTTTCTTTTTCCCTCCTACTAAGGGGAATTTGAACAACGGATCATCATAGCATGATGCCGAGTTTCGGGTCGTGATAGCACATGTTCCAGGACAGAATTTTCGAACAAAATCATCCTCACAGTTACTATGCAATTCTCGACAATGATTTACTTGACCATCATAAATTACTCTACCAGGGGAGTCGGTGCATTGATCATGGCACGAAGATGGACAATGTCGTCTCATTTTAAAGTTGCAAATCGAACTTCTTTGGTCTTTACAAAAGTATCGATTGGACTCTTCATTTCCACCATTTAGATATAGTACATCTGGGCTGTCTTCACATGGGATTTTGTCGAGATAGTAGCTGAATGCATTTTTATTCTGTTTTGTAGTAAAATTAAACTCTTGAACCCACCGACCAATAGCATTTTGAAGTCTACCCAATTCCTTATGGACTCTCTTGTCTGATAGAATGTTGTTCAGCTCCTCTGGATCTTTGCCAATATCAAACAATGTGGGGCTTTTGTTCAGATTATTCACTACAAGTTTGAAACTACCCTTGACTGCGGATATCCACCGTCCATCTTCATGATACATCATGATAGGCTTTCTTCTAACTGGAGAAATGGCTTTGCTATTGAGTATCTCTTGACTGCCATCAACTCCATGAAAGTCTCCTGACGTTGCTGATATATTCAGCAAGCCCAAAATAGTTGGTGCAAAATCAATTATCGAGTAGGCTGTATCAATTCGTTTCTTCTCTGGAACCACACCAGGATACTTGATGATCAATGGTATTCCCGCCGATGTCAAATACGGTTCTCCTTTCTGTGTTCTACCATGTTCAAAACTTAAATCACCATGATCCGAAGTGAAGACAACGACAGTATTGTTTTCAATCCCGAGACTATTCATCGTTGCCAAGAGATCACCAATCTTATCGTCAATCAGTTTCACCATGCCAAAATATGCTTGCATGCTATCTTTGAAATTGACATCTTGTTCATAAGCATTCAAATGCTGTTCTATTTGGTCAAAGGGGATATTTGTATCTATTGGAATGCCATTCTTTGCCTTGTAATCTTTTCCTCTTACACCATAGAATCCTGGTGGAGACGGGTCTGATTCAAAATATTTCTTGGTGGTTCTCGGCATTTGGAAGTTCATATCCTTGTATTTCTCAGAATAAGGTTTGCGCACCTCATTTGGATTATGTGGATCTGCGATAGACAAGAAAATAGCAAATGGATCGTCTGTGTGTGCCTTATCTTCAATATAATCAATCGCTTTATTGACAAAAAAGTCAGTGGTATAACTTTGTTCCAAATTGTCAGTTTCATTTGCATCCTTGACTGATTTGTAAACGTCAACTTTACCATTTCTTTCCTTCAGTATTTTCCAATGACCACGATTATATCGATAAGTATTATCTTGAAATCCAAAGGATCTTTCTTTTGTGCTACCAAACACATCATTGTAAAAGCCGGGCTAATGGAACAGATAAAGTAAGTGAGACTTATAGAATGATTCAAAGAATCCAAGTGTTTTATATACCATCATACCTTGGCTGTTCCATCTAAATGCCATTTACCCAAATACGCAGTTTGATAGGAAGATTCTTGAAGATAATCAGCCCATGTTTTCACATTATGCGACATTGGAGTATCATTTTTCACGGCGCCTGTACTAAATGGAAATAAACCTGTCAGAAAGCTGGCTCTCGAAGGAGTACACGTAGGCAATGTAGTATAATAATTTGTAAACATGGCCCCTTCATTTGCCAATGAATCAATATGAGGAGTATGGACGAATACATTCTCTCCCCAAACGTCAACGACGTCTTTGGGAAATTTTGTAAGATAATGATCTCGATATGCACTTATTGTTCGTAGATTGTGCTCATCAGTCATGATGACAACCAAGTTTGGCTTCTTCTTTTCTACCGTTTCACTTGCAATAGTAGCCACAAGAAATGTAAGTTGTGCGAGGAGGGTAACTATGACAAGTCGTGTTCCTTGCTTCCTCATGTTATAAGTTGTCAGTATTTACTATTGCTCTCTCTGTAGTTGGTGATCCAAAAGATTTACTTGCTTTTATTGTCAATCATGATTATCTTTTATTTTCACCTTTCACCTTCTTACTTTTGAATTGCACACTATTCTACCGTATGTTTCAATCTGATGTGTACCATATCCAATGACGAGGCTAAAAAAGCAGAATTTCTAATTTTAAAAACGATATGATATCAATGACGTCCATAGACAAATCCGCCAGTATAGTTTTTTAAAAATGGAAGCATAGAAGTAAGCTGAAAGTGATGTCAAATATATTCATAATTAGAAAATCTATATTATACATTTAAGAATGTTTTGTTTTTCACTAGATATTACTCTAAAGTAAAGGAGTTATGCTATAAACATCGTCCTACCATTGAGAAAAAGGAGCAGGTCTTAACTAACAATCTCCCTAGTACATCTAGGACCTACATTGCAAGCCTTACAACAACTTCGAGATATATCACCCATACAATACCTCTTTTGGCGCCTTTTGACCTTTTCTGCCTTTTTGCTTCGACAAATCCATTTACATGACTTGTCGCCAAATGAAGTTGAAAATCTATATTGTTTCTTGTTCCAACAAGATCTAGGAGATTGGCTAGGCGCAGCAGTATTTTGAACTGGCTGAGACTTTGACTTTTGATAAGACTTTGACCATATCTTTATGTCGTCCATTTCTCCTTCGAAATTATCCACTGCATCGTCAGCATTGGAATACTTGGCGTATCCATAGCCTCCTATATTTAGCCGTCCATCGGTATGAAAGAATATGTAATTATCTACCCCTCGTATTTGTTCAAATTTGTACTTTTTGTCATCAATGTAAATATCAACCTCTGAGTATTTACAGCTTTTGTAAGGCATACTCATGACTATCTGATGCCACTGATTATCTGCTAGCATCTTGTCTTCAATCAAGCGGAATCGAGCAGACGAGCGAGTAAATCGAAATCCAAGATTTCCATTCTTTATTGAGAACACCAACGAATCTTTTGCACTGCTCTTATATTTTGGACCAAAATACAGTAGAACCATCTCCTTCGATGCCTCACCTGTTTTCATCCAGAAAGAAATTGAATGTACCATTCCGGCAGTGAATGGGCCAACACTATGAACCCCCATACGGCTTGATTGTGAGAACTTTCCAGCCAACGTATTTTCATAGCGTCCTTGGACAATATCAATGTTTGAAATCTGTGCATCGTACTGCTGGCCAAATGAACCCTTGTTGTGAATACTTTCCGAACACGTCATATTTCCAACTATCTGACTGTAAGCAATCAAGCTATCATCATTCTGCATTCCATCAACTTGTCTTTCAGACATGTCATGTATAGCCTGAAAGTCAAAATGAATGAGAGGAACTGAGTCGTCAAGGATTTCTAATTCTCCCCCAGATGATATTTGTACATTTGAAGCATCTGACTTGTTGATAGTCAAGATTCCATTCTGACTGTATTTATTATTGAACTTTTCCTCGGATCCTACTTCTTTAAATTGTTTCACAGTAATGGTATCGTTTGAAGTATCAACAGTCAAGAATCCTGATAAATTTTTTGCTCTTGATACAATTTGAAGAAGAGATGATCCAAAAGACTTTGACTTTGTGACAGTTGTAGAATGTACTTCTCCTGCAAAGTAAATATCGACATTGTACTTCTCCATAAGTTTCCAAAAGTCACTCTCGGTCTGATCATCTAGAAACTGACCTGAGCATTTAGCTTTACGAACAGGATGTTGTATTGGTACATGCGCCTGTACAAAGATATGTTTGATGGAGTCATCGCTTCTCGCTGCAACTAAAACATTTTCAAACCATTGCAGATGATTGCCTTTTAGTGAGCATGTAATAGCTCCCTCTCCTCCATGTCCTTTTTCTCGATCAATATAATTTGCTTTTCCGTTGTTGACTGTCAAAAAGATATCCAAAGTGATAAAGAGTGACTTTTTGTATCTATATGCATACGAAGTTCCTTCAAAATCTGTATCGTATGGTCTAGATGATACTCCATTAAGATCTGTTTGAAACTTGAATTCATTTGTTCCACCTTTGATCATGAAACTGTCAATCCAAGCCTGACGATAAGAATGTATGGAAGAAAATTTCGATCTGCTTCCTGTAACACGGAATCCTTTATTTCCACCAATCTCATGATCTCCTAAACACGGAAGGAATGTAGTAAATCCTGCTCCTTGATATAGTTCACTGGTTTTATTAAAGGTTGTCTTGGTTGCATGATAAACTGCATCATTTTCATCCTCGATGCCTGTCATGTTTTGAATCTTATCATTGCTCATCTTTCCAAACGATGTTATATCTCCAGGAGCTAAAACTATATCAGTATTTGAGTAATTTTCCCTGATGTTTTCCAAAATGTTTGTCAAGTTATTCCATGTCTGTTGCAAATAAGACGAGGGAAATTGATCTTCAAAAGCAAACGCTGACATGGAATGCATATCCGCAATCACCAAGAAGGAGGTGCCATCATCGCCATTGGGAGATGCTGCAAGTGTACCTCTACATAATGCTAATATGAGTATCAGTAACACATCTTTAGTAATCATGACTGCATTGGCGAATAAATTACTTGCAATAATTATATTGATGGTTAGAAGGTTAGAAGTTGTTGTAAAATTGAAAATGGCACAGAATTGGATAGTTTTAATAGCCTATGTTCCAATCAATCATGCGTGACTAATTCATAAAATTTCACTTATGGATTGGGATAAGGGTTTACTTCTTTGTTTTTTTTTAAATTAAAATGAGTGGCATTGCTGTTCATATTTCATGAAATCGTCTTTAAATCAACTCACTGCCTGCACCGAGGACCTGCATTGCACGCATTGCAGCAACTTATAGATATATCTCCTTTGCAATATCTAGCTTGGCGCATTTTGACTTTTTTTGCCTTTTTACTTTTGCATAACCATTTACATGATTTGTCACCAGTTGAAGTTGCAAATCTAAATAGTTTCTTGTTCCAGCACGAAGTAGGAGGTCGACTTGGTGCAGACGAAGTATTTGGGATATTTTTAGAGCATTTCTCACAAGTCGCCATGCAACCATTGGATATTTCTGCAATACCACAATATTTCTCTTTTCTTTGTACTCTTTTACTTAGCCAAATGCAATTTCCAGTGGCTCCATTGTCTTTGATAAACTCAAAACTACGATCATCTTGACATTGCGATGATTTTGATTTTGGATATACCTTACACAAATGTTTATTTCTTCCACATACTGAATTGCAATTTACTTCTCCAATATACACTGAACTGCATCTTGTTTTGTCTTCTTTGAAATATTGACAAGTCACCTCCTTGCCTTTGTCTGGTCCATATGGGATGACAAATGGTTCTTCTACATCCAAAGGACAAAAACCCAGTCGACGTAACTCAGTGGTCATTTGATTCTTCAAATCATCAATATATTCAGAGCTCTCTTGTAGTAAGTTTCTTTCCTCTCTCACATCATTTGATAAGTCATATAAATATTCGTCATTTGTGTCGTTCAACATCATGGCATACTTGTATTTACCGTAGCGGATTCCATGGGCAGGTTTTTCTGCCCAATTCCACACACCAAGGAATTCTCGATCACTTGTCTTTTCCTCTGACTTTGCATGTTGAGCAAAACTGATAGAGTCTTGAGCAGAACCATCAGGGATATCAAATCCTACAAAATCCGCAAGAGTCGCATAGACGTCATTGAGACCAACTAAACCAGTCCTGTTTTCTCCAGCTGGTAAGATTCCATCATATCTCATAATCATAGGTATGGTATGTCCACCCTCCCATATTGAAGCCTTGTATCCACGTAGATGACGATCACCAACTGTATATCCAAGGTAACTGGGGTTTAGGCCACCATTATCGCTTGTAAAGATTACTAATGTATTTTCCATTAAGCCACGATCTTCTACAGATGACATCAAAGATCCAACCACCAAATCCATCTCATACAATAAATCAAGATGAGGATGTCCAAACACCCCCTCTACTGGAGTGCCATCCATGTAAAACTTCGGGGGTGAATGTGGTAGATGAACTTGACCAAGACCTACATACAAAAAGAATGGATCTGTTGTATTGTGATTCTCTAAGAAATCATCTACTTCCTTGACTAGTCTCGTATTATACTCTGTAGAATCCCACTCGGGATCACCTTCACCAGGTTTGGAAATAATTGACTCTCCGTTGTTATTGACTGTAGTATAGGTTCCATTTTCCCAAAACTTGATGTTGTTTACATCGGTTTGTAAATACTCATTGCGAAAGAATGAGTACGGAGGTGATTGGATACCTCCCATTGTGTAAAAAGACTCATCAAAACCAATACTATTGGGTCCATCTTCCATAGGCTTATTCCAATCAATATCACAGCATGTAAGAGGACGTGACTTGTCGTCGCTGTATGTTCCTCCATCTGGCACTCTGCCTCCCAAATGCCATTTGCCGTACATGCCAGTGTGATAATTGAACTGATCCTTGAGTACTTCTGCAATGCTTTTCTGATTATTCATAAACTGATTTTGTTCTGCTGAAAAGTTCCAAGCACCACCCTTTTGATATCCTCTATGTGGATAGTTACCAGACAAGAGCATATATCTACTAGGTGCACAAAGTGGTGAAGCATGAGCATCCATGAAAGTGACTCCTTGAGACTGGAGTTTTTGTATGTTGTTCATAGGTACAATGTTGTCGCCCCAGTAAGGAATATCAGATGTTCCTACATCATCAGCGAGGATAATGAGGATATTTGGCTTTTTACTATCGTCTTGAGTTTTTCGGCGAACATTCTCCTTTCTTTGTTTGACTTTTGCATCACAGCATTTAGTTCTGCTTAGTAGCATTAGAAAGATATGAATATGGTACAGCTTCATGGTTTCCAATCAATCTGTGAATGTATGATTGTTGTGTGTGCATGAAGGTAGAGTTCCATGTAATACGGCGTTTTGCTTTGGCGAAGAGTTGGCGATGGAGTTGAGTCAAGACGTCATGACGACGTTTAAATAGCCTCTTTTCAGTGTAAACATGCATGATTACTTCAGAATTGCTGTTCCTTTTTTAATTTAAAAAATCTTTTTTATAAAAAAGAATGAAAAGTTATATATTATTAGCTCTGGCATTTTGATAAAATTTCAAATTCTTTGGGATTCTATTTTTCTTCGTATAAATATGAGGACTCGATTTTTGGTATGGTATGGTTCTTTTTTGAATAATTCTCTGATGATGAAATTACTACTACGTGATAAATTACGAATTGATGCATTGAAATGATCTATCTTTAGTCAATATATTTGTCTTCTACATATATTTTTATATTAAAATTGTGATTACACGATGTTGTTTCTCTTGCTGGAAATGAAGTTAGAACCTCTCTTGCAACTCGAGGTTGTATTAGAACTCCATATCTTTACATCATCGTCATCATCTTGATCAGAACGTTGTATACAATCATCTTGTACTAATGTTGTAGAAAGTCCAGTACAAGTGGGAGTATCTGGCGGAATAATGTGAGTAATTGAGTCACCAGCTGGACCCAACTGATCGTATGGCTGTAGACTCTGTAGTCGCTGACGAACGCAGATATTGTGTCTTTGTCCAGTCAAAGAGCTTATTGTTTCTCGAAACTCTTCCATTTCCTTGGATATAGTCACCATTTTATGATTACATAGGGTATTTTCAAGTACCATCCATGCTATAAATGATGATGGAAGATTATTCATTAAAAACTCATCAAATATTGAAAGTTGAATCTGATTTACTGCATCTTTGAAAAGAGCAGCCTTTATATCAAAGCTAAATGGTACCATTTGAATTAGAGCTCGAACGAATACGGTACTCGTAGGAGGTGCAGTAGCACTCTTCAATGCAAGAGTCTTGGAAATATCTTGAGTTCTCAATATCAATTCTTGAGAAGTAATATGAGAGCGGCTGCTTCGTGCAAGATCATTCACTGTGATCGCATTGGTGTTTGGACCATTAAGCTCAATGGATAGAAGTAACGATGACATTACTGCAATTTCATATTCTCTCTTATTAGAAGAGATTTGAGAATGTTTGTTTTGCATGCTCAACTTGGCGAGATATCTATCTAGAATATCGATTGCAACGCAGACAATCTCTCTATCGGCCCTTAAAAAGTTGGTAACTTGATAACACCATTTAATAATATGATATCGCCATATTGGTTCTTGCAATGCTTTTTTGAGGAGAATGCCATGATCATGTGAAGAGGTGTCATCGCCTTGAGCAACAAGTCCTGAACAAAATACCCTCCGCTTGTATTCTTCCTGGCCCAACGATTGAAGCTCGAGACTTTGAAGTTGTTGAAATGTATACATGATGTACTGGGGATGATAATAGAACTGGTGCGGTGATCGAGTTTTTAAAAGTATTTCTTTTTAATGATCTGCAGTTTTACTGTATTTAATGAATGTTGTCAGTAACATTCTTCGAAGTTCCCATTCATTTGAACAATTTCAGATGCAGAGAAGTTGTCATCATCTTTGTCATATAACAGAAAATGACGTACAAATTATTTACAAAGGTTTCTTTGATGCAGTTGAAGTTGTATGACGTTTATTTGATGCGTCATGAAACGAAAAATGACGATAGACTGACGTGAGAAAGAATTACGTACCATATGACGTTTATTTGATGCGTCATGAAACGAAAAGTGACGATCTTTAATATAAAAAATAATAAGTTATGTAAGTAAGGTACTACTTTTTAATAAAAAATAATCATCGACTTTTGAAGTTAAAGTGTTGAAAAATCGTCGTTCCAGTTGGTTCCAGAACCATTTATCTAGTTAGTCCCAAGCGAATCGTTATAATTTTGCTCATACGCAGTAATAAATAGCACAAAGTAAGTACTACGAAGTCTCTTTAGTATCGTAACCGAGCTTTCTAAAAAATAAAAAAAATCCAATCTTTGTTTTGAATACTACGCGTTATATAAAGGCAAATTAAAGGAGACAAATATAAAGTAGAAGTTCCACATTAAAATAATATTCTAAAACGAATGTCATGATACAAAATCAAACCGGTCCATCAACTCCCAATCACAAATCTTTCCTTCCGTTTTCCACAAAGCCATACCAGTCACGACTCTCTTTTCTTTTGTCAAGTTTGGAAACTCACTTGCAACTTGAAGCATATCTTGTAAATTCAATACAGTTTCAATAGGATGATCATAGACAAGAGATGCATGTGGCTTCCAAGGTTTAACTCGCCTGATTTCCATGTTTTCATATAAAATTTCATGTAATATATCTAAACAGTCTTCATGATCGTCAGAAGTTGCCAAGGTGATTTCACTCCAGGACATGTCCATAGTTCCACCATTGATTCCGTTGAATTCTATATAATTATTAATGCGAATGGGATACAGATGTGGCCATTGCCTTTTAGAAAAAATAGACTTGACTTTGGTCTTGAATAAATGTCGAGTGTGCGTTTCTGACAAATGAGTCAATCCATACAGAGCAGTCACATGTGGTGTGATTGGCTCTACATTGAAATATTTTGCGCAAGATTGAATACAATTCGTATAATCTGAATGATCAATTTCAAACCAAATAGAATATCCTTTGAAGTAGAAATCCATTGGAGGTCTCTTTTTGCGTTCCTGTGTTTTGGGAATTTCTTCAGTGCTGCTTATGGAAGAAGTCAAAGGAGTCAAAACTGGTGGTACAGTGGCAGAATCTATTTCTACTGTTAGTACTGGTTCCATTGTGTATATTCTTCGAGGCTTGTTTCAAAAATGAGAAATGTTCATTGTGATTGCTTTGTAGATAAGAAAGAAAAAGAAAGATTGGCCAGCAATGAGGATGAGGTGTACTGTAGTCTCTATTCTCTATAAAGCAATCACAGGCTTTATGAATACCTTGAAGATGTAGTTAAAGACAGGTGATCCACTGCAGTTCATAGGTTCTTTTTCTTTTGCATATGGTGCTTATACGTAGAAGTACTAGCGAGAAAAAAAAACTTCGGCTTGAGAAGGCCCTGGAGAGAAGGAGGCTTTTTGTATCTTGTGTCAAGCAGGTGTCACGACAAAGTCTATGGCTAGGACTAGGAGATGACTTGGCTAGGTGAATTGCTTAGTTTCTCTTCTTCGTTCTTCTTCTTCGTATTTTAGTTCGGCTGTCGTGTAGTAGAGGGGATAGATTGAATTCTACTGACTCATAGTACGAATAAAAATGTATTAAATCCTCACCAATGCAGTTGGGTGCCACAACAAGCAAAGCAGATCTTATCGAATGATTGAAAGTCCCGACTTCATTTTACATTACATCAGCGTTAGGCACTGTATTCTCCATGATTTTGTACATTGTGATCCTCTGAAAAATGCTCTTCTACTTGTTCGTCATCATGATTACTTTCATTATTTGTAGTGGGATTCTCTTCATCTCCATTTTCATAAACAAAGTCATTTCGACACAATGGACATAATGAATTCTTGATACACCATAGAGATATACATTCTGTATGAAAAGCATGATCACATTTTGGATTCTTGGAATAAGAAATCTCGTCTCCCACTGTATACTTTTCCAAACATATAGAACAACAAATTTTGGAATTATATTCTTCGTTGGCTTTTTCGGGAAGTTTCGTAGTATTGGATTCATCCAAAAGTACAATATCTTGTTTATTTGGAAACCCATCACTCTCGACACTTTTGAAAGTATCATCGATATCTTCCTGCTGTGAAGAAGTCATTTGCAATGCAGATTTGAGTATCGTTCCCAATGAAGATTCATTCTCCATCTCATCCTTTTTGGAATCCTTTTGAATGACTCTTCGATGTAAAACACTCGTCAATACCAACAATCTCCTTTCTTCCTTTTCTTGTTGATTCATTTCACGAAATGCAGTTCCTCGTGCTCGCATTTCTCTCCGTTGTAATATTCTTACTGCTCTAGTTCTTGCATCTGAAATCATTCGGTTGCGATTTTCAGCTTGTATCTTTTGTATATATTTTAGGAGTATAAACGCAATCACGACTGCTGCGAGGATGAGATAGATGACAGAATCATTTTTATTGGCCATTGTTTTTATAGTGCATGTAGTGATAGATAGATTTGTAGTATTTTATGGTACTGTAGTAGACTAACTCTACTTACTATCTTCTGTGAATGTGCTGCTTCTGATGATTGATGATGTGTTGTTGTTCCAGCTGATGAAAAAGGATAGATTCAAAAAGATTCCAAGTTTAAAATTGTCACAATTCGTTCCCGGCTAGCTAAATAGCTACTTTCTACACTCATTTTTCTTGAAAAGATCTTATTCCCTAAGAGCTAGATCTTTCTTTTCCCAAAACACATCATCAAAACATCAACTCTCTGCATCTCATCAAAAAGTTACCATGTTCCGATCTTCATGGTACCTATTCTTACTTTCCATCAATCTCCTACAAGCTCAATCATTCATTATAAAAAGTAATCCAAGCAAAGAAACATCTCTTCAAGCAAACATGGGACTCGATATGAAAACTATTCAATACAATGAAAACAAATCAGGAGAAGATTTCACCTCCGTCATGCAAATGTCAAACCAACCAATCCCAAAAGCAAAACCAGGCATTGCAGTTGTCAAAGTCATGGCGGCTGCTTCGAACCCCATCGATTTTAAAGTCATGGGCGGTTTCCTAACTGGAGCGGGATGGTCTATGCCATTTCCTTTTGTAGTAGGATATGACTTTTCAGGTGTCATTTACGATATAAGTTCAGAAGATGCAGAAGCGTTTCCAAAAGATACAAATGTCTTTGGGGTACAGTGGGGTCAAGGAAAACATGATGAAGAGGACCAGCCTGTCGGTGGAGCATTTGCAGAATACATTGCGGTACCAGTGAGTAGATTGAGTGTCAAACCGGATGCAATCAGTCATGAACTTGCTGCTGCTTCGGCATTGGTGGGTACGACTGCTCATCAAATTGTTAATCAATGTGCGAATGTTCAAAAGGATGAAAAGGTTTTGATTCTTGGAGGAGCGACTAGTGTGGGTATGATTGCTGTTCAACTTGCTCTTCAGAATGGTGCAAAGGTATGGACTACTGCTTCTCCGAGAAATAAAGAATTTGTAGAAAGTCTTGGGGATGTCAATATTATCAACTATCGTCAAGATAAATGGTGGGAAATGGATGATGTTCAAAACATAGATGCAGTCATTGACACTACTGGGGAAGAAGGAGGATGGGAACATGCTCAAAAAGTATTGAAAGCCGATGGAAGTTTTGTTTCCATTGCTGCATTTGATGTTGGTTTTGATCCATCTGGTCATGCTCCAAAAAAGTATGCTGCATTTCATTGTTTAGCTAATGATCCGGTAGTACAAAATGAAATTGCACAGGCTTTGGCGAATGGAAAACTCAAGATTCCACTCGTAGAACCTTTTTATTCTTTCACCGAGCAAGATGCTAAAGATATGTTGGCTGCGCAAGCAAAGGGAGCGCACACTGGAAAGTTAGTCATGTCTATTTCTAACTAACGAAATAATCAATGTATGAATGAATACAAGATTAAAGACATAGGTAAACATATTTTCAATAGAGTACTATTATATATTTATATACAAGGATCAAAGACTATGTGTGAGTATCTCCATCTTATTTAGGCAGCACCGTGACGCAAAGAAATTGCACCCATTCCACCAAATTCTCCACGAAAGTCTGTACCAAACTCCTCAGGCTTTCCTCTTTTCTCTTGAGTCATGATTCCAATACCAGAAACGGTAGAAGTCAAATTCGCCATCTCTTTCATCAACAGTTCCATAGCATCAATAGTCTTGCAAGCAATAGTTCCTGACCCCCATTCTGGAAGTTTCGCTTCAGCAGATTTCTTCTTTTGTGAATCTGCAGTTTTGCTTTCCTCCTTGATTGCTGTACTAGTATTCGATTTGGTACCTAGCCTATCTACAGATTTGACCAAGATTCCATTCACTTGATCAATCCTTCCATCCAATTTCCCATCCAAAATCAATGGCACAAGAAGTGCATCAATCTCTTTGACGGAAATCCCATTCAATTCCTTAGACAAAGCCTCTAGACTGATGCGAGTATATGGTTTGACCAAATCCAATAGAACTTGCTTACGAATGGTTTCACGTAGGTCTGCAATGTATTCCCTAATGAATTCATCATCCATAACGTGTCCTTCATTCTTGTCTAGGATTCTATCAAATGTTTTGATATCGTTGGAATGAAATGAGTCTACTAGTTTGGTCATTGCTCGAATCTCTGGGTCAGTCTGTTGAAAGAAAGAAAGAAAGAAAGAAAGAAAGAAAGAAAGAAAGAAAGAAAGGAGTGTGAGTAAGAGAGTAAATGGGTAAAAGAGAAAAGGAACTGGTGGTAGATATGTCTCCCGAATCACTCGGTAAGACACTGTAGTATAGTAAATACTCTGCGTCTCCCAACGAACACACTCGTGAGCTGAAGTTCACTCGAAAAGACACTGTAGTAGAATACTATGTGTCTCCCAAAGAACGCACTCGTGAGCTAAAGCTCACTCGGTAAGACACTCGCTTACGCTCGCTACAGCACTCACTCCGCTACGCTCCGTTCGCGGCTCGCTAAAGCTCGCATCGTCGCTGACCCTCCTCTCGCTCGTCGTACTCACCTTGTAAGGCCTAACTTCTTGACTATCAAAAGGATTGATACTCGATTCCCCAAGCATACTCGCCAACACCAAATATTTCAAACATCTCAACCTCCCCACATCACCAGCTTCATCATAACTTTTAAAAGCTTCAAAAAAGGCAGTAGAAGCCTCTTCATAATCTTTACTTCCCATATGCATCTTTCCACCCAATTCTTGAATCAACGCCAAAGTCCTCGGATGAGGAATCCCACCTCTTACCGCCTTGGCCTTTGCAAAAATCTCCCGTAGCATGACATTATCCTTGAGTTTCGAATATAGTTGAATCTGCAATGCATAAATCTCCATCAAATGTGTCGAATTACTACTTGATCGATTCTCAGCAGGTGTATCTTCCAACCCGGACGTGTGCAACAAGTCATAAATGACGGATTGCAATTTATGCACTTCAAAATTCGTAAATAACAATTGACCATATTTCAAATTAGTCTTGAACCACAATCGTTCATTCGGACAAGAACCTCTAGATGGATGAAACATACTCAGGGTCGAATCATAAACTAATTTCGCCAATGACTGTGCTTCCTCGGATTGTTCACTGTTTAAAATGGACGAAACGCGATCTAACATGCGATGAATTCCCTTTTCAATAGCATTCGGAGTGACACCTTGTAATTCTGGGTTAGAGATACATTCCAATAATCTTTGATAGGCAAGTTTTGCCGATTTGAAATCACGTTGATGAATGTGTATTTTGATGATTTGTTTCAAGCATTTGAATCGCCATGCACCGATTGTATCTTCCATTTCGATTGTTTTTTCAAATTCTGCAATGGCTTGTGCGATGGAGATTAGTTCTGTAGAGTCGTCTTCGTCTGGGGGAGTGTCGATTTGTTCATAGGCTGTGTCTCGCATTTGTTTTCCGTTGTAGTACGAGTTTTCGAGGTTGACTTCCATGTCTCCCGAGTTGTTTTGAGAAGCATCGTCGTCCGTGTACTGGAAAGATTCTTCATCCGACATTTGCTGATCGTTGTCGGAGGCATCAGAGTAATTATACTCGTAGCTTTCTTCGTCAGACATTTTATTGGGTGGGATAGAGAGACTGGTTTGGCTTGGCTTGGCTTGATTATGTTAGATATGAAATAGTGATTGCATTAGAGCTTCTAGTTCATTTTTAGATTCTCGGAAAGAGATCTTTTTTCTCATCTGTTGTCCTTTGCTTCCCTTTCTTTACTTTCACTTCTTTATACACAAAGATCGATAGTCATTGGCTCAAGATTCAAGATATTTTGGAGCTACGCCAAAAAGATTAGCAAGTCAACTCCACATTACTTTTTCCATCTTGTTGATCTTATCGCTTAGTCGAGATAGAATCTAGCTATGCAACTAGAGCGATTATTTTTTCCGAATGAGGGTTCAGACTGAAGAGTGGCGTCGCTTCGTACCAGGAGTGAGAATGTATAAAGGAAAGAAAACTCTCTTTTACAACGGAGAGAAACTATATGATAGAGAGAATGAAGAGTATCTTATCTATGATAAAGAAGAGCAAAATTCTTGGGAAGTGATAATAGTGCTACCAGGAGTTAGAGTGATTCCTGAATGGACTTTTCATAGTTGTAAGAAAATTGAGACGGTCATCATGGCTGACACTGTACAAAGGATTCGATGGAGTGCTTTCGGTAGATGCTGTAGACTCACGTTTGTGAAACTCTCGAGAAACCTTGAATACATCAGAGACTATGCATTCTTCGGCTGTTTTTCTCTTCTTTCAATCTTCATTCCGCCATCATGTACAGAGATAGGTAGTGAGGTATTTCGTGGCTGTAAAAAGCTGATTATCTTACATGTTCCTGGACAAACACAGCTCGGAGAAGGAGTGATTGGTGATACTGATTTGATCAGAGTCTCTTCTTTTGCAATAAATCAAGGCGGTTCCTATGATATTCATATCAGCGAGAATGTTAATGAATGGATCAAAAACATCAACGAAAATGACGAACAATTTGCTCTTCATCGAGCATGCTCATCTTTTAACCCCATCACTGAGGTCGTTTATGAAATAGTAAAGAGACGAGGATTATCGTCGTTCAAGAAGAAGAATCAGATAGGCATCACTCCTTTGGAATATCTAGAAGCAAATCCTTTTGTAGAAGATTTTGACCAAAGCGCCATCATGAAAAGGTATGTTTTGGAGAAGATGGGTGAGACATTGTAATTTAGACCATCAGATATATTGCAAGTGAAACTAAACAAAACTAAAGTAAAAAGAATAATACTTCAAAGGATCATAAGTTCTAAATAGTTTACATTGACATCACTTTTTTTAACTTCAGCGGCTGCAATTTTGGTGGCTTCATCTCGACTCTTCAAAATACTATCGCAATACTTTTCTGCAATGGTCAGGTCAATCAATCATTGCAGAGTAGAGACTAAAGATTTTCTATCAAATTTCATCTAAAATTGAATATTCAAAAAAGAATCTTTTCTATCTTTTGTCCTTTACTTCTCCTTCTTTACTTCTTCATTTAGACAAAGATCGATAGTCATTGGCTCAAAGATATAATATCTTTCAGCCAACAATAATATCTTTCAGCTAACGTGCTCACGTGCCCACAAAAGCAGCTTCAGGAGTAGCTTAAATTTTTCTCCATCTCATTGATCTTACTGCTTAGACTAACTGGACTTTACTAGCTGTGTCATCAGATCTCTTTGAGAAATGAGGATTCAGACTGAAGAATGGCGGCGGTTCATTCCTGGAGTCAGAATGTACAAAGGCAAGAAGACTCTATTCTACAACGGAGAGACTCTATACGATGAAGTTACTGGAGAGTATTTTATATACAGTGAAGAAGAGCAGGAATTGTGGAAAGTGATTATCATATTACCTGGAGTGGAAGTGATTCCTCAAAGTACTTTCAATAGCGGAAATCTTGAGGCAGTCATCATGAGTGATACAGTCAAGAGAATTGAAGAAAGTGCTTTCGTTTACTGCAAGAGTCTCGAGTTTGTGAAACTCTCAAGAAATCTGGAATGCATCGGAGAGAATGCATTCTGTGCATGTTTCTCTCTTTTGTCAATCTTTATCCCACCATCATGTAGAGAGATTGGTGATGTTGCATTTGCAGCCTGTCATAAACTGATCAATTTCAATGTTCCTCAACACACTCGACTTGGAGAACATGTGATTGGAAATACTGCTTTGATCAGAGGATCTACTTTTGAATTAAATCAATATGGAGAATATGATGCTAGTATTAATACAAACATCAACAATTGGATCAAAAATATCAACGGCAATGACGCAGAATTTGCTCTTCATCGAGCGTGTTCGTCTTACTATCCTATGACTCAGATCATTTATGAAATTGTGAAAAGACAAGGATTGATGTCATTCAAGAAGAAGAATCAGATAGGCATCACTCCTTTGGAATATTTAGAAGCAAATCCCTTTGCCGAGGATATTGACCAAAATACCATCATGAAAAGGTATGTTTTGGAGATGATGGGTGAGGCAGTGTAATCTATAATAATTCTGTCTTTAAACTAATAAAACGCTTCTCGAGCAATGAGATAAAAATATATCAATCTACTGCAATTATGGTACGAGTACTTTCTCTTCCGTTGTTCGAATTTCAGTACTATGTTAATTCAATTTTTTACATCTCCATCGTCATGTTAAAGTTGAAAGAAAAAATAGATGCTATCTAAAAGTAAGCAAAGGAATAAAAGTAAGCTAGGTAAGGAGTTCTAAAATAATATCTTCATCTAGTCTCAACAAACTCTAGCATTTTTTGGAAAATTCGGCGCAGAGAAGCGAGAAGATCTTTTCTCATCTATTTTCCTTTGCTTCCCTTTCTTTACTTCTTTCTGTTAGACAAAGATCGATAGTCATTGGCTCAAGACATCTATTTTGAGCGAGAACGAGAAGCGCTGAAAAAGACAGCATAGAAGCAGCTCCCATTGTACAGCTTTTCTCATGTTTGTTGATCTTACTGCTTAGACTAGCTAGACTGTGCCTTTGTGATCAGATCTCTTTCAGGAATGAGGGTTCAGACGGAAGAGTGGCGGCGATTTATTCCCGGTGTGAGAATGTACCAAGGAAAGATGACGACTCTCTTTTACAATGGAGAGATTCTGTGGGATGATGAGAACGACGAGTTTCTTCTCTATGATCAAGAAGAGCAAATGTCGTGGGAAGTCATCATCGTATTACCAGGAGTCGAAGTGATTCCTCCAGATACTTTCGGAGGTTGTGAAAAACTCGAGACCGTTATCATGAGTGATTCTGTACGAAGAATTGGTCATATGGCTTTCGATATCTGCCAGAGTCTGGTTTTTGTAAAACTTTCGAGAAATCTGGAATTCGTGGGATATGGTGCTTTCCGTTGGTGTGAATCGCTGGCTTCAATCTTTATTCCGCCAACATGTAGAGAGATTGAAAGGAGTGCATTTTTTGGCTGTGAAAAGCTTATCATCTTCAATGTTCCTAGACAAACACAGCTAGGAGGAAATGTGATTGGTGATACTGCTTTGATCAGATCATCTTCTTTTGCAATAAATCAATCCGGTTACTATCGTACTAATATCAGCGAGAATGTCAACAATTGGATCAAAAACATCCACGGAAATGATGACCGATTTGCTCTTCACCGAGCATGCTCCTCTTTCAACCCTTTGAATGAGATCATTTATGAAATCGTGAAAAGACAAGGACTGACCTCCTTCAAAAAGAAGAACGAGATAGACATCACTCATTTGGAATATTTAGCAGCGAATCCCTTTGCAGAAGATATTGACCAATGTTCGGTTATGAAAAGGTATGTTTTAAAGATGATGGGAGAAGCAGCGTAAATTGATGCCCTATACATGAACTGAATTAAAAAATAAATGCTCCTTCAAAAGATGAAAGTTTTTGTAAATAGATTATAATTCTACCATTTCCATAAATGAAAATAACCTTTTCTGTCTTCTGACATGAGAGATCCGTCATTGGAATAAGAGCCCAAGAAATCGCATTTCCTACCGGCTACTTTAATCCACCAAGTTACAAGAAAAAAAAATAAGTAAATAGGAATACTATCAAACTAATCTTATGTACAATACAATTACCATTGCCAGTTTTAGAGTGGTACTCAAAGAAGATTACATAGAAAAAGAAGCAAGAGAAATTTCGAAATAATGCTATCATACTCGTACCGCTTGCTCGTACATTTCTTCATCCAAGTTCCAAGACTATATGGCTGGTAAAAAATTTGATAGTATTATCAAAGTATCTTGCATTGAAAGAAGTGTATTGGTTGTATTTTGAAGATTCTACTAATGCGTTACGTTTTGCATAATGTAGCACGTAGCTGTAGGACCCCTCGACGGGATTAATAAATGAGGCTAATATATTAATAGCGACAGAGGCTTCTCACAAGGGCTTCTTGGCTTCGGTCGACCAGAAGCCTGTTCTCTTGTCTGTCTGTCGTACAGACCGCGTAAATCCACAAACAAATAATCACAACATTGGAGTCAAAGAGCACCTGTTTAGACCGAATAAGGAAGTGCCCCACAATCCATGCAGTTTCTTACTCAATACTCGTTATTTGCATTTTGTTATCATATAACTATCTTTTGATACTACGTTTTGCATATCAATCATTGCATTTCATAATAGAATATCGAAACACTTATAGCATGGACTTAGACGACTCCTGTACCCCTCAATTCGACATTTGCTTTTCCTCCAATGGATGCATCGATGGGGAAACTTCAACTGCGACATGCTGGACTTACATTATGTGCCAGCTTATGCTCATGATTCTCCTCATGTTTGTGTTCATTTGGAGAATGAAGACTCTAAATGTCGAAAAAACTAAAAGCATCGCGATTAGCACAGATATCAGTCGCATCAAAAATGCACTTTCGAAATATAAAGATTCAGATGAGGAAAACCAAGTTCAACATTCGAAGAAAGATACTGTGGCGTTTATATTGAATGACATTCCAAAACCTTTGAAGGATACATTTCGTTCAGCACAAAACTTCATGAGACCCAATAGAGATAGGAGAATCAATCAACCATCAGACTTTCCTCCAGAATATATGCCATTGTCGTTTCTATCAACGGCAGAGTTTACTCGAACAATTCTGTATTGCTTAAAAAACGATGCTTTCTGGCAAATTGGTATGTTAAAATGTACCATTCTATCCGTAGCTGTGAACATGTGTTCGTCTCTAATCGCAATGATGCATAAGTATGAACAAAGAATGACCGCTTGCTTCGATGCCGATGTTAACTCTACCGACAACGTGATACAATTGAAAGAATGGATTATGGGACAAGTTCAACCGTTTTCTAGAACGATGGATAGCTTCAAATTTTTGCCAATATTCTTATTACTAGGATATGTAGCATTTCTTGTTGACAGATGGCGATCCTTCATGGTCACATGTCATAAGGTTTGCGGTCGATTACATGATATAGGAGTACTGGTTGGAAGTATCCCATATTCCGACATAAGCGACGAAGAAAAGCTGATATTGTACAAGATTTATAGGCTCATGAACACTCTGCATATCCTTGTTTACAAACCGCGCTTGCGCGAAGAGTTCAAAAATGATGATGACTTGTCACATCTAGTATTTCTGAAAATATTGACAGAGTCAGAAGCCGAGGCTTTTACTGCAAGAGGGAAAAAGCTTCGAGATAGCATATGTTCTTCGCTACTTTCTGAAATAGATAAACTGCTTGCTTTATCCTCAAAACAGTTTCTTGAAAGTAAGGCAAAAGTAATAAATGAAAAGGTATGCATGGTAAGAGGAACGATGGCAGAATGGGGAGATCTGTTTCTACGTGACAACCCAAATGAATACATCCTTGGAATGAGAGCTGTTGTTTCTCTCTATACGATTCTCATAGTCGTGGGATATCCAATTACTCTTTACTCCGATACCAACGCAAGTTACAACTGTGTCCAGCCATCTGCCTTTTTTGGCACATTCATCACATTGCTCTCCATAAAAATCCCTTTCTTATTATTTTGGAGATTGGAGGATCCATTTGTAGCTCGTGATGGTATTGGGCTGGAAAATCTTATTGCTTCTACTGAGATGAATTTATTCCAATCATTACGGAGTAGCTACTGCGATGACATCATTGAAGACCAGTCCATAGATGGAAACACCAGATTTGCTGCTGTTGGTAAAATGATTAGAAGAGATTCTCAGCGCAATACTGATAACCCATTATTTCACAATAAGGAAGAGAATGAGAATATATCCGAAGGTGCAGGAAAAACAGAAAGCACAAGATTCAGATCCAGAGGAAATTATTTCGAATATTTTCCGGGTAAAAGATGAAATGAAAGGTGACGTTCTATCTACGATGGAACATCAATAAAAGCCACTCTTCAAATTTTGTCAAAGCACAAGACCTCTCTTTCCGTAAATATACTACTTTAACACTAATACCATGCCAACGAATAGGTCTCCCTATTGACAACTCTCTACGAGTATTTTCTCCTCAGTTACTACTCGTATATTAATTCTATTTTTGCATACCTTATATAATTAACTCTTCCACGTGTCTATATTCTTACTCGAAACATCATCTAAAATGAAAAAATTATTGATATAGATTAGCAAGTGAAAGTTAATCTCTGCCCTTTTATTTCCAATTTGTAACTCGTCTCGTAACCGTTAGAGGCGGTTAAAAAGATTTTTCATATTCGGAAGCTAAGAGAAGCGCTTTTAGTTTCGAGTTTGATTATCATTAGCTGGTTACCACTCTTCGCGTACTTTCAAAGCTTTGCCCTTGTCGCTATTTCATTGGAGAGTCTCTTTTATTTAGTATGAGGGTTCAGACGGAGGAGTGGCGGCGGTTCATTCCTGGAATCCGGATGTACAAAGGCAAGAAAACTCTCTTTTGGAACGGAGAGCCACTATACAGTACGAAGAGTGAGTCTGACGAGCCTCGTATCTATGATGAACAAGAGAGAGAGTCTTGGAAGGTTCTTATTGTGCTACCTGGTGTTGAAGTGATTCCTTATGCAACTTTCCGTAAATGCAATCAACTTGAGACAGTCATCATGTCAGATTCTGTCAGAAGGATTGAAGACTGGGCTTTCCATAATTGCTGGAGTCTCGTCTTTATTAAGCTGTCAAGAAACCTTGACTACATTGGCATAGATTCATTTGAAGATTGCACTTCTCTGCCATCAATATTCATTCCGCCATCATGTAGAGAGATGTACTATGGTTCCTTTCAAGGTTGTAAAAAGTTGATCATCTTACATGTTCCTCAACACACTCGACTTGGTAGCAAGATGATTGAAGATACGGCATTGATCAGAGCATCTCCCTTTGAAGTACTTCAAAACGGTTCCTACGATTTCGATATCAATGAGAATGTCCACGAATGGATCAAAATATAAACGGAGATGATGCGGAATTTGCTCTTCACCGTGTATGCTCATCTTTTAACCCTATGACTCAGATCATTTATGAAATTGTAAAGAGACAAGGATTGACGTCTTTCCAAAGGAAGAACAAGATAGGCATCACTCCTTTGCAATATTTAGAAGCGAATCCCTTTGCGGAAGATATTGACCAACATGCCTTCATGAAACGATTTGTTTTGGAGATGATGGGCGAGGCAGTGTAATTTGATGTGTTGTACATGAAACTAAACTAAAGAGGTCGTATATTTAGAAAGATAAGATGTCCAAAATAATTACACTGATATAAGTCGCATAAAGGAAGCTGTCCTTTTCTATCTGCTGACAGGAGAGATCCGTCATTGGAAGTGTACAAGAATAAAATAAACAGAATATCTAAAAGTATAATAAGATAACCATTGCCAGTTTCAGAATATTACTGTAAATATGACATAGGAAGATATGACAATGGTCTCTGATTGATTTTATTACAGGATCGTTACTTCAGGCATCAAAATCGGCGGAGAGAAGAGAATACGAGATCTTTTCTAACTGAAACTGTTGTCCTTTGCTTCCCTTTCCTTACTTCGTTTTGTAGACAAAAATTGATAGTCATTGGCTCAGAGCAAGTAGCAAAAGATGAAGAAGAAGTGCTAAGCTAAGAAGGCATTTCCAGGAATACTCTAGTTTTTCTACATCCCATTGATCTTATTGCTAAGACTAGCTAGACTCTAGCTGTGTGCCAACTGCCTTTCAATATGAGGGTTCAGACGGAGGAGTGGCGGCGATTCATTCCTGGTAGTCGGATGTACAAAGACAAGAAAACTTTCTTTTACAACGGTGAGATACTATTGGATGGAGAGAATGATGAGTTTCTTATCTATGATTGGGAAGAGAGGCAAACTTGGGAAGTAGTAATAGTTCTTCCTGGAGTTGAAGTGATTCCTCCAGATACTTTCCAGTTTTGTAGGAATGTCAAGACTGTCATCATGGCTGATTCTGTCAGAAGAATTGAGAGAAGTGCTTTCGGGTATTGCAAGATTCTCGAGTTTGTCAAGCTTTCAAGAACTGTTGAATTCATTGGAGACAGTGCATTCTGGTACTGTGAATCTCTTTCGTCAATATTCATTCCGCCACTCTGTAGCCAGATTGATAGAGATGCTTTTCGTGGCTGTAAAGAATTGATCATCTTGAGTGTTCCTCGACAAACACAACTTGGAGAATGTGTAATTGGTAGAACTAAATTGTTGAGAGCATCTCCATATGGAATACCGCTACATGATGGTTTATATGATAATATTACCAATTCGAACGTCAACTTTTGGATCAAAAACATCCACGGAAATGATGACCGATTTGCTCTTCACCGTGCATGCTCGTCCTTCAACCCAATCGCTCAAGTCATTTATGAAATAGTGAAGAGACAAGGATTGATGTCTTTCCAGAGGAAGAACCGGATAGGCATCACCCCAACTCAATATCTAGAAGTGAATCCCTTTGCCGAAGATATTGACCAATGTTCAGTTGTGAAAAGGTATGTTTTGGAGATGATGGGTGAGGCAGTGTAAATTTAGATATTCTATAAACGAAACTAAACTAAGAATGTGGACTACCTCATACGATCAAATTTTAAAGAGATTAAACTGATATCATTTCCTAAACTTCCACTGCAAAATTTCAACTTGCTGTAATACGACTAGCGGCTTCATCTCGGCTCTTCAAAATACTATCGCAATACTTTTCTCCAATCGTCAAAGCCCAATGCGCATAGCACCGTTTATTCGGATGTACACCATCGGCACTGATCAAAGTATTCCCTTCATCATCATCGCCATCTTGATACCAACTCATAATTTCTCTCGTTGTCAATCCAACATACATGACATCTTTACTCAAATCACTCACCCACTTTTTCTGAGAATCCCAAAAACCAACAATGGTATCCAAAAAGAAACTCAATGGTAATATATTCACGACGCTATTCTTGTGAAACATTTGAACTGGTAATGCGGGAAATAAAATCTGACTATTGGGAGCATACTCTTTGATCTCAGCAATTAAGTCTTCCATACTTTGTCGAAATGCTCGGGTAGATTGCGGTTTGAATGGATTGGAGACAGACTTTTTCAAATCATTGATTCCACAAATGACTACAATGACATCAGGAGGATGACCTGTAGATGCTTCTTCTTGTATGATATCTAATAAATGTGTACGAATATCATCGCATGCGCCGCCATCTACGCCCGCTGATCTCCATTGTACATTTTGTTGCAAACGTTTCGCGAGTGTTTGAGCAAATACTTGAGGGAATACTGGACTTATGTCAGATTTCGAAGATGATTTGTCATGATGGAGTTTTTCAATTTTGGATATAGGTACTGTATTGTTTTTATTCGGATCAAAGATTTCTACACTTCCTATTCCTATAGCTAATGAATCGCCTAAAACTACTACCTTTTGCTTTCCTTTGTTGAGATTTCTCATGACGGATAAGTTTGAATTATAGGATGGTTGCGTCGGGGATGGTTTCCAAAAGTCAAAGGCGGATGCTAGACTGATTATAAAGAATATATGAAACATGTGACTGTTTCTTGTCAAAATGTTATTGAGTTGTTGAAATAACCAAGGAAGAAGTAGCACCATGAGTCTATTGATTTTGAATAGAGTTCGTGTGTAAATGTTTGGCGGTTCTTTTTGTTGTTCTTCCAGAAGTCTATCGCTTTCAGAAGATAGCTTTTGCAACTCTTGTAGAGGATCGCTTGGTACTTTCCATTTACTTTTGTTAGTTTTTTCTGACTGGGATGACGAGGTATTGAGTAATATGTTCTTATCTAGCGATGATGGCGATTCTATTCCACATGTCAGCCCGGGGGGAAATATCAACTCGCCATTGGGATTCGATCGGTATTGATATAGAGCTAATGCTGCTTGTATAAATGAAATTACTATTGTAGCTGTAAAAGTTATCTCTCCTAGTTGCTGTAGTTGAGACGTTATGGCAAAAACTGAAAAAGAACTCGAGATTGCCAAAAGATTTGCGCTATCGCACATTAAAGTATCAGGAGAACACACATCAAGAAATCCTCTCTGTACAACCATGTCTCCTGTCTCATCGGCACAACTAATTGCGTGCGTCATGGTATCAGTTAAAGCTCCTGTACAAACATCTCCATAACTGGGAGGTGCTGGAATGAAAGCTAGTGTTGCTAATGGAAGCATATCTTTTTGTAAGAGGAAACAAAGAGAAGGAAATGATAGGATCGGAAGTGATCAATCAAATGAGAAGCCTATTTTACCCGCGAATATCCAGCGTAGTCGTCAGAGATGGGACTAACCAATCAAGATCCAAAAAATTCTCTGACTGAATGAATCTTTCAAGTATTTCTACTTACTATCGATACTTTACATAGTTAATAGTCTTATCATTCACTTTGTATTCACCAGATTGATATTTTTTTAAGCATTACGACTGCTTGGATCATCCCATTCACTTGTGCCAATTTCGCCTTCACTCAAAACGCGACTGTCAACATTGCAGTTTTCCAATTGACTTGGACCAATGCTAGTGTCCAAATCGAGAAAGAACATATCATACTCATCCATATTTTCATTTTCAAGTTGATTCTTTTCCATAATACTGTCGATTCCAACCATGCTTCTCATAAACGAGGACAAATCGTCAAGATTCACTTTCATCTGAGTATGCAAGATTTCCCTCTCTTCGAGATAGTTCTGCTGATGTTGCTCGTCAAAGTTTTCCTCTTGTTTTCCAGTGTAACTATCAGGTTCTCGTACTGCATCAATACCTAAATCTGTGAGGGAAGGTACTTCACCGCCATTCAATACAACTAAAATGAATGCTGCAATGTATGTCAGACCTGGAACATCTTTTTGGAGCTTCTGACACTTTGGTCGAGTGTATATTAATATATTCCATACTCCACCTGTGGGATAAAGTGTCGAACTCCACCATAAAAAGACTCGTGAGTCTTTAGCATTGTTGTTGAGTCCACATAAGATCACTTGCACCATTCCCGGTATGTAAAATAATAGGAAAGCAAAAATGTATAGTAGAGATTGGTTCAGAGCCTTTTTGGATAGTTCCCTTGGAGATGGTGTATCCGTTTCGTCTGATCCTTCTTGTGGAGGATTTTGGTTATGTGAAAGGTTAACATCATGCATTACAGAAGATTGTGCTTCTTCTTGTCCAGAAGAAGGAGTTCTATTTATTTCTATATTAGATAATGCAAATATACTCTTGCTAGCGTTGGTACTCTCTCTACCACTTGTATTTGAATCACTATCTTGATTAGGTTCTTGTCTGTTGAGCATAAAGTTCAAATGTCGGTTACTCTCTCGTTTGCGTGTCGGTGTTGATGAAGCTGGTATTCTGAAGTCTTTTTCAATGGAATACACATGATGGGTAAACATGTATAGTACAACCATAAGAAAAATAAAGAGTGCAATACCAGTAGCTCCAAAGGTGATTGTAAATATCGCCACATTTTCACCTCTGTTGCATTTATTTCCAGTGTCATTGCAATTATAAGGCTCAGAAGCTAGAAAACACATGGTTCCATTAGGATAACTATTGATGTCTCCCATTGAAAGAGCGGCGGTGGCAAACCCTACTGGTACCAAAATACCAGTTGCATGCCATATTTTCTCTTCTAGACCTGAGAATTTTTGAGGCGAAACTTTGTACTTGATTCTTCGCATAAAGTAATATGTCAAGAAGAGCGTGTAGGTCGGAATAGCTGCGGCACCTGCAATGTTCAAATACCCAGCGAATTCGCATGATTGCCCATTACCTAGTGCAAATGGAGCTAGGGACAAAGAGGATGGAGCCAAGAATGGTGATAATAGCATTCCAAGTGAGAAGAGAACATCTGATACCGAGAGTCTATTATGAAGGTCGAAAATGTGAGAATGAAACCCATTAAGAGAAGGAGGACTTCGTGACATTGCCAATAATATATGAAAACTCTCACCCGAAAATAATTCGACTATAAGGTGACTGTAAACCTCTCTTTGGTTCGGTTTTAATCATGAATATGATTATAGACGAAGCAAACAGAGAGAAGCATGACAATATAGATTTCACTATAATTGCTGCTTTTACTTCTGAATCGTTTGTGATCATTAGCACTTTTGTAGGGTCTCAGCTAGACGATATTCAACCTATTGAAACTTTTCTTTTCCCAATGTCTTTCAGAATTGGAGAAATTGGAGATAAATCCTCTAGTAATGAAGAAGCGATGTTGATATGCATCCATTTAAAGGTAGCGTATCAAATGGTACTGCATGGAACAAGGAAAGGTAATGAAGAAGGTGGAAGAGCATGCCCATAATAAAGTGATATTTTCTAAAGGTTCTTCATTTCACGCTCAAATATAGCTCTTGCAAATATATAATTTGATCTGTGAAATGACTGTGACTGGTTGCTGCTCATGTGACTTGTACTTAAGGTAGTACTCATACGTAGGCTCCGCTGATGGCATTCATCATTAGTTCTTGTGCTCTCGTGATGAAGAAGGAATAATGAAGGAGAGAAAATCATAAAAGTGATATTTTCTAGAGGTTCTCCACTTCATGTTCTGTGAGATGACTATGACTGGTTGCTGCTTATGCGGCCTGTACTTATTAGTAGGTATCTATTACTCGCACTAAGCACAACTGATGGTATTCTTCATCTTAGTCCTTTATTAAGCTCACTATGATGTAAAAAAGTGACGGAACCTGCATACGCGTACTCTAAAAAATAACACTCAAACTCCATCTAATCTATAAGTTTATTGCATCATTCATCTAAACCACACTAATGAGTATGCCAAACGTACATTCTTCTGAAGAATCAAGCCCTTTGGTAAATGAAGAAAGAAGGAAAAAGTTCATCTCGGCACACAGCGCCGAATGGAGAAGAGAACAGAGTAATAAACAATTGGGCGATTCGCTCGTGAGTTATGGTGATGAATCTTTAGTCTCGTTTCCAGGAGATGATAAAGCTACGCAAGGGTTAAGCTTCGATTCTGAAAGATCGCAACAACAACAAGATAGGAATATCCCTAATATTGACAGAATGGCACCCGTCAGCGAAGAATCTCAGTCTAACGAATCCAAAATCAATATTGCTAGTATTGTCAAATTAAAATTGACTATTGCTAGATTTGGAAGTCTGTTTCGAAAGAAACTGACTGGAAATGACCATGGATCATTTCACAAAGAGCGCCAGCTTCGTGTGAGTAGATTCATACGCATATCTGTGAATGGTGTAAATGTTGACTGCGAAGAGGAAAGTAATGATGTTCTTGAGAAGATAAAAAACTACCCACCTTTACTTCAACACTTAATCAGAGAACTTAATCTGATGACTGCAGAATCAGCTGCTCTATTTCTTTGGAGAGATCCTGAAAACAGAATTCAAGGTAAGCCAAAGAGATTTGAGAAAGAGAGCATAGAAACAGGTGTATTTCATTTTCTTACTCACCTGATACATCTGCAATTTTCTTATATAAAAATCCTTTCATCATAATTTCATGATTGGTTTTTTCGAATAGACCCGAATACATATCTGCAAGCAACTAATGAAGTTTTTTCTATAACACTAGTCATATGCTGGATACTTTCGTACATCTTTAATCCAGACTTTTTCCAGCACAATCCTCTAAAGGAGCGCTTGGGATACAACGATCTTTGCGTGGGTTGGGATACTATGCCGGCAAATATAGTTGGTGTTGCTGGTACAACGATCGGCTGCTATCTTGCACTGCGGTTTGTAAGCTTGAACCATACAAGAACAGAGCTCCTCCAAGATTCTATTTCAGACCGGACTAAACGCTATGTACAGTTTACATCAAAGATTTTTGGATTCTCAGCAGCTATGTTTCCAATCATATTTGTAATAAAGCCAACAGACAGCGTGTATGGCCATTCTCTTCCATTTATGCTTGTTATCGCTTCATCGGCAGCCGTTTTACTTGGAAGATTTCTTGTATTTCAGCATGAATTATCTCAAGTCAAAGCCGTTTACATCACACTATATTGCATTGTTTCATTTTTATTTCCAATTATTCTCATTTCAGAGTATGTTTATTTCAGTGTGAATGGTGTGAAGAGTCCATGGCCTGGTACAATCACAATGACGATTGATTACAGTTGGTTTTTTCTCATGACAATTATGCCATTCATGCTACCCAAAGACATTGTGTTGATAAGTAAGCATGAATTGGGTTATCGACCAAAGGAAATTTAGATCTACCAAGTTCATTCCAGTTCATTTATTCCATTTCTTTTACATTGATGGTTCGGTAAATTAAAATGTTTATTTTCAAGCAATGTTGAAGTTAAAAGATGTTGTAAATATATAGTGGAGGGAGGGAGTGGAGTTGGAGCTTTACTCAATAGAGTGCAGCTTTGATGTGATCAATAATGAGAAGCCTATTTTACCCGCGAACATCCAGCAGTCATCCGAGATGGGACTAACCAATCAAATCCAAAAGATCTCTCACTCCAAGCACTATGATCGCTTGCTAACTAACCATCTTCTGAAAGGTGCTCTACTTACTTACTATCGATATACCTCACCTAGATATAAATTACGAGTATTCCATCAATGGCCACATTTGAAGCAGACAATTTGAAACCTTTGATTTTACTTGGCGGATTAAATGCTTCCGAGCTTTGGCAAAGCACAAATCTTGCAATGCCCGGTTGGCTACTTCTAGTTGTTGCACCAAGATGGAAATACACACAGTCACTTAGTCTAGTTGGACCTATACTTTGTTCCATTATATATGCACTGACATTAGTCTCATTAATGTTTACAGATAATGATTCTGTTGATATAAGTAACTTCACTTCGCTTGAAGGAGTCGCAACAATGTTTCAAGACCCTACTGCAGTGTTTGGAGGATGGATGCATTACATTGCATATGATGCGCTTATCGGAAGATGGATTGTCATGGATAGTACTGAAAGAGGTGCATCGCTAAAAGAACACTATATCTTCATTGTACCGTGTCTCTTTTTTGCGTTGATGTTAGGGCCGACTGGTTTCATTCTCTACCTTTTAGTGAGAACGTTTATATTGAAAGGTGGCAATTGTGATCAAACTTCAACTGCAAGTAGTACTCATCAAAGCGGGAAGAAAGAGAATTAGTCGCTGGAAAAAAGAGAATGATTGGTATACGAGCCTCTGTGTTTCATAGTAGATCATGGCAATATCAATATCCTCTAAGTAGCCACTAAGGAATTAGAAAGACTTCCTGATCGTTGAGTGTCTATTGGTATAAACATGTTGGATAGTACTGAAATGTAGATGTCTTATATCATTTCATTTGCCGAATCTAAACTCTTGCTCAATCTTCCGCTGGTAATTGTGAAGTTTGAGTAGTTACCTATATTCCCACTTTTTTATTAGTTATATAACTTTTCATTGAATGTCGCAACCACAACTGATTTATTCCGGCCGACCATAGGTGAAATTAAAAGTTATAAGGCCTAGATGTAGACAAAACATATTCCTCCCTTCAATCACTTTCATTTCTATTTTTGTCTATTGTCTTCTACTCGTAAAGTCTGAAACTATAGAGAAAAACAATAATTTTGTATCTATTAAAGCAATTATGAGTAGAATAGTCTGAAAAGAGTGCATAGAAAGACCTGGATAGAAACAACATGAAGTTTGGATGTTTGAATCGAATAGCTTGTATGGACCAAAATGAACAATTTTATCATTTTTCATCCACATTATCGGATTAACTCTAATCAATGATTTTCTCCGTTTCAACAAAATACTTCCTCATCTGACAAGACATTCAGAAATGACCCATCACAAAGCAAAGAACCTGACCTTCCCCTTCCCAGCTTCCCAGAACATACTCGTATCCTCATCCTGAAACACAAAACAAGCTATAGTACAAACCAGAAGCCATTAAAGTCTCAACTGATAACCCAAACGAGAGAGAACGCCTGTAATTTCAATCTACTCTCTATTATTTATACTCATAATAACATTCTCAGACCCGATCATCTCTCTCATGAAAACATGAAGACGATCAAAGAAGTATCAGTTCGAAGTATCGAGTCTGTAGAAGGCAACACATCTCCAGCTCCAACAAGCACGAACAAGACATCTCTAACCTCACAGTTCCGTGCTCTCCGATCAAACAATTCAAGACATTACTCTTCGTCGAGAGAAAATCGAAATACAAAATCTAGCAACGTCACCAATGGCAGTAAAGGAATACGATCCTATCTCTCATCAACTGCCCAAAATGATTCAGGGGACCTTGCACCAGAACTTCAAGAGCGATGTTCATTTTCCATAGTATGCCTTCGAGTATCGACATTCCTCACGCTAGTCTCAGCAGCAGTCATAGTTGCAGCACTAACATTTCACTTTGTACGCTCGTCAGAAATCAAATCCTTTGAAATGGAATACAAGGATGCAGTTCATAAAGTTGAAGATGCAGTGACATTAGGTGTGAAGAATAAATTGAATGCTGCCAAAACTTTTGCAGCAATTTATGAAACTTCCTTTACAGAATGGCCAAATGCTACCTTTACAAATGCAGAATTTGATATACAAGCAGAGGGACAGTTGGAGATTGCCAATGGAATGGCTATTTCCTTCAACCCTATTATTGATGAAACAAATAGAGCCGAGTTTGAACAGCATGCTGCTGATTCGGCCTCTTTGTTAGGTCATGAGAATTTGGTCACTCGGTCATGTGATGATACCACTGGATCTACGTGTAGAATTGTGGCGGATGGAATCTATAGAAAAGCACCCAATCCTAATGGAAGTGGTTTGATCAATGTGGATGATTCAGGTTTTTCACCAGAGAGCACAAATTATCCAAACACTATGGTGCCTGTTTGGCAGATTTATCCCATCTCGAATTGGAGGGCTGTCATGTTTAATTTACATTCTGAGCAAAAGAGACAGAGAGCTTTGGATAATATGCTTGATTTCAATCTTCCGACTGTGACCTCTTTGTTACATTTGGTTCAAGATGATGAAATGAATCCAAGTAGTATTCTCTTTTATCCAGTTACAAAAAATGTTGACAGTGATGAAATTGTTGGAAGCGTTAGTATTGTCTTTTATTGGGGAGATATCTTTCGTCGAGTTTTGCCATCTTACATTGAAGGTATCACTGTGGTTCTAGAGTCTTCTCGCATTGGATTTGTAGAGCAACAGCAGTGGTCTTATGATGTGAGTGGAGACATTGCTACATTACTAGGTGAAGGTGATCTCCACGATACTAGATTTGACAATTGGGAGCACGAAGTAAATTTAGATGTTGCACGAATTATTCAAGACAAGCTGGGAAGCATTGGTGACGATCGGGTCAAATACACTGTTCGCATGTATCCGACCAGCCGTTTCAAAGGAAAGTATCTTTCTCAGAAACCAATGGTGATGACTGTTATTATTGTATGCATCTTCATCTTTACTTCTTTGGTTTTCATTTCATATGATTTACTCGCTACCAACAAACGTCATCGAATCAAGAGATATGCGAAGAAAGCAGGCAAGGTTGTCGATAATCTTTTTCCATCCAACGTGAGAGATCGCCTTTTTGACAACTTTGATGACATGAATGATAATGATCGTGGGGGAGATGAAGAGGCTCAACTCAAGACTCCGAGTAAAGTGGATCCAGAAAAGAAGCGCAAAGCAACACTAAAGAAGATCAAGACCACGGTCGCTGGAGTAGGAAGAGAAAGGAGTGTGTCAACTGTCAATTCTGATATTTCAGAAACTGACCTCCTTAACCCAAACCGTAAGCCAATTGCTGATCGCTTTGATGCAACATCCATCATGTTTGCTGATATTGTTGGTTTCACGAAATGGAGCTCTGAACATAGTCCTGAGGAAGTATTCTTTTTGATTGAAAATCTTTTCTATGCCTGGGATAAGATTGCGAAAAGAATGGGTGTTTTTAAATTGGATAGAGTAGGAGATTGCTATATCGCCGTAACTGTGAGTATCATTTAATTTCTCGATGTGGTAACTGTGTATTCTTCATGTCATGACTCACTCAATTGATTTTCACAGGGTTTGCCTACTCCTACAGAACACCATGCTGAGATTCTGTGTGAATTTGCACACGAATGCCGTAACAAAATGTTTGAGGTCATGGAAAAGATCTCAGCTCATCTTCAAGGTATTGATGAACTTACTATGCGCTTTGGTATTCACTCGGGCGCAGTAACAGCCGGAGTACTAAAAGGGCAAAAGACACGTTTTGAATTATTTGGGGACACAATGAACTATGCAAGTCGCATGGAATCTCTTTGTCTTCCAGGTAGAATTCAAGTCTCGCAGCAAACAGCAGATTTGCTTTTTGCAGCGGGAAAAGGCGACTGGCTTCGTGCAAGAAAATCTCTTGTTCATGCTAAAGGAAAAGGACAAGTTCAAACATACTGGCTTGAAATTGATGGATGTGGTAACTCGGGTCATTCGCACTCAAGCTTGGAAGTTGAAGACTCCCCGCTCAGTATAACATCAGACTATTTTCTCGATCGCAAGCCAGCTGCAAGACCTACAACTCCAAAGACGAACCACGCTAGAGGCGCGTAAACAAATTTCAGCCCAATCACATTCTCAGCTTTGTTATGCTCATTTTTCCTGCCAGAAGCTATATGTACACATACGATAAACAGTATACAGGTATCATTTTTATCTAAAGTTAAAAATTATATTTATTTCAAGTGATAGTTTTGAGTTGTTCGAGGAGTAACGAATCTATACTGAGTTCTTCTTCTCTTATCCTTCTTTTGACTAACTGCAAGAGGATGCTTCTTCTTAGATACTGTATGTGCAATATGCAGCTCTTGGCTATCTCTGACTAATTCTGATCGGATTCGTAACGGATCTTCTGCTGGTAGCATGAGCATTTTCTTTTCTGCAGCCCCCTTTGCATGTCGCCTAACAGCGGGGTTGATGTGAAATTTTAGTGAACCCAACTCCCATGCAGCTGTTGCAAAAGGATTGGTGTATTCTGGATCTTCAGCTTCTGGTGAATAAGTTCCCTGGGTCACAACATCTTGTTCGTTTTCAAGTAATTGTGCTGCAGATGGATATCTATGATACAATTGTCTCAAGAATGCCAAAAGTGGAGCAGAAGTAAATGATGGTGCATGCATAGCTACAGTACTCAATTGCTTCGCAAATGCAGCAACTCTAACGGTAGAATACTCTTTCCTCTTCATAAATGCTGAAGTGAGACATTTAATAGCCAAATCTGCATTGGTAGAATCATGTCCTTCACTAATCAACCTGGGTAACTGACTGTATAGTGGCGATACATATTCTTTTTGGTCAATTTGCAATTCCCTTCCTGGACCTTGAAGTGTTTGAAATGCAGTCAAGATACAATTCAAGGACGCATCCAATGGCAAAGCATTCACAGTTTTGAGCAATCCCTTGAGTACTTCCAAAACATCACGTACAGTATCAAAGTTAATCAGATGGGCAAACTTTGCCAATCCCTCCAACGCAGGTGCTAGTAAAAATGTTGCCGCTTCCATATTCTTCTTTTTTCCTTCTTCGTTGAGTGAGACAAGATTGACTCCCTTGAGAATTCGAAAGTATGTCAAGGTAACAGAATGCAAAGTATCCGCTTGACTCTTTGCCAAAATAATTTTATCCACTGTCGCATCCGCCTCTTTCAAATCATTTTCCAAATCTTCCTCTTCCTGAGACTTTCGCTTCTTTTTGGATTTTGCCTGTTCAGCAAGTTTAGCAGCTTGTGCTTCATCCTCATGTACTCTCAAAGGCAGACTCAAAAAAGTACGAACCAAGGCAGGTTTAATACTCATGGCAGCACCCACGCCCCTTTCATACTTCCCCTTGACCATTTTCGCAATAGCCTTTGCAGCTTCCAAAGCAATTTCACCCTGTTTATCATTTGAAAAAACATATGCTACAGCATTACAGCATGCATTGGATACCTCTTCCGATTTATGATTCATTTGCTTCACGACAATATTCATAATATTACTTCTGAAATTAAAATGACTTGCCGATTTCAATAATTCCGCAAGACATAATATAGCAGTGACGGAAATTTGATTCAGGGATGTATCCATATGTTTGGACTGTTTACCATTCCCACATGTCCATAGTGAATCTAATAATTTCAGATATTGCTGATAGGTGCTTAGTAATTTGGATTCATAATCCCATAATTTCTTAATGTCTTTGGAAACTTTGACTGATCTTTCTTGTGCTGTTGGAAGACGAATACGATAGGTGGGGATTATATCTTGAAATATAGCCAGTAATGATAATATAGCAAGTTTGGTAGTGATTTCATCTCCGCCATTCTTTTGAGGGTTGGCAAGTTCGAGTATTTTTCTCATTTTGGAAGGGGTTCTTGGTCCCGATGATTCATTGTCGTCATCGTCGTCTTCAGATATAGACAAGAAAGCAGTCTGTGGGTCTTCTAGAATAGATTCACTGATTTCAGCAATTAGTTCACATCTTTGAGCTTGGGAAAGTGAGGTTATGGCTGTGTCGAGGTTACTAATTGTTCTTTGAACTGGAATCGATGGCTTTGCAGGCAGCTTTCGTTTTGCCTTGGCGTTGGCCTCGTCCCTTTCTGCTCTCATTCTCTTGGCATCTTTGGTCACCATGTTGATAGTATATATAAAATAAATGTATTGGCCAGGTGTATTTGAATGGAAGCCTGTGCTCTAAGTAGTTTAAACATGAATTACATGTGAATTATCATAAAAACTTCTTCAAGAAATGAATGGCGATGAAAGAATGAGAAAGCGACACAAAAGGAAAAGAGAGAGTAAAGATAAAGAGAATCAGATGTTTAGCTCATTCGTGAATTTATTTACTAATTATTTATCGTGGGTATGACATTTTCTTTTCAGCGATCGATAAAATGATCGCTAAAATTGAACACAACCACACTATGAGCTATTTCAAGTGCCTCTATGAGTAGCTAGGTTAATCTTACAATCATTACAAATGATACAGTTCAAGATGAATCATTTTGTAGTTGGCATTTTTGCATCTGCATTCCTCCTATCTGTAGTTTATGGACAGGAATCACCTGCTAATGGCGATTGTGCTCTCGAGGTACGTGTTCTATGTTTCATATCTTTCTGCTTTTTATGTATTTCATTCTCTGATTCACATATACCACTTGATCAATTAAAATAGACAAGCATTTCTTGTATCATTGAAGATGATCGACCAGCTTTTGCAGCTTTCAAAGGAAAGGATTGTGACATGCTTGAACGAATCCAAAAAGATGCAAGTCCATCAAAGTACGCTGGTGGTCGGGTCAATGAGCAAGGTCTGCCCATTTTGATAACTACTTGGACATATCAAGTGTGTAATACAGGGAGTAAAAGTATAAAATTTCGACATTTCATGAAGAAACATGGAATATTCTTTAAGAATACTAGACAAAAATGGAGTAAGATTACTATATTTGATTCCAACCAAAAACAGTTTGCAAAAGGAGTTTTGAATCCTGGGGCATGTGTTTCTGCCATAAGTAACAAGGGTCTCGACGCATCGAGGCGTGAATATGAGACAAGGCTTGATATTAAGGCTCAAATGAAACCGAGCAAGAATGGAAATCAAGAGAAATTACCGAGATGTAGTTCTATAACCACGAACATCATGAGATTTCGTTATACAGACGATTGCAAGGTAGAGGCATCTGTCAGCTGTTCGCTACAAAGTGGAAAAGAAAATGTACCATGTAATGGAAATATTATACGTGGAAAAGAAGGACAATGCAAAAATATCCCAGTCTCTTATGAATATCAAGTATGCAATGATGATAGCATTTCTATTGAACCCAAACCATTCAAATCCACGGCAAAAGTTGGTGATGATCTTCTTGGAAGAGTAAAGATGGCGATTGCTCCAGAACAATGTTGGTCAAGAGTAGTGCAGGATACTATCAATAATTGTGATTCAGAACCAAAGCATTTGCGTAAGTTGCAAACTTGAAGTTGAAGTATGATACATTTTTTGCATAGGTATACTCATGTCAATGCATCTTGTTACAGTTATGGATTTTGAGAGTAAGGACGATGAAACATGTTTTGCAAAGAGTAGCATGGTGGTACAAACTGCTGAATCAAAAGAAGCAGTCGGACCATCTAATCCGAATCTTATAGTAATCATGACAGATGAACATAACATGAGAACAATATCGGCATATCGCTCATTACTTCTGAAAACACATAAAAAGAGTGATGTCGACGTCTGGGGTGATGACGTTTTTTTGCCAACAAAAAATATTGATCGAATTGCAGATGAAGGTGCCATCTTTTCCAACTTTTATACAGTGGCACCTTTGTGCACTCCTTCTCGTTCATCCTTTATGACTGGCATGTACCCACAATTTACTGGAGCTGATTATAATCATAAGCCAATGGACACCAATGTCACAACTTTTAGTCAAATTTTGAGAGATGAAAAAGGATATCAGACTGCATATATGGGAAAATGGCATTTGGATGGAGAGCGTAAACCTGGATGGGGAGATGATGACGGAAATCGAGACTTTGGATGGAGTGATAGCAAATACAGATTTAATCGTGGTCATTGGAAATATTTTAGTGAGTATGGTTCCAATGTCACCACTGCGTATGAATCTGTAGACGAATGGATGAACAACGATCCCAATCCAATCAAGGATGATAAGGAGACATATGCAACAGACTTCTTGAGTAAAAAAGCCATCAACTTTATCAAGGAGAAAGCTGTCAACAATGAACATTTTGCATTATTCTTGAGTATTCCAGGTACGTGAGAATAGATTCATTCTACTAGCATTGCCGCAAAACGTTAAACTCACCATTTCATCACCACAGATCCACATAGTCCAATGGAAAATCGAAAATATTTCTCAACTCTCTTCAAGGATCAGCACTTCAAAGTCCCTGAAACAACAATTGCACACATGGAGATGAACCCCGCCCCTCTTTCTGTTGCAGGTGAATATATTGTTGGAGAGTATACTCAGTATGATATCGACAATATAACGCAAGCTGTCTCTGAGTATGAAGAATCATATTATTGGCAAAACTACATGCAGCAATATTACGGCATGGTAAAATGCGTTGATAAAAATATAGGAAAGATACTTGATACATTGGAAGAAGCTGGGATAAGTGATGATACATATGTTGTCTTTACATCAGACCATGGTGCGTTTCTTCACCCAATTTCAACCTGTCATCATATCAGCAACTGACTCTCTAATATTCTAACTTCTATTACTTATCACAGGAGATTTATTGGGCGAACACGGTAGAATGAACAAAGGAATGCCATATGAAATGAGCGCAGGTATTCCATTTATGATCAAAGGACCAAAAATCAAACAGAACAAGACTGTACATACAGCAGTTTCCTCTATTGATTTTACACCTACAATTTTGTCACTCATGAATGTTGACCCAAATAATGGAGCGAATTTCCAAGGTGAAGACGTTAGTGCAGATCTTACTTCTGACCAAATTATATCCCGCACAGATAGAATAATCATTAGTGCGGATACTGGAAATAGGCCAACTTGGGTGATGGCTATGCATAGCACAGGATACAAGCTAGTGGTGAGCGCGAATGGGCATCCCTTTCTATTTGATTTAAACAGGGATTACAATGAATTAGTCAATTACATTGATTCAGACGATCATCAAGAAATCAAGAAAGAATTGCAGGTAGCGCTATATGACACTATTGTGAATTACAATATTCCAATGATGAAGGTGACGGATGATTTATTTTTCGACACTCCTGCTTGTAATAATAGTGCAGATGTACTTATACGGAATGGAGGTGGCAAAATACTATGTCGGGATCTGTCATCTAAGCAACTTTGTAGAAATAGTAAGTCCGTTGCTAACCACTGCCAAGACTTTTGTAAAACATGCACATGCGAGGATAGTAATGGGCTTATTTTCATAGATGGATTTCTTGGAACATGCAGTGAAGTTGCAGATAAATGCTCAACAAGTCAAAAGGTTCGAAACTTTTGTCGAAAGAGTTGTGGCAGGTGCTAAACTGATATGCATCTTTTCTAATGAACAAAAAATAAGGGGATTTTTGCATAGAAACATAATGTATAAGAAATTTCAATTATCTAGGATAATAAGGACCGAAATTGGAAATTGAAAACTTTTAGGTCGCACTAGGATTTTCACCGCTAAATTAGTCATGCGTGTGAGCTCAAGCTCTTCAAAGCCACTCATTTTTTTGAACAAGTTTTCTTGAGATTTCCATTTTCCATCAAATTTCATATTTTTATTACTCGTTTACATTAGCAAACTCTTGAGACACCATTTGTATGATGGCGACCCTCAACCAATTACCTGATCGACTCATGATTGCAGCAGGAACCTATGATGGAGTGCTTGCAGGATGGGACACAGTCAAACACATACCTAAAGAAGAATCAGAAGAAAAAGAATCCAAGTCACAAGATTTACTTGAAATGCTCAACCCTACAAAGGATGACGAGAATGCATATCTGAAAATGAATTTCGCAATGGCCGTTCATGATGGATCTGTCCGTTGTCTCTCTGTTGCATCGGCCATTCCTCATCAGAAGCAAGATGCAGCAGTTGTGCCGGGCACTTTACTTTCTGCAGGATACGATGAGTCTCTCGCCATGTTTTCACTTACAAAACATACACAAGTGGGGGAATTGAAAACACCGAGTAATTTAGGAACACCATCTTGTTCCTCTTTTGCACCTCCGAATGATTCATCTCCTTCGCATGTTTTGGTGGGTTTATCAACTGGTAAAATTGTGATATACAAGAGAAAAGATATGAGTGTACAGCATATACTCCCTGGACACGATGAGAAAGGTGTCAACTGTATCGCTGTCCATCCATCTGGAAAAATGGCCTTGAGTGGTGGAAGAGATGGAAAAATTTGCTTATGGGATTTGATGCGTGGTAGATTGGCGTTTGTGAACAAGATACCAAATCCTTCCAAGGGTAGAAAAGCGACTGTAAATCATATTATTTGGAGTAATGATGGACAGAGGTATGCATATTGTACTCATGAAGGAAATATACAAGCACGGGAAATGGCGTCTGGGCAGACTCTTTTGGATATTCAGATGCATCCTGGTGGAAGAGCCAATCAGATTTGTTTCATTGGAGGTGATGACGGTATCTTTTTGGCTGCTGGCTGCAATGATGGTGGACTTCCAGTGTTTGCAGTAGGCAGTGTCGATGAAGAGGATGAAGAAGCTGGAACTAGAAGAGCCATTATGGCGATTGAGCCAGTAGAAGGTGTAGCGACTGCTGGTGATGAACGATTCAAGTGTATCCAAAGTGTCAATGGTGGCAGTGGATTTCTTGTTGTTACTGCAAATAGTGGAGGAATCATTAGTGTTATCGACCTTGAAGGTGCTGCTCATATGATGATGTCCGATGACGATGGAGATGAAAATGAGGACGAGGAAGAAAACAGTGACAAGGATGACTCTGATGAAGATGATAGTGACAGTGAAGAAGAAGAAGTTGCCGCAGAGATATTGGAAAGTGTTCGGATAGGTACAGGTGCTAGAATCACTTGCATTTCTGCATGGAGTTACTCTGCAGATCCAGAAGAAGCTATGGATGAGGAGGAGATGGAGGAGACCCCGGAAGAAGAAGTTGTAGAAGAAGAGGACGAGGAAGATGAACAAGAAGAAGTATTCACAAAAAAGAGAAAACGTAGAGAAGAAGAGGTAAAGCCAGCTGGAAATGAACTTGAGTTAGACGAAGAGGCCTTGGCAAAAGCAAGAGCTCTTGTCGCCAAAGCGAAAAAGAGACAAAAGAAAAAGAAGAAGAAGGCAGCTAAAAAGGATAATAACTAATCCACGCATTTCATATTGGCAATTTAGTTTCACCCATTATTTGTACCATGTTAATCCAATTCCACATGAGCACTAGAACTTGGAGTTGATGGACTCGCTGGAACAGATGCACCCTTATCCCCTGCTTCAGCGAGCCTTCTTTCCAGTTCCTCAATTTGCTTCTTATGATTATCTTCCATAACCTTGGAATACATTCTTACACGATCACCAATCTTTCTCATTTTCTCATCCACTATGGTTTCCATAATCATTTCCATGACAGGGAAAACAAGCACTGCAACAAGTGCACATACCAATTCAATAGAAAGGAATGTAATGTATCTCCAACCCTTTCCACGAATGTACAATGCAATCAAACTAAAAACAATGTAAAATGCAATCCCAAGCCCGATAGATGGACGTAAAGAAGATCCTTCTTTCGCAGTAACTGTATTCAAACAAAACATGGTCATGACCAATGCTTCCCCGAACCAAAATAGTTTATTCCATTCAAACTCTGCATCATTGTAACTATCCGATTTTGCATAAAACATGATGAGAACTCCAGCAGCTACGAGTAGAGGTGACAATATGTCATATTTTGTAATTGGTGATGTTCCAGTTGTAGCCTGTGCTTCTTTTCCCGCTTGACGAATTTTATTCGATGTATAAGCCATAAATACGATAGCTGGGATGGTAGTATACTTCCATTTTGTAATGTAAAGACTTGTCACAGCCATCATTGCTATATGATGGAAATGAAGCAGTCAGTACATGTATTTAAAATTGCTAACCACACATCAAGATTTATAAATATTTTTTTCAAATATCTACTCACCTGTACGAACAGCCAATTGCAAGAAAGCAGCAACAGTAGCACTTGCCATGTGACTCAATACACCATCAGGTTTACCATCACCATCCTTCTTTTCTTCATTACTCACCCCATCTTCATCTTCTTGATGCGACTCATCACTATGGTCATCATCTTCTAAATCAAGTCCGAGCAAATCATACTGTTTTCTCAATTTCTCCGTCATCAAGACATGTTTGGCCCTTTCCAAAACCCGAAATGCATCTTCGTCACCTGTTGGTCGATCAGGATGAAGACGAAGAGAAAGCTTTCGATAATTCTTTTGAATCGCGGTAAGATCTAGTTCTTGCTTTGTTTCCTTGGTTTGATTGTCTTTGGTCAAGAGGGAACTGTGAGATGATACAGGCTTTTCAATGCCTAGGTATGTGTAGTACCCATCTGGAGCTAGTAAAATGTGAAGTGCCGATGATGCATCTTTTGCATTGGCATTTGTCGATGAAAAGGAAGATTGCGAATTCATGAGACTTGAATATTTAATTAGGAAAGAGTAAAAGCTTGTTGGCTAATTAAATCTTTAAACTGTGCACAATGATGGAATACAGCAGTCAATTGAGTTGAATTAAATGCACAAAATATCCATGCATTTTTCCTCTTTCCTCTCACACAAAAATGAGGTATCTTTCTACCAAGCCGATAAGGATGTTTCATTCCTAACCTTACTCATTGAGTTAACCTGGGACTCGACGACAGTTAAACATGCACGACGTATTTGTAGGATTAGAATTATTAACAAGAGGATCTAGTGTATTTAAGCGAAGAGGACTCGCATTCTATTGGAGAGCTCGTAAAGCCTGAGAGACAAACACTTTTGTAAAATTTATTTGATTTTCAGTCACGGGTAAAAAGAGAATGGAGTCAGAGGATTTGAAATGAGAAGGATTACGATCTCATAAATTTTCTATTTCGAGGTTCAAATCGGGTTCTTTCCTTTGAAAGAACATTTTGGCCATACCGATACTCTTGTTTAAGAATTTTTATTGACCCACCCACCACTCCCTGGTTGCAAGAGCTATTACTTTGTGACGCTAGGGTGCACAAGTCGGTAAGCACTCTTGCGTTAGGTTTGACAACCTAGTCGAGAAAATAGAACCTAAGCGCGAAGACCAGTCTTCTGATGTGAAATCCAGAAGGTATACTGAAGTTTCGCATATTAGACTGAGAGCTGTTTCCAAAAGAAATCAAAGACTGAGGAAATCAGATTTGAAGTTTAGTAAGGTTACTACGACTTTCATATCGTTCTAGACAACTGCACAAACTCCAAGATTTTACTATTGAAGTGAGTTGAATGGGAAGTTGATTAGGAGAGGAGCTGTAAGCTTAGCAATCAAAGAAATACAAGCACGACTTTACCATCAAACTACTCAATCAAAGGTGGAAGTATGAAAATCGCTAAAGAAAGTATCCCAGACATGGGGATAAGGGAAAATTGCTCAAAGCATTAGAAAGTATTTGAAGCGCATATTATATTCTCTACAGTAGTCTGTAAGGATCCTGGAAAGACATATGGAAGGGACTCTTAGATAGCTCGAGATATTGAGGAGATTCATTCAAGTGAAAGATAGTGTCCCTTTAGCTCATTTTGAATGGGGGGGTTGCAAGAGCTATTACTTTGTGACGCTAGGGTGCACAAGTCGGTAAGCACTCTTGCGTTAGGTTTGACAACCTAGTCGAGAAAATAGAACCTAAGCGCGAAGACCAGTCTTCTGATGTGAAATCCAGAAGGTATACTGAAGTTTCGCATATTAGACTGAGAGCTGTTTCCAAAAGAAATCAAAGACTGAGGAAATCAGATTTGAAGTTTAGTAAGGTTACTACGACTTTCATATCGTTCTAGACAACTGCACAAACTCCAAGATTTTACTATTGAAGTGAGTTGAATGGGAAGTTGATTAGGAGAGGAGCTGTAAGCTTAGCAATCAAAGAAATACAAGCACGACTTTACCATCAAACTACTCAATCAAAGGTGGAAGTATGAAAATCGCTAAAGAAAGTATCCCAGACATGGGGATAAGGGAAAATTGCTCAAAGCATTAGAAAGTATTTGAAGCGCATATTATATTCTCTACAGTAGTCTGTAAGGATCCTGGAAAGACGTATGGAAGGGACTCTTAGATAGCTCAAGATATTGAGGAGATTCATTCAAGTGAAAGATAGTGTCCCTTTAGCTCATTTTGAATGGGGGGGTTGCAAGAGCTATTACTTTGTGACGCTAGGGTGCACAAGTCAGTAAGCACTCTTGCGTTAGGTTTGACAACCTAGTCGAGAAAATAGAACCTAAGCGCGAAGACCAGTCTTCTGATGTGAAATCCAGAAGGTATACTGAAGCTTCGCATATTAGATGGAGAACTGACTTGCGAGGAAAGCAATGACCAAGCAAGTCAGATTTGAAGTTTAGTAAGGTTACTACGACTTTCACATTGTTTTAGGCGTCTTCGCAATCTCCAAGATTTGCTAGAGGAGTGAGGTGGACCTTCGGCCCACCCCCAACTAATACGGAATGGACCTCTTGAGGGAAGTTCCAAGTTGTGGCTATCAATTGAATATCACATGTTTGAGATATGCAGTGGAAAGAATACATCCGTTGATAGTAGTTTTAATTTTATAAATATGTTGTGCATGTTTAACTTCACAGATCCCTAACCTTACTCATTGAGTTAACCTGGGACTCGACGACAGTTAAACATGCACGACGTATTTGTAGGATTAGAATTATTAACAAGAGGATCTAGTGTATTTAAGCGAAGAGGACTCGCATTCTATTGGAGAGCTCGTAAAGCCTGAGAGACAAACACTTTTGTAAAATTTATTTGATTTTCAGTCACGGGTAAAAAGAGAATGGAGTCAGAGGATTTCAAATGAGAAGGATTACGATCTCATAAATTTTCTATTTCGAGGTTCAAATCGGGTTCTTTCCTTTGAAAGAACATTTTGGCCATACCGATACTCTTGTTTAAGAATTTTTATTGACCCACCCACCACTCCCTGGTTGCAAGAGCTATTACTTTGTGACGCTAGGGTGCACAAGTCAGTAAGCACTCTTGCGTTAGGTTTGACAACCTAGTCGAGAAAATAGAACCTAAGCGCGAAGACCAGTCTTCTGATGTGAAATCCAGAAGGTATACTGAAGCTTCGCATATTAGATGGAGAACTGACTTGCGAGGAAAGCAATGATTTGAAGTTTAGTAAGGTTACTACGACTTTCACATTGTTTTAGGCGTCTTCGCAATCTCCAAGATTTGCTAGAGGAGTGAGGTGGACCTTCGGCCCACCCCCAACTAATACGGAATGGACCTCTTGAGGGAAGTTCCAAGTTGTGGCTATCAATTGAATATCACATGTTTGAGATATGCAGTGGAAAGAATACATCCGTTGATAGTAGTTTTAATTTTATAAATATGTTGTGCATGTTTAACTTCACAGATCCCTAACCTTACTCATTGAGTTAACCTGGGACTCGACGACAGTTAAACATGCACGACGTATTTGTAGGATTAGAATTATTAACAAGAGGATCTAGTGTATTTAAGCGAAGAGGACTCGCATTCTATTGGAGAGCTCGTAAAGCCTGAGAGACAAACACTTTTGTAAAATTTATTTGATTTTCAGTCACGGGTAAAAAGAGAATGGAGTCAGAGGATTTGAAATGAGAAGGATTACGATCTCATAAATTTTCTATTTCGAGGTTCAAATCGGGTTCTTTCCTTTGAAAGAACATTTTGGCCATACCGATACTCTTGTTTAAGAATTTTTATTGACCCACCCACCACTCCCTGGTTGCAAGAGCTATTACTTTGTGACGCTAGGGTGCACAAGTCGGTAAGCACTCTTGCGTTAGGTTTGACAACCTAGTCGAGAAAATAGAACCTAAGCGCGAAGACCAGTCTTCTGATGTGAAATCCAGAAGGTATACTGGAGCTTCGCATATTAGATGGAGAACTGACTTGCGAGGAAAGCAATGACCAAGCAAGTCAGATTTGAAGTTTAGTAAGGTTACTATGACTTTCACATTGTTTTAGGCGTCTTAGCAATCTCCAAGATTTGCTAGAGGAGTGAGGTGGACCTTCGGCCCACCCCCAACTAATACGGAATGGACCTCTTGAGGGAAGTTCCAAGTTGTGGCTATCAATTGAATATCACATGTTTGAGATATGCAGTGGAAAGAATACATCCGTTGATAGTAGTTTTAATTTTATAAATATGTCGTGCATGTTTAACTTCACAGATCCCTAACCTTACTCATTGAGTTAACCTGGGACTCGACGACAGTTAAACATGCACGACGTATTTGTAGGATTAGAATTATTAACAAGAGGATCTAGTGTATTTAACATTCTATTGGAGAGCTCGTAAAGCCTGAGAGACAAACACTTTTGTAAAATTTATTTGATTTTCAGTCACGGGTAAAAAGAGAATGGAGTCAGAGGATTTGAAATGAGAAGGATTACGATCTCATAAATTTTCTATTTCGAGGTTCAAATCGGGTTCTTTCCTTTGAAAGAACATTTTGGCCATACCGATACTCTTGTTTAAGAATTTTTATTGACCCACCCACCACTCCCTGGTTGCAAGAGCTATTACTTTGTGACGCTAGGGTGCACAAGTCGGTAAGCACTCTTGCGTTAGGTTTGACAACCTAGTCGAGAAAATAGAACCTAAGCGCGAAGACCAGTCTTCTGATGTGAAATCCAGAAGGTATACTGGAGCTTCGCATATTAGATGGAGAACTGACTTGCGAGGAAAGCAATGACCAAGCAAGTCAGATTTGAAGTTTAGTAAGGTTACTACGACTTTCACATTGTTTTAGGCGTCTTAGCAATCTCCAAGATTTGCTAGAGGAGTGAGGTGGACCTTCGGCCCACCCCCAACTAATACGGAATGGACCTCTTGAGGGAAGTTCCAAGTTGTGGCTATCAATTGAATATCACATGTTTGAGATATGCAGTGGAAAGAATACATCCGTTGATAGTAGTTTTAATTTTATAAATATGTCGTGCATGTTTAACTTCACAGATCCCTAACCTTACTCATTGAGTTAACCTGGGACTCGACGACAGTTAAACATGCACGACGTATTTGTAGGATTAGAATTATTAACAAGAGGATCTAGTGTATTTAAGCGAAGAGGACTCGCATTCTATTGGAGAGCTCGTAAAGCCTGAGAGACAAACACTTTTGTAAAATTTATTTGATTTTCAGTCACGGGTAAAAAGAGAATGGAGTCAGAGGATTTGAAATGAGAAGGATTACGATCTCATAAATTTTCTATTTCGAGGTTCAAATCGGGTTCTTTCCTTTGAAAGAACATTTTGGCCATACCGATACTCTTGTTTAAGAATTTTTATTGACCCACCCACCACTCCCTGGTTGCAAGAGCTATTACTTTGTGACGCTAGGGTGCACAAGTCGGTAAGCACTCTTGCGTTAGGTTTGACAACCTAGTCGAGAAAATAGAACCTAAGCGCGAAGACCAGTCTTCTGATGTGAAATCCAGAAGGTATACTGAAGTTTCGCATATTAGACTGAGAGCTGTTTCCAAAAGAAATCAAAGACTGAGGAAATCAGATTTGAAGTTTAGTAAGGTTACTACGACTTTCATATCGTTCTAGACAACTGCACAAACTCCAAGATTTTACTATTGAAGTGAGTTGAATGGGAAGTTGATTAGGAGAGGAGCTGTAAGCTTAGCAATCAAAGAAATACAAGCACGACTTTACCATCAAACTACTCAATCAAAGGTGGAAGTATGAAAATCGCTAAAGAAAGTATCCCAGACATGGGGATAAGGGAAAATTGCTCAAAGCATTAGAAAGTATTTGAAGCGCATATTATATTCTCTACAGTAGTCTGTAAGGATCCTGGAAAGACATATGGAAGGGACTCTTAGATAGCTCGAGATATTGAGGAGATTCATTCAAGTGAAAGATAGTGTCCCTTTAGCTCATTTTGAATGGGGGGGTTGCAAGAGCTATTACTTTGTGACGCTAGGGTGCACAAGTCGGTAAGCACTCTTGCGTTAGGTTTGACAACCTAGTCGAGAAAATAGAACCTAAGCGCGAAGACCAGTCTTCTGATGTGAAATCCAGAAGGTATACTGAAGTTTCGCATATTAGACTGAGAGCTGTTTCCAAAAGAAATCAAAGACTGAGGAAATCAGATTTGAAGTTTAGTAAGGTTACTACGACTTTCATATCGTTCTAGACAACTGCACAAACTCCAAGATTTTACTATTGAAGTGAGTTGAATGGGAAGTTGATTAGGAGAGGAGCTGTAAGCTTAGCAATCAAAGAAATACAAGCACGACTTTACCATCAAACTACTCAATCAAAGGTGGAAGTATGAAAATCGCTAAAGAAAGTATCCCAGACATGGGGATAAGGGAAAATTGCTCAAAGCATTAGAAAGTATTTGAAGCGCATATTATATTCTCTACAGTAGTCTGTAAGGATCCTGGAAAGACATATGGAAGGGACTCTTAGATAGCTCGAGATATTGAGGAGATTCATTCAAGTGAAAGATAGTGTCCCTTTAGCTCATTTTGAATGGGGGGGTTGCAAGAGCTATTACTTTGTGACGCTAGGGTGCACAAGTCGGTAAGCACTCTTGCGTTAGGTTTGACAACCTAGTCGAGAAAATAGAACCTAAGCGCGAAGACCAGTCTTCTGATGTGAAATCCAGAAGGTATACTGGAGCTTCGCATATTAGATGGAGAACTGACTTGCGAGGAAAGCAATGACCAAGCAAGTCAGATTTGAAGTTTAGTAAGGTTACTATGACTTTCACATTGTTTTAGGCGTCTTAGCAATCTCCAAGATTTGCTAGAGGAGTGAGGTGGACCTTCGGCCCACCCCCAACTAATACGGAATGGACCTCTTGAGGGAAGTTCCAAGTTGTGGCTATCAATTGAATATCACATGTTTGAGATATGCAGTGGAAAGAATACATCCGTTGATAGTAGTTTTAATTTTATAAATATGTCGTGCATGTTTAACTTCACAGATCCCAAAGGGGTGAGCTATTTTTATTTAATATTTGTCCCCCCTTCCTTGCAAGTCCCTAGCTCAATGAAAATACAATTCTTAATGGCTAGAAATGTATCTATTGTCACACAAAAAAGTATCTTTCTTCCACAGCCAACCATCCGAACGATCCAATCAAATCAACTGATACCTTGAACTAGAAGATACTTAGAACTTGGAACTTTGAATTATCTTTTCCTTTACCCTCCAATAAGCTCATAAAAAACCAAAATGAAGTTTGGATTCGCTTCCTCCCTTCTTCTATTGGCTTTTCAAGCCACAGCCACATCAGCTAACCAAAACAATGTACCTGCAAAGCCTACAGCCTTCTTACCAAAATCTTTGACTGGGGGAGCAGTAGCAGCAGCGACCAAAAAGGATTCTACAAAGGTAGAAACACACATGTCTCAAGACTTGAATCAAATTGTAGACAAGGACCTCAAGGATGACATTGAAATGCTTTCTGCAATGTTGGCTTCCATTGTCAAAAAGGAGAATCCAAAAGTTTACGATCTTTATACACAACTTCGAAAACATGGAGTGGATCGTGCAGCAGGTATGTCCAAAACGTGTGCTGTGTATATACATATAACTATATCTTCAACGACTCATGTTTTTTCTAGACCCAAATAATACACAGGCACTTGAAGCAATGAAGAAACTCAGTTATGACATCTCACCAGCAGATGCACTGGGAGTCATGAGAATCTTTTCCATTGCACTTAACCTTGTGAATTGTGCGGAGGTTCATCATCGTCTTCGTGTTTTGAGAAGAGATGAATTGACTGCCAGTGAATCGAGTAATGTAGGACCTCTTCCGCAAGTCGAAGATGGTATGTGTGGAACACTTGATATTTTGATGAAGGAAAAGCATACTCCTGATGAAATTTTGCAAAAGTTGATGGAGCAAAAGGTTGAAATTGTGATTACCGCTCATCCTACTGAAGGTACGTTCCATAGAGATTGTTTATATACTATTTTTCAAGTTCCTTCACTTATAATTTTTGTATCTAGTGAACCGCAAGACTCTTTTGCGTAAATTCCGTAATATCAGTCAGAGATTAAGTGACCTTGATCGTGAAGACTTGCTTCCATATGAAAAGTCAGTGGCGATGGATGAAATCTTTAGAGATATTGCTGGAACTTGGGCTGCTGATGAAATTAGAAGATCAAAACCTACCCCACAACAAGAGGCTACTGGTGGTATTGCTGTGATTGAGACTGTTTTGTGGGATGCAGTACCTACTTATCTTCGCAAATTGAATGCACAACTTAAAGCATCGATTGGCAAAGAACTTCCTATTGATGCTGTACCAATCAAATTTGCATCATGGATTGGAGGAGATCGTGATGGAAACCCAAATGTGACACCTGAAGTTACTTTGGAGGTTGTTTACGAACAGAGATTGAGAGCTGCGAAGCTTTTCCTCAAGGATTTGAATAAACTTTATGATGAGCTTGCTGTATCTTCTCAAAATGCATCATTCAGTCCAGAAATGGAGGAATTAGCTGCTACTGTGAAGAAATCTTTTGATGATATGGAGAAATATAGAAGAGTCATTGGAAACTTGAGAATTCGTCTTCTCAAGACTATCGATTCAATTCAAACGGGTTTGAAAACTTTTGCTCCAAATCTTGAATCTGGTAGCCATGTACCTTTGGAAGGCTTTGATGACGTAGATGTTATCAGCAAGAAGGATGATTTGATGATCCCACTTAAGACCATGTACAATAGTCTTGTCTCTACTGGTTACGAATCTGTAGCAAATGGAAGCCTTGTGGATAGCATTCGTAGATTAGCAGCATTTGGAACTAGTCTCGTACCTCTTGATATCCGTGAAGAGTCTACTGCGCACAAACTTGCAATTGATGCAATCACTCAATACTTGGGACTTGGTTCCTATGCAAGTTGGAATGAGGAAACCAAGATTAATTTCCTCGCGAATGAACTCAGTAGTAAGAGACCACTCTTCAAATTGAAGGATTTGGAAGACAATGGTGTTGACCCATCCGTCTTGAAGACTCTTCGTGTATTTGAGACCATTTCTCAGTTTGAGAGTGAATGTCTTGGTGCATATGTAATTTCTCAGACAACTTCCGCTAGTGATATCCTTGCGGTAATGTTGCTGCAACAACAGTTTGGAATGACCTCTACTAATGGAAAGATGATGAGAGTGACTCCACTTTTTGAAACTCTTAATGATTTGAACAATGCTCCTGAAATTTTGGCTACTCTTTTCAAGGTTAGTCCTTATGTTGGTGCTGTGAAGGGTAAGGTAGAGGTCATGGTTGGTTACAGTGATTCTGCAAAGGATGCAGGAAGGTAAGATATTATATTATTTTTTATTGGAAATGGCTTAAAACATTATATTCGCATCTAACATCATGAATCATGTCTAGACTTGCTGCATGTTGGGCTCAGTACATTTCTCAGGAGAAGATGGCAAAGGTTGCTGCGGATAACAACATTGAATTGACTTTCTTCCATGGTAAGGGAGGTACTGTAGGAAGAGGAGGAAATCCTGCTCTTTACAGAGCGGTTTTATCTCACCCTCCAAATACCATTAATGGAAGATTCAGAGTAACTGAACAAGGAGAAATGGTTCGTCAGAACTTTGGATCTCCAGACATTGCTGAACGTACTCTCGATATTTACACTTCTGCAGTTTTGAGAGAGAGATTTGTAGAACATGTGGAACCTTCAGAGAGTTGGAGAAAGCAGATGGATAGAGTTTCTGAGGTGTCATGTGCTGATTACAGAAAACTAGTAAGGGATGATCCTAGATTTGTACCATACTTCCGTCAGGCGACTCCTGAGTTAGAGCTTGGAATTCTCAACATTGGTTCTCGTCCAGCAAAGAGAAAGCCAAAGGGCGGTATTGAGAGTCTCCGTGCTATTCCTTGGACCTTTGCTTGGGCACAAACTCGTCTGAACTTGAGTGCTTGGTTAGGAGTAGGTGAAGGCTTGAGTCCAAAGAATGAGAATGATATGAAGGAATTGAGAGAGATGTACAAGAAGTGGCCGTGGTTCAGAGAAATTATCGACTTGATTTCTATGATTCTTTCCAAGACAGATTACTCCATTAGTAAGAATTATGATGATTTGTTGGTAGATAAGACCAAGGACCTACTTGAACTTGGAGAGGAAGTTAGACAAAAGCTTGTTGATACAAGAACTTCTGTTTTGAACATTTCTGGAAATAAGGAATTCGCTGGACCTCACGTACAGTTGCTAACAGAAACAACCAAGATTAGAACTCCATACCTTGATCCAATCAACTGCGTACAAGCAGAGCTTTTGAAGGAGCTTAGACTGATGGGCGAAGAAGAATCTGAAATTAGAAGAATCAGAGAGGATGCACTAGTTATGTCCATCAATGGAATCTCTCAAGGTATGAGAAACTCAGGTTAATTTATTCCTGTTGGGCTATGTTGTATGAGTTGCACTTGAATTTCTAGTTGATACGAATAATGAATAAAACCGTCATAGATACAATTGCTGTGACTTGTGTTTTTTAGCTTTTATTTTCTTGTCACATACAAGCAAGCACATATGCATGTTGGTTTGTCAGGGAATTCTTCTATCCCTCATTCCCGATTTATTATTTCACCATTAGGATCAATTGAGACATTGATTTTACTTGCGCTATGATGAGAACGCAAATTTCGCTTCTCAATTCGGCGTTGCTCCTTTTCATCACCATATAAATGAATTTCATCAAAACCCAAGATATCATGCTTCCATTCAATGGCATATTTCTCTTCTACAAAGACTTCTAACTCCCGTGTATAATACTTTGCTAATTTCTGTTCTGAACCAGTAGCATGTCCAGCTCCATTTTGTTGCAAAAATTCACCATTCTTTTCCCAACCCTCTTTTCCCACTTTTTCCCAAGCTGTCAAGCCATCTTTGTTTGACCTGAGAAACTTCAATAATGATTTTGCATCAACGTGTATGTGATGCATATGTCCTACAAAATCAATTTTGCTCCACCACTTTTCATCCACGACATCGTACTGGATCTGCCAATGGGGATCGTGGCAGTCCTGCGTGCGTTCAAGGAAATATGTAAAATTCTGTTTCCAAATCATTTCATTACATTGCTGTTCTTGATCTTGTGGTAAAGGTTTACAACAAATATTTCGAAAGTAAAATTTATCCTTGACAAATTTGTTGAGAAACGCTGATAAAAGTCGTTCCTTTGGTTCACGTACAAATATAGCTTTGGTAAATGTATTGTTGTTCATCATTGCTTCAGCTTCTTCTAATGGATAATCATCTAGTGTTTTCAAATTGTTATGCTTTGGGTCTTGAATGAGATGTACCTCCCCATTAGCTGGCATGTCATAGGGCAAACCCATCATTCTTCGTAGCAACAGTTTGAACTCAGTACAGGCCACTTTCGGCACTGGAAAGAAAATCAAAGAGTATTCTTCTATCACCACTGGTTTCTCCCACCACTGCCTAGAATATATGACATCATTCTCCTCAAGGCGTATGTATTCATCATTCAAATACATATCCTCTGCATCTAAAGCCTTTCTTGAGGATTGCGTCGATGCAATTTGTGACGAGATCCAACCATCACTTGTGACAACTGCAAACGATATGCAAATAATGCAGATGACAGATATGAATAAAAAATTCTCTCTCAGTGCTATCATCTCTGTTGAATTTTGATTGATACTGATAGTTACTATCTACCTGTATCTCTTTTCTAAACTTCAACTGCCCGACAAAAACCTTTTTATAAAAAGTTTTGGCGAAAGATAGGCTAGACGGGATAGACGCCTTTTATGCTGTGCCAAAGTAAGGATTAGCTCATAAGTTTCATATTTACTAATGTTTTAGCTTATACGGTACACATCTCATTCTTTTAATGAATTTTGCCCTCGCCAAAAGTTTGTTTGCAGTTTATGACTTTTCATGTAGATAAAACCGATGATACCACAAATCAAAACTACAAGCAACATAAAATTGAAGTTTACTTATATTTCAATCCGAAGAGTATAGAAAATCATTTACAGCAGTAAGTAATTTTGATTTGAACTCAATATGCAGCTGATGGAAATATGAAAACATGTCCTCCGGCCTCAACTGCTTTTATTCAACATCTCACATCTTGAATACAATAATAGAATACATAAAAGAGAAAACGTCTTCTCATTTTACAAAATACATATAATCCAACAATAGAACTGTAGGTGAAAGTTGCACTTGAAAAAGTATGAAGCTTTCGTCGTCTCTATCGCTTTGCCTCCTTTCACTTGGAAGTACAATTTCAGGTAATGGAGTGATGGGAATTACAGATACCATATCTCAAGAATCAGTTCTTGTTGAGAATCAGCAATCTGAAGTAAAGCAAGATTTTTTGGAACATGAAATTAAAACGAAAACGAATATGGATATGGATAATACTGCTATTGAATATGCTAGCAAGAATGTTTTCAACACAAGTCAAGATGATGAAGTTGCTGTGGAAGTTGGAAAACGTATACTAAAAAAATCAAAAACAACAAAGGCACCGAAAGTTGCACCTACAGAAAATGTAAGATCAGAAAATGCATATAATCATATTTATTCTATGGTGTAAAAAGAATGACCTCACGACAACCATCCTTTTTCACCGATAGCCTTCAAGCAATTCTACAGAGACGAGATTGACAGAATCGCCAACTCAAAAAATAACTCCTTACGAAAAGAAAACGACAGAAGATATCAATAAACTATTGAAAGACAAACACTATGCAGAAATTTTGTTAAATATGACATCAATAGATGACCATGCTCATGATGAGTTAGGAAATGGGACGAACTCTTTAGCAGCTCAAACTATTTTCTCTAGTGACATAACATTTTCTGAAGGAAATTGTGATGTTGTTCGAGTAGAAATACTCACTGATAATTATCCTGCAGAGACTTCGTGGCAGCTCACTGATGCTGCATCTAATACAATTTTATCTGGTGATAATTACCAAGATACTGGCACCACATATTCTCATGAAATATGTGTCGACGATTGGACAATACTCAGCTTCACTATCAATGATTCATACGGTGACGGAATCTGCTGTTCATATGGCTCAGGATCATACACAGTGACAGTCAATGACAATATTGTATTGACTGGTGGTGACTTCGCTTTCACTGAAACAAAGCTACTTTATTGCTTATATGGCGAGGAGACTGTAAACGGTGAATTAGTTTGTCGATGTGCTCCAGACGAAGTTCGTTTCTCGATCAATTTAAATACTGATAATTACCCTCAAGAGACTAAATGGACACTCTCTACTTGTGAAGGTGATGAGATCATTCAAGGTGCATACGCAAGCAAAAATACTGAGCACAATAACTCTTATTGCATAGCAGGCGATCAGGCATATACGTTTGAAATCATTGATACTTATGGTGACGGTATTTGCTGTGGTTATGGGGAAGGAAACTATGCATTGTTTGTAGAAGGAATAGAGTTGTTTACATCAGGAGGAGCATTTGGGTCAAGCGAGGTGGCAAAAGTGAATGGGGATTGTGCAGCACCATCGTCAAGTCCTAGTATTGGTACTATTGTAACCTCGGTACCTTCATCCAGAAGTGACAAGCCTTCTTTGTCCCCTTCAAAGTTGGTTTCGACTAGTCCCTCATCTCATCCTTCAAAGCACTATTCGGAGCTACCGTCTTCAAAACCTTCTAGCTCGCCATCATTACAGGAGAGCAGTTTGCCGTCATCAAGTCCATCATCTCTTCCATCAAAGCACTATTCGGAGCTACCGTCTTCAAATCCTTCAAACTCGCCATCGTTACAGGAGAGCAGTTTGCCGTCATCAAGTCCATCATCTCTTCCATCAAAGCACTATTCGGAGCTACCGTCTTCAAAACCTTCTAGCTCGCCATCGTTACAGGAGAGTAGTTTGCCGTCATCAAGTCCATCATCTCTTCCATCAAAGCACTATTCAGACCTACCGTCTTCAAATCCTTCAAACTCACCATCGTTACAGGAGAGTAGTTTGCCGTCATCAAGTCCATCATCTCTTCCTTCTAAAAAGCATTCAGATCTACCGTCTTTAGTTCCTTCTAGCTCGCCATCATTACAGGAAAGCAGTTTGCCGTCATCAAGTCCATCATCTCTTCCTTCTAAAAAGCATTCAGATCTACCGTCTTTAGTTCCTTCTAGTTCACCATCTTTACAGGAGAGTAATATGCCGTCATCAAGTCCATCATCTCTTCCATCAAAGCTCTATTCGGAGCTACCGTCTTCAAATCCTTCAAACTCGCCATCGTTACAGGAGAGCAGTTTGCCGTCATCAAGTCCATCATCTCTTCCTTCTAAAAAGCATTCAGATCTACCGTCTTTAGTTCCTTCTAGTTCGCCATCATTACAGGAGAGCAGTTTGCCGTCATCAAGTCCATCATCTCTTCCATCAAAGCAGTATTCGGAGCTACCATCTTTAGTTCCTTCAAGCACACCATCGTTACAAGAGAGTAGCTCACCGTCATTTATTCCAAGCTCTCTTCCTTCAAAGCTCTATTCGGAGCTACCATCTTTAGTTCCTTCAAGCACACCATCGTTACAAGAGAGTAGCTCACCGTCATTTATTCCAAGCTCTCTTCCTTCAAAGAATCACTCAGAGCTACCATCTTTAGTCCCTTCAAGCACACCATCGTTACAAGAGAGTAGCTCACCGTCATTTATTCCAAGCTCTCTTCCTTCAAAGAATCACTCAGAGCTACCATCTTTAGTTCCTTCAAACATACCATCGCTACAGGAGAGTAGCTCACCGTCATCAAGTCCCTCATCTCTTCCTTCAAAGCAGCATTCGGAGCTACCATCTTTAGTTCCTTCAAACATACCATCGCTACAGGAGAGTAGTTTTCCGTCATCTAGTCCCTCATCGTTTCCTTCAAAGCAGCATTCAGAGCTACCATCAAATGATCATACGGAGCTTCCATCGTTGATTTCGTCTAGCTCTCCATCTATGGAGAATAGTTCGCTGCCATCATCTGTGCCTAGTGTAAGCTTTTCGGATAAACCTACAAATCGTCCTTCTACCGTTCCTTCCATCGCGGAATCGTATTTACCAAGCAAGACACGGACCGATTTACCTTCTTTGGAACCATCAGTCTCAATTCAACCGAGTCCTGAACCTAGTTTGAATCCGTCATTGAGCTTAGAGCCATCTATAGATCCATCCAATTGGCCTAGCTATTCACCATCTTCAGAACCGTCAATGATTTCATCAAATAAACCATCATTATTACCGAGCACAGTTCCATCGATTCATCCCTCTGAAAAGATTTCCGATGTCCCATCAAATGTACCAGTATCTGAGCCATCTTTGGGACCAAGTTTCATACTGTCATCCAATCCAAGTTTACTACCTTCTTTGGAACCGTCATTACTGCCTTCTGAAAGTAGTGAATCACCGTCTTCAGATCCTTCAGCTCTACCCTCAGAACTTCCATCGATGAGTAGTGAATCACCGTCTTCAGATCCTTCAGCTCTACCCTCAGAACTTCCATCAATTAGTAGTGAATCACCGTCTTCAGATCCTTCAGCTCTACTCTCAGAACTTCCATCAATGAGTAGTGAATCACCGTCTTCAGATCCTTCAGCTCTACCCTCAGAACTTCCATCAATGAGTAGTGAATCACCGTCTTTAGATCCATTTGTCCAACCTTCAAATGTACCAACTGAAGAACAAGGTTGTGATGTTGTTCGAGTAGAAATACTCACTGATAATTATCCTGCAGAGACTTCATGGCAGATCACTGATGCTGCATCTAACACAATTTTATCTGGTGATAATTACCAAGATACTGGCACCACATATTCTCATGAAATATGTGTCGATGATTGGACAATACTCAGCTTCACTATCAATGATTCATACGGTGACGGAATCTGCTGTTCATATGGCTCAGGATCATACACAGTGACAGTCAATGACAATATTGTATTGACTGGTGGTGACTTCACTTTCACTGAAACAAAGCTACTTTATTGCTTATATGGTGAGGAGACTGTAAACGGTGAATTAGTTTGTCGATGTGCTCCAGACGAAGTTCGTTTCTCGATCAATTTAAATACTGATAATTACCCTCAAGAGACTAAATGGACACTCTCTACTTGTGAAGGTGATGAGATCATTCAAGGCTCATATGCAAGCAGAAATACTGAGCACAATAACTCTTATTGCATAGCAGGCGATCAGGCATATACGTTTGAAATCACAGATACTCATGGTGACGGTATTTGCTGTGGCTATGGGGAAGGAAACTATGCATTGTTTGTCGAGGGAATAGAAGTGTTCAAATCAGGAGGAGCATTTGGATCGAGCGAAGTGGCAAAAGTGAATGGGGATTGTGCAGCACCATCGTCAAGTCCTAGTATTGGTACTATTGTAACCTCGGTACCTTCCTCTAGCAGTGACAAGCCTTCTTTGTCACCATCTAGCTCACCATCGTTTGAGAAAAGTAGCTTGCCTTCGACTAGTCCGAGTGTTAGATCGTCTGAGCTTCCGTCGGTGAATAGTCAGTCACCAGCATCTAGTCCTTCATCCCTACCGTCTGGGCTTCCTTCTTCGTCTAGTACTTCATCTCCATCATTTGAGTTTTCGATGAATCCGTCATTGATTCCATCAAACTCACCGTCAATGATTAGAAACAGCGACAAGCCTTCTTTGAGTCCATCTTCTGTACCAAGTGAGGCTCCGTCAGACAGCAGTGAAGCTCCGTCATTTGGACCTTCATCTCTTCCAAGTGAATTTCCTTCAATGAGCAGTGATAAACCATCATCTATTCCAAATGCGAGTCCCAGCTCAGTACCTTCTTTAAGCAGTGACAAGCCTTCATCTAATCCGTCATCGGCACCATCTAAGACTGAGTCAATAACTCAAATTTTTGTTGATGAACCTGGTGTTCAGTATGGTGGCGCTGCAGAAATAATTAATTGCGCCGGAACAAATACTAACATGATCAGGTATGTGTTTAGACAATTCTCTTTGGTCAAAATTCCTTTTGACGATTTTGCTCACGTAACTTGATTGCATTTCAGGAAACTCGAAGATACAGGATATGTCACTTTCACTGTCGACCTTCAATGCTTAGACGTCGAAGTCGAAGTAAGCTATGTATCTGCAAGCAATCGTAACATGCATGTATTTGTCAATGATGGTACCAACCAAACCTTTGTTTTTAGCGACACAGGGGACTGGTGTGGTCAAGGAGGTACTTCATCGACCATCATAATGTCTAATCTTTCAGGATTGAAGGTGGGTACGAATACTTTTACTTTTCAAAATCCAAGTGGAACGCCTTCACCCCTACTAGAGTGGATAAAATTCACAGAAAGTTGCTCTTCTTATTCGGAGAGCCCAAGTGAAGCACCATCAATACTTCCGAGCATCAAAACGACGATACCTTCGAATTATCCTACCGAAGTTCCAACCGATGTGCGGTCTATTGAACCTAGTGTATTGCCGTCTTCCAAATTGAGCACAAATCCATCATTCAGCCCAAGTTTACCATCCTTGCTACCGAGTACTTTACCATCGGATATACCGTCAGAACTTCCAAGTTTAAGCAAAAGTGACTTGCCAACGACATCTCCTACAACAACAATCCTTCCAACAAATGCACCATCTTCAATTCCTTCAAGCTCCCCCTCTGACAGTTTTGCTCCTTCATTTAGCCCAACGACCGAGTTGTTTGGTACCACATGTATAGACGACGAGTCTTATGAATTCACCTTGAGCAATGGCAATACAGTAGATTGCACTTGGTTCCTGCACTACAATCCTTTGATTGCTTTTCGAAGGAACATGTATTGTAATGGAGATACCCTTTTTAGATGCAAAAAGAGTTGTGGGAGATGTTCATCTGACGAAATACCATTGGATGATGAAAATTTTGAATTCATGATTGATGGTCAATTGCAAAGGTGTTCTTGGATCAGTGATAGTTCCAATTCTGATATGTACAATGTATTATCACGCCAAAAGTCATACTGTCAGCAGAGCTATAATGGAGTTTTGATCGCAGACAAATGTAAACTATCTTGCTATGAGGCTGCAGTATTGCCGAAGAGGGGATTGCTTATGAACAAGAATGCTGCTGAAAAGGGTGCGAGTAATTTTGGAGGTTTCGTCTCTTGGTATGCAAATTACAAACAAGAACCATATGAAGGAACTTTTCACCGGGAATTCATTGATCAACATGGCATTGAATTTGTCCCGATGTTTGCTCAGAACTGGCTAGATCATCCTGATGGAACAAAACGATGCTTCTACGAAGACTATGACGTGAACGGGTATGTTCTTCAACGCAACGAGAACTTCCCCGTTTGCACACAGCAGGATGCAATTACAATACTCCAGGAATCCAAAGCAAAGAGCAGTCCAAACAGTATCCCAATGACCTATGTAATGGGCTGGAACGAGCAATATATCAATCCAAGCACAAAAATGACTCCCAAACATATGGCATATTATTATGCTAAATATTTGCAACCAGCTGCGAAAGCGAGCGGCTTGAAAATTGTTTCCCCAACGTTGAATGGTGGAAGTGTAGCATGGTTCGCAGAATTTTTGTATCATTGCTATCAAGCAAAAGATGATGTTCAAAATCCATGTGATATATTTTCAATGGAAAAATTTGCAATTCATACCTATGATTGTCGCTACGACCTCTGGCCAATTTGGTACAGTGGGAGTGGTTCTCGACTTGTTGCTAACCTAGTAAATGAATTAGAGGTACGGCTTGGAAATGTGGAGAATTGGGAGAACTATGTTCTTGCGAGGCCTTTGTGGATCACAGAAACAAGTTGTTTCAATGAACGAACATCCCCGTCGTTTAACTTCGATAATTTGTATGAAACTCCAAAAGCAAACGCGAAGGAGCAATGTGAACGCATCACTGGTCAAAGTCAAAGCCTTCACGGTGATGGTTCTCTTGTGGCTATGGAAAATGTTAGTGCAATAGAGCGTTATGCATGGTGGACTACATATCATAATAAATTGAAGGTACGTACATTGATTTATAAATATTCTACACTTATTTACCAAATGAAAATACCATAATATCACCACGAAATACTAACGGGTGCTTCTTTCATCTTGAAGCCACACTATCTTACATACAAAGACGGGACAATTACTCAAGTTGGAGAAGCATACAAACGCATTGGTGATAGCTCGGTGAATTGCGAATATCCTGGAACAAAGATATTCGCAGATGATAATTCTGTCGTAATAACTTCACCTGCAACACTCCTAGACTGTGCAGTTACAAACACAAAAATGGTGAAACTAATGAAACTAGGAGGGAGTGCAACCTTCACTGTGAATGTACCACTGGATGGTAACTATGCCATTAACATTTCATATATCTCGGCAGAACCACGCAATTTGCAAGTGAAAGTGAATAAAAATGCCGTAGAGCCCAACGATGTATTCACAGAGATTTTTAATTTCTACTCCACTGGTGCTAATTCATGGTGTGAAGGCGGGACAGGATCAACCCATGTTGTTCCGCTTGAGTTGAAGAAGTTCAAAGCTGGTAGTAATATAATTACTTTTGGCAATGATGGTGATGAAGATAGTCCTGTGATTGAGTGGATTGCCTTGGTTCCAAAACAAGTCTGAAAATATTTTTTGCGGTTCAAAGTGCTTTGGAACCTTTCCACGAACCATTAAAATTTAGGTTTTAGAATTTGTAAGTTATTAACAGCTATTAATAGAATCTCAGTTTCCACGGATTGAAATGTTGAAATGATAGATGGAGTATAGGGTATAGGAGTATGAAGTTTCCAAACTTCAACTCTTTCCAATAATTTTGAAATGTTCCAATATTTTCATTTTATTGTAATTCTATCAAGGCAAAGTTCAAGTCTTTGAGATTCAAGAAACCTTTCCCTTTATTTTCCTCTCTGATTGTGGATCTATAACCAAACACAAATGTTTTTACTTCATTTTGCTTTCTGACATTCAGTTTTATTCGAATAGAGATTCATTTGCCTCGAAAAAGGTTTATATCCACAGTCATCATTGCGTTGGCCATGCATCTTATTCCATATTTTCTTTACAAATCTACTAGGTCTAGGTATCTTTTTTCTCTTTATTATGAACTCATCATCTTTTGTACGTTTATAACTCTCATCTCGCTTAGTCTCGTATTCTTTGTCCATTTTTGCAGTAGACTAAAACTGATCTTGAATATATTTATGCTTGATGATGAGGATGCTTCTATACCAAATTTGAGGCAATTCGGTTTGTGACTTACTTTGAATAGCGCTATATACACTACATAGAATGAATATTGATACGTAGAAGTAGTGATACAACATATGAAAACTGAAAACTGAGCTTCTCATTCCGAGAATTGAACATTTTTTAGAAATGTGATACGTATTTTGTCAGGTAAAATACCGTTATACCCACCATTGGAACAGATTATCTCTTTCCTCAATTTTTATGGTAGAAACCACTTCTTCTTCATGACAGTTCATGACATGCAAAAATTTAGGTAATAAATGAATAATAAAAAAATCTCATCTAGCTTATCTAATTACCAACACTATAAATTATTGCAATTCAAATTGTCCCTTGAAAAAGTTGGAATAGGCATCTTCTGTATTTCCAGAATCATTCACAGCCTTTTCCTGACATTTCTGTAGCAATTGAAACAAATCCCTTGAGCATGAAAGTGCTACATTTTGTATTTGTACCAACATATCAAATTTGATATTACTACTAGCATTGGTCAACACCGATGAACTCCCATACTTGTGAATCCCAGAAATATTTCCTTTACGATCAATACTAAAACTAATCCTAGAGGAAGAACAAGCTTCTTCTTGTCGATTACAATCCACCACCATGACACTTTCATTCTTTTTCGAAACTTTTCGTACATTCTCCTGACTTGCCGATAATGGCATCAAACAAATGGTAACTACAATTGGACAATCCAAAACTCCTTCCGGAGTGACGGAATTCGCAAAATCACTATCGAGCATAATTTCATCCGAAGCTTTCTTCCCCTGTTGTTTACCAGTCGTCACTGCATGATCTACCTTTTCAACAGGAACAACCGATGGCAATTTCAAATTTTGCATAGCACCATAAATGGCAATGGAACATGCATCCATCAAATTCCCATCACAATGAGTAACAAGTACATCAATATTGAGTCTCCATACATATCTCCCCTTGAGTACTACAAGTTTATTTCTGTTTAGTAAATGCGGTAATAACAAGTTAGACAGTGTCGATGTCAATTCTTGTTCTTCAGCTCGGATATCTTTTCGATCTTTGGATTGGGATGCATATGGTAAGATATCTACGTTTAAATCAATGACGCCTTCACTTTTCAGAAATGGTGGATGGACTATTTCAGCCTTGATGCTGCATAATATGTCTGTATTGGATGCTGGTAGGAATAACCGTGAGGAGCCATTGGATAGGATAGGAGATGTAGTGGGTGATATGAGGTTGTACGGGCGATAGGTTACGTTGGACCTTCCATCGGATCGAAAGTTGGAAGCACAGGCTTGACGAATGAATTTTATTTCTGCCTGAGAGATACTCATGATGGTTGTGGAATGGAATGATTAGATTGCAGTGGCTTTCTTGAAAGTTTATTTGAATGGAATTAGATTAGATTTTTGTTACTTTCTTTGACCCTCTCCGAGCCATTCATTTTTCAGAAAGGATTAATGTCAATTTCCTCATCACTGGTACTGATATGTACTTACGTGGCGTCATTGGTTAGATGTTTTGCAGCCAATCAATTTCAAAGAAAACAAAAGATTTTCTTTGAAAAAAAGAAAGAAACATCTCGACTGTTGACTTGTTGCATTGACTCCAATAGATAAACCTTCACTAATAATTATATTCAATAGGTGCATACATACCTTACTCTCCTTATTCCAATAGATTACCCTACTTTTATACGAGTACATCAGCAATGTATCTTCCAAGAAATAATCTATTCGTATCATTACTGATACTTTCTACCCTCTTTGCAATCACGTCATCCTTCACTTCCATCTCCATCAGCTCTCACTCCATAGCTCGTACTGCTTCCACTCACTTATTTGGCGGAATAGGAATCACAAACACATACTCATGGAAAGAAGATCAATACGAAATCGAACTCAAAGTAAAAGTACCAAAAGAAACAACGGCAAAAGATATAAACTACAAACCGAAATCCAAATCGATCCATCTATCCATCGGCAATGAAATTTTATTAGATGGTTCACGAGAAATGAGAGGATTGATTGATTTAGATGGAACATTCTGGTCACTTGTTGATTCGGAAGAACATGATGGACGTGATGTCATCATTACCATTGAGAAATTGATATTACCACCCAAGGATCCTTTTGAAGTTGTTGAATTTGATTGGAATGGGATTTATCCAGATGATGATGATGAAATTATCAAGAAGGAATATAAAGAGCCGGAGGAGTTGGATGTCAGGGAATATGCGAAATCTCTTGGTGTTGATATTGATAATATTAACATGACGCTTGTGGATAAAAGCATGTTTAGTAGTGGATTGAACATGACGAGAAATACCTTGGATGAATTGACCAGTGCGGGATATGTCAGTGAGGTTACTAGACAGTCAGATGGTACTGAATTGATTAATAAGGGGTCGGAAAGTGTGCCATTCAATGCTTTTGGACAAAATGTGGGACGAGATGAAATTGATGATGCTGGCATTGACATGAATGGTATTCCGGCACCAACCATGAATAACCCATACATGACTCCAGACTCGCCTTGGTTGCAAACCATGCCTGCAGAAGAAGCAAGGACTGGAGATGAAAATGAAGAGATACCTTCCGCATCTGACAAGAAAGAATCGGACAAACCAAAGAAACTTGAAATGAAGGATCCAATTGATTTATTGACTGTAACAAAATTGAAGGAAGTTTTACGAAACAATGGATTAAAAGTGTCTGGGAACAAGGCAGAACTTCAAGCTAGATTGAAACAACATGTCAAATCTGTTTTAGAGGAAAAGAAGGACAATGAAAATTGGCAATAAAGTTTAATTTAAAATTAGTTAGTATCCAAGAAACTTCATTCCAACTTTACATTCATTGTCCTTGTTCCTTTTCGCCACCTTTTTACAAATGTAAACAGCAGGTCCATAGTTTTTCGATTCGTCATCGTCTTCCGTCTCATTTTCATCATCCTCATTGTCATTTTCCTCTTCGACATCATTTCCATGAACTTCAATCTGCCAATTACAATCAGAATCACCAGATTTCAATCCAGTACTCAAGATGTCATTTGCCCAATCATAGCCTTCCGCATTGTTTGCATTCAAATGAGAAACGATTAATATATATCCATCCATTGCCAACGTTCTCGCAGCTTCCGAAACAATCTTTACACAATTTCCACGTCCTTCCACTTTATCTGCAAGCATGGCATCTAAAGTCCCTTTATCCATGACAAGTTGAAAAGTCCTTGATTCATAAGGTAATTTTCTAGCATCATGAACTTTGTAATCTACTTGTAGACTATCCTTCTTTTGCGTTTGTTGAGATTGTATCTTTTGCAGTATATCTATACATGCTTTGCTATAGTCAAAGCAAATGATACTTTCTACTACATCTTTGAGTTTGATGTTTGAGTTTTGTTCCATGGTGAGTAATTGTTCACATAAGCCATTGCCAAGTGGTACATCTCCACATCCAATTTCTAGAACTTTGGCAGGTGCTTTCCCATCCATCTTTTTTAGTGTTGGTAACAATTGAGTAGTATCGTCTTCTCCTTCTACATCATCTTCTATATCTTCTGCATCTTGAGCTATATTCTCATCCTCCTCAATTTCTTCCTCTTCAATTTCTTCAATCTCTTCTTCTACCTCTTCTTCTTCATCCGAGGACCAATCTTCATCCTCCTCCTCATCTCTCCCAAGTACAAGAGGCAAAATAAGAGGAGACAACTCCTCATAAGTAAAGTACCAACTAAATCCCGCTTCACCCTCTTGTTCCTCCTTCTTATGATTGACATCATTACCATAATTGTTCTTGTATCGATCCTCCCAATAATTTTGCGATCCATAGGAGGGACATTCATCCTCTGAGTTACATGGTTTGCACACTTTGGGTTGTGGTTCGATATTGATAGTTTTTGAAGCTTGTCTCTTCATTGAATATGTATTTATATGAATGTAACTGCGAGTTTAATTTCTCATATAGTGTACGTAATATCAACATCCATACATCAATACATCATTATCATCCATAGAAGAAGAAATAAGGTCTATTTCATCATCTTTTTTCGAATGGATATGAAATGAATAGCTGCATAAACTTATTGCTTCTAGCTAGATATTTCAAAAACTTCAAACAAGACTAACTCATCGAAGTGCGTGAGAAGAGGAACAATGAAGTGCTTTGTTTGTTGTGTAAGTACATGTGTACAGTGTACAACCAGCACCAATCCTAATAAAAGGAATAAGTAAACCTTCATTCCTTCAACAGTACAATGTCAACCATGATGAAGCTAAGAGCAGCTGGCTCTCGACTAAGTCATGTTTCATCTGTGTCCATGTCCGATGGTCTTGTCTTGAAACAAAGAAGAGCCGGCATACTTTCATCTCGTCAAGGGTTTCAATCTTCTCTCTTTCAAACCAAGGAGATTCATTCATCCTATTGTTCTCAACCAGTACGTTTCTTATCGACAAACAATAGCTGGAACTGGTCACAATCCAATAAAAGCAATGAATCTACATCATCTCACACTTCCACCAACGACGACAATGAAACCATTTCCTCATCGGTTCAAACACAAATCATGGACAAATGCTCTCAACTCCATGCAAGCATCATGCCACTCAACACACAACTACACGGACCACTCGCTAAAAACTCCGATAAAGGAACATCACTCCCATTCGTATTTCTAGTGGGTAATCACTCCTCGGGAAAATCATCCTTTATTAATTACGTCTTGGGAAGAAATGTACAAACGGCAGGGGTAGCGCCTACCGATGATACATTCACAGTAGTAGCTCCTGGACCAGAGGATACCGATCAAGATGGACCTGCATTGATAGGTGATCCGGATATGGGATTTTCAGCATTACGTCAATTCGGACCGACGTTGATTCATCATACACAACTTAAAGTACGTAGTGGTACCAATACAGATTCATTCATGATGATTGATTCACCGGGTATGATTGATTCACCAACCAATCAATCAGGATTTACAGGTGATGAAAGCTCGATGGATCGTGGATATGATTTTCAAGGTGTCGTTCGGTGGTTTGCGGAAAAGGCTGATGTTGTTTTGTTGTTTTTTGATCCGGATAAACCTGGTACGACTGGTGAGACTTTGAAAGTTTTGTTGCATTCGTTAGGTGGTATGGATCATAAATTGTTGATTGTTTTGAATAAAGCGGATCAGTTTAAAAAGGTGAGTTAGTACGACGAGCGAAGCGAGGAGTAGCGAGCGTCAGCGAGCAATGAGGAGCGGAGCGACGATGGAGGAGCGGAGCGACGATGCGAGCTTTAGCGAGCCCGAGTGAGCTTCAGCTCACGAGTGTGTTTATCATGAGTTGTACAGTACTACATCAACACTGTCTTTCCGAGTGAGCGTCAGCGAGCAATGAGGAGCGGAGCGACGATGCGAGTTTTAGCGAGCCCGAGTGAGCTTCAGCTCACGAGTGTGTTTATCATGAGATACACAGAAGTACATCAACACTGTCTTTCCGAGTGAGCTTTAGCTCACGAGTGTGTTTATCATGAGATACACAGAAGTACACTACTCTGTCTTTGACTTTTTTATGTATAGGTACTGATTCATTTTCTCTTTACAGATTCATGATTTTGCAAGAGCTTATGGGAGTTTATGTTGGAATCTAAGTAAAGTCATACCACGTAAAGATTTACCTAGAATCTATACCATGTGTCTTCCAAATAAAACAGAAGGTGTTGAAAATGGGTCTATAAGTTCTGGACTATCTGATTTGCATCAAACCAGAGATGATGTCGTTGCAGAAGTTATGAAGGCGCCAAAACGTCGGGTGGATAATGTTGTCACACATTTGAATGATTCAGTTCATCTTTTACTCATGCATGCGGAAATTTGTCAAGATGTACAAAAGAGATATTCGAAATTGCTTTGGGATAATAGGATTCAGGAACTTGGTTCTCTCACTGCTGGTGTTGGGTTGAGTATTTTGGGAATCTATGCGCAATTGCCAATGGAGTTTACTGGAGCTGCAGGAGCGGTTACTGTTTTTGGTGTCGGTGCCATGAAATGGTTCAATGGATCGAAACTGAATGAAGCGGAAAAGAATTTATTATCCATGGAAGAATTGAGTGCTTCCTTCCAACGGACACATTCACGAGAGATTTCTGAAGCGGATGAATTTACTGCAAGTGTATGGCAACGTATTCGTGAGAATCTTCAGATTGCATTGAAACGGGAGGGGCTAGGTTCCTTTCCTACTGTATCGGATAGTGAATTGAACAATTTGCGAAACATTTTGGAACATGATATTCCAAAACTGAGACGAATGGCATCCCCAACACATTTTGGAAATAAATAATCTTTTTAATCTTTATTTGTCATGTGTAAGATTAAGATACAACGAACTAAATTATTCACGTATGTATTTAGGAAAGAATGAATTGCAAAGTAGACAGCCATAGACTATACATGTGACAAGAGAATTTAGGGCAAGAAGTTGAACAGTGATTGAATGGACGATGAATTACACCAAAATATGATCTTGAGAAACGCAAATGAAAACCTTTACAAGACGCGCCGCAGTAAATTGATCCAGTAGTTTTTGTTGAAAGTACTCTTTTTCAAGGAGTTTTCTGAAACACTCTTATCTACATTTAAATACGTATGGTACACTTTTACCTTTCATATAATAGGTATAATAAATAATACTAGTATGCAAGAGCATAAAGAATATTTGTCGCTTCGTCTCGCTCATGCTTCTCATCTCATAATATTCCAGGCTTCTCATCTCATAATATTCCAGGCTTCTCATCTCATCCGTGAATCAAGTCAACAAAAAAGCGGTCATCCTTCCTCTACATTCACCTCATCTCTTCCAGGAATGAAATGCCTTTTTGCTTTCAATTCCTTGAAGAATTACATAACTATTCCAAAGCAAATACTCGTAGGACTTGAACTTTGAAACTGTTGCAACAATGAAAAGGTCAGGGGTATATAATGTAAGCTTTGTAACTTCATAAAATCTACAATGTGAGAATTTCATTGAAATCTTTAGAGGTCACGAAAGAGACAATGGGAAAAATCGAAATATCAACGGTGGATGCTCAACTAGGATTCTGCTATCATTTTAGCAAGCGATAGCTACTGTTGAATCATATTGCTTCCCTACCAACCTTTTCAAAAACTTCATTATAAATCAGTACCCCTCACATGGTGTATCCCCTTATTCTTTATTAAAAAGATAAGATATATTCTAAAGCTTCATGCTTCATTCAATGGCATCGATGAGGAAGGAAGCAAGTAGGACATGAAGTATTCCAGATTCCAGATTCCACTCAAAACAATTTTTCTAAAAAATAGTTCCCAACAAGACTGACGTAAGAGTTGAACTTGATGGGTCATTCTTCAACAAAATGAGTATAATATACTTCCAAAAGAGAAAGAAAAGGGAAAGTATGGGAATTTTAGTGGGAAAGCAAATCCTGGCCAATGATTCAAAGATTTTTTAATTTATAAATCCAACCCAGACATCAAATCACATTCCTCTGGTTATCAAACTGAGAAATACAACAAATCTTCCGTCACGCACAATGAAGTATATCCATTATCTTTTCATTGTTTCGAGAAGAGAGGTTTTGAATCATAATTTTCCATACTATTCACGGCACCTAAAAAGAAAGATAGAGGTAAGAAATGCTTTAGTAATGCTAGCAAACACAATTCTATTTGCGTATTTGCACATATATTTACTCATCGAGTGCATTTCTGTAAAGATACAATGGTTTCAACTGAAAAAACTTCATTCGTGGTAGTGTTATCTACACTATTCTTGGTTGTTTCCAGAACCCATGCTGCCTTCCTCAGAAGTCGTGCCTATACTACATCAACACAATGCGAAATAAAAGTTTTGGATAAACTTCAGGATTCTTTTGATGAACAAGGCGATGATGTCGACTTTGAATGTGTTATGGATCCTATGGATATGCACGGAGTCAGTGGAATGACTCTTCCTATTCAAGCTACAGAGAAACAGAGGGATACATTGAAGCAAATGCTTGAGAACAATATGCTCATTCCTGGACGCAGTGTGCTTCGTCATGGAAGCATCTTATTCAGCAATAAAGGCATTTTTCTTCCTGCTGATTTTGATATCCAAGAGAATGTAATCACAGAAGTGAGAGCAGATGGTCGTATGCTCGAGGCTTACGTGACCGCAACAGGAAACAAGAACATCCTTGTAGTCAAGGTTACTGACAAGAATGGCAAAGTTGTGCCAGATTCGCTACAAACTATTGCTGATAACGTATTTGGGACAAGTGGAGACAGTAATACTTTGAAAAGTGTTCTTGAAGGTTGCTCCATGGGGAAGATGACTGTCACGCCAGGATTGGTACCTCCAGGCACCATATCTCAACCATATGCTGGTGTGATTGAGGTTACTGTTGATTTGGATGTTACTACGGCTGCAAGAAACGACTTCAGAAATGCAATCACAGCGAAGGTAAATGAATTGTTAGGCATTTCGTTACCAGGACCATATGATCATGTCATGTATAGCATCGCGTGCGAGGGAGGGTCAGACTGTGGATACGTTGCATGTGAGTATTGACGTTGCCTATTTTCTTACTTTTTTGATACTGTGAGCTAACAAGTTATCTTCCAACCCTCTGTGTCATTGTTTATTTATTATCCTATATTAGACGCATATGATAATGATTGGAACTCTGTATATTATAACCAATTCTATTCAATGCCTTCTGTCCAAGCACACGAAGTGGCAGTAAGTAAAATTGAATTTTGAAAGTGTTATGTATTGCATTGATATTTCATCTCACGTACTATTTCCTATATTTGCTTTCAGCATAATTTCAACCTTCATCATTCTCGTGGCCTTGATTTAGGAGAAAGATCTGACCATACCGGTCTCATGGGAAACCCTCTATTTCAAGACGATGACAGCAAGATGTAAGTGCGAAAAAAGAATGGTGTACTCGTGAAATGTATATTCAAACTGAATGATGGCAACAAGTTTTTCTAGATGCTTCCCCTATTAATATCATTTTCTATTATAGATGCTTCAATGCAGCAAAGAATTGGCAACTTTCGAGTAATGGAAACAATTGGTACTCCGATAGAAAACTTCTGATTGATCCTCAATCTTGGAGCAATGGAAATGATTTCAGCCACACGTTCCAAATGGTTGGTGTTGCTGATTATGAAAATGCTCCAGAGGGTCATTACGTCGTTGTGAAATTGGAGACCAGAATGAGCATCGACTTTTTTATTGGATTGAACATTGCAAAAGGAGTAAACGAAAATACTGTCCAAGCTCGTAACCAAGTAACTGTTTTGCAGGCTGACGGTAACGGTGAAACCTTTAAGAGAAGTGATATGAAGGCACATTTATTCCAAGGAGAGTCCTATACTATTGATACTTTTGGATCAACTGAAAAACCTTTGGAAGTAATTGTAAGAAAGATTGATTTGAGAACTAGTCCTCAAGTAGCTGAGATTGAGATTAGATACGGTAACGATGCACCTCCAAGTCAACCTCTTGAGTGCAACGATGTTTTGTTAAGTATCTACACCGACAACTATCCAACAGAAACAAGTTGGAAGCTATTCAATAATGGTTATGGAATGGAAATGACCACTGGTGGCGGATATACAGCTGCGAATACTCTCCACGACCAAATTTTATGCCTCGAAGACGGAGACTATGAATTCGTCATCGAGGATCAATATGGCGACGGAATGTGTTGTGGTTACGGAAATGGCTATTGGAAATTAATCTTTGATGGAAGCACACTGCTAGAGGGAGCGGAATTTGGTTCCAGCCTAACTGACACTTTCACTGTGTCAAGTGGTAGCTCGTCAGAGTCACCATCATCAATTCCGACTTTGAATCCATCGGCCATTCCATCATTTTCAAGCAGTGATGGTCCGTCAACTTTCCCTTCTTCCCGTCCTACAGCAGGCCCGTCATCTCATCCTTCTGACCTACCTTCTTCAGTTCCTTCAAACACACCATCGTTGGAATCAAGTAGCTTGCCTTCAGCTGGTCCCTCATCTCAACCCTCTGAGTCTCCATCGATGAGTAGCAACAAGCCTTCATCTAGTCCTTTTGCTAGTCCAAGTGCCGCGCCTTCTTTCGGTAGCAATATGCCAACTTTTAAGAGTACTCCAGCTCCGACATCTTTTCCCACAACTACGATTACATCTGCTCCAACAACCGCTCCAGTCATTGGGGTTACTAAAAGTCCAAGTAGCAGTCCTTCGACCTTGCCTACAGTCTCCACAACGTCTAGTCCAACTAAATCAACGTCTAGTCCAACTGCAGCACCTTCGGCAAGCGTAAGTTATCAATCAGATAAACCTGAACTTTTGATCCTGGACATATTCTCACCTATTCATCCCTTCTCTACACAGCCCACCACTTCACCAACAAACAGTCCGACAAGCTCTCCATCAACAGCGGTAAGTTTTGAATCGATTTGAAATGATTGAAGATTGAACTCGTCTACATTTCTTCGCAATACATTATCTAACAAATCATTCCCCCCTAGCCAACAAATGCTCCAACCGCTGCGAACACCATCAACTGCACCTTGGTGAACGACAAAGATTGTGATGATTATCCAGAATGTAAGATTTGGGGCAAGAAAAGGGATGAGTTCTGCGGTTTTGTCAATCAATGTGAACCATTTGAAGGCGAAAGCTGTAAATACTTGCCTTGTTGTGAAGGACTTGTATGCTCTGGAGGAAAGAAAGCAAAATGCGAGTTGCCTTAATAAAATTCAGAAGAATCAGAAGTTTGATCAATACAGTCACGAAAAGTCATAAATATTTTGCACAAAAAAGTAATAATTAATTCATGAGATATCTTCTACTACCTCCTATGATTTGAGTAAAAATGCCTAGGCATCGTTTTCCTGAGTCCATACACACATACGTTTTCTATCTAGAGCCTCCTTTAACAACTCTACAGCGGTATTCTAATTTTATGAAATGATATAGTGAGACTAGATTACTTGCTGACTATATTATTTTCTCCACTTCAAAATTCACTCATTCGCAACCGATCTCGTGCTTTTTTCCACAACTTCTCTCTATAGGAATAATGTCGATTGCGATTCATCAAGGTGATCCACCAATGAAAGTCCCAAAAGCGATACTTTGACCCGTTCAAATCAAACTTAGTTGTCTCGTATCTATAGTCCTCAACTTCATCTGAAACCTCTCTCACATCTAGCCAAGGCATTGCATAGTTATTCTTGCCTCCATCACGATCATAAACATGATTTGCAACCAAAGACATGAAAATATCCTCTCCATTCCAAAGAGGACCTTCCCCATTGCTCAAAACAACATCTTCCCAAATCAAGTGTGAATATTCAAAGAACCTACTACACAAACCTCGTTCCATAACCATGAATTGACTCAAAACAACTTCAACATCCCTTTCAGCATCTTGAGACGAATAACCATGATAAAGAGTTTGATACAAGCTACTCCCACTCTCGGCATCTTTTCCATACTTTCCAACAATCCTTTTTGGATTTTTAGCATACTCGACCAACAATTCATTCAAAGTCTTGTCTTGAAATTCCAAATTATCCTGAATAAACAATACCCAATCGGATTGAACAAGTTGACAAAAATAAAATTTAGCCGAGAGTCCCATCTCATCTGCCTCCTTTGTTGTATCAATGTTGACAATCTTTTTATGATTCCAAGAAAAGGATGATTGAGAGTTGGTATGCAGCAAGACTACTTCTTGTACGGAAGGATGTTGAAGCAATGTCGGCATGAGACTGGAAGATTGAAGCGTTTTAGGTCTTGCATCGTTTAGAATGATGACGGATACTTTATGTTCACTAGGTGGTAGAGGTATCTTTTTAATTTCTGCAAGTTGCATTGGATGGTAGATGAAAAAATACATCATTCCGAGTAATATCCATAGGCTGAGTGTACATTTGATAAATCGTTCAATGATATTTGGTCTGCGTCGCTTTTTCCGTTTGAATTTTTGCTTGGAGAATGTTCCAATGGAGGATATAGTCGATGAACTACATTCATTTCTTCGCAGGGACGTTGTCTTTCTCTTGGTTGCTACTATCCAAGCAGTGGAACTAGTGGTAACGTCTGACGTATAAGAGGGTGCAGTAGCAGTATATACGACTGTCACTTGACGCTGGTCTTCTGAATCTGACGATGATTCTGTAACTTCTGCCGTGACTGTGGACATGGGTTGCTTTATTAAGTTCATATCCGATAGAGAGTTCATACTCATGGATAGAATGGTAGACTGATCATCTTGATCGGCCGTTTCAATGTCTTGCATGCAATTTGTCTCTTGACGTGGATAGGAACCATCTTGAGCTTGAGGTAAAAGATTTCGACTTGAAAATTTAGAGAATGAACTAAAGGATTGAACTCTTGTAAAGAGCGACGGTGCACTGATGGAAGTATGTAATCTAGAATTGTTCAGTTGTTGATGAAGAGGTAATATAGGTTCGTCTGACTTTGTGCCGTCACTGTCCCCTTCTTCTGAGAGTATATGCCGTTGATCTCCGCTTCTATTCTTCATGATAGGTATATGTAGTATATATGATGTGTAGCTATGAGTTCTTAGAAAGGTATTTCTATATATGTGTGTTGGGTATTCTTTCCTATGCCTAGTGTTTAAATATAAATGTCGATGCCCTAGCAAAAGGCAGTTCGTCTTAGCAAGACCTCAAGACCTAGAATAGAGAAAATAGGTCTTGAAGTGAAAAGTAGTACACTAGCTAGAAGTGTAGAGTGGAACACACAGAGGTGATCGTAAAATGATGATGATGAAAATATCGAGAACTCTTTTGCGTTCTCACAGAGTTCGTTGCTTGGTTTGTATTGTTGGCTAGTGAGTAACGAGTAATAGTATCCTCCTTACTTGTTGAAGTAGAGATGTTTGAAAGACTCAGATTCGCCTAAAATGCTCAGTTTGCTTCTTTACAAGAATCAATAGACAGTGGAACCCAGATGAAGTGAGAGAAATAGCAACCAACAAAGACGTAGAAGCACTTTTCCTGCATATAATTTCAAACAATGCTTCTTTGCTAGTCTTTGCCTTTGCTATTATTAGTGATAGCTGCTATGAGCGAGACGGCTTCCTCTTTTGTTGTGTGTGCTGGCGACTGGTGTGTGGAATCTTTTGAACTGGACCAACAAAACGAATGGCAAAGAAGCAGTTATAACTCGTTAACTCTCAGATTTTGTCGGAAGTTGAGGATGTAATGATGACGTCAGTAACTCGTCAGCAGATACATTGTTTTAATAAATTAGTAATACGATCAAGTACGATTAGCTCAATAATATGGCAAATTTCAAGGAAACGGAGAAATTTGCTGTTGCAACGCTTTGTAAAAAAGAACCCTGAATTCTTTGCACTTTTTCACAGCATTACTATGGTACCTTCTTGTTGATTCTTCATGAAATGAAAAAAACAAGATATGAAAGCCAACTATAAAAAATCTCTACTAAAATTATGCTGAAAAAGTCCTTATTCATAGCAGTTTCAATCATACTGTCAACGTTACCTTTCGTCTTGGGTGATGACATACTACAGAAAAATGATTTGCACATGATACGAAGAAGGAAATTAAACAAAGTAGAAAAAGAGATGCATATCTCTTCAAATGACACTTCTCCTTTTCGGCAGCTAGAATATCCACCAAAATATCCTGTAGTGCAACAAGGGGATTTCTCAAATGAAGTGTTTGTCAATCAAGAGTTCAAATTCATCTTTTTCCCAATTGCCAAAACGGCTTGTACAGAATGGGTCAGATTCTTTATGAGATTGAATAACTCACCACTGTGGTGTTCAAATGGATACGAACATGGCATTCATAGCATCAAACATGAGAATATCAAATTCATGTCTGACTATACATTAGAAGAGCAAACACATATGATGACGAGTAAAGACTGGACCAGAGCCATCTTTGTTCGAGAACCGAAAAAACGAGTACTATCTGCATTTTTAGATAAGAGCCATAATGCAGATTGGTTTCGGAATTTCTGTCCGGCCTATGTTAGCGCAGGTGGTGATGAGAAGGAGTGTATTGAAAGGAGACATGACTTTGATTTCTTTGTAAAGAAAATGACAGTGACTTTACATGACAATGCGCATTGGCTACCATGTTATGATTATATCGACAAGAAGTGGTGGAAATACATGACATTTATTTCAACCATGAAAAACCTCAGTCAAGATGCAGAAATATTGCTCAAGTCAGTCAAATCTTCTGTTGATGGAGTGAGTGCTTGGGATCGCATAGGAAAGCATGGCTGGGGAGCAGATTTTAAAAAACATGGATGTGAGGATTCTGGTGACTCTCGTGCATTTCTAGAAGCCAAACCAACAAATCATCAAACTGGAGCAAGTAAAACCAAGGCAGAGAAGAAGTTCTACACTCCAGAATTGGAAAAGATTGTTGAGAATCGGTATGCAAAGGACTTGCACAATCCCTATTTTCATTTTGAGGAATTCAAAATCTTCGACAATGACGATGACAGCGATGTTGAAAATATACAATAGTAGTATAATAAACAATTTGAAAACATGAAATCGAATACGCTATATAAGCATTATTCTATGATATGGACAGCTAATACTGCACAAAAACTTCTAGTGTATCAGCTGTACAACCGCATCTCTGAACATCATGCTGAAACAGAACTTTTTCATAGCAGTGTCAGCCATACTGTCAACGTCACCTTTCTTCGTCGTGTGATGACATACAAGATTGAATGGTTCTGTTACTTTTGATTATGTTCTATACAGTCCCCTCCGTCCCAACCGCATTCTTGAGTGTTGTACGTGCCATTGACTAGTTCTCCTGTGACGCTATCAAAAAATGAGAACTCCCCATCACAACTACCATTACCTATCCAATCGGGAAATGGCACCATACAATCAGGATAATTTGAATTGAACCATTCGCAATCATTGCCGTCATTTTTGCATTCGGGAGTGTTCAGAAGGAGATCACAGTTACCATCACCAACATGTTTCATACCGAAAAATTCTTCGTCTTCGTTGGTTAGAGTGTTATCCAGAAATTTAAGAAGTATCTCTGGATTTACCTGACAATTTGGATAGAGCTGTTTGAAAAAGTAACCTTGATTCTGAAGAATCGCCACATATGATAAAATCGATAACATAATTGTCATAACGGCAACTATCAAAGCATTTCTACACCACATTGATGTTCTACTGTAGTATGAATACGTATCATGGTCCGAAAATATTACGGTCTTTACCTCTTCGGTCTTCTTTCTTAGAGCCGTGGAGCAGAAGTAGCCTTTCGATGCAACAGTGAAAAGAATGTTATCAATATCTGAGATGAAGTAAAGAGCTGTGAAATTCGTCATGATATCAACAATGTTATCATATTGAATAATGAGGATGAGAGACAGACCTAACACCAAAGATCCTTGAACCATTTTGATAACATTGGGCAATATCAAGCTCAACCAATAATGTGAATGAGTTGAAGAAGTTGTGATTCCTCGAAATGGAGTACTTCTATTTTCTGGAATAGTCCATAGTAGCAATAATACATGAAAGCTTGTTTGTAGATCATTTTGAAACCAGATACTTAGCAATGCAGCTAGATATTGACCTATTCGCACATACCATTTCACGCGTACAGGTATATTGAAGGGTGTAGACCGAAAGGATGCATCTAGTTGGGAGCGAATAATAATAGCAATGAGCACAGTCTGAAAGATGAACGTCAATATACCAAAGAGATATGGCCAACTGTTCCAACGACTGATCATCATTAGGGAAAATGTGTCTTCTTCGAGCTTCACAGTATTATAACTTTCTCTTTCTGTATTTCCATCGTCTTCAAACTCGTCATGGCTTGATCTTTTTTTATCTTCTTCGTCAATATCCTCTTGTTGACCTTTAGTGTCGTCTTTCACTTTTCCATTGTTCTCTATATCATCCAGTCGCTTTTGAAAGGTTCCTTTTATACTTTCTATTTGCATTCGAAAGTTCTTCTGTAGCTCTTCAATAGCTTCATCCTGCATTTCTTTGGCTCTTGCCTCGGTTAACAAGAGGGGCTTCTCGTCATCTTGTGCACCTCCTCCTGATTCATAGTCCTTTTCGTGCTGCGGCAGTCTCATTGCTGTTGAATCACTTTTTCCTGATCCGTCTCCTCCTTACTGATTTTGTTTAGATGACGACAACTTCTTTATTCCTCTTTTACTCGTAGAACATATTGTAGGTCAGATTATGTTGTGTAGATTGTTTCCAAGTTCAAGTTGCAAAACTCATTTTTCAACTTCAACTTCAACTTCAACCCAAAATGACATTTCCCACCCTTAGAGAGATAAAGAACCACAATGACGCATCTCGAATTTATGCCAGACACCCCCGAACTAATTTACTCGAATGAGCATTTGCTTTTCAATAACATGTTCATGTTTTCAATTCATTTTGAAAACTTTTGTTGCTTTAACTACAACTTAGACCAAGTTTGTTAAAAATAACTCCTTAAAGTTAGAGCATCTTATACTCTGCATCAGCCTTATTTATGCTCTCAGTCTTGACGACAAAAGTCTTTCGTTCCTACTTCATTTTCTTTGTGATCATTTTCACCTATATCAACATCAGAAGCTTTCATTCTCAATGATCTACTAGTCAGAGAACTATATTCACCCACAGATAAATCTTGAAATCCTGTTGAAGATTCTACATCTTCTGGGATTCTTGCCAAGCTCAGAGAAGTGTGTATGAATAAGTTGTCAATGCTTTCCTCCTGTTGTTGGAAATATGAACTGTCTTCATGATCACTTTCTTCTTTTAATTTTCTGGCCAAATTGGGAGGCAGTTTGATATCTTTGTAAATATGGAATCCCAGGTCCGATGATGTAATTGGAAGATTCGCATCAGCAACTGATGTTGCTATTAGTTTCTGGCTTGATCAATTCTGCTAAGTTTGATATAGGTCTATCTTCTTCTATGGCAAATGATTACCTTCAATATTTTTGTAGTTGAGAATTCTAGATTTATAGTTACTATTTAGTTTTGGAAGAGTTTACTTCAAAGACTTAAGTAATTCTACCCTTGTTCTTGCAACAGTTTGTCTTTCTTCCGTACGATACTCATTCATTTGTTGAGCAACGTTCTTCACTCTAGTTTTCGACAGTCCACACATATCATTTCCATCAAGGAACTTGATATGGACCTTCCCACCTTTTTTCTTCTTATCTTCTTCAGTCAATTCAAATCTGGTCAATTTTTCAAGCAAGTCAACTTGACCATCTACAGTAGATAGATCAGATTCTAGATCAGTACCAGCACCAGTCTTTCCAGTGTCTGATTCCAAAAACTTGTCAAATTTCTTTTCGGCAAAAGCACTTAATGGAATTGGATCTCCTGATTCAATACATTCATCGATCTTTTCACGGACATGATCAAATAATTTGGTTTTCTTCGTCTTGATGTGTGTCTGCATTTTATTCATTAATACCTCTTTTTCATCAAGAGATTTTTCTTTAAAAGCATCTTTCTGATACCAGCCCATACCGTTTATCTTTCTTTTGATATCTTGATGCATACCCAATTGATGAACACCAATGAAAGAGTTTGGATCGACTCCATCGGCTACTCTGATACTCACTTTCCCATCAACCGCCTCTCTTAGCTGTTTTGGAACACCAACAGTTGGATATTTCAATGATGACATCTTTATAATACTTCTTTCAATAATGCAAGTCAAGAAATTGAGTATCCAAACAAATGAATCGATAAATAGTTCCTTGGAAAGAAACGAAAATCAAATTCAATTAGCTACACATTTTGAATCTTGCTAAAATGCCAAAACTTAGCACCTTTCGAAACTTAGAAGAAGACCAAACATTAGGAGGAAAGCGAACAAAAACGCAATCGACAATCAATAGATTTCCTACTAGATACTCCCAATTGCACTCTAATACTCAACTCCAATTCCAATTAGAAATTTCATAATGTTAGATCGAGAACTGTTACTCAGCAGGAATCGAATGGCGAATGGCGTCCATGGAGATGCTCTCTATGTATTGTTTCTAACGAATAAGATTGTAGAATCCACTTTTAATACTTATGCAGAAGGAAGGGAATATGTGTACGAGGATGCATGATGCAATATTTGGGATATTTGCATCTTCGACAGCTACAATAGAAGTAAGTAATTTCGCTTCTAAAAAATATTTATAATGTCATGATTTAATGTAATGACGGAATACCATTTCCCCAATGGATTTTGCAGGATTGAAATTTCGTCCTAATTACTGCTTCAAATTCTCCACCGCCAAAGTGAGATCCTCCCGAAACACCACTGGGAGTCAAAGGCACATCGCTCCCAACTGCTTCTTCTGATCGTAATCTTGTTATGGTAAAGGATGTAAGTTCTCCTTCTCGTAAATTATTGTAATGATGAATATCAAATGATTCATTTTGATACGATTCAACATCCATGCCTCCGATAGAATTACTCTTTTTGGAGGTTGCTGTAGAAGACTTGATAGATTGTGCCGACGATTCTATCATGGAAGAAGGTGATGATGTACTATTGATCATGGCAACTTCTGAATCTGCTTCAAATTGTGCTTGCAGTTCCCGTGCCAATTGCTCATCACTTTTACTTTCTTCGGTAGGATTACTCATTTCACTTGTGCCCCATTCTGCAGCTAATCTTCGTGCCATCTCTTCATCACTTTCCATTCGATTAGGTCCACTACTTTCTTCTCCATTTTGCGTAATCAGTAATGGCAAATCACTTAAATCACTATTTGCTTCCGTGCTACTTGGACTAGTTTGTAAGACATTCTCCAACGATGCACCAGTCAATAATCTGGAAACGTTTTTCCAAAAGGATGCCCAAATAATAATTCCACTGCCAGCCATTTCCAAATGCGCAGCCAATGTATCCAATTTATCTCCCATATCCAATTCCAATTTCATCAAAACATTACCTAGTTCCGAGACAGGAATGAATCCATTCTCTTCTGCATGATCTATACTCTTGAAGGCTCTTCGACATTTTTCCAAAAGTAAATCACTTTCACTTTCTTGCAAAGAACAAGGTGAACCAAACAAGACAGTAAAATGAGAGGTACTCCCCACCAACCATATCGGGAATTTAGGCGATTTATAAAAACTCCCAACAGAACAATACCTCAATGCTTCCAATTGAGTCAAATATCCAATATCCGCTTGCGATTGAATACCATGACATGCTAAAGACCCTCCTGCCAAAGTAACAGAATGATCAAACGTATTGGAAGTAGCCTGACCTGTCAACATCAAATTAATCAATTCTTGACTACTATGACCAAATTGTCCTGTGAAACTATTATGTTCATCATCCATGTCTTGTTTTATAATTTCCATATTTCGCGATGTGACTAGACTCAATAGAAATAAAATACATCCAAATGGCTTTGCAAATTGTAGATATACTTCATTTTCAAGTAAATAGGATCGAGTTTTTTCCGTCAATTGTTGAATTTTATCTTTTGTAGTTTGTTTCCTTATCGATGGTGACAATTCAATCGTTTGGATTGTAAATGTATCCCCTTTGCACAATGTAAAATCTTGTATCGATGCTTGATCAGACGCTAGAACGATAGTCACACAAGTTTTGGAAGAAGTAGATTTATCAGATAATTTGTCGGAATTCAATGGAGGAGCCAAGGCTGCTCTTGCAAGAATGACAGCAAGTGCATCACATAACGCGATCCGTGCTTCATTTTCAGTGATTTTTCTCTTCAAGTTTTCATAAAGTTTTAAACTTTTGATAATTTCCGCTTGGATGCTGGAAATGACTCCGCAGGGTCCTCCCTGTTGCTGACTGAGTCCCCACATGTTTTCATTTTTATTGTCACAGGGTTTCTGTTCGGAAATGTGTTTCATGTATTTTGTATGGATTGGCTGTTCGAACCATCGCATGCGATCTGCTTCTGTTGTTGAATTGGGATCAAACAAGAGTTTGAAAAAGTCATTTAAAAATTGAGAGGTTAAGTATTGCTGCTGTTGCTCAAGCTTTTCTTCATCTTCTTTTTGTGACGTTTGCAAGGTTGCTGCTTCTTTGGGACTTTCATCTACTGGGGTTCTTGTTGTAGAAGATGCAGTACTACTAGCCATAGGTGTAGAAGCTGCTCCTCCTGATAATGCAGCTAGTCTTCGAGCACGTAACTCCTGAGCCGATAGCTGTGGTGTTGAACCTTCTGAACCTGAAAGCCTTTGACCGGATGACATTTTAGATGATTGACTAGTGCTTTGAAAGATACTATGTACGAGTGAAGGAAGCAGTCTAAATGCTTTCACGTAATGTTCATGTGTAATGTGTAATGTATTGAAAAATCTTTTCGCTGTGTCCAGACGTCCAGACCTTCCCTTTGTCGAAACCGCAATGTAACGGACGTATAAAAACAATGACACATTATATCTGTTATTTGGATGCAGGTAGACTCCACTTTTCTTCTACTAAATAATGATGAAGACACTAAACTTGTAATTGTATTTTCATGTTACCTTACTACCTAGTCGATTTCAACGCCTGAGAAGCACTCTTTGCAACTTCTGACATTCCTCGAGCCGAAGATCTAACCACTTGTTCGGTAAAATCTGTACTGGTCTCAGATGTAGAAATCACATGCTCGATGTTGTCACTAACCTTGTCCAACACTGTTGAAGCAAACTTCCCCCCTAATGATGCGAGGCGCGGTCCATACACTGGAGCATTTTCTCTTACCGACTTCCACAGTATGGCAATCTCTTCTGGCGACATACCCTCTACTGTAGATGCTGTGGATGTACTACCTCCCATAGAGCGAATCATACCTGCAAACTCCTGAGGAGATGGAGCATCAGGTAATGAAAACTTTTGTAAAAGGTTCTGAACTTGAATTTCTTTCTCCGATTTGCCTAGAAACTTCTCAACCTCCTTCACTGGACCCTTTGGAAGGATGTTGCCTACTCCAAATGGTAAACTCGAACGAATACGTTCTGGATTCTCTAGTAGTATTTCACGAAGCACGTCCTTGACATTTGCATTTACAGCTGTTGCACTTTCTTCAATCAATAAGTTTTGAACTAGGTTTCCTTCTTCTGCAAGTAAAATATCTGCACTATCCTTTGCCAATGTGAGGGCAGCATCGGATCCAAAGCCATTATTAGCAGTGGATGCACCGGCCTTTCCTTGACTTACAATTTTGGTTGTAGTTGTATACTTTGTGAATCCATCTGCAAGATCCGAAATCTTCTCAGCATTAAGGTTTTGATCTTGTCCATAGATCAAATCACGAAGTGCTTGTTGTGATCTTGGAGAATTATCACCAATCAAACGCTTTGCAACATACGGGAAGCAAGATTTGATGATACTAAAGTCAGAATCAGCTTGCAAACTGATACCCTCTAGAGTAAGGAATGCACGGGAAGTATACAAAAACCATTCTGGAATAGTGAATGCAGAAGCATTTTCTCTCTGCAAATCTTCCACCTTCATAGTAATACCAGTCACAGCACTAGCCTTTTCAGCAATCTTTTCACTCTGAGCCTTCATTTCTGCTCTCATATAGGTACGCAATTCTTCATCATCTGCACCTGGATACTTTTCGCGATATTCTTCATAGATTCTTTCGCGTACTTTGGATCCTCCACCTCCTTGATTTGCTTGTTTCAAAAAGTAATACAATGGTTCCAATGCTCCAGATTTCACAATTACATCAGCCTTTTCCTCCTTCAAAAATTGCAAATTAATCAAATCTTGTGGTACTTGTTCGAAGTTCTCCGCTGTCAAGTGAGCAATGAACTCTAACAGACTGTATTGCAAAGTCGGCGGTGTATCCAATACCATTCCAAAGTCGAGAATGACTAGCTTTCCATCCTCACGACGAATGAGGTTACCCGGATGCGGATCTATTGGTTAAAGGTATGTGAGCAATATGATCCTCGAAATATCAAGAAAGCATGACGAACAAAGTTCAGTACAACTCTACTTACCACAATGCAAACATCCCGTTTCCAATAGCATGACCAAATACGCATTCAAAGCAACTCCGCACAATCTAGCAACATCATTTTCTTGACTTTTATCTAATCTGCATCCTCTCACCCATTCCGTAGTCAAAATTCTATTGGTGGATAACTCGTCAATAACAGTAGGTGCAGTGACAGCATTCAACCCCTTATTCTTCATTTCCTCATTGAAACGTTTGGTATTCTTTCGCTCTTCATCATAGGTCAATTCATAAATAAAACCACGACCCCATTCATTAGCTAATCCTTGTAAATTTGTAGCAGACCCAGTCAACTTTTGATAATAAGGTGCAAATTCCCTGACAATGAATAAATCCAAAGCAATTTCCGCAAGCGCATTTGGCCTCTGAACCTTGATAGCACATTCAACCTCTTGACCATTTACATCCGCAAAACCTCTATAAACCTGTCCAATACTAGCTGACGCCACAGGTTTATCCAAATCAATCTTTTTCAATTTACGATACCCCTCCTCTCCCAATTCTTGTTTCAAAACTTGTTGCGCTTGTGCAGAATCAAACGGCGGGACATTATCCTGCAACTGACTCAATTCCCGTGCATATGCTTCTGGAATTAAATCAGATCTGACACTTAGCGCTTGACCGACTTTAATCGCCGTTGGACCAATTTTCTGAATCAATTCTAATAATTCTTGTGCACGTTGTTCAATGTACTTTTCTGAATCTCTAAGGATGTATTTATCCCATAGAATGTTGAATAGGAATCCGTTGGATAGACGAAAGAGTTGAAGAGATCTTCTGAGTACCAACAAAGGTTTCCGAGAGTAGAATTGACGAGCTTGAATTGGATCGTAGTTTCCTCGAAGGTATGGTTCATTGCCGACAATGTAATTCTCAGGTGGGAAACTGAGTGCATAGAGAACGGAAAAGATGGAAGAGGCTGCTGCTATAGGAGCGACTGGTACTGATGTCGCTGCTAGAGATTCAGATACTGCAGTGAGTTGACTTGAATTAATGATTTCAGTGGGAATCGCATTGATGACATCTGACACAGAGAGAGACAAGGGAGTGACTCGGTTGCTTTCTCGATATGTGCTGCCTGTTGTTGTCTTTGGAGATACGAATGCATCGCAGGACAATGGACTCAGTGCTAGCAGAGCCACTAAGCTAGACAAGGATAGGTTCAGTCTCATTGTTCTGAGAGGGAAGAATGAATAGTGAATGAATGCACTTTGAGTAGAGCAATAGAATTGAATGGATTGAAAGAAAAGAAGAAAACTTTTGTTGTGTGTGTGAATACTTAGTGTGGCAGTGGCGAGATGATGTGGAAAGAGTGTCTGAGCTCTTTGTCTGAGCTGTTTCAACATAACTGCCCTTTCTTCTTCTAACCGTAATTGAACTCTTTTTTGTCAGTATGGGACTAAATGTACATTTTAGTCCCATTTAAATAAATTCCAATTCAGAAAAATAACGATAAAACGAGAAACCAAGGAGAAACATAACTTCAAGAATTGTCAAGAAGAGCATATTTTATTAGATAGTACGGTTCTCATAGCAAATAAATTCTATTCATAGCAAAGATTGCGTAGTTGAAAGAAGGCCCAAAAACGTTTTGATATTTTTTTAATTTCATGACAATCATACTTGGGGCTCTTTCAAAATGAATACACTCTTCACTTTATCTTTGGTCATACAAATACTACTATTCCTAATCGTCACAGGAGTAGTTGGACAAACAGACAAGAAACCAAACGTTTTGATAATTCTGGCAGATGATGTAGGCACTGAAAATGTTCCAGGCTGGGGAAATGAAATTGTGGATATGCCAAATATACGTGCACTTCAAGAGAAGGGTGTCACATTTATGGATGCACATAGTACATCTCTATGTGCACCAAGTAGATATATGCTACTCAGTGGTAATTTTCCACATCGCGGAACCTTACCTTTTGGAACATGGGATATCAATCGTAAAGGACAAAGTCAATTCTATGGAAGGCAGAAAAGTATTGCATCCATGATGAAAACTGGTGGATATCGTACAAGTATGTTTGGCAAATGGCATATTGGTGGCGGTCTTCCAGGTACATTTGATAGAGATAAATTTTTGAGCTCTCAAGATTGGGAGAATGGCCGATTGCTGAATGGTACGTATCGTTGGATGAAAGGAATGAATGAATGCAAAGAATATTTGTTATTGACACACACCTACCGTAAAATATCTTGCTAGGCCCTCGTGACCACGGCTTTGATGATTCATTTTACTCTGTTTCTGGAATTCAGGCTGCACCATATGCATTCTTCCGAAATGGCAAACTCGTTGGGAAAGAAGATGAAATAGAGTATTGGGAAAAAGGAGAACACATTAGTTTAGCAGGAAATGACATTGAGATATTGCGTAGTGGTGAAGTGAGTATTGAAGCATCACCACTTTTCAAATGAACAAATTTAGCATTTCTTGTGCTCTAACGTGTGGCGCTGTATTACATTAGGGTATGATTCATTGGGATAGCACTTTGTACAATAAGAAAATATTTCGAAAGGCAGAAAAGTTTCTCGATAATCATATTGACAACCATCCAGACATGCCATGGTTCATGTACTTTGCACTTGGAAGCGTGCATATTCCTCATACTCCTCCTGATAATTATTTCAATGGAACAAAAGTTGCTGGAAAGTATGGAGATCCACATCTAGATTTGTTGTATGAAATGGATCTCATCATAGGATCTTTATTGAAAAAGTTGGAAGAAACGAACCAAATCGAAGATACAATCATCATATTTACCAGTGACAATGGAGGTTTGAACATGAATAATCCTAATCCTTTGCTTCGGGGATATAAAGGATCTATGTATGAAGGAGGTCATAGGTGCGTTTTGACTCTCTAGTACTTATTTTGTTGTTGATTTTTATTGTCTCTGCTCAAGTTTACTTTGCTGCCTCAACCAGAGTTCCATTTGTAATGAGATACGACAATGTTTTACCAGCAGGTGAAATACGCAACGAGCATTTCATTTCTTTAGCGGACATCTATGCAACCATAGGGGATTTCATAGACGTGACAATAGACGAATATTCGGCACAGGATTCCAAAAGTTTCATGGAATATGCAGTCTCAAGTTCCGCCAACCCTCCAAGAACATATTTGCCAGTGTATAGGCATCAAAATAAGAAAGGCAAACACCAAGCAGCAATGCGATATGGAAATTATAAATTCATTCGAGATTACCATTTGAAATGGGAAGCATTGTACAATCTCAAAGATGATATTGGGGAGAAACAAAATTTGCTCTCCACTGATTTTCAAACATACAATACACTAAGAAAGAAGCTAAGGAATAAGCTCCGAAAAGATGGACTCTGCCCCGTAGATCGTACTCATACGTTTCAGTTGAAGAACGGAAAAAGGTCTAGCGAAACAGTTAACTGCTCGTTCTTCGAAACTAATACCGAATCCAAGTGTTATTGGCAACCGATAGGTGAGATCATGTGCAATTCATTTTGCGGTCGTCATCGAAAGTTTTGTAAACTATGGGAGTCAAGTGATGCGGAGTTCCCAGTCGATTTCTTGGATAAGTAAACATTAATATATTAGAGAATTGTATTTAAAATTGTTTCCAAAGGAATCTGTCACAAAACTAAGAATTTCTACTGATTGTCGATAAATTGATCAGTTGAATTCAAGAGTTGGTCGACATCACGTATTTTTCCCAAAAGATCATTTAAATTTTCCACTTCCACAACTTTTACAATAGAATCAAGATTACTTTTCTTTAGTTGCCATGAAATTCGATAACTAAATGAACTAGCTTCAAGTGTAAATTTTTTTTTTTCAGTAGATGATGTTGCTTGAGACTTCAAGTTCATGAGCAGAGCAGTAAGCGTTGTTGGAATATCGACAACGATACCTCTTTGAACACCATCACTACTAGCAACAGCTTTAGGATCCAAATTGACATCTGTCACCCACTTAATTCTAGAGCTGTCTCCATGCATGAGACTTTTCTCAATGCGACAATCTTTGAAGTATCCTTCATTCTTCATACCTTTAATGAAATCGGCAATTGGATCCTCTTTCTCCCAATCAAGAGATCTTGGTACGATCACCAAAAATTGTTTGATTAGCTTGAATGCTTCACCTTGTCTAGGATACTCCAACTTTAAGCTATTTTGTGGTCCATTTGCATCACGAATGTCAATTGCAATTTCCTTGACGAGATTCCAAAAGTATCCATCAGCAAGCCCAATCGCCATTGATTGTTTTAGGGCTGTGATTTCTTCTTTTAGATCTCGAACTTCATTATTTGGATTTGGAACAAAGAATAATACTCGTGTCACAAAGTAAATGAGTCCAGCTTCAAATAACGTTTTTCCGACAACCACGATCCAGGCATCTTCTTCTTCTTCTGGAATAGGATACACTGCCAGTGCCACTGAAAGAAAGGCTATGCCAACAGTCCAGATAGGTAATCATCGACCTCTACTTTTCTTCTTTTCAATTTCCGAGGTAGTATTTCAAAGAGTGCCATCTGTACAGCTGGAATGAAGCCAGATGCGAAAAACATGGAAGCTAGGAATTCTTTTTGATTAATGATTTCCCATCTATATCCTACTATGATGGATCCAATAGTAATCAATGAGAAGAAAAAGACTAGTTCTCTTGCTATTCCTGAATTTCGTTTGAGGAAAGGCGCCTTGGGCTGGTTGATAAATTCACGAATTACATATGGCACTTTCGGTTCCCACTGGAAATAGTCGAACCAGAACTGTTCCAAGGTTGCATTCTCTGTCTCTACGATTGAAGGAGATGAAAAAATTCCATTTTCATCATCATTGGCGGAGGAAAACGAAAATGTAATACTACAAGAATGGCAGTTGATTTGTAGCGACTAGGATAGTCACCACGATTACGTCCAATACTCATGACTAGATGATACATAAATGTATGTCAACGCAAATACTGCATTTGAATATTCATAAGAAGATTATTTTGTTACGTAAGAGTCATGAAGATGGAAATCTTCCAAAATCGAGAATCATGTATTCTTAACTAGTAATCTCCCGGCATCGAGGACCTGCGTTGCAAGCCTCGCAGCAACTGCTAGATACATCACCCTTGCAATATCTCACTTGGCGTCTTTTGACTTTTGCTTCCTTTTTGCTTCGACAAAGCCATTTACACGATTTTTCACCAATTGAGGTTATAAATCTATATTGTTTCTTGTTCCAGCAAGGAGATTGAACTGTTGGAGACTTTGCCTTTTCAAAAGACTTTGACCACATCTTTATGTCGTCCATTTCTCCAACGAAATTTTCCATCGAATCATCTACATTCGTATACTTTGCATATCCATAGCCTCCTACGTTGAGTCTTCCATCAGTGTGGAAGAATATGTAATTATCTTCCCCTCTTATTTGTTCAGATTCGTACTTTTTACCATCAATGTAAATATCAACCTCTGAGTATTTACAGCTTTTGTTAGGCATACTCATCACAATTTTATGCCACTGATTATCTGATAGCATCTTTTCCTCAACCAAACGGAATCGCGCAGACGAGCGAGTAAATCGGACTTCAAGATTTCCGTTGTTTAAGGTGACGCGTAGCGAATCTTTATTGCTGCTCTTGTAGTCTGGTCCAAAATAAAGTAGAACCATCTCCTTTGATGCCTCGCCTGTTTTCATCCAGAAGGAAATGGAATGTACCATTCCAGCAGTGAATGGCCCAACACTATGAACCCCCATACGGCTGGATTGTGAGAACTTTCCCGCCAATGTATTTTCATTGCGTCCTTGGACAATATCAATGTTTGTAATCTGTGAATCGTACTGCTGACCAAATGAACCATTGTTGTGAATGCTTTCCGTACACACCATATTACCAACCACCTCACTATAAGCAATCAAGCTATCATCATTCTGCATTCCATCGACTTGTCTTTCAGACATATCGTGTATAGCCTCAAAGTCAAAATGAATAAGAGGAACTGCATCGTCAAGAATTTCTAATTCACCCCCAGATGATATCTGTACATTTGAAGCATCTGACTTGTTGATAGTCAAGAATCCATTCTGACTATATTCATTGTTATATTTTTGCTTGGATCCAATTTCTTTGAATTGCTTCACAGTAATAGTATCATCTGAAGTATCCACGGTCAAGAATCCTGACATAAACTTTGCTTGTGATACAATTTGAACAAGAGATGATCCAAAAGACTTTGACTTTGTAGCAGTTGTGGCATGTACTTCTCCTGCAAAATAAATGTCGACATTGTACCTCTCCATAAGTTTCCACAAGTCACTCTCGGTCTGATCATCTAGAAATTGCCCTGAGCATCTAGCTTTACGAACAGGATGTTGTATTGGTACATGCGCCTGTACAAAGATATGTTTGATGGAGTCATCGCTTCTCGCAGCAATCAAAATATTCTCAAACCATTGCAGATGATTTCCTTGTAGTGAGCATGTAATGGCTCCTTCGCCTCCATATCCATTTTCTCGATCAAAATAGTTTTCTGCTCCATTGTTGACTGTCAAGAAGATATCCAACGTGATAAAGAGTGAATTTTTATGTCTATATGCATAGGAAGTTCCTTCAAAATCTGTATCATTTGGTCTAGATGACACTCCATTAATATCTGTTTGAAACTTGAATGCATTTGTTCCACTTTTCTTAATGAAACTGTCAATCCAAGCCTGACGATAAGAATCTATGGAAGAAAATTTGGTTCGTTTTCCATCGACACGAAACCCTTTGTTTCCACCAATCTCATGGTCTCCTAAACATGGGAGAAATGTAGTAAATCCTGCCTCTTGATACAATTCATTGGTTTTATGAAAAGTTGTCTTGGTTGCATGATAGACTGCATCATTTTCATCCTCGATGCCAGTCATGTTTTGAATCTTGTAATTGCTCATCTTTCCAAATGTTGTTATATCTCCAGGAGCTAAAACTATTTCGGTATCAGCATAATTGTGCTTGATATTTTCTACAATCGAAGTCAAGTCATTCCATGTCTGTTGCAAATAATCAGAATCTGATGGCCATTGATCTTCAAATGCAAAGTCCGACATGGAATGCATATCTGCAATCACTAAGAAAGATGTGCCATCGTCGTCATTGGGAGATGTAGCAAATGCTTTTCTATGTAATGCTAATAATTTGAGTATCAGTGGTACTTTTAATTTCATTGTAAGTCTTTGGAACCTCTATGAAATGAAATAGAAGAAAAAAATACACGTATGCAATGGATTGCTATTTTTTAGGATAGTTCTTTGTTCGTCGTCCTTTTTGTATTTGGTCATGCGTGACAGATTTAGAGGCAAATGAAAATAATGGAAAAAGAGTAGAAGAGATGGAAACGACAGCACGTGTTATATAGAATACATCAAATTGAAAAATGTCAAAGTGAGCTTGCAATCATTACAGGAATTATTTCCCATCTTTATTCTTATACTTAAGAGACATTTTGTTGTTATTGTCAAATAACTACTCAATCAATGATTCATCACCCTAACTCGCTCCTCGAAGCCTACATTCACCAGAAAGTGGGTTTGACGTATCCTTTCCATATCCATCAAAATTCTGATGTTGTACATGACTTAGCTTGCAGTCTTCATATCCTAACCATTCAATTACATCATTTAAATTGCTCACATCATTACTCCACTCTTCCATCTTCAAAAAGACCGCTCTGTCATCACCCATCAGCTTTGCAAATCTTTTGAGAAATTGATACTCCTGTTTAATACTCGGTAAATCTTGTTTCCAACCAACTTTAATCCTCGAAGACTGAATTGCTTTTGGGTCTCTAGAGTTTACAATGAACTTTGCACATGGAAAATGTTCCTTAAAGTATGAGACAGCATGTTGTGCATCCCACTCACTCGATTGTAGCCGAATCATCTTTGCTCCAATGATTGTATCATCTTCATGTGTTTTCAACTCTCTTTCGTTGCTCAGATCAGTTAGAAACTCATGTTTTGGAGGGTTGATGGTAGACATGATCTTTTGAGACGTACAAGCTAGACTTTGTTTTGGAATCGCATTATGCATCCATGGCCCGTCTTCATTTCCTTCATCATATTGAAAATTTTTTTGTTTTTGATCAAGAGCATGCATAATTTCATAGGCATGGAATATCGCATCATTGTTTTCACCAGATAGTCGAACATATGGTAGTAAGTTAAATGTAGTCAAGAGTGATGTAGAACCAGCTCTTCCAGGCGACAAGATGAATAGAAATCGTTGATTACATGGCTTGCATAATGGACTGTTATTGCATTCCGCATAAGGGCACCATGAGTTTTGATGTGGGTTGAATGAGTTGAAGAGGGGATATTGAAAGTCCTCTTGTTGCTTTGTTGTATTCATCATGTTGTGGAGGTTGCCATACCATATGAATGATATCATAATCACAGCAAATACAAATATATAAATGAAAGTTGCACCAAGAAGGAAATATTTCTTTTTTGACTCAATTTGAGTTAGATGCTCTCTCTTTCCTACAAAGGCATCTATCTCTTCTTCATCTTTTGCATAATTCGTCTTCATCATTGCTATTTCTTTGCCTGTATTTCATCAAATAAGAAATTGAAAATTTTGGAGAATTGAGTCTGCTTTTTACAGTGTATTGTAGTCTCGTAAAGTAAGAAACTTCTTCACTAAGGGAACACTTTCTTTTCTAGTACAGTTGAAAGAGTATTCAAATGGTACAGATTTTCCGGTAACAATTTTTGCATGTTTGTGCCAATCATGGCTAAATAAACAAGAGTAGGATAGAAACATAGCCTTTTTAGTCCCATCTACAAAAATCTTCTTTCTTCTCTCCTCTTCTTCTTTTCTTTTGCTTCTGAATCTTTCTAAAAAACCGTTACTTTTTTGAATTCATTCATTTCAAAAACACCTTCTTCTCTTTGACACTCACATCGGTTGTTCTTTTACTTGAATAGTAGCAATTACTAATACGTAGAAGTAACCTTTGCTGTCTATAAATATCTCAATTTGAATTTACAATAGAAAAGGAGAAGGAGTCCTCCAGCAAGTTCTGATTCAAAAAAAAGATGGAATCAAGTTTTCCAATACCATCATCGTTTCAAGAGTTGGAACGAGACCCATATGACCTTCTTCCTTATCCAGTAGGCTTTGCAGATGATGACGAAGCTACCAGAGCCGATTCATTCGTACAGCTGGTTATATTATTGGAACAGGGAAATCGTACTCTTTCCAGTGGAGGCATTGAACTTTTTGAAAAGACTGTCGAAGGAAATTCCTTTGACGCAGATGACAGTCAGCCTTGGAATTGTGAAGATCGTATTCAAGCCCTTTATACTCTCGTCAGGTAAGCAGTTTGTACACAGCTTCATTCTCGTCGTTTGCTGTATTCTCCTTTTTCAAATATTATGCTAATGAATTTCCAAAAATAGAAAATCGTCATCCTTGGCGACTTCCACACGGACAAGACTCATTACAGCCATTTGCAAAGCGGTTGTCAAATTAAGCTCGATCCTAACTTCATGCAGTGAACAAACAGCAAATCAAATCAATTCTCAAAATTCAAATGTGTACATTGTACCACAAGCATTCAGAGATGCACTCGCATGTCACCTATACATGCTATACACAATCATGATTTTCACAGAGGGAGAAATGAAGGCTGGCAAGACACTCTCCAAATCGCAAGAAAAGGAATTTCAATCCATGATTCAATCTACTAGAGAACAATGTGCACATGCCATGATGACTGCTTGTAAAGCCATGTCGAACTGTAATGCTAATTTATGGAAAAGGGGTGTACCCGATGAAAGTGTCATTGCGATTCCATGTCGTATTGCTTATCAAATGTTGGAGAATTGTACAGGGGCTACGGCGAGAAAAGCGGCGTTTGGAGATGTAGCGTTGCAAATGATTGGAATGACTTTGAAAACGAGTGATGTTTTGTTGAATACCGTTGTTGCGGCTTTGGTTGATATGATGCATTCTTATGAACACATGGCACCTCTTGCTGCGGAATTATGTGGGTTCTTTCATGACAGTGAGGATAAATTGTCGATTGAGCTCTTGAGGGAAATTGGAAGACTTGATGGGAGTGCTTCCTCTTCTGATGCAACTGGAAAAGCAAGTGGGATTCGTAATGTTGCTCCGTTCCTCAATGAACTTGCTGAAAAGAAGCCTCAACTTGTTCTTGAGAATATTTCCCTTGTAATGCCACATTTGCAGTCTGAACCTTACAACTTGAGATCTGCCATTGTTGTCGCCATTGGACACTTATTGATGAGTTGCAAAGAAGAGACGGAAATTGTTTCTAGAAATGAAGATGATAATGAAGAAATCATTGGTGACGATCAATTGAAGAAGAAGAAATTGGCAGACTTGAAGGATAAATTGTACGATATCCTTTTGGAACACATTTATGATGTCAGTTCATATACTCGTGTTGCAGTTATGAAGACTTGGGCTTCCATCATTCAAGCTCAGTGCCTTCCTATTGAAAAGTTGATTCCTGTTACTCAGCTCGCGATTGATCGTCTTCAAGACAAGACTGTCATGGTTCGAAGAAGTGCTATGCAAGTGAGTGAATTTGTTGTATGTGAAGTGTTGTTTAGAGTCGTTTATCTAACCCTCATTCCTCTCAGGTCTTGACTCTTGTTCTTGAAAATAATCCATTCACAGACTCATTGAGTCCAGCTCCATATAAGGAAAAGATGGCGGAAGTAAGAGAATTTATTTTGGACAACTTGCCATCCAATATGAAGGATGCAATGAAGGAAACTATTGAAGCTTTGGAAGAGGATGACGAGGATGAAAAGTATCAGATTGAAAATGCCACAATCAAAGCAACCATTGCCGAGTATGAAACGAATAACTCGCTTCAAGAAAGCAACGATGAAGCACAAAAGGAACTTATCCAGAAACTCCAAGTGTACAAGTTTCTCTCTTCTGCTTTGGACTTTATTGATACATTTGAGAATGCAAATGAAGCATTCGAGAGTATGCTTTTATCCTCCAACAAGAGTGATGTCACTGAGGCGCTTCGTTTCTTTGTAAGAGCTCGTCATTTTCAACTTCCATGTGCAGTGACTGGTATCAAGCAAGCACTTTCACTCATGTGGTCCGATGAAAAGAGTGTACAAGATGAAGTCATGACTGCATTTATTGATGTTTTTATTTGTGGAACCAATGGAAGTGGAAAGTTACCTCCAAAGCAAATCGTGGATAATCTATTGAGACTTGTAGGCAAGGCAAATGCCAGTGAAAAGACTTCTATTGAAGAGGCGATTTCTAGATTGGTAAAGGAAGAAGTTATCCCAGCAGAAGTATTCCTAATTTTGTGGTCTATTGCAGCAAAAGCATCCGGAAGAGCAAGATCCATTGCAATGACGATTCTTTCTATGGGGGCAACTTCTGATTCTGGCATTGTTGATAGTGCAAGTAGATTGCGTCATCTTCTTCAAGCAGGTCTTGGAGATTATACTGAAGAGCATAGAGATTGGGCCACAGCAAAGTCTGCTGCGTATGCGTTGCAGAGAGTCTCCAGAGTCAAGCCAGATATTACATCAGCAAAGTTTCTTGTCTTGGAGCAGATTGTTGAAAGATTGTGCCTCGTCATTCAAGGTGATTGGTGCGATGACGAGAATGAGAACGATACTCGTGAATGGTTTGGTGCTGCAGAAGAGGGTATTAATGCTATTTTTGCAGTCTGTCCTGCACCTGAACAAGTGTGCAAGATCATCATTACCGCAATGCAAGCTTCAACATTTGGAAGCAATCAATGCCATTCCTTGCGTCTTTCACGTTTCTTCTTTGTGCTTGGACACATTGCACTTAAGCTTCTAGTCTACTCCGAGGCACTTAGCGGTTCTGTACGCAGTGCAAATGCTGCTCGCACTGTAGCAAAGCAAGAAGAGGCAGATAAGGCCAAGATGGCAAAGGCTGGAGAGAATGGATCTGACGACGAAGATGACATTGAGAAGGAACTCGGAGTTGCACAAGCTGCGGAGGCTGAAACTGAAAATAAGGTTGCAGAAATTGCAGAGAAGGAGATTATTGGAAGAGGAATGATTGACCTCTTCACACCTCTTGTTCTTCGAGTAGTTGCAAACGAGAGTGGAGTCTTCTCCTCTGAAATTTTGATGCAGACTTCAGTTTTGACTCTCTGCAAGTTCATGTGTATCTCGAGATCCTTTTGTGAGAAGCATCTACCACTTCTCTTTACTGCTCTGGCAAAGGCACCGGAGAAGGATGTCACTCTGCGCGCAAACACTGTTATTGCACTTGGAGACTTGGCGTTTCGTTTCCCTAATGAGGTTGAACCTTACACATCAAGAATCTACTCGTGTCTCAGAGATGACTCCATCCGTGTCAGATTGCACACTCTGATGGTTCTCACTCATCTTATCCTCAACGATATGGTAAAGGTGAAGGGGCAAGTATGTGAGATTGCAATGTGCTTGAGGGATGAAGAAGTCAGAATCAGAGATATGGCAAGACTTTTGTTCCATGAGTTGAGCAAGAGAAGTAACAATCCAATTTACAACTTGTTACCAGAGATTGTTAGTAGGCTCAGTAGCATGTCTGTCAAGAAAGAGGACTTTAGAGCAATCATGTCCTTCCTTTTGAACTTTATCAAGAAGGAACGTCAGACAGAGATGTTGGTAGACAAGCTCTGTCAACGATTCCCGAAAAGCACCTCAATTTCGCAAAAAGCAAACATTGCATACTGTCTTGCCAATGTCAAGTGCAATGAAAAATGTATCAAGATTCTCAACGATCACTTCAACCTTTACAAGGATGCTCTGTTTGACGAGGATGTTTTGAAGAACTTTATGTCGATTGCACTCAAGTCTAAGAAATTCGCCAAGCCTGAGCTGAAACAAGCAATTGAAGAATGGGAAGAGAAGTTGAAGCAGCAATCTGATGCAGGATTAGAAGACGAGGAGGCAAAGAAGAAGGCTGAGAAAGCTAAAAAGAGAGTTCAAAGGAGAAAGAACCAAAAGAAGAAGATTGAGGAGGAATCTTCAGAAGAGGAGGATGAGGTTTCTGAGGAGGAAGAAGAGGATGACGTGTCTGAGGAGGAGGAAGAAATGGAGTTTGATGATGAAAATACTGCAGACGCCGCCCCATCTAAATTGGAGAAGGGAACTCCAGCAAAGCATCAACGTCGTGGGAGACGTGAAGCCTTACAGAACGTGAACTAATATTTTTATAATGGGGTCTTCAAATTTAATGCGTTTCTGCATACTACTGTAGTCCTTGATATACCCTACCTATCTCACTCTTTTTATTTACTACATCCAAAAAAGTTAAAACATCTATCCTCGTTGGTCCCAACGCGCTGTCATGATGTCATTGTGAAAATTCCATGTCTCCGCTATTAGTTCTTCTTTATCACGAGGATTAGGTGCTTGTGACCACCAAGTTCTGTTGTCATCAATGCCGAATCGCAGATGATTTTTCAGTAAAACATCCACAGGAATATCGAATGTATATTTCCACCTATACTGTACTTTTTTTGCTTTTGCAAACTTCTGAAATACATGCTTGAATTTTGTATCGACATCTTCATCTAGCGCGATGTAAACATAGGTATCTTCGCCTATCGTAGCGGTTTGATCCAAAAACCGCATAACCTTTGGAGGTAAAATGTCGGATAGATTACGTTTTCTCGAAGCAATCTTCTGAGATGTCGTCTTCTTGAACTCTTTCGAATGTAGGATAGCTCTTAGAGCATCCTTCTTGGCTTCCTTTCGCTCAAAGTAAGACCGAATCGCTGCCGATTCAACACTATCTTCAGTTTTATCATTGCACTTTTCTCGGAGTACCTTTACACTTTGTCGACCTGTTTTTTTGTGAACATGGGGATGACTACACACACTCTTTGTTGTCTTTTGTTGAATGCGTTTTAGTGCAATGTCTTCTGATAATACACAACCGCAATCTAGAAAGATGACTCTGTCCTGGATATTTAGCACTTTCTTACTATAGTCACATCTCAATTTTACAGCACCCGATAGTAATGCCAAATCCTTGATTGTGGAGCTAAATAAAGGTGGCAACTTCTCAAACTTTTCGATAGTTGGTAAAAGCCAATTCAAAAGTTGATGTTTTGGTATAACACTGAAATCTACAATCGCAAGCAGGCTCTGTACTTGAAAAGGTGATGTAATGTCATTATCTTCAATATAGTCCAATATCAGAGCGGCAAAATCTGTTTCCGAAATGGTACCTGGTATAAAACGCGTAAGCAAATCGGCAAAGATGTCTATAGGTATATTGCTCCTTGCACTTCGAGTCATTTCTGCCAAGTATTCACCAAGAACATGGCGAATGTATGCCTCGTCCGCAACACTGATAATTTTTTTCTCTTTTGAAAATGGATGATGCGTTAAGAGAGAGAGAGCCTCTAGCAAAGCACTACTTCCATCATCTAGCCATAATTCGTTATGATCGGAAATAACCCTCATTTGCGAACATCTAAATCTATTCATTGGCCATCTTTCATTCGCAGCTTTGATGCACTCCTCATCTCCAACTTCTAATCCATGAAATATAATATTTGCATATGCCAAGCCATTCTCAAGTTGAGTTCTCCAATAGTCAAGAATCACCTGTCGTAAATTATGACACTGCATATAATCTGTAAACTTGTACAAAGGAACTAAACAATCTGCATGAGGATACGGTGTCCAAGAGTCATCAACATCCAATATTCCATCATAGCAAAACTTTAAAAAGCGGTCAATTTCATTAAAGCAATCTGTTGATAAATGAATATTCATTTGTCCATTAGCAGATTCAGCAAATCGATCTCCTTCAAATGTAAGTTTCACGAGATCACATGAATGAAGAAATATTTTGTGGGCATGGATGCTTCGAGTTCTAGCTTCTGTAGGTTTACGTTGAGAATCTGGGAGTTGTTCATGAAATATCAATTCGATATCAGAACTTCCTAGAGCATTCTTTAGAAGTAGTTCATAATGCGTCTTGGGAGATTTTAATTGAGTCATTGTATGTAAAGCTTCTTGATAATGGTAGAAGATATTATTTATGATTGTCACCTATATCACCTATTCGCCTCAAAACCAACGGACAGCCTACTTTCACGAATTCATACGAAAGTCATTAAATAGGATGCAAGTTCTAATGTAGATAATGGTCTCAGTGAAGAGGTAATACCTACCTAGAATAATTGATGGTTTTGTGATGAGATGGCAAATATAATACTCGTACATGAACAAATGAACTTCAATACAAAAAGTTTAGTAAGTACGTACGAAGATGATATTTTTATCCTGCTCCATTTATAATCTCTTGAAGTTCAATCAGTATATACGGTAGGTACTCTCATCTGCACTTCAAATTATACTTCACAACTCTTTGGAGACTTGATTAAAAAATCTTCATTTTCCCATGTCAGCAATAATTTGGAAAAATGAGAGCAATTTAGAAGGTTATCCAACCGTTACTGATTCTCCAATGACATAGGTAGAGAGATGACGTACTGATATATGATAAAAAAGGTAAATAGCATCTCAACAACAACAATATACACCATCAAGTAAAGCGAAAGAATTTGCCTGTTGAATTTTCCAAGTAGGGACGAGTAAATCTCCATAGTTCGCATTCATGATCCTCTTGAAAACTCCAAAGTCTCATTTCGATCGTCTTCTAGATAAGACACTAGGAGGTTCTGATATCGAACTGATATTCCATGAACAGCTTGGTTCAAGAAAAGAGGCCAAAAGCAACAAAGAAAAAGTAGAAGAAGCTAGAACTCGACGCATCCATGCACATAAAAGTTTTCTTCTTTCATGCGACCTTGTCAAACTTACATTTGAAGGAGATCGATTTGCTGAATCTGCCAATGGACAAATGAATATTCATTTATCAACAGATTGCTTCAATGAAATTGATCGCTTTCTAAGGTTTTGCTATGATGGAATATTGGAAGTTGATGATTCTTGGAAACCGTATCCTCACGCAGATTGTTTAGTTCCTTTGTGCAAGTTTGCAGATTATATGCAATGTGATAGTTTACGACAGGTGATTCTGGACTATTGGAGAACTCAGCTTGATAATGGCTTGGCATATGCAAATATAGTCTTTTACGGAATAGAAGCTAGTGATGAGGAGTGCATAAAAGCTGCAAACGAAAGATTACCTATGAAGAGATCTTCATTTTTTGCTGATCATATCGAATTATGGCTAGATGATGGAAGTAGTGATATGCTGGAGGCTCTTTCTCTCTTGATGTACCATCCATTTTCAAGAGAGAAAAAAATCATCAATGAGGAAAAGGCACATATTCTGTTTTTTCTTGGTGAATACTTGGCAGAAATGACTCGAAGTGCAAGGAGCAATATACCTATAGACATCTTTGCCGATTTGCTTACGCGTTTTATACCAGGTACCATTTCGGAAACAGATTTTGCCGCTCTGATATTGGACTATATTGAAGATAATGACATTACATCACCTTTTCATGTACAGAGCTTGTTATCGATTGTAGATTTCAGTGTTATACCAAAACATCAACTTTTGAATTGGCTCTTACCAGCTATTGAGAAGTTTGAGAAGTTGCCACCTTTATTTAGCTCTACAATCAAGGATTTGGCATCATTATCAGGAGCTGTCAAGTTGAGATGTGACTTTAGTAAGAAAGTGCTGAATGATGTAGTTGTCGTTCTAGATTGTGGTTGCGTATTGGATTCATCCACTGCAAAAGATCTCTGCATGCAGATAAATAGAAACAATTTCCTCATCAAGAAAAGATGTTGTCAACCTAATTTCCACAGGGGAAAAAGCTGCAAGTCCAGTACACAATTCCAAAAAGAATTGAGGGAGAAGATAAATGATTGCCATGATGCTAGTTCTAGCCTTGAATCTAGAGCAATAGAGACTTACTTCTCGAAAAAGGCAGCAAAGTCAAATGAACTGAAGAGTACTATCCAATCAAAAGAATTCAAAAAACCACCTTCCAAGAAGAAACCATCAAGAAAACGCAATGCGTTTGAAGTTTCTCCTCCAAAGGTTATTCGATTCTTGGATCAAACTGCCTCTATAGGCGAAGATACTTATGTTTACATCGCCGTGGATGAAACAACCGATACAAAATTTAAGCATGTGTTGGATAAGTTTGCATTAGCAAAAGTTGAGCAGTTCAGCTTAAAATACAACTATGATGTCGATGGTACGGTATATCTGGAAAAAATTAGGCATCGTGACGCTGACGGGCGTTTTGTGCGATTTTGTACTGATAATACATGGGCGCATTGTCTTAGTGAACAGGATATAGATTTAGAAAAATGGGATTTCACCAATGATCAAATAATTGCTCGTTGGCATGATTCCTCTATTTTGATAGCACCAAGACCAAGAGTATAGGCAACCGCTAGAATAGTAGAAGAATCAAATATTCTTTCATTGAAATTTGAAAGAGGTGAGATGGTTTTCATGTCACAAAGTTTTGTTTGATGAAAATAATCTAGTACTCAATCTGAGCATTAATTATACTTTTTCACCCATAAAATGCCACATTTTTTGTTTTGTTTGTCTATGCTTTACTTCAAGTTCCGATCAGTACTTGTATTCACAAACAACCAAACAACTTGTCCTGACATGAAAGAATGAGACTATCAAAAAGGTTAAATGGCCGTTATGACGACCTCTCACTGATTCTCCAATGACGGTCAAACATTCTCTGCAAAACTGCAAAACAAACATCCTCTATCGCTACGAGAATATTAGTCTCTGTTGCAAAGCAGTATTCCTATTTAAAAGCTACTACGTATATATACAGACATGTTATAATAAAGGATGAAACAGAGCTTAGCAATGAAATACTTTCTTGTTATTTTCATTGTTCTCTTTTCTACGTTATGTTTCATCAGTCAATTCTCAAGTCTATTGGAAGAAGAAGATGTTCATCTCGTCCAAGATGTACCAAAGAACAAACAGGAACTAGCCAACCAGTCGTTTCCAAAATCTCAGCATGAACATATGCCATCTTTGGAAAATTACTCTATACCTGATTCAAAAGACGATCATTCTACTTTGGAGGAAGTCATTCACATGAATCTAAATGCAACTTTGATAAATGACATTTTGAAAATAGTTCATTTGCCTCATAAACAAAAGATAAACATTCATCTCAAGGCAAATCGTAAATGCTTCAAACCAGTACTCAGAGGAAGACTATCTGGACCATCACTACACATGTTAGAGTGGACCTATGATTATTCCACAAACAAAGATCAGGATATAATCAATGGTGCATATCAAAATGTACAGATTGGCAAAAAGTATTTTGTGGAAATCATAGCTTTATTCTGTAATGAATTTACATTTGATTTGAATTTCACTTCTATTTGTCTAGAAGATCCTGGGAATAATAGAATTACAATGGACGATGCACACATCAATACAATACAAAGTTCAAGAAATATGGATTCTACTCGCAAACGAGATTCTTTGTTTGGTCAATGGATATCCCATGAAACAAATTCAAAACCATTATGGACAAGATATCAACCTCAAAATTGTCGTGAAAAGAATGAACAGAAGGAACCGAGATGTGCTGATAAAACAAGTATTGATCGCTTCGAACCATACCATTTTGAATGGCATAACTCTGAAAAAACATTATGGAACGAACGTCAATTGAAGGAACTTGTCCAAAAGAATAGCAATGGTACTGCAATATGTGCACTGGGAGATAGTCATAATCGTGTACTAGTCAATCATTGGAATCAAATATTCAAAACAAAAATGCAAGAAATGGAATCATCTGCAAAGAATGTTAGCGAAATCAAGGAAGGAATACAATTTCATTGGGCTGATGCACAATTTCCACATCAAGTCAAGGATATATTCTTGTATAATAAAGTCAAGGCTAAAGGATGTAATACTGTGATTGTTGCATTAGGTCAATGGACTGCTGGTTGGCCTACTGGTTTGCCAACCTTGCTTCCACAGTATAAAGAAGACATGTTGAAGGTTGTCGGTAATATTCAAACATATGTGCCTTCAGTACAACATATCATTTTGAGATCTGTTCATTATATTCCCATTGGAGATATGGTTGGTCAATGTGTAAGTTGTCAATAATGTGTATTTATTGTCTCTTTTGAAACGTTTCTCATATTTGACTCACCAATATTATATTAGCCACCAACGGATTGGCGATCTCCTCATGTCATTGACTTGTACAACAAAGTACTGAGAGAAGTGGCAGAGGAAAGTAATGTTCAATATATAGATACAAACTTTATTATTTCCCCACTTTGGGATAGTCCGAAAGATTGGTGTCATTACGAAAACGAGGCAGGTGCATCAGAAGCACTCTACATATTACAGAACGTAATTGATCAAATTCGATGAAGTTCCATCGTTTGCACAAAATATATATCGTAAAAGCATGTTTTTCAAAAATGAAAGATAGATATGAAAAGATGAAATTGTAAAGTTTATATATTTGTGATTAGGTTGAAGAATTTGAACGGCCTCTTTACAGTCTCAAGATGAACATTACATGGTTCCATAAGCTTGGTCAGTCAATCCACGGCGAACTTTACCCAATGCAATAAGAACATCAACAATCATGGTTTCCGCTACTGCTTTTCCAGGACAGATGCGACCATTTGTCTCATTTCCAAAGGAATGGAAGATTGTGCTGAATGGACACAAGTTCTCACGATTATGATTAAACTCGAATGTATCAGCTCCATAGACAGACTCATCAAGACTTGCTAATTGCATAGGGATGTAAATTAAAGTACCCTTTGGAAACTTGACATTCTTTCCATTGACTTCTGCAGCGAATGGTTCTTGAGCAATTTTGTGAGTGTTTGAAACTGGATGTCTTAGTCTTCCACATTCCAACATATATTTCAAAACCTCATCACGATCGTTAAGATCGATAGTGTCCCAGATGTTTTCTACTTTAATAGATCCAGTTTTCTTTCCTTCATATTCTGGTAGACCCCTGTTTCCTAGCACAATGGTTGCTAGAGTTTGTGGCCCAACCATTCCAGCAAGGGACTAGGAACAACAGTTTAGAAATAATGTCTAAAAAATCAAGAGAAATAGAAGACATATCTTCACGTACCATGATGCTGACCATAAGTAGAGAGAGTTCTTTCTTGGTCATATTCTTGTAACGCTCTTCATTTTCATTCATTTTAGAGATAGTTGGACTATCCTCATAAATTTTTGCTACCTTTGATAATGCCTGCTCAACTTCACTCTCGTTCTTTCTGAAAAGAATTTGACTAATTACATTGATATGATATGCAGCGGACTTGAGTTCGTAATGGAACTTCACAATTGCCTTGATAGCTTCTTCATTCGACGGATCAATACCGAAAATAACGTAGTGAAGATACTTTGCGAGAAACATATTCAATCCAGAATCGTTAGACTCGAAAAAGAAATCAAGCTTATCATCCATCTTTAGGGTTTTATATTCCTCTGCCAAATCATCAATCAACTTCCGAGCAGTAGAATCTCCCCAACGTTCCTTGACAGAATCATCAAAGATGACTTCGTTTACAGCAGCTCTATATGCTTCCCAGTCTCCATTACCACCTGCTCCTGCTTGAGAAAGTGACAAAAGAAAACTCTTTGGTAGGACTTCTTTACGAAGTTGGGAAGGTGCAAGTTTATATGTCCTAGCTTGTGGTTCAAGTAGATTCTTCTTGACTTCTTCAAAGTCGCTCATCCATAGACCACCAGCACATGCAAAGTTCTTTCCATAACGGATACGTTTCTGGTGGAGGTAGACTGCAGTGTTTGCCGGCTTACTTTGGTACAAGGTGATGAAGGCGGTGATAGGCTTGAGAAGATAGGCGAAAATGTTGTACAAGGCATGGTTCAGGTTGAGCAATTGCAGCTTATGAGCTAAGTCCTCTGTGAAAGACATGGTACTTTATATTCCTTCGATATAGATATGATTTGAAAGCGTTTGCTGATCAAAAAGGATCACTATGGAAATTATGGAAGTGTTGATTGGGAGTTTACTGTGTGTTGTCTGTGCATGTTGAATGTAATTCGCAGTTGTTCGCTCTTTTTGGATCTTGGATCTTCTGAAACGGCACTCTGATCGCTTTTTCAGACTTCTCATGCTTTTTATTAAAGGGCATTCCGACTAAATAGGCTATATTATTCTTGCTCGTGGTATTGATATTCAGCAGGTCCTCTTGTGATTAACTTTGACTTGCCTATGAATCGCGAGAATTACATTCATCGCATCGGTAGATCTGGACGTTTTGGACGTAAAGGTGTATCCATCAACCTTTTCACTGTAACAGTTCTATGCCACTCAAATTGAGGAATTGCCAAAGAATGTGAAGGATTTGATCTAATCTATGAATTTCATTTATATTATTAGGGTAATGACTATAATCAATGAGTTACAGATAATGTATGAAATCAAGCGACAGCGGTAAAATCACGTTCATAATTTAAAATTGTGATATACGATTATTGAGACTTTATATACTAAAAAATAGACATTTTACCTATCGCGATTTATTTAGCAAATGAAATCAATGTAGAGTAAAGGAATAAAATATGTTGCGAAGTCTAAAAATAATAAAGATGAAACATGAAGTTAACTTATCAAATACCATTCGCAGGTTAAATCTCCGAATTGACCAATATGAAATGTCAAAATACCATTTGAATGAAGTTTGTACATCAAAAGACTAAAGTCCGTCAAGGTGATTCCAATGGTGAAACACTTGGACGCATTGTGGGAAATGGACTCGGCATTGGTGAAGGTGGTCTCGAGGGAGTAACAGTTGGTGTTGCTGTTGGGAATTGCGATGGTGAAATACTTGGACGCATTGTGGGAAATGGACTCGGCATTGGTGAAGGTGGTCTCGAGGGAGAAACACTTGGACGCATTGTGGGAAATGGACTCGGCATTGGTGAAGGTGGTCTCGAGGGAGAAACAGTTGGTGTTGCTGTTGGTAGCCTTGAATCTAGAGCAATAGAGACTTACTTCTCGAAAAAGGCAGCAAAGTCAAATGAACTGAAGAGTACTATCCAATCAAAAGAATTCAAAAAACCACCTTCCAAGAAGAAACCATCAAGAAAACGCAATGCGTTTGAAGTTTCTCCTCCAAAGGTTATTCGATTCTTGGATCAAACTGCCTCTATAGGCGAAGATACTTATGTTTACATCGCCGTGGATGAAACAACCGATACAAAATTTAAGCATGTGTTGGATAAGTTTGCATTAGCAAAAGTTGAGCAGTTCAGCTTAAAATACAACTATGATGTCGATGGTACGGTATATCTGGAAAAAATTAGGCATCGTGACGCTGACGGGCGTTTTGTGCGATTTTGTACTGATAATACATGGGCGCATTGTCTTAGTGAACAGGATATAGATTTAGAAAAATGGGATTTCACCAATGATCAAATAATTGCTCGTTGGCATGATTCCTCTATTTTGATAGCACCAAGACCAAGAGTATAGGCAACCGCTAGAATAGTAGAAGAATCAAATATTCTTTCATTGAAATTTGAAAGAGGTGAGATGGTTTTCATGTCACAAAGTTTTGTTTGATGAAAATAATCTAGTACTCAATCTGAGCATTAATTATACTTTTTCACCCATAAAATGCCACATTTTTTGTTTTGTTTGTCTATGCTTTACTTCAAGTTCCGATCAGTACTTGTATTCACAAACAACCAAACAACTTGTCCTGACATGAAAGAATGAGACTATCAAAAAGGTTAAATGGCCGTTATGACGACCTCTCACTGATTCTCCAATGACGGTCAAACATTCTCTGCAAAACTGCAAAACAAACATCCTCTATCGCTACGAGAATATTAGTCTCTGTTGCAAAGCAGTATTCCTATTTAAAAGCTACTACGTATATATACAGACATGTTATAATAAAGGATGAAACAGAGCTTAGCAATGAAATACTTTCTTGTTATTTTCATTGTTCTCTTTTCTACGTTATGTTTCATCAGTCAATTCTCAAGTCTATTGGAAGAAGAAGATGTTCATCTCGTCCAAGATGTACCAAAGAACAAACAGGAACTAGCCAACCAGTCGTTTCCAAAATCTCAGCATGAACATATGCCATCTTTGGAAAATTACTCTATACCTGATTCAAAAGACGATCATTCTACTTTGGAGGAAGTCATTCACATGAATCTAAATGCAACTTTGATAAATGACATTTTGAAAATAGTTCATTTGCCTCATAAACAAAAGATAAACATTCATCTCAAGGCAAATCGTAAATGCTTCAAACCAGTACTCAGAGGAAGACTATCTGGACCATCACTACACATGTTAGAGTGGACCTATGATTATTCCACAAACAAAGATCAGGATATAATCAATGGTGCATATCAAAATGTACAGATTGGCAAAAAGTATTTTGTGGAAATCATAGCTTTATTCTGTAATGAATTTACATTTGATTTGAATTTCACTTCTATTTGTCTAGAAGATCCTGGGAATAATAGAATTACAATGGACGATGCACACATCAATACAATACAAAGTTCAAGAAATATGGATTCTACTCGCAAACGAGATTCTTTGTTTGGTCAATGGATATCCCATGAAACAAATTCAAAACCATTATGGACAAGATATCAACCTCAAAATTGTCGTGAAAAGAATGAACAGAAGGAACCGAGATGTGCTGATAAAACAAGTATTGATCGCTTCGAACCATACCATTTTGAATGGCATAACTCTGAAAAAACATTATGGAACGAACGTCAATTGAAGGAACTTGTCCAAAAGAATAGCAATGGTACTGCAATATGTGCACTGGGAGATAGTCATAATCGTGTACTAGTCAATCATTGGAATCAAATATTCAAAACAAAAATGCAAGAAATGGAATCATCTGCAAAGAATGTTAGCGAAATCAAGGAAGGAATACAATTTCATTGGGCTGATGCACAATTTCCACATCAAGTCAAGGATATATTCTTGTATAATAAAGTCAAGGCTAAAGGATGTAATACTGTGATTGTTGCATTAGGTCAATGGACTGCTGGTTGGCCTACTGGTTTGCCAACCTTGCTTCCACAGTATAAAGAAGACATGTTGAAGGTTGTCGGTAATATTCAAACATATGTGCCTTCAGTACAACATATCATTTTGAGATCTGTTCATTATATTCCCATTGGAGATATGGTTGGTCAATGTGTAAGTTGTCAATAATGTGTATTTATTGTCTCTTTTGAAACGTTTCTCATATTTGACTCACCAATATTATATTAGCCACCAACGGATTGGCGATCTCCTCATGTCATTGACTTGTACAACAAAGTACTGAGAGAAGTGGCAGAGGAAAGTAATGTTCAATATATAGATACAAACTTTATTATTTCCCCACTTTGGGATAGTCCGAAAGATTGGTGTCATTACGAAAACGAGGCAGGTGCATCAGAAGCACTCTACATATTACAGAACGTAATTGATCAAATTCGATGAAGTTCCATCGTTTGCACAAAATATATATCGTAAAAGCATGTTTTTCAAAAATGAAAGATAGATATGAAAAGATGAAATTGTAAAGTTTATATATTTGTGATTAGGTTGAAGAATTTGAACGGCCTCTTTACAGTCTCAAGATGAACATTACATGGTTCCATAAGCTTGGTCAGTCAATCCACGGCGAACTTTACCCAATGCAATAAGAACATCAACAATCATGGTTTCCGCTACTGCTTTTCCAGGACAGATGCGACCATTTGTCTCATTTCCAAAGGAATGGAAGATTGTGCTGAATGGACACAAGTTCTCACGATTATGATTAAACTCGAATGTATCAGCTCCATAGACAGACTCATCAAGACTTGCTAATTGCATAGGGATGTAAATTAAAGTACCCTTTGGAAACTTGACATTCTTTCCATTGACTTCTGCAGCGAATGGTTCTTGAGCAATTTTGTGAGTGTTTGAAACTGGATGTCTTAGTCTTCCACATTCCAACATATATTTCAAAACCTCATCACGATCGTTAAGATCGATAGTGTCCCAGATGTTTTCTACTTTAATAGATCCAGTTTTCTTTCCTTCATATTCTGGTAGACCCCTGTTTCCTAGCACAATGGTTGCTAGAGTTTGTGGCCCAACCATTCCAGCAAGGGACTAGGAACAACAGTTTAGAAATAATGTCTAAAAAATCAAGAGAAATAGAAGACATATCTTCACGTACCATGATGCTGACCATAAGTAGAGAGAGTTCTTTCTTGGTCATATTCTTGTAACGCTCTTCATTTTCATTCATTTTAGAGATAGTTGGACTATCCTCATAAATTTTTGCTACCTTTGATAATGCCTGCTCAACTTCACTCTCGTTCTTTCTGAAAAGAATTTGACTAATTACATTGATATGATATGCAGCGGACTTGAGTTCGTAATGGAACTTCACAATTGCCTTGATAGCTTCTTCATTCGACGGATCAATACCGAAAATAACGTAGTGAAGATACTTTGCGAGAAACATATTCAATCCAGAATCGTTAGACTCGAAAAAGAAATCAAGCTTATCATCCATCTTTAGGGTTTTATATTCCTCTGCCAAATCATCAATCAACTTCCGAGCAGTAGAATCTCCCCAACGTTCCTTGACAGAATCATCAAAGATGACTTCGTTTACAGCAGCTCTATATGCTTCCCAGTCTCCATTACCACCTGCTCCTGCTTGAGAAAGTGACAAAAGAAAACTCTTTGGTAGGACTTCTTTACGAAGTTGGGAAGGTGCAAGTTTATATGTCCTAGCTTGTGGTTCAAGTAGATTCTTCTTGACTTCTTCAAAGTCGCTCATCCATAGACCACCAGCACATGCAAAGTTCTTTCCATAACGGATACGTTTCTGGTGGAGGTAGACTGCAGTGTTTGCCGGCTTACTTTGGTACAAGGTGATGAAGGCGGTGATAGGCTTGAGAAGATAGGCGAAAATGTTGTACAAGGCATGGTTCAGGTTGAGCAATTGCAGCTTATGAGCTAAGTCCTCTGTGAAAGACATGGTACTTTATATTCCTTCGATATAGATATGATTTGAAAGCGTTTGCTGATCAAAAAGGATCACTATGGAAATTATGGAAGTGTTGATTGGGAGTTTACTGTGTGTTGTCTGTGCATGTTGAATGTAATTCGCAGTTGTTCGCTCTTTTTGGATCTTGGATCTTCTGAAACGGCACTCTGATCGCTTTTTCAGACTTCTCATGCTTTTTATTAAAGGGCATTCCGACTAAATAGGCTATATTATTCTTGCTCGTGGTATTGATATTCAGCAGGTCCTCTTGTGATTAACTTTGACTTGCCTATGAATCGCGAGAATTACATTCATCGCATCGGTAGATCTGGACGTTTTGGACGTAAAGGTGTATCCATCAACCTTTTCACTGTAACAGTTCTATGCCACTCAAATTGAGGAATTGCCAAAGAATGTGAAGGATTTGATCTAATCTATGAATTTCATTTATATTATTAGGGTAATGACTATAATCAATGAGTTACAGATAATGTATGAAATCAAGCGACAGCGGTAAAATCACGTTCATAATTTAAAATTGTGATATACGATTATTGAGACTTTATATACTAAAAAATAGACATTTTACCTATCGCGATTTATTTAGCAAATGAAATCAATGTAGAGTAAAGGAATAAAATATGTTGCGAAGTCTAAAAATAATAAAGATGAAACATGAAGTTAACTTATCAAATACCATTCGCAGGTTAAATCTCCGAATTGACCAATATGAAATGTCAAAATACCATTTGAATGAAGTTTGTACATCAAAAGACTAAAGTCCGTCAAGGTGATTCCAATGGTGAAACACTTGGACGCATTGTGGGAAATGGACTCGGCATTGGTGAAGGTGGTCTCGAGGGAGTAACAGTTGGTGTTGCTGTTGGGAATTGCGATGGTGAAATACTTGGACGCATTGTGGGAAATGGACTCGGCATTGGTGAAGGTGGTCTCGAGGGAGAAACACTTGGACGCATTGTGGGAAATGGACTCGGCATTGGTGAAGGTGGTCTCGAGGGAGTAACAGTTGGATTTGCTGTTGGGAATTGCGATGGTGAAATACTTGGACGCATTGTGGGAAATGGACTCGGCATTGGTGAAGGTGGTCTCGAGGGAGAAACACTTGGACGCATTGTGGGAAATGGACTCGGCATTGGTGAAGGTGGTCTCGAGGGAGAAACAGTTGGTGTTGCTGTTGGGAATTGCGATGGTGAAACACTTGGACGCATTGTGGGAAATGGACTGGGCATTGGTGAAGGTGGTCTCGAGGGAGTAACAGTTGGTGTTGCTGTTGGGAATTGCGATGGTGAAATACTTGGACGCATTGTGGGAAATGGACTCGGCATTGGTGAAGGTGGTCTCGAGGGTGTAACAGTTGGTGTTGCTGTTGGGAATTGCGATGGTGAAATACTTGGACGCATTGTGGGAAATGGACTCGGCATTGGTGAAGGTGGTCTCGAGGGAGAAACACTTGGACGCATTGTGGGAAATGGACTCGGCATTGGTGAAGGAGGTCTCGAGGGAGAAACAGTTGGTGTTGCTGTTGGGAATTGCGATGGTGAAATACTTGGACGCATTGTGGGAAATGGACTCGGCATTGGTGAAGGTGGTCTCGAGGGAGAAATACTCGGACGCATTGTGGGAGTAGGACTCGGCATTGGTGAAGGTGGTCTCGAGGGAGAAACACTTGGTGTTGCTGTTGGTAATTGAGAAGGCTGACTAGAAGGCATTGAACTCGGTACGCTTGAAGGTACTTCACTGAAATGTTGAATTTCAGTCACTTCTAAAACACTGAAACCTGTATCTGCTTGTAAACTGTCTGTGATATTTGTTTTTTGAGCTTCCATATTGACGGTGACTTCTTCTGCTTTAGGTAATGTAGCTGTTTCAACATTCGCCACAGTAAACTTAACAGATATTATACTTTCTGATGTTCCACTATTATCTTGTAGAAATCTCCTGGATCCTTGACACGTGCCACAAGTATCCGTTTGACTTTGAGCATTGATTTCTAGAATAGCATCGCCGAATTCTCCATTCAATCCATAAACCTTAACTGTATTCTCAAAAGCAGCCTTTTGGTCTACAGTCAAGTCGGTCAGACATTGGTCGCTACATATTGTGAAAACAACTTCAGATTTCAAGGGTTCTGCAGTTGGATTTGAGGATGGCGCCAAAGAGATAGATGGTTGAGTTGACGGTAGAGTTGAAGGCGTTGGTGAAGGTTGGTCTATTGAGCAGAAGTAGAAACGAAAGAAAGGAGTTAGTAAAATGTAAGTCGTATAGAATAGTGCATGATGAAATCGAAAGTAGCAGCAGCAGAAGCAGCAACATCATCAGTAAATGAACATTTTTGCAACGATCCAGTGCAACAAAAAAGAACTTTTCGATGGCAAAAATCCTTCAAAAACTAGCGACAATGCTTCTACTATCATTCTTCATTACATCCATTTACTCACCACTTGGAACAGCAGATATGGTAGGTGACGAAGATGGTCTTTCTCTGCATAGGGAAAAATGGATTAGTGGACTTTTTTAAAAATTTTGGACATGATTCAAAATACTTAGAGGATTCTTACCCGCATAGTCCACATGTTACTGGACAATTGGATGGGCTGCTGGTTGGTCTGCTTGTAGGGCGTGGTGTAGGTCCTCTTGTAGGTGCTTTAGTTGGTGACAAAGTACTTGGATCAGTATCATCACTTGGTTGATCAGACGGGCTCAAACTAGGCTGATCCGAAGGTACATCGGACGGAGTATCTGAAGACTCTGAACAGAAACCACAACTCGAAACACATTCATTTCCGATCTGAGTTGCTACTTGGGGGTTACTATTTTCGTAACAATATTTAGAGATGCGTCCATCAATTTTATCATCTTTCTCTGTAAGCCAAGTACATCCGACTTGCTTTCCTCTATTTGTTGAAAATCTGAACTCATCATTATCTTCACAATTGCAAAAATTACAGCTAGAACCACAAGCTCCTTTTACATGACCCCGATAACAATATTTATCAAAGCGCTTTTTAAAATTTGCATCGTTCTTGGTGATCCATTCACAATTCTTGACTTTGCCATTTTCAAGCTCGAAAAAGAATGATGTAGTATCTTTACGACACTCTGTTGTTGGTGCAGAAGATGGTTCCTTGGTACATAAGCCGCATGTTTTGGCACATGCGTAAAGTTGATGCTCTTCGGTACAGTACAATTCTTTTCTTCTTTGATTTGCATCCTCTTTATTACTCTGAGTAAGCCATCCACATGTATATGGACCTTCGCCTCCTCTCACAGCTTTGAATTTGTATGTCTCTGGCAAATCAGTACATCTTAACTCGGACGGTGACGTGGTTGGTGCATCATCATCATTAGCAGCACATCCACAAGTCGCTGGACAGTACATCATCTGCTTATCAAAGTTACAATACTTATCCATTCTTTTTTCTTTACGTTCTGAATTATATGTGATCCATGAACAAGGGCGCATGTCCCCACTGTGAATGAGAGGAAACTCATGACCGTCCGTATCTGTATACGTAACTGATGGAACATTCGAACAAGCCAATGGGCAGTTCTTGTAGACGTTGAAATTATAATAAGGATGCGTAGAGACGCAGTATCTCTCTGCTCTTTCAACTTTCTCTTGAATCCAATTACAATCCTGTTCAAATCCAGCCTTTGTGATGAAAGTAAAGGTAGCGTTATCTATACATTCTGCATTGATCGTAGCAGGGAGCATAAATGCTAAAATTGCAAAGTATATCTTTAAGAATGCATTCATTGTTGTTCAAGTTGATTAGAAGTACAATGTGTGAGATTGTGAATTGAAATATGGTGGTAAAAAAAGAGGAAAAATGGGGGCAAGGATTTCAGCGGGCTATTTTGCTAGCATTTAGCCTATTCGGCGATCCTCCTTTCCAACGAGGTTCAAGTCCCATCTTTTAGAAAATGATGCTATCATAACATAGATACTTAGTTTCACCTAGCTAGCACTGAATGTAACGAATAGGTAATTTAAAAAGATGTTTTCTTTTGGTGTACGAGTAGTAGTGCTGATAGTATTTGAATTTAGTGCTGTAGTTCTGATTGCAGATTGCGTTGCGAGTAACGGGCGACTGGAAGGGTATCACACTAAATGAAATGTTGATTGCGGTGTTCTGATACCTTCATTTTATTAACTACTTACTGCTTTGCACTGACATAGTTGGCTAGGCTTCTTTTCCAATCAATCAATCTCAAATCATATAAATAATCCAATCACAATCACTGGAAATAATTTCAATTACATCCACATCCTCATCCATTACAAAGTGCATACTGCTCTATCCTTCATTGTTTTCTGCATATCTTAAGCTCTAAATAATGATCCTTGATCATACAGTGACAATTGTACAAGTGAATGGAGTAGGTTTGAAATGGGTTCGTTTCTTGAATTAATCCGATGGTACACTTGGCCATTAAATAATTGTTTCAACATTTCTCGAACCCAAATTTTGAGAAGAGTGAGAAGGCATTCAACAGTTGATTGCAAACTTGATGCATCATTCCTTCTACGAGGGTTCTTTTTGTATCGGAGTAATCTGTCAACGAAATATCAATCCATCATCAAGAGGCTTCGCACAGTCGGAGTAATTCGATGTTGATATTTGGTCGACCTTTATTTCTTTTTCAAGGCAGATCTTTACTGTAATGCTTTTTCCATTTTGATTGTAGATGGATATTTGGCGATGACTACAAGATGATGGATAGTTCCGACTTCTTCATTCAATTCATCCTTAATCACACTTTCTTGTATCTCAAGTATTACAAAATCTAGAAGTAGCTACAATGAGTTTTATACCGTTGTTGACCCGATAGCTAGCAAATAATCTTCAAGCCATTGATTATTATGAAGAAGGGAAGGATGTTCTCTCTATTTGTCTATCAATAAATCTGCTGAGTACAACCTAAAATCATTTTGAAACTATGCAACATTTCAGAGTGTTGAAATCACTTACATGTAGCAAGAATAACTAGATAGGTGTAGAAGATTCACATTAGCCTAACTTCTTCCTCCCTCATTCTTGGCACTTTTTGCATCTGCCTTCTCGCAATAGAGATTGGTTCTTTTCAACAAATGTAAGGTACTAAGTTGCTGCATCTACGAATGTATCGACTAGGAAATTTAAAAAAGATGTTTTCTTCTGGTGTAGGTGTACCCTTAGTAGTGTAATAATAGTGATGATAGTTTTGCTGCCAGTGCTGATGATTATGTTGTACGTACGTACATTTAATTAATAAACTTACCGGGTGGATGAAGAAGAAGGGAGCCTACCTCCTCCTAACTAATCTTGTAGCGGTAAATTAACCGTAAGATATAATCTCACAAAACTAATGAATCTTTTTGATGATTCTGATTTTCATATCCATTTGACAACAAAATGACCAAATGTGTAATATTAAGTATTAGCAATATCAAATAGATTTATTCATTTTATAATAATGTAAGTAAATACGTCCTACAAGGTAGAGTTTGGAGTTTACCAGAAAATTGAAATCTGCAAAACAATGTGCCTTCTGTGCAACATATCATTTTGAGATCTGTTCATTACATTCCCATTGGAGATATGGTTGGTCAATGCGTGAGTAAACAATGATGAATATTGTTCCTTTTGATACATTTCTTATTGACTCACTAATGTTATGTTAGCCACCAACGGATTGGCGATCTCCTCATGTCATTGATTTATACAACAAAGTACTGAAAGAAGTGGCAGAAGAAAGTAATGCCGAATATATAGATACGAACTTTATAATTTCTCCACTTTGGGATAGTCCGAAAGATTGGTGTCATTACGAAAACGAGGCTGGTTCTTCAGAAGCACTCTACATATTGCAGAATGTAATTCATCAAATTCGATGAAATTCCAATGGTTTGCACAAAATACATATATCATAAAAGCATGTTTTCAAAATGAAAGCTAGATATGAAAAGATGAAATTGTAAAGTTTATATATTTGTGATTAGGTTGAAGAATTTGAACGGCCTCTTTACAGTCTCAAGATGAACATTACATGGCTCCATAAGCTTGGTCAGTCAATCCACGGCGAACTTTACCCAATGCAATAAGAACATCAACAATCATGGTTTCCGCTACTGCTTTTCCAGGACAGATGCGACCATTTGTCTCATTTCCAAAGGAATGGAAGATTGTGCTGAATGGACACAAGTTCTCACGATTATGATTAAACTCGAATGTATCAGCTCCATAGACAGACTCATCAAGACTTGCTAATTGCATAGGAATGTAAATTAAAGTACCCTTTGGAAACTTGACATTCTTTCCATTGACTTCTGCAGTGAATGGTTCTTGAGCAATTTTGTGAGTGTTTGAGACTGGATGTCTAAGTCTTCCACATTCCAACATGTATTTCAAAACCTCATCACGATCGTTAAGATCGATAGTGTCCCAGATGTTTTCTACTTTAATAGATCCAGTTTTCTTTCCTTCATATTCTGGTAGACCCCTGTTTCCTAGCACAATGGTTGCTAGAGTTTGCGGTCCAACCATTCCAGCAAGGGACTAGGAACAACAGTTTAGAAATAATGTTTGAAATTCAACAGAAAAAGTAAGTATACTTATTCACGTACCATGATGCTGACCATAAGTAGAGAGAGTTCTTTCTTGGTCATATTCTTGTAACGCTCTTCATTTTCATTCATTTTAGAGATAGTTGGACTATCCTCATAAATTTTTGCTACCTTTGATAATGCCTGCTCAACTTCACTCTCGTTCTTTCTGAAAAGAATTTGACTAATTACATTGATATGATATGCAGCGGACTTGAGTTCGTAATGAAACTTCACAATTGCCTTTATAGCTTCTTCATTCGACGGATCAATTCCAAAAATAACGTAGTGAAGATACTTTGCAAGAAACATATTCAATCCAGAATCGTTAGGCTCGAAAAAGATATCAAGCTTATCATCCATATTTAGGGTTTTATATTCCTCTGCCAAATCATCAATCAACTTCCGAGCAGTAGAATCTCCCCAACGTTCCTTGACAGAATCATCAAAGATGACTTCGTTTACAGCAGCTCTATATGCTTCCCAGTCTCCATTACCACCTGCGCCTGCTTGAGAAAGTGACAAAAGAAAACTCTTTGGTAGGACTTCTTTACGAAGTTGGGAAGGTGCAAGTTTATATGCCCTAGCTTGTGGTTCAAGTAGATTCTTCTTGACCTCTTCAAAGTCGCTCATCCATAGACCACCAGCACATGCAAAGTTCTTTCCATAACGGATACGTTTCTGGTGGAGGTAAACTGCAGTATTTGCCGGCTTACTTTGGTACAAGGTGATGAAGGCGGTGATAGGCTTGAGAAGATAGGCGAAAATGTTGTACCAGGCATGGTTCAGGTTAAGCAATTGCAGCTTATGAGCTATGTCCTCTGTAAAAGTCATAATTCTTTATATTCCTTTGATATAGATAGGATTTGAAAGCGTTGGCTAACCAAAAGGGATCACTATGGAAATTATGGAAGTGTTGATTGGGAGTTTAGTGTGTTTTCTGTGTTCGCCCTCTGGTTTCTCGATTCTCGATCTGGATCTTTCATGAAACGACGACGGCACTCGATCGCTTTTTCAGTTTTTCAGACTTCTTTGCTTCCCAACGGTTTAAAGGGCTTAAGTAAAAATAGACTTTTCCGACTAAGAATGGGCTAATTGGTTCATATTTTGATCAATTTAGTACCATACATATACCATCTGCCATCTATCTGCCATTCTGGCTTCAATACTGTAAGTCGCAAACGTTCTATCTTCTCTCTTTTCCAAACTGAAAGGGTTGGGAGCGTTCTCGGGTAAAGATACCTTTTCGAAGTAAAAACACCAACATCACCCTACTGAATAAGACCATATAATACGTTTTATATATTCCTTTGAGAAAATGTCTAATCCTAATTCTACATACGGTACCTTTACAGATGAAGACCGCGCCAAGGCAGAAGAAGCAAAGACCTTTCCATGGGATGCGAGAACGAAGCCTAAAGAATTCTCTCCAGTCCAACTAGATCTCTTCAAACCACCAGGTGGAATCTTATCAAGACTGTTGGACTGGTGGAATACTCGTACTTATTTCCTCTGCTTCTTAAATCCTATTCTTCGCTTGATTGCAAAGCACAAAGTGATTGATGCCGATAATAAAGAAGTTTGGAAGAAACAACTCGAGAACCCTTCCAACTCGAGATGTCCAGATTCCATGAAAGGTCTGTGGTGGCTCAAGTACAATCATGCACCAGAGGAACTTGTAACTATCTTTGGTGATGCGAACTTTATTGGAACTTTTAATGAAGATGGTACCGATGGATATGGTCACTGGGAACGTCCACTTAGACACAACTGGACAAGAGAGAATGCGTTCTTTGGACTTGTATTCAGCATTTGGGGGAATAAGGAAACTGCAAAGGCTGTCGGAAGAATGAATTTGCGAGATGGAATCTGCACTGTTCATGGAGCTAAAGGCGAAGGAATTCAGATTGTTTACAGAGTAAATGATGATGAGTGGTGGAAGATTCATTACAAAAGCAACCCGGTAAGTGATGGACGAAACTTTTATGGCATGGGGCAAGATATTCATTGAATTGATACTCAACTATTGTTGATACTCTTTCTATTTATATAGGGCGAAGAAGGAGAGCAGGAGATTGAATTTATGTACAAATGGCTAAAAGTATTGGACAAAGATGGTGAACCAACCGAGTATTGGGATGACTATGTGTCATGGGTGAAGGAACCTCTTCCACATAGAAATATCTTTGCAAATTGGTGGCCTTCTTGGGCACTATTCCTAAAGAAGAAGCAAATTGCTGAGAATATGTGTAGACCAAATTCGAAGCAAGTTGTGAACTTTCGTGTTTAAGATTGATTACACACACTTTATTCTCCTTATGCTAGACATGATATATATTTAAATAAATGCTTTATATGATTGCTGCAGCATTTTTGGATCCACCTTTATCACATTGTCTACAGTAAACATGTCCGCGCTCTAAATGAAATTTCGCGAATGATACTAGAACTTTCTCAGCACTGAATAGATAGCAATTATCTTTCAAGAACTTTTCTCCATGATGAGATCGCGTTGTATTATGACTACTCAGCTGTTCAAGAAATGATTTGGATTGTACTTTTTGATCCAATGGAATCAGCCTCTTTTCAGGAAAAGCTATTGAAAATTCTCTTTTCAATGCATTGAAATAGCTCTCGTTTCCATTAGTCATAACCACAACGTTGTCGACATTATGTCCATCTAAAGAACACTTCAGATATTCAAGTACAGTACTAGGAGTTGTATCACATCCATTGAAATCTCCGTTGAAGTCCCCTTGACGAAGATGGAGAGTTGCGTACTCTTCACTTCGTTTTAGTCCAACAGAATTCAACATGAGTTCTCCGATATTTAGCAATTCTTCCGAAGTATCCAAATCAACCATACTGCATTGTTCGCTGTAAGCACCATGTTTTAGAATCTGCCCTGGCCAAATATTTTTAGGAGTATACAGATCGGTAGACCAGAAGTTCTCATCAAACACCCAGTAAAATGGTTTGCTGTTAGTCTTCATTCGGTCACTCAACATTTCATATTCTGCAATGCTTGGTTCATCATCAATTTTATCCAACCCTTTGAATAATTCTTGTGGATTGTCAGTTTCCACGAGTATATCTGCTTTTCCAACCATACCACTCACATTTCGGACTGGAGTAAAGTAAGAATCCCATATTGCATCTTCCGGTGAATAACAGCCATGAGCTTCGGAGAGCCATACGTTAGGCGTACATCGAAGTACAACTTTGGCACATAATTCATCAGCATACCACATTAGATTTCGTAATATATTCATTCTATCCTTGATCCCAGCTCCTCTATTCAAATTATTTGGACCTCGGGGACAATTGGTATAATAGATATAATTCGGTCTTCCATTTGGACAATAACAATCTGGAGCATTTTGCTGGAAAGTTTTCCGCTTTGTATTTATCAATGATTCCAACAATGTATCTATTGTAGCATCTTGACTGATACTCATTGATAATTTAGGCACATGATATATTTTTGGAGGTGGAGCTCTTTTCTTTGCTTCTTCTTGTTCTTTCTTCTTTTGAATCCAATATCCCTTTGGATACTTTGTATGTTTTGTATGTGACATATTGGAATTTCTGAGAGTCTTGATGTGTTCAACTGTATTCCCTTTTCCAGCTGACAATGTAACTTTTGCTGCAATTCGAACAGTAGACGATGATTGCGCCTCTTGAACTTCTGTTTCCAGTCTAGATATCAAATGTTCACGTAAGAGACACAAAATGAGGATGGAAACTACGCAACATGCTAAAACATGTGAAGGTGAGAGAAAACATCTTTTGTATATCATTGCATAAATGATGAATGGAGTTTAGATGAATCATGACCATGACCCACATGTTGATAATACCGTAGGAGAGAGAAAGAGGCAAGAGGCAAGAAGCAGCAGCTACTTCAAAATTTTAAAAATTGTCTCCCAATTAAATTGAATGTATTTACTTCATTCGTGCCTATTGACTTCAACTTCAATCGTGGATTTGTTTCAAAATTTCAAATACTCTCGTATTGTGCATATGTAGGTATCATCGTACCACATCCTCTATCGCTCGCTTTTGACTATCTTCTTCCTTCCTCTCATCATGCATGAACCTAATCTCAAAAGCGAAAAAAACACTAAGAACTCATTGTTAGTAACACTTCAGCACATCGCATATTTACAAAAAGTCTTTCTTCTACAGCATCTCTCCAAGAGTGACGATGCTATTTCATGTCTTCCTTGAGAAAGGAATGCTAAATTCAGACTCCTCACGACAAGTCTTTTGTGACGACGAATACAGCGAGAGTACCTCTCATATCAGAAAAACTTTTTCGAGAAGAAGCACGGTGTACTCAGATTCTAGAAAGTTGGCATCATTAGTCACAATATTATGTTTGGTTCTCATGGCATGTTCCAAAATGATTGATACTCTGCTATTCGTAGAGAAAGGTGGTACCCCAAATGAAGAGAATATGAGTAAACATACAATCAGTCATCTATCTCAAACCAAAGAAAATGATTCATGTCAAAGAGTTTGCCCTAGGCGGAAAGTAAACAACAAGATTTATTATGTAGACAATGCAGCAGGGTTAGGTGATCGAAAAACAATGATGGATGAACTCTCACATTTGGCTGCTTTCTTATGTGCAGATCTTCTTCTTCCACCACCCGAACATTTACTCACACCCAAACATAATAATGGCAAGCGTGTGAGTAAGAAATTGGAATGGCAAGATTTCTACAATTTAACGTATATACTTGGTCATGAACCAGCTGTCAAATCGGCTCGAGTCGAGTTTGGTTTAGATTTTCAAGATTGGCGAGATATACCTCTATTTGATACTCAATCGGATGGCAAATATAAGAATTGGAAGCATGTTGTTAGCAAGTATGGTGAATGGAAGGATGATTTTGAAACAATACGAGATTATTCATTTTTACATCAAGATGAAGAACGTGGTTTCATATGGGAGATAAAAGGAGCATTGTATGATTCAGATTTGTACGAAACACCATTGAGAGGACCTTCAAAAGATATATTCAAAAAGCATTTCAATGTGACTACTGATCAAAAGTGGAGGTCTGTGTTTCGACCAAGAATGAAACCATTTTCCGGAGTGTATTGTGGTATGAATGGAATACGGTCAGAAGATTGCAAAGGATGCGTATATACAAACGATGAAGTTGATACGCATTATCTCAAAGCAATGAAAGAGAGTTTGGAAAAAAGTATTCGTAACCGGATACAAGCCGATTCATTGATTGGACATTTGCATATACGACGAGGTGATGCCATTGGTGAATGTGATACTAGACTTGAACGGATAGAAGAATACTTTCAATGCTCTTTGCAAGGAACAGAAAGTTTAGGTAGAAAACTTACTCTCTTATTTACAAGTGACGAGAAAGATGTAGATTATAGAGAACAAATCATGTCCATGATCAATGACGGAAGTAAATATCCTCATGTATCGATTCTAGATGCAGATGAAATGGTCGAAAATATCATGGGAAATGCATTGGAAAATAAAACGATTTCTGAAACCATGAACAACAATTACTTCATATATGATATAGAATATTTACTTCAAGATTGGTCATCAGAATTGGTGGACTTTCACATGGTACGTAGGCGTTCTATGTGCAATGATTGTTTACCTCTGAAGGAGTTGATAAGTGAGAGAAAAGAGATAGAGTGAAGATTATAAAGTATAATTAATTCTTTGCGTTGAGAGATACAAGCCAATGCTGGGAGAAAGACATGATAAATAGCCTAAATTGACACGAGAGATGGGAAGACAGAGGACGCACAACAAGCAGCGCAGAAGAGAGAGCAAAAGATTTTTGAGTTTCGTTATCATCATCTGAACATCTAGACAATTTGTGACAGTCCATATCATACAAAAGAATCTACCTGCCGCTAGATTTTTATGGGACTGAAAGGGGCTTAAGTAAAGTGCTATTTCTACGACATTTTCTTCAAAACGAAGTTGGTTAGCATTGAAAAACATTGTATTCCTAATGAAACTATGATAATAGAACCTGCTACAATCAATGATATGTTTTTATCGACTCTTACCTACTGAAGAAGCAGGATGGATTTGTCATAGGTATTTTTTTTATTAGATTTTTCAGCTCAAGTGAGAACCAACTTCGCAGGACTCACCTTCACACAAAAAAATGTAAAAATCAAGTGATCATTATTTTTTCATTTTTTGTATGACAATCAAATCAAACTATGCGTAAATCGATATTATATATTAAAGAGCATCGTGGAAGTGTTCAATATAGAATTTTGTTGATATATGATTTTCATAAGCAAAACTCTATAGTGCAGATGTAGTGATAAATATCTTATGCAATTTTCAATGAAATTTTTCCTTTCTGCCCTCTGACATACAAAGGAGATGGTGAAGAATACATTGCCGAGCAGAAAGGAAAAAAATATTTTGTACACCATTTGTATTTTATGATTTTCTATTTTTAATGCAGTCATTGGATTTTTCATACGACATCTGTACGTATTGAACATACCTTTTGTTATCCCTAAAGGAAATGGTAGAAAATTTTCACTTTGTCGCACCAACTTCGTACAATAGCCCTCAAACACGACTGGACACGACTGGCAATGTAGCGGTAGGTAGAATCCTATTTCATCTAGAAAGAGCATAGTGATCTAGGGTAGATAGCAGTAGACAAATAGGTAGCGCACACAAAGAGACAAGCAACATGACAGACAGTGCTGACGCAAAATCAGAATTGTCAGTCGAAGCTACTCTACTTAGCATCGATGAACATTTGACTAAACATACACAAGATTCAGAAATCAACAAAAAGAAAGCAGTGGCAGACATTGTAAGAAAAGCAAGTGCTGAATTTGAAAAGAATAGAGTCCCCGAAGTTCCAGATTACCCATCGTGTGATTACTGCGGAGAAGAATTTGCTGGGAAACTCTTTTGTTCGCAATGCCGCTGTGCATATTACTGTTCCAAGGTAAGCAAAATGACGTTTGCTGTGAAAGTATGAACTTGCTTCTATCATCATTTTTAGTTCACATTCAGATATCTATTCTGTAGAAATGTCAAAAGAAACATTGGAAAGCTCCAAATGGGCATAAAGCAAAGTGTACAAAGATGGAAAAGATTTGCAAAACCAAGGCGGAGTCGTTTATTCGTGCATGTGGCAAATTTAGGGCTGATGTCTTTGGTAATTTCATTGATGAAAGATATGCACTGAGCTCATTTGAGGATTTGAGTGGAGAATTAGATGGCTTAGGTGAAAACGGTCCCTACAAGAAAGCTTTGGACTTGGGGCTGAATGAGAAACTACTTCAATTGTTCACTTTTGAACTCGGCCATGTCAAACAAAACTTCCAACGTGGCCTCTATATCAGCATTGTACCATGGATTTTTTTTACCTTGTTCCGCGGTGGAAGAAATATCCCTGACAGTGCTTTGAAATCTATTGATGGGTACTCTATTGATGGGTATCGTATCAAACAGTATCTACGAAGTAACGATAGAGCATTTGAAATATGGTTTAAAGCATCATTGCAAGTAATTGAAATCTTTCAAACGCAAGGTCTGGATGCTGCGGAAAGCAATGATTTGCATAAATTTGGGGAAATTCAAGAAGCTGCCCTTGCCGTTACTTGTGGCTGGGAACGTGTATTCAAAAACAAGAAAGTATCCAAGGTAATTCTACTGGGATCTTCGAAGAAAGTTGATGATACTGCTAAGGAACGCGCGATGTGGATCATGGCTCAGATGAGTTCCACCATCAACAATTTTCCAAGCATCATTTTACCAGATGAGAAGATCGTGGAGTCCCAAACTGTCCTTTTCACTGCAATGATTCAACTGCGAATGCAACAATTTGGTATTGATATTGGTGACTTTTTTCAGTTACTTGATCTCAAGGACGACAAGCAGACATTGTATGAGACTGTATCTATTCCATTTGCAGAGTCATATCTCTAGAAAGGGGGAATACTTGGATAATATCATTTTTAGAATCTCGAGAAATCTTGGACAATATCATTTTTGAATCTCGAATCATGGGAAAAGTGGGCTTGCTGCAATTTACAGGAATAAGCAACATGGACTCACACCATTGCTAAGTAGCTCATAGTATACATAAGTGATGTATATAGTAAATGTTTTTATAATTATACATTCAGCAATACCATAATTATTAGAAGTATATCTAGTGGAGTTTTTTAGACCAACATGGGGGATAACACACTATAAACCAAACAAAACGTGAGCGTCAGAGAGAAATAATCCTAGAAAATAAAGGACAAAATTAAACAAGAATTGGGAGTTGTTGTTCTCGTCGAAAGCTTAGATCTTTAAGGAAAACCCAATGCTGAAAAATTGACAAGATAAATAGCCTGAAATGACGTCAATGCAACGTTCGTCCAGATTGGACGAACATCACGGTACCTATCACCGTCGCAGCAGGTTCGTTGTGGCAAAGTATGAGCCTTCATCTGAACATCTAGACAATTTGTGACAATCCATATCATACAAAAGACTTCTATTTCATCTAGAAAGAGCATAGTGATCTAGGGTGTGTAATAGTAGGCAAGTAGGTAGATCTAACGCAAAGAGAGAAGGAACATGACGACTGACAGAGAAGACACATCCTCATTGGCAGCCAAAGCTGCTCTACTCCACATCACAGGCGACTCTGAAACTGAACAGAAAGAATCAAAGGAAAAAGTAGAAGCAGCAGATGCAAGTAAGAAAGATGTGAATTCAGTCCCCGACGTTCCAGATTATCCATCGTGCGATTACTGTGGAGATGAATTCGCTGGAAAACTCTTTTGTTCGCAATGCCGCTGTGCATATTACTGCTCCAAGGTAAGCGAAATGCCGTTTGCTGTGAAAATAAACCCTCATTCCAAACAGATGCTTATTCACACTTGCTTATCTTTACTGTAGGAATGCCAAAAGAAGCATTGGAAAGCTCCGAATGGACATAAAGCCAAGTGTTCCAAGATGGAAGAGATATGCAAAACAAAGGCGCAATCATTTATTGATGCATGCAACGAGTTTGGAGCTGATGTCTTTTGTACTTTCATTGATAAAAGAGATATGTTGAGACCATTGTATTCATTTAAAGATCTGATCATAGAGTTTAAAGGCCTAGGTGATAACGGTCCCTACAGGAAAGCTTTGGACTTGGGACTGAACAATTGTCTATATCAATTGTTCATGTTTGAACGCAGCCATGTCAAACAACGCTTCGAATTGGGTTTATACGTCAGTATTGTATACAATGTCCACTGCTTCCTGTTCCGCGGTAAAAGAAATGCTCCCGGTAACACTTTCAGTTGCATCGATGGATATCGTGTCAAGCAATATGTACGATGCCATAAAGAAGCTTTTGAAATATGGTTTAGAGCATCCCTAATAGTCATTGAAATGTTTCAAACCCAAGGTATGGATGCTGTCAAATCAAATGATTTAGATGTATTTTGGGAAATTCAAAAGGTTGCCTATGGTATTAGTTGCAGTTGGATGCATGTATTCACCAACAAGAAAGCAGCCAAGGCCATTCTATTAGGATCTTCAAAGGAAGTAGATGATACAGCTAACGAGCGTGCAAAGTGGATCATCACTCAGGTGAAAGCTATCCTAAACAATTTTACAAGCATTGAAACACCAGACAATAATGTAGTGGAAGGCCAAACCAATATATTTATTGCACTCATGCAACTGCGAATAGAAGAATTTGGTATTGATATTGGAGACTTTGTGCAGTTGCTTGAAGTCAAGGGTGGGAAGAAGAACAGGTATGAGTATTTAGCTATTCCATTGGCAGAGGCTACCATCAAGAAAGGGAGGCCTCTTGATACAAATGAAAACAATCAGATTACGCAGCAATACCTTGTTATGTGTAGAAAAAGTCATCTGGGGGAGTACTACTAGCAGCAGCAAAGAGGGGAAGAAAAAGAACAAGGGGAAAAGGAAGTAGATTTGGGATCATATCATCTGTAGAATCTTTTGAGAAAGTCCATTAAGAAGGGGATGTAAGGTATGGCATTTCGTTGCAATTTCTACATTCATTGAAATGAATTTTGTTCTCATTCTATTACTGGGTATTGTAGTTTAGTGTAAATAAAAATGAGAGGTTATTACCTAAAGTGATTATTAATCGATATCATACAAAAGCTCATGTCGGTAGAATAGTATCAGTTAGAAAAAGACATCATATCCAAGGATGCGACTATCAAATCACAGAAAGAGGAGATCGAAAGATTGCAGCAAGAGCTATCAAAGGCAAAAGTTTCAAGCTCAAAACAAGTAGCAAAAGCGATACCAGATGATCTATTATCTGAACTTGAATGTCCTATCTGTCTCGATCCCTTCGAGGATCCATGTATAGTACCTGAATGCTGCCACCGCTTTTGTACTTCTTGCATTAAAAATTCCATTAAAGAGTATGGGAAAGAATGCCCATTGTGTCGTAAGAGAGTGACAAGTAAGCAGGCACTACGTAAAGATGGGTTTATCGAGAGGATTACTCAAATCATATTTACAGATGAAGGGAAAGGAGGAAATAATAATTCCTAGATCAATGATAAGCAATGAGTGGTTCTTTTGTAGTAATTACTAGTATTTTATTCTATCTTTATATTGAAAGCGTTTTACAAATGGATTAAAATACCCTTGGCATAGGATACCACGAATAAAAGCACTTGCTCAAACCATCATCGACTTCAAAAGACCAATACTCTTCACCATTATCAAGATCAGTGCTCTTCACACTATGGCCCTTGAGAGTCATGACATCACCCTCAAATACTAAACTTCTTGGAGACAAAGTGTACTCGCTCCAACATCCACACAAGTCATATCCATCAATGTGTGAAATGTTGAACTTTTTACTAAAGTCTTTGGTCCAGTCAACGTCATAGACTACAAAACCATCAAATGCTTCTTTCCATCCACAGTATGCGTTGATATTCAAAGGAACAATCAATAACTGCGACTCGGTTAGATAACGAAATGCTCTATGATCGAATTGTGCATCGCTTCCAGCTGAATCGTCCTCTTCGACATATTGATTCACAGATTCTGGTTGTGAGAAATTTGTCACGTTGAAAAGTTCAATCTTGAGGCCAAGTTGTCTTCCTTCGTCAGTTGCTGCACGACCGATGGAAAGAATGAGATTATCAGTGACTGGATGGAGGTAGTTGGAAAATCCTGGAATCTTGAGCTCTCCTGCGATGAAAGGGTTTGTTGGATCGGTCTAAGGGTATAATGAGAGTGTGAATGATTGTAAGGAGAAATCAAGGTTTATTCAAAATAAACAAGGGCATACTTACCATGTTTAAAGTGTAGAATGGATCAATTTGACGGAATGTTACAACGTAGGCCTTATCTCCGTAGAATCTACAAGCAAAGATACGTTCTCCGAGTCCAATCTCTTTTTGTTGTCCTACAATTTCCATGACACCATTTGCAGTCTCCATTTTCAACACAGAGACCTGACTCTCCGACAAGACTGTTTGTCCCCATCTCTCTTCATCTTCTATCCATCCCCATTTTCCCCATGAGGTCGTGGCAACTCTGAGGTAATCTACTCCATCTACTATGGCATGATCCATACTAAACTGATTCAAAAGGGATCCTGGAATATCTCCAATGGAAATTGGAGTAGAAGTAGTACCATCGAGGTCATAAACTAGCAAGATAGTATGCTCGTCGTAGTCACCCGTGGTCGCATTTTGAACGTAAGTATCACCTGCAACAACAATCTTTGTAGTGGATGCATAGACATTGTTGGTGTAGGATGGCGCAGAAAAGAAGATCGCAGAGGAACTCGTCCCAAGGCGTGGAGTAGCATTCTCTCCAACAATTGGAGCTTGCAATATATCAAAAGAATGCACAGCTGTCAACTTTTTGAGGATGGAACTTGTGGTAAAGGTAGGTAGCACATCAGTCTTTCCTTTCGCCTGTTTGAGCATGAGAGCAAGTTTGGAAAGCTTGGTACAATCCGTCTCATCCACACCAAGCATGTACGCAAGCTCTAGAGTCAAACCATCTGCAATGTCTTCCACGTTATCCATCAAGACTTGGTATGCGGCCTCACGATACTCTGTTTCACACAAATCGGATAAAATATCCTTATTATCCCCATATGGATGAAGAGTTTTCCGTAAAATAGGCTCCAAAGCAACATTAGAATGAGTAACAATATGTCCCGCTTCTTCAATAGATCTACCAGTTTGAAACTTTCCTTGTAAATCTTTTCTCAATACAAGATCCATATTAGGGACTCCATCTACATTTTTAGAAATATCATAAATGAAAACACGAGTCTGTTTATCATTTGCCAAGTACTTTTGAGCATCTTGTCCATTCGCCTTGAGGGTATAATCGGACGAAGCAATGACTACAAGTCGATCTTGATGAAGCATGAGACCTTGAATCTTGATGGGGGTAGGATCATACCACCAGGCATACCAATACCTATGAGCACGATCATAACAGTATTCCACTTCTTCTTCTTCTTCTTCCACGGTAGAATCACAAATCCCAATACCGTCATCATCTTCTTCTGGAATAACGATGGGCTTGACAAGAGTATGATTCCCATCCTTTCTCCAAATTTTAACTTGATTTCCATACGCTGCATAGATATAATCTCCGTCCGACTTGACAAGATCCGCTTCGTCTACTCCCTGTACTTGATTATTGGTTCCAAAGTCCGTCTCGGTAGTTTCTGTATCAGCAGTATCGGAAGCAGAAGAATCTGGAGCAGGAGCGGAATCGGCTGTAGGATTTATCCTCCTGACTATTCTGGCAATTTCCACCATACTTGATGTACGAAGCGTCAATGCTTTCACCAGCTGGAATAATAGCATACTTGAGCATGATCGGATCCGTACCAGTAGAAAGGTTTGATACAAAATCAGCATTATTTGTGGAACTAAATTCAACGACCCAATCGTATTTGCCATCAGAATTAAGAGGAGAGACGGTGAAATCAGCATGGTATTCAACTGGTCCTTCATCAGTTGGGTTGCCTGTTTTGATGCAAAACTGATCAGTGAAGCCAGGGCACCAATCATCAGTGGAACCCAAGCCTCTATCAGAAGGACTCAAAACAGAAAGAGCACTACGAAGGTACTTCTTTACAGGGACCTAGAGATTGAAGAATGGATGTGTTAGTTCAGGGTATGATATCTCGCTCCTCAACAAATGTATTTGCTTGATCGAACAATACAACATGTACTTACCTCGATTGCAAAGGAGGTCGGAAGCAAAGCAGCAGATGCTGCGAACAAGAATTTCATGATTACTTTTTGAAGATTGAAGAATTATGAGAGAAAGCTTTTCTTCGAAAACAACTTTTTATGTGATGATTACCCTAGGTACAGCTCCGAATGCTTCTTTTTTGGTCTGATCAAATGGGTTTCCCTTTTCAAACTTCATGGCACCTCATCAAAGTTTGACTGAAATATTTCAAACGCTTCTTTTTTGGACAGATTGAATTGAGTTTCTCTAAAAAAGTTGCCTTCAAAAGAAGGTCCAACGATTTTTACATGAGAAGAAAATAGCTTAGAAATCCAGAAAGTGGATAAATCTCTCCAGAAGATACGACGAAATGACAGGACTGAGGCCTTAGGCCGACCGTCACCGTGGGCGATATTTTTTATTTTTTATTTTAAAAAAAAAAATATTCCCCTCCTCAAAACCGTCCTCGACACCGTGGCCGATATTTTTTCTTTTTTTATTTCACCCATCTGATGACCGTTGGTTGATATTGAAATAATCACATGCAATAACACTAGACATACACATAGTAAGGTATATTGAATTTGTTTGTCAATAAACATCAATTTAGAATGAATAGTTTTGATAGTATTCTTCGTAGTAAATCATCATAAGTCAAGCCGACGTTCAATTTTCAATGGTATGTTGGGATGTATTTGCTTAGAAATTTGGTACTAAAAGTGGATCCAGGAACGATTCTTTATTCTTCAGATATCCTAGTGTATAGATAAACTGAAGACATGATTTAGAGGTAGTGATATAATATTTCTATTTGCTGAAAAAGCGACTTCTTGTTGAGCGAACAAGAACAAGTTGAACGACAGCTTTGTTTCTTTCTCTAGTTTTTCTACTTTCTCCAATTGAAACACTTGGAAAGCCCCACCATCGATTGAATGTTCAAGGAGCCGATTAGAACTCAAGATAAGCAGTTGCAATGCACATTTATATATTAAAAAACAAGATGGATATGAACAATGTATTGATGTTGTTTGATGAAAAATGAAAAGATGTGTTGCAAACTTAGTATGTAAGATACGTACGCTCGGCTTGGAAAAAATATGGCACCCCCCTTCTTGCTGTCGTATTTTTGGAAAAAATACGACGAGGCGAGGGGGGTGCCATATTTTTGTTGTTGGTGATGAAAATGTGCTCCTCAGCAAACGGTTTGCAAAATATACATTTTGTCATTCAGAAGAAATCGTTTTGCTGGGGAGGACATTTTTGAAAATAAAAAATAAAAAATATCGCCCACGGTGACGGGCGGCCTTACTTGATAGAGAAGGCGATAAGTAAAGAGGTCAATCCAAGGTGTAGAGTGTAGAGCAGCTGCTGGCGGATGAAAAAAGTCTGCAGTACTACATTACAGTTCTTATCCAATTTCAATCACAATAAGAAATGGGAAACCCAGAATAACAAGCAAGTGTAATTTACTCCACTTTTGCAGTACTTTTAGCATTTGGGAGGAGAGAAACCGAGTAAGGGGAAAGAAGTACCCGGCTAGAGAGAAGGGTCTGATACGACATTGTGAGAAATAGACAACATTTGTAAAAATAAATCAAAATCATGAGCAAGCTCATAGATCGCCAATATTGTTGTCTACGATCTAAAGATACTTATCATATAACTGAAAAGAAAAGTATAATTAAATATAAAAATGTGAAAGTTGGCCACTGTAATCTTTGAATTTTGACCAACACTTTAATATTCCTACGGCTAATGTAAGTAGTAATAAAATACCTAATCTTTGATCCGATCTGTACCTTGCCATTTTGAAATAAATCAATGCTTCTTCAAATCATATGTAATCATCAATCTAAAATGTATGGTGTGGGTTTTTCATACACTCTTCTTTTTCTCTTGTTTATTTTTCAAATCAGATACAGCAGCTCTAATTGCATCCTCTGCCAACATGGAACAATGAAGCTTTACTGGAGGAAGCTTCAAATGTGCTGCAATATCTGAATTCTTGATTGCAAGTACCTCATCTACAGTCTTTCCTTTTACCCATTCAGTTGCAAAAGAGGATGAAGCGATTGCAGAACCACAACCAAATGTCTTGAATTTTGATTCCACAATATTTCCGTCATCGTCTACTTTAATTTGCAATTTCATTACATCACCACATGCTGGTGCTCCTACAAGTCCCTGTAGAAAGAAGAAGAGATTGTCAGTGCTACATGGCATATGTCAAGGTATAATGACAGAAATATATACATTTCTTCCGTAGCGGAAAAAAGTATCGCTTTGTACAACAATCGGAACATCTTGAAACCAACACTACATCACACAACTCGATACTTCTCAACTCGCCATCTCATCTCTCATTAGTATCTTGTATAGAGATTTAAACTTACAGTACCAACATTATCATCATTCTTATCAAGAGATCCAACATTTCTTGGGTTTTCATAGTGCTCTACAATACTATCGTGGTAACCTCTTTTCATCAAAGTAGATGTGGAACTTCTTGCTGCGAGACGTGATGTTTCTCTAGTTGCAATTCTTGAGACTGTGGATAACTTTGACAACATTTTACTTTCTATTTTCGGATATTATTTTTTTTTGAGGTCGATATTGGAGTTAAAATTGTTTAGGGGAGATAAGTATTTATGTTCAATTACGATTGAAATGTTTCCTTCTTTCGTTTCATTATTTGAGGGGACTGATGAGTAAGTACGGTACTAATCTTTCTACTGCACGATCGATAAGGAAACCCTACAAAAGGAGAAACCCAATGGAAGGGGAAACCCAGGAAGGGTTCGCACGTTTCAATAGCGTTACGAAAAGGCCATTTCCAACTGAAAGGAATTCTCATCACTCGGATAACTATCATGATACGAACTACACTTCATCTTACATGCGTCAAAGTATAGCAACAACTGCTCTTTGTTGATATGGACATTGATAGGAGACTGTTGACTCCATAAGAATGATGAGCGTATTTCTTGTTTGATTCAATCACTTATATCATTTTGTTTTTTTAGAGAATTTGATTGAGGCTATTCCAAAGATTGCACATAAAATAATGAAAGGTTTCAGTATTGTCTATCGTCAGCTAAACATTTTTGAAAATGAAAAAGACATACTTTATGAAATAATGCATTTGACACATACATGAACGCATCTATTTGTTCCTTTTTGAAGTCTCATATTGGCTTAACTCTTGCTCGAAAGCAATTTGATTAGTATTTTAAGATATTTCATGAGGGGTTTTATCTAGCCGACCAACTCGCGATAGCTTCATGAAAGAACCCAATGCTGAATTATTGACAAGATAAATAGCCTAAAATGACGTCAATGCAAGACAGACACACTACGAACGCTGCCAAACACACTGCGAAAGAGGCAGTCACCGTGAATACCTTACTAATGTAAAAAAAAAGCATCTTTTGTGTACTCATTTCACCATCTACAGGTATATATATTTGATTAATACTCCTATTTACACTTCTTGCACAGTGATCCAAGGTAGATAGCAGTATAGAAGTCGATAGCGCACGCAAAGAGACAAGCATAATGGCAGACAGCGACTACAGCACATCCTCATTGGCAGCCAAAGCTGCTCAACTCCAAAGCGCAGAAGACTCTGAAACTGAACAGAAAGAACTTGCAGAGGAAGGAGAAGTAGGAAACTCAAGCAAGCAAGATATGCGTAAAATCCCCGAAGTTCCAGATTATCCATCGTGTGATTACTGCGGAGAAGAATTCGCTGGGAAACTCTTTTGTTCACAATGTCGCAGCGCATATTACTGTTCCAAGGTAAGTGAACCGATTTTTGCTGTGAACGAATAAGCCTTTATTCCGAATAGAAACTCTCTCATTCCCATTCTGTCATCGTTACTGTAGGAATGCCAAAAGAAGCATTGGAAAGCTCCGAATGGGCATAAAGCCAATTGTTTGAAGATGGAAGAGAGATATGCAAAACCAAGGCGGAATCGTTTATCTCATTATGCGATGAATATTGTACCAGTGTATTTCACAAAAACCTGAGTGAAATGTGTCCTTTACCTGCGCCTCATGTAGAAACCATCATGACATTTCAGAATCTCATGGAAAATGGATTACTAAAAGGATTAGATGAAAATGGTCCCTACAAGAAAGCTTTGGACTTGGGGCTGAATGAAAAGCTAATGAATATATTCTCTTGTGATCTCACCGATGTCAAATACCGTTTTGAACGTGGCATTCCTGTAAGTATTGTCCAGTGTGTTCAGTGTACCCTTTTTCGCGGTAAACGAAACATTCCGGGTAACATTTTTAGTTGTATCGATGGGTATCGCGTCAAACAATATCTGAGAAGCAATGATGAGGCATTTGAAACATGGTTTAGAGCATCCCTAAAGGTCATTGAACTCTTTCAGACCTTGGGTGCACAGGCTGTACGAAATAATGATATGGATAAATTCTGGCGAATCCAAAAGGCTGCCAAAGATATTGCAAACGGATGGACGTTTGTATTCGCCAACAAGAAAGCAGCCAAGGCAATTTTACTCGGATCTTCCAAAGAAGCAGACGAGAAAGCTGTAGAGCAAGCAAAATGGATCATTGCTCAAATGAAAGATGTAATCAACAATTTTTCATCGAGGGATACCCCGGATGAGATTAATGTTGAAAGTCAAACACTCATCTTCACTGCAATGATTGAATTACGAATGAAAGAATTTGGTATTGACATTGGAGATATTACGCAGTTATTTGAACTCGATACATCAAAGAAAGAAATTTATGAATGTATGGCAATTACTTTAGGAAAGGGGTTTATCAAGAAAGGGGGTGATTTAGATTCAAATGAGATGAGACAGATTAGAGAGAACTTCTTTTCCAAAGGGAGAAAGACTACAGTCGGAACCAAAAGTGCCCGAGGTGGTAAAAAGGGAAGGAAGAGGGGAAAGAATAGAAAGAAGTGAAATTGAATACTGTATTGGATTCATGTCATTTGTAATACTTTACATAGAGAATAATATGCATTGTCGGAAATCAGTTGAACGGGAAATTCTATTTCGAATGAAGGGGTCAATTGCTCGAGATTGAATAAGATGAAATCATTACTTTTTTATCTATAGGAACAATCATATGTAATAAGTGTATTGTATTTTATTCAAGTCATCATTATTGTAAAATCATGCAGTTCCAAAATCCATTTGGATAAACACATGCTGAAGGGTCCTTCCTACCTGTCCAAACGTGAAAATAGCCTATAGAGTGACTTGTCAACAAGAGAACATGAAAAAAAGAAAAAAAGGAAACATCAAAACTTCTCTAATAAAGTTTATATTCCAAACAAATACTCCTACTAACATCATCAGCTTATCTAGAACGAGAATTGTGACTTAGTGCAGGTGACGATTGGAAAAAGAAATATGGAGGTGGAATCATGACTGGAAATCAAAAGACACATCACTAGCTGTCGAAGCTGCTCTATTCAGATTGCAGCGCTTCCGTAGTTTTGCCATAGCTTACGATACTTCTTCTTCTCATACAACACAGCGTCGTGTCATTTGATTCAGAAGGAACTTGTCTAGTCAAGACTTTCTGAGAAGTATCGACTAGACATTGATCGCCACACATGAAGAATCCAACAAATTAATTCTAACGTGTTGTCGTGGTGAAGGTTTCAAACCTTAGCTACAAAGCTACTTTTTGGATAATCGGTTGTGTTACTAAGTATTTAAATGTAAGTCTTTGGCAGTATGCGGGTCAAATATGTATTAATGCAAAATGAGTCGAATCATCAAGGCTTCAAAGAAGACAAGAGGATTGAGGAGTTAGGAAAGAAGAGACTTAACGAGTAAGAGTTGGAGTCGATGTATCAATTTCAATTCCCATTCCCCATCCATGTTTCACTGGAAGTTCCACACCTGTGAAAGGACAGTCTCCGTCAGGAGGGCCCATTGCGAATCCAGTCTCATAATAAAATTTATTTTCTTCACCACCTTCGGGGTCATCCTCCACACATCCGATGATAAGATCCAAATGAACTACAAGAGGGAATGATGAAGGATTACCATAAGTTACAGAACCCTCCGCAATCAAAATAGGATCATAAGCAGACATATCTTCTTGAGGAAGGCAACACTTATCGGCATACTTTCCAATAGGTAACTTGTTGATGGGCTTACTCAAATCTCCACTTTGAGTCTTGACATTCTCGCAGATGCCTTCTTCACCATCCTCCACATAAGGTTTGATGGAACAAGATTCCTGATTGGTTTCGAGATATGCATTAGGGACTTCACCCAATAAACTTAAGGTAACGGTGTATAAATATTCTCCAACACCGTATGCCATTTCCAAAGTGACTATACCCACTGGGATGTGCTGTCCAGCAAAAATTTCGATGTTGGATGTACAGAAATTATCAATAACAACATCTGGCTTACACTGAGGAGGTTGAGGATTCTCAGGAGGCTCAGGATCGTCAGGAGGAGTAGTACAAGGGTCAGTTGGAGCAGTGTAATAAAGATTCCACCCCCATCCATGGGAATTACGTTTAACATGATCGAAATGATATTCGCCATCAGATGGATCAACAAATGTCAAATCATAACTGCTACCATCTGTAGTATCGGTAAACGTCAAAGTACTTGGATGTGGACTTGGAAGGGTTAAGACACCTATCTGGTCACCAAATGTACCAAGGTCTGGATCAACTGTTGTTGCAGTGGCACAAGGCAGGGCAAAGGAAGTTTCTGATGAACCATTTACCTCCAAGTTAATGTGAAGGTACCACACGAGAGTCTCTCCTGGAGCGAGAGTTCCAGAGGCTATGCGGTCAACAGAATCCCAAGCATTAACTTCACTGATCTGATACACATTTGTGACGCATGAGGAGTCATCACCCTGATTGAATTTGCAACCTCCACCATAATTGAAGTAGGTATCATCTATACTGAATTCATTAGAAGGAATAATGGCATACTTCAATGCGACTGCGTCACTGCCAACGAGATCTTGAGCAATGGCCGCAGAATCAGTAAAGTCAATGCTCCAATCGTAATTACCAGTGTTAGTATTATGAACAACTTCAAAAGCAGCATGGTGTTCAACATTATTAGAATCACCAGGTTTGCCTGATTTGATGCATAGCTGATCAGTGAAGCCGTCTGGGCACCAATCATCAAGGGAACCCAAGCTTCTATCAGAAGGACTGATTGCAGAAAGAGCACCACTACGAAGGTACTTCTTTGCAGATCCCTAAAGCATAATGAATCAATAAATCAAAAGTGTTAGTTAAAGGTATGAAATCTCCCCATTATATTTGTTTGTTTGGTTCAGACAAGCACATCATATACTTACCTCGATTGCAAAGGAGGTTGGAAGCAAAGCAGCAGATGCTGCGAACAAGAGAGTAGAGAATTTCATGATTACTTTTGGAGATTTGAAAAATTATGAGAGAAAGCTTTTCTTTGAAAACAACTTTTTATGTGATGATTGCCTTAGGTAAGCTCGGAACGCTTCTTTCTTGGTCAGATCAAATGGGTTTCCCTTCTTATTTTTCCGGAAAAGAGGAATTACAGTTTTATTGAAAAGTCCAGTTATTTAAAATCTCAATCCTTTATACAGAAAATAGTCTGATTATTTATTTTCTTCACTAATATAACGAATAATATTTTGAGATTACATGAGAACATTGATAAAAAGGATAGGAATTAGGCCTTACTTGACAGAGAAGGCAATGTAAAAATAGAAATTGCTCAAGTCGTGCTGGCCAAATTTTCAATCTACTCCGAACAAAGGGGAAACCCAGCACTACCGAGAGCTGTAATTTACTACATGATCTGCAGTACTTTAGAGAAAAACGATTAGGCAAGAGAGAAGCCAAGTAGTACTTAAGGGTTCAGAAGGGCTCGACAAGAGAGAAGCTCAAAGAGTTTGGTAAACGAGAAACTCAGATAGGCACCTACCAACTATCAGATTTTTGGATCACGATCAACCTATTTGAGCATTTGAGTGAGACAAAGAGTTCTTAGGGAGAGAAGCCCTGTTACGTTACGCTTTTGCAACTTCCAATCGTATTTCGAAGAGATGGGAAACCCAGCATGATTACTTGGCTGAGGAGTATCAAGATAGAAGCCGAGTATTACTTTACGAGCTAGTAGGAGTAGTGAAGAGATCAGCTGAGCTCGAAATCAAAAGAGAAAACTGAGATTAGGACCCTATTGAGTATTACATGATAACTAACGATAGCTTCATGAGAAAACCAATGCTGAATTATTGACAAGATAAATAGCCTAAAATGACGTCAATGCAAGACAGACACACTGAGGCAGTCACCGTGAATACCTTACTAATGTAAAAAAAAAGCATCTTTTGTGTACTCATTTCACCATCTACAGGTATATATATTTGATTAATACTCCTATTTACACTTCTTGCACAGTGATCCAAGGTAGATAGCAGTATAGAAGTCGATAGCGCACGCAAAGAGACAAGCATAATGGCAGACAGCGACTACAGCACATCCTCATTGGCAGCCAAAGCTGCTCAACTCCAAAGCGCAGAAGACTCTGAAACTGAACAGAAAGAACTTGCAGAGGAAGGAGAAGTAGGAAACTCAAGCAAGCAAGATATGCGTAAAATCCCCGAAGTTCCAGATTATCCATCGTGTGATTACTGCGGAGAAGAATTCGCTGGGAAACTCTTTTGTTCACAATGTCGCAGCGCATATTACTGTTCCAAGGTAAGTGAACCGATTTTTGCTGTGAACGAATAAGCCTTTATTCCGAATAGAAACTCTCTCATTCCCATTCTGTCATCGTTACTGTAGGAATGCCAAAAGAAGCATTGGAAAGCTCCGAATGGGCATAAAGCCAATTGTTTGAAGATGGAAGAGAGATATGCAAAACCAAGGCGGAATCGTTTATCTCATTATGCGATGAATATTGTACCAGTGTATTTCACAAAAACCTGAGTGAAATGTGTCCTTTACCTGCGCCTCATGTAGAAACCATCATGACATTTCAGAATCTCATGGAAAATGGATTACTAAAAGGATTAGATGAAAATGGTCCCTACAAGAAAGCTTTGGACTTGGGGCTGAATGAAAAGCTAATGAATATATTCTCTTGTGATCTCACCGATGTCAAATACCGTTTTGAACGTGGCATTCCTGTAAGTATTGTCCAGTGTGTTCAGTGTACCCTTTTTCGCGGTAAACGAAACATTCCGGGTAACATTTTTAGTTGTATCGATGGGTATCGCGTCAAACAATATCTGAGAAGCAATGATGAGGCATTTGAAACATGGTTTAGAGCATCCCTAAAGGTCATTGAACTCTTTCAGACCTTGGGTGCACAGGCTGTACGAAATAATGATATGGATAAATTCTGGCGAATCCAAAAGGCTGCCAAAGATATTGCAAACGGATGGACGTTTGTATTCGCCAACAAGAAAGCAGCCAAGGCAATTTTACTCGGATCTTCCAAAGAAGCAGACGAGAAAGCTGTAGAGCAAGCAAAATGGATCATTGCTCAAATGAAAGATGTAATCAACAATTTTTCATCGAGGGATACCCCGGATGAGATTAATGTTGAAAGTCAAACACTCATCTTCACTGCAATGATTGAATTACGAATGAAAGAATTTGGTATTGACATTGGAGATATTACGCAGTTATTTGAACTCGATACATCAAAGAAAGAAATTTATGAATGTATGGCAATTACTTTAGGAAAGGGGTTTATCAAGAAAGGGGGTGATTTAGATTCAAATGAGATGAGACAGATTAGAGAGAACTTCTTTTCCAAAGGGAGAAAGACTACAGTCGGAACCAAAAGTGCCCGAGGTGGTAAAAAGGGAAGGAAGAGGGGAAAGAATAGAAAGAAGTGAAATTGAATACTGTATTGGATTCATGTCATTTGTAATACTTTACATAGAGAATAATATGCATTGTCGGAAATCAGTTGAACGGGAAATTCTATTTCGAATGAAGGGGTCAATTGCTCGAGATTGAATAAGATGAAATCATTACTTTTTTATCTATAGGAACAATCATATGTAATAAGTGTATTGTATTTTATTCAAGTCATCATTATTGTAAAATCATGCAGTTCCAAAATCCATTTGGATAAACACATGCTGAAGGGTCCTTCCTACCTGTCCAAACGTGAAAATAGCCTATAGAGTGACTTGTCAACAAGAGAACATGAAAAAAAGAAAAAAAGGAAACATCAAAACTTCTCTAATAAAGTTTATATTCCAAACAAATACTCCTACTAACATCATCAGCTTATCTAGAACGAGAATTGTGACTTAGTGCAGATGACGATTGGAAAAAGAAATATGGAGGTGGAATCATGACTGGAAATCAAAAGACACATCACTAGCTGTCGAAGCTGCTCTATTCAGATTGCAGCGCTTCCGTAGTTTTGCCATAGCTTACGATACTTCTTCTTCTCATACAACACAGCGTCGTGTCATTTGATTCAGAAGGAACTTGTCTAGTCAAGACTTTCTGAGAAGTATCGACTAGACATTGATCGCCACACATGAAGAATCCAACAAATTAATTCTAACGTGTTGTCGTGGTGAAGGTTTCAAACCTTAGCTACAAAGCTACTTTTTGGATAATCGGTTGTGTTACTAAGTATTTAAATGTAAGTCTTTGGCAGTATGCGGGTCAAATATGTATTAATGCAAAATGAGTCGAATCATCAAGGCTTCAAAGAAGACAAGAGGATTGAGGAGTTAGGAAAGAAGAGACTTAACGAGTAAGAGTTGGAGTCGATGTATCAATTTCAATTCCCATTCCCCATCCATGTTTCACTGGAAGTTCCACACCTGTGAAAGGACAGTCTCCGTCAGGAGGGCCCATTGCGAATCCAGTCTCATAATAAAATTTATTTTCTTCACCACCTTCGGGGTCATCCTCCACACATCCGATGATAAGATCCAAATGAACTACAAGAGGGAATGATGAAGGATTACCATAAGTTACAGAACCCTCCGCAATCAAAATAGGATCATAAGCAGACATATCTTCTTGAGGAAGGCAACACTTATCGGCATACTTTCCAATAGGTAACTTGTTGATGGGCTTACTCAAATCTCCACTTTGAGTCTTGACATTCTCGCAGATGCCTTCTTCACCATCCTCCACATAAGGTTTGATGGAACAAGATTCCTGATTGGTTTCGAGATATGCATTAGGGACTTCACCCAATAAACTTAAGGTAACGGTGTATAAATATTCTCCAACACCGTATGCCATTTCCAAAGTGACTATACCCACTGGGATGTGCTGTCCAGCAAAAATTTCGATGTTGGATGTACAGAAATTATCAATAACAACATCTGGCTTACACTGAGGAGGTTGAGGATTCTCAGGAGGCTCAGGATCGTCAGGAGGAGTAGTACAAGGGTCAGTTGGAGCAGTGTAATAAAGATTCCACCCCCATCCATGGGAATTACGTTTAACATGATCGAAATGATATTCGCCATCAGATGGATCAACAAATGTCAAATCATAACTGCTACCATCTGTAGTATCGGTAAACGTCAAAGTACTTGGATGTGGACTTGGAAGGGTTAAGACACCTATCTGGTCACCAAATGTACCAAGGTCTGGATCAACTGTTGTTGCAGTGGCACAAGGCAGGGCAAAGGAAGTTTCTGATGAACCATTTACCTCCAAGTTAATGTGAAGGTACCACACGAGAGTCTCTCCTGGAGCGAGAGTTCCAGAGGCTATGCGGTCAACAGAATCCCAAGCATTAACTTCACTGATCTGATACACATTTGTGACGCATGAGGAGTCATCACCCTGATTGAATTTGCAACCTCCACCATAATTGAAGTAGGTATCATCTATACTGAATTCATTAGAAGGAATAATGGCATACTTCAATGCGACTGCGTCACTGCCAACGAGATCTTGAGCAATGGCCGCAGAATCAGTAAAGTCAATGCTCCAATCGTAATTACCAGTGTTAGTATTATGAACAACTTCAAAAGCAGCATGGTGTTCAACATTATTAGAATCACCAGGTTTGCCTGATTTGATGCATAGCTGATCAGTGAAGCCGTCTGGGCACCAATCATCAAGGGAACCCAAGCTTCTATCAGAAGGACTGATTGCAGAAAGAGCACCACTACGAAGGTACTTCTTTGCAGATTCCTAGAGAACGAATCAACATCAAAAACAAATCAGTTAGAAATATATTTGAATGTGTTGAACAAAAAGGAAGCACAACATATACTTACCTCGATTGCAAAGGAAGTTGGAAGCAAAGCAGCAGATGCTGCAAACAAGAGAGTAGAGAATTTCATGATTACTTTTTGATGATTGAAGAATTATGAGAGAAAGCGTTTGTTTGAAAACAACTTTTTATGCGATGATTATTCTAGGTTCAGCTCGGAACGCTTCTTTTTCGGTCTGATCAAATGGGTTTCCCTTCCTCTACTTTTCGGAAGAGAGGAATTAGAGTTTTAATTGAAAAGTCCAGTTATTTAAAATCTCATCCTTTATACAGAAAATAGTCAAAGATTCTTTATTTTCTTCATTGTAACGCGTAAAATCTTGAGATTACATGAGAACATTGATAAAAAGGATAGGAATGAGGCCTTTTGAATGATAAACAGGATAGGAATGAGGCCTTACTTGACAGAGAAGGCTATGTATAAAATAGATGTTGTTTAAATCGTGCTGGCCAAATTTCCGATCTACTCCGAACAAATGGGAAACCCAGAATATGTACTTTGCACTATCTGCAGTATTTTGCACGAAAGGATTCGGCAAGAGAGAAGCCGAGCCTTCCTATGGCTAGAATTAGGGCTCGGCAAGAGCGAAGCTCAGAAAAATAGGCCCGTAGTACCACTTGAAATGATAGAACCCCAATCAGCCAATAATGTACCAATTTCGAAAGTAGACCAACAGAAAAAACAATTCTTCAAAGATAGAATGTTCACTACACTTCCTACCCTCTTTCTTAGCAAGTAATCTTTTCTGTTTCTTGATTACGCTCACCCAAAAAGGAGAAAGCAACAGAAGAGGAGAAAGGGAAACCCAGAGGAGGAGAAGAGTTCGTACGGAAAGAAGCCCTGCTTGCTGTGACATAATGTTGTTACGCTTTTGCAACTTCTACGCAAACATCTGGTTCTCAAGGTTTGGTCAAATTTTCAATCGTTCTTCGAGCAGATGGCAGGTAAAATTCATCCATTCTATTGGAGTAGAGGTAGTGGTTCGGTTCGGCAGGAGAGAAGCCAAGCCTTCTTGTGTAGAGGCAGTTAGAGCTCGACTAGAATCAAAAAGGTACGGTAAAAGAGAAGCTCAGAATAGTAGGCTCGACTGAGTATGATACACATACAATATTATACCTGGCGAAATAGACCCCTAGCATCTTCACAATCATACAAAAGGTAGTAGTACTACGCTAATAGCTTGTGATTGTTTTGCACTAGATATCAGATAGGAGAACAAGGAGCTAGAAGCATAATGACAGGAGACAAAGACAAAGACAGGCAGCTTTGATGAAAGATGTAACACCTTCATTTTTTTTAAGAACCTCACTTGAGGTACTCCGTAGACGGGCTTGCTTGATAAAGTTGTAGGCAACATCCACCACTTTTTACTGCATTAATTAGTGTAAAGACGAATGAAAAGAATATGATAATTGATGAACGGGACTATAGTCATGAAGTTCTTGCTTGAACTCAATATGATGACGATGAAAAGTCAAGATTTGATAAAATAGGAAAGGGATGGGGATGATTTGAATATCAAGCAGGTTAGAGAGAAGGAGAAGACCACTTCACGGGGAAACTGATTACGCTAAAAAGGGAATGCAGAAGTGTATTGACAAAAAAGTAGGAGGCATTTGGCATTTGAATTCAACATTGGTGGGATTCTTAGCCAGGAAATTCGCTCTAGAATCAATAGAGACGAAAAGTGTAGAAGCCATGACAATACCAATCAAATTTTACAAATATAGTATATTACTGTAACTAAACATATAAAAACAATTCATGTTGTAAATCTCTCATCTGTTTTGTTCAAGTGGTTTGTGATTGATGCAATGTGGAAACAATGACTACGAACATTTTCTCTTACGAGTAGCTAGACAAAAACCATGTTGTATGTTATATTTTTCATACCATTATAAAATAACATAACTTGTATTATAGATAAATATAAAACAAGATCATATGACAGCAAACTCCCAGTTTCTTCCTAGACCAATGCTGACATCTATATTTTTCATGTCTCAACGTCTCAACCGTTGTCAATAGCTAAAAACACGATATCATCCACCCCTACCCTACAAGGATTAGAGTTGCCTGATAAAACACAAGGAAAAATGCAAAAATGCTGCTCGCCGAAAACAAGAAATATTCATGTAATTCTATGGAAGAATCTCATTTGAATACATACACTACAAGTCTAATATCGACCAACAATGTCAGAAGAAGAAGTAACTTATCCAGTCACAAAGGAGGAACTCACAACTCTCCGCGAGGGACTCGCTAAAGAATTTCCAGACGACCACAAGAACATTAGTGATGTGTACGTTGAATCCATTGCATCAAAGCCATACTCCAAGGATCCAACTATCCGTCGTCCCCTCGAGTACTCTGCTGAAAAACTCAAAGACCTCATGAACTGGAGAAAAGAAAATGCTACTCATCTACCAGAACTCCTTTCACTCGCCAAGGGGGGAGAATCTGCACCAGCAGCAGTCGAACAGCCAGAGAAATTCGCAAAAGCCAAGGCTATGGCAGCAGCATACAACCTCGGAGCCATCTACTGGCACGGACTTGACAAACAAGGTAGACCGATCCTATGGATCAGAACTAATCGTCTACCTTGGTTTCCAGACGTTGAGTCACAAATTAATGTCATTATTCACATGGCAGATGTAGGCATCAATCTCATGCCGGAAGGATTGACGGACTTTGTATGTATCGCAGACTCACACTCGCCTCCGCCTCCTCATCCGCAATTCATGCTTAACTTATTGAGTGCTCTCATGAAAGGATATCCTGATAGACTTTATCATCTCGTTTCTTGTCCTGTTGGAAGTATCATGCAGACCATTATGAATCTATGCTTGCCGCTTATGCCGACCCGTTTGAGTAGTAAAATTGTTTTGATTTCCAAGGAAGATGCGAAAAAGAAAATGGGAGATATGCTATTGAATGGTGAAGATGATATTCCTACCTTTTTGGATGGGACTGCTGACCATGATCAGTTTTACCCTGATAAGGGAACTGTCAATGATGGACTTCTCAAGTTTGATTATGATGGTATGATAGAGAGATTGACAGAGGCGGTCAAGAAATTTGAGAGTAAAGAGGAGGAATAAGCTTTGAGAAGTATAAGAGTAGTTTTGAAGGAAAGAGATATGGTACTGTTTGCGTTTCATACTTGGTTACTAGACTAAATGCAACGCTTTACTTTACAAAAACAATATACAATTTTTAAAATATAAACATGAAATAATATAAAAAGTTCTAGCCATCTACTTTTCGAGAAATTCTCGCAATAATTTCACAATTTCAAATGCATCTATTCTTTCCGATGGATCGTACCTCCAACATTGTTGCATAATTTCTACCAATAGCTTCTCTTCATGACTGGATAATGAATACGTCTCGTCAATGGCTGACAATTCCCCATTCATTAGTTTCTTCTGTGCAACGTCATCTTGGTCATTGGGAAAGATCCATAAACTAGTCAATAAAGCATAGATATTATTTCCCAAGGAAAAGATGTCAATCTTTTCATTCAATGCGTCTTGTTTGTATTCTTCTGGAGAGCGATAGGTTCCAAATGCTTCCCCAGTGCGGTATTTGCAATAAGATTGCTTTTCCTCGTTCCATCGAAGAATAGTAGCTCTATTAAAGTCACCAAGGACTAGATGCTTGGAGTCTATATGAATTGTACTATTTTCATACAATGATCGATACCTTTCCAACCATTGACAAGGTTGTACGTCATTGTGGACAATAACTCCGTCTTTAAATCCATGCAATACTGCTAGACTTTCTGCCATGGCGAGAACTATTTCCAACTTTTCTCTTGGAGTAAATTCATTTTGAATAAGTTGTTCCTTTTCAGATTTTGTCCGAGTATATCCGCTCCCTGGAACAATTTTACTTTGTATTTCATTCGGAAGAAATTCTGCCGCCAATGACGTTGCGCAATAAGAATACACATTCATGATTTTAGGTGACGAAGTCAGCTTTTCCATAATAAGTGCTTCTTGTGCTATTTCAGCCATGGAGGCTTCTGTGACATTATGTATCATTTTCAGAGTTTTCAAAGCCATTATTGCATCTTCATGGAATACATTGGATGATTCATCATTCTGATGAAGATTATAGTCAATGTTGTATCCTTGTGCGGAGAATGTATGAGAGGCATTCAATACCTTCCATACATCTCGATAATATCCATGACTGGAGTAAACAACATCTGCATCATTCGAGTCCAATAAATCGCTTTGAGTATGTATTTTGGCCAAGTCAAGTTCGTGAAATTGATTGCAAGTGTAATGAATATCTTTTACCCAAGATACATCTTCACAATGCACTTTGTAATTGAAATCAAAGTGTTTCACTATTTCCACTTCTGCATATATTTCTTCATCTGTTTCATCTGGAATCACTCTTTGCGAAACAGGAATCTTGACATGAATGTCTCCATAGTCTACTGAATTCATATTTGCCATAGGTGCGAGTCTCTCACCATGGAGTACTTGTCGACGCTTGAGATTGAAACTGCTTTGTATATGTTCTAATTGGCTGACATCTACTACAGTTGGAAATCTATTAGGGCGGGATCTATACTTTTCCTTCATTTGGACAGATAGCAAGTGTAGTAGTAAATCCGCAAGTGTAGTAAATCCACAAATCAAAGAGACGAAAAGCAATATTGAAATCATCTTTCTCCTTTTGCCATGGCGAGCATTACAAGGCCAAAGATAACATGGAAGGATATTTAGAACCCTATACCACCGATTGCTGAATTCTTTATTTTTAGCTTTCTCGTCTTTTTTGAGAATGTTACTATGATTCCCTTTTACTGGGGTTCTCCGTATTTTTGGATCGTTTCTTCTCCGTCGATGCATGCCTGAAAACATTTCCTATCTAATATCCCATTAGCTTGTCATATGATTGATGAGGTACATATGTAAAGTTGTAATTCTACATCAGTGTTGCATCATCATGGGTGAGAGAAATGAATGTGGTTTGGAGATAAGGTACCTCCACTTTTTTGTTCAAGATGTCTGAACACAATGACGGTACGTCATTTTCAAGCGTACTTTGTGTCAATGACGTCAATCTGACATTGTCCACTTGATGCAAAAATATTCGATAATTTCTGTTTTGTTATTGTCATGAACAATGAGCTTTCTATTTGAATTTACAAGATAGTATCAATATTATTACATTTAATATATTAATGTCGTATATGAATATTGTGAAATCATGTAATATATTCCATTTGATGTGGCAATGTTCCTCGGTATGTAGATAGCACTTTCAAATGTTGTATCCTATTTTTGATTTTTAAATCACAAATGATTTCATTCCATAAACTAAAAATCTATTTAAGATTGTATTCTATTTGTATGCATTCCATTCATTCTATGCCTAAAATAAAGAAGGTGTATGTACTGTAGCTCTTTCTATTCTTTCCGTTCAATATTTCAATGATTAGGAATTGTGTAAGTGGTAGATGTTCCACTTCTTGAGACAATCTGAATGCTATGATTGTTAATAATAATCACGGTAGGATCATTTTGATCTTCGGAACTAAGAACATGATGTTGGAATCCTTCGGTTGATGTATGAAAAGAGACACCATTCTTGTGATGATGGACACCATAACCATTACGAGGGTTTCCCGGCCAAGTTATTTGTTTCTCTCCATCGCTAGTCTCATACCACACCTTCCACCAGCTCAACCCTTTTTCCAATACATCAGTACAATAGTTAATTTTCATGGTGTCGTTGGAAGTAGATCCTGGATGAACACCATTGAATGTGTACAAATTTTTCTTGTTTTGACTGCTGTATCTATGGTATACAGTTACATTTTTTAGCTTCTTACCAGTGTTATTGCTAATAAGAACATTTGCTGTTTTGTTTGCTGTTTTGCGAGGAGACATGATTTAAGGAGATGATGCGTTTCCTGTGATGTTTTCAAAATACAACAAAGATTGAGAAAGATGACAACGAAAGAAGACTCGCTCTTGTAAAGAAGAAATAAGAACGAACAAAGAAGCAAGATGCAGATCGCTACTAGGAGTACATCTCTACGCTTCAGCATACTTACTTATGTTGCTTTTGGCTTGTGATTTGCTTTGATATAGGATTGTGTGTACAAAAATGAGCAAAAAAATGAAACAGCTCATGCGAGTGATGGTTTATCCATGCTTTAAGTCATGGGAGAGTGTTAGTTCTGCCAGAAGTACGTACAGAAAAGAACAAACGAGAATTCCTTAACGATTTATTAACGTTTAGATTACACATTATTTCATCATTCCCATCATTCACCTCAAATAATTTATTCTTCTTTCTCAAAAACAATGTAGTTATGCACATAATCCATACCATGCGCTTCTGGATTCTTCTCAACAATCTTCATATAGTTCTCCCAAAATGTAGCCATTACTTTTTCCTTATCTTCTTCATCTCTGTCGGTTTTCAATGCACTCTTGAATGTAGAATGACTCCAACTTCTTGTAGTTGGTACAAACCATTCAGCATATTCGCGAGGGGTCTTTCCACTTTCTCCAGTTACATAAAGTTCGCGGTATGGGCACCTCACAATCTTTTCTTCAGAAGATACTACCTTGAGTCCCTTCACGCTATCTACACATTCACGAAATTCTTGCTCTGTGCGATAGTAATTAGGAAAAGAAACACCAAGTCTCTCCTCCTCGTCAATCAAGTTCTGTTCCTTCAATTGATCCCATGCAGTTTTGAAACTATCCCACATACTTTCACCAACATCTGTCTGACCCAAAAAGTATCCATTAGCATCTTTACAGAAATTTACACAGACAAATCTTCCTCCAGGAACCAATTCTTTAGCTCTTGCTTCCAAAATACTTTTCCAGTCTTTAGCAGCTTGTTCCTTTTCAGGAATTGGTGACTCAGGACATCTTGCAGCATGCATATATTCTTGACCTTTTAATGATGAAGGAAATTGTGATAACCAGTGCATTGCAGTAAAAGATACCCCAAAGTCAATAGTATTCGAGGCATAGCATTGATTGTGGAAACCAACACCGCATGCTTCTACAAAGACGTCATTGAGTGCATATGGGTTTGGAATTTCTTTTCCATAAGCATCGCTTACTGTTTTGAGTCCAAGAGCATGGTTGAAAACACTTTGCCATTCGTTACTATGAATTGTGGATTAGAAAGGTTAGATAATGTGTGCATGTTTCTATTTCTTGAGAAAGTATATTCATATTGTGCACTCACGTTACTTGATCCTCGTAATGGAGTACGATTTCTTTCTTATCATCTCCTACTCTTTTACGAACTTCTGTTACCATTTGAGACATGAGTCCAAGTGAAGTTCCAGCATCTGCAGTTCCATAGTCTGCGATGTGAAAAGCTGGTGAGCCAAATCCACGGATAGGTTGGTTTTCAATCTCTTTTACAACCAATGGTGTTGCAGTAGCAATAACATCGAAGCATCCTTTCGTACTTGCTGTGTATGCCCCTTCTCCATCTTTTCCAACTGGACGATGAACACCAGCACCTCCAGTAGCACTAGATTTTGCAGGTGAAGCAACTGCAAAACTTGATGCAGCCTTGAATGTACTTGAAAGGAATAGAATAGAGGAAAATTTCATGTTTGAAGTAACGAGCTGTCTACTTAATGGAAACATATCCAATACGTAGATTTTGAAGATTTGCACAGACAAGCAATCACCGCCAATCAAAAGAAAATCGGAGTTGAAGTGTGATACGTAAGTGTTCTGATGGTGGCATCTTTCGTTGTTCTGACTCGATACCGATTTTTAATCATGTTCATACGTCATGTATTCTATAATTAAAAACCTACGATGACATCTTGTATTGACATATTTTCAGCTAAAAGCCCATTTACACGTCATAGAAGAATGAAGGTGAGAAGCGGACGGAGTACAAACCAAAATAATGAAGGAGAATCGCACAGACAGCCACACAAACGTGAATCTTAGTCAGCCTTGTTTTGATCCAATGTTTCATTTCTTTTTCATGTCACAATTTCGCAAACATGAAACTTTTGCTTGCCTCTTCCTTCCTTCTATCCAACGCTTCTGCGTTGGTGTCAACTGGGTTTCCAGCTCCTAAAGGATCTCTGTTTGGAATCCCATCTCTTCATGATATGTTCAATGTTGTGGAGCATCCAAATGAGAGAGGTGCTGTCGTGTTGGAGGCACCTGTAGATCAAGAAGGAGTTAAGCTTTACATTGCGATCGACTCTGAATCCTATGGGCATGTAGAAAGACCAGGAAATGGAGGAATCCGTCTTCTGAACTACAAGAGTACAAAAGATGCTATTGATGATGCAGTACGTCTTGCAAAAGGAATGACAAGGAAACATGATATGTTTCGCACTGGTTTCTCTGGAGCCAAAGTTGTAGTTGATACTGACCACAAGGATCTTTCAGTCATTGAAAGAAAGGCCCTCATGGAAAACACAGCTGCAGCATTAGAGGCTCTTGAAGGAGGCATGTACACTGGCTGTGACCTGAATACTGGTGACAAGGATATGGACTATTTGGTCCAAGCTACTGGAGAGAAATATGTATTGGCTGGAAGAAACAGCCGTGTTGATACCAATGTTGCCACTGCCTCCTCTGTAATTGGAAGTATTCTAGGTACGGTAGAAGCTTCGACAGGATCCAGAGATCTCAGTAATCTTACATTTACTGTCCAAGGATGTGGAAAGGTTGGCAGTACTGTTGCAAAAGAACTTGTCAGGCTTGGAGCTTTAAAAGTTCAAACATGTGATCTTTTCCCTGAAGCTGCTAATATTGAGGGCTGCTCTCCAATCACTGAGTGGGCTACAACTTCTTGTGATTTTCTAGTTCCTTGTGCTAACTCGCTAGCTATCACTGAAGAAGTTGCAAAGAACTTTCCAGAAGGAGTTAAGTATTGCGTAGGTGCTACGAATTCCCCATTTGCAAATCAAAAAGCAAAAGATATCTTCAATGAGAGAGGTGTTATGCATATTCCTGAGAGTATTAGTTCGGCCGGTGCTATTCTTGCCGATAGTGTTGAGGTACGTTACAAATTTATACATGTGTTGCACTTTTTAATTGACATTCCACGTATTCTCATTTTATTTTACATTCCCTACAGTGGCACGATATTGGGCTGTACCAAACAGTTGAGCCTGCTCTAATGTACGGATGGATTCGAGATATAAGTAGAGAAAAAGCTGATGATTTAGTACTTCACGCAGAGAAGAATCCTTCTTCCGTAGACTCAAGATTGCACAAGGTTGTACCTGAAAGAGATGGAGATGCAGTTGGCAGCACATTTCCGGAATGGATCGAAGAAAATTCAAGTCAAACAAATACTTTGATTATTGGAGGTGGTATGGCTGGCACTGCTACTGCTTTCTCCCTTGCAGAAAAGGGCAAAAATAGCATTCTTGTAGAACAAGGTTCTACACTAGCCCCTTCCAATGCTTCGTCAAATGGAGATTCAAGAATGTACAGGAAAATGTACAGTAGTGAATTCTTCAGTAAAATGCAAAGTCAGGCCCTTGACAGGTGGGCTGATGTTGAGAAAATGAGTGGCGAATCTTTACTTCAGGAAAATGGACTTTTGTTTTACGGTGAAGATACTGGCGAGACTGTTGAGGGATCTGTTCTCGGTGCAAAGGAAGTGATGGAGAAGTTGAATCTTCCACATAAATTCTATGAGACTGGTGATGATATTGCAGATGCATATCCTGCGCTTGAAGGCTGCAGAGGAAAGCCATACAGTGGAGTTTGCGAAGACACTGCTGGACACATTCGTGCTTCGAAGGCATGCAAAGCTATGACTCAAGCCGCTGGAGATAAATGTGAAGTGAAACTGAACTCAAGAATAATCTCTTTAAATGCTGATGGCGAAGAAGGGAAAGTTGTAGCAGTCACTGAAAATGGAGAAACTATTACAGCTGACAATGCTGTCATTGCATGTGGCCCGTGGACAAACAAAATGCTTGAGAACGCAAATCTTCCAAAACTCAATCTTGATGTTTGGCAAATTCAATGGGCTCATTACGAGGTTGACAGTGCAGTTGCTGACTCTATTCCGCAGGCTTTCCACTTTAGAAAGGAGTCCAATATCGATGGAGGTCTTTACTACGTATTCCCTGCATCAGCTACTGAGACTGTAGACTGCCCTGAAGGCAAATCTATTGTGAAGGTCGGCGTGGACTTCCCAACTGGTGAGCCCCTTGAGAGCATGGACTCATTCGACTTCAATGGATCTGAGGATGTACTCAAACTCATGGATGAATGGGTTGCAGAACATATCCCAAGTGTTGGGAAGAGAGTTGATTCACAATGTCATCCATATACCATGACTACAGATTCTTACTTTGTAATGGACAAGGTTCACCCAAAAGTAGCTCTGTTTTCTGGTGGAAGTGGACGGGCATTTAAATTCGGACCTTTAATAGGGGACTGCATGACATCTCTGTTGATGAACGAAGAGGCGCCAGTGGACCTCACTGTTTTCTCTGCTAAGCGTTCAGTAATGGAAAAAGTTGATGAGGTAGTTTTGAATTAGGGATCCACAGCTATTTAGACTATAGCTTTAAATGTTGTATATAATGTTGCGATTAGGCTTTAATAGATATACTTATTGTAGGATCGCGGCAAATCAATTCAAAATGAATATAGATTTATCCCATCTTAACGAACAAAGTTCATTTTCTACAAAGAAACTTGCCAATTGATGAACTACTTTGGCGAACAAAAGACTTTTTGGTAACCTTGGTAACCCCTACTAGGCTTGAACGAGATGAAAATGGACTCTTCTCTCCATACGTGTCGTCCCACCCTTCAGCGTATTCCACCAGAGAACTTCGCTTCGACTTGGGTGATTTTTTCTTCACTACATTGTGGTACCCTACAGGCTGGGTGTTGATTGGTTCCAACATTTGTCCAAGTTCGTGAAGAACCTCTCGAATGGCACTTGCAAACCTTTTAGTTTGCCGGTGTTTACTCGAAATTGAGTACTGCAGTCTAGAGTCTTTAATGATGTAACCAACGCCAAAGCCATCTGGCACGACTGGGCCAAAGCCAAATAGGCGGAGAGCTGGATTTCCACAATTGGAAGTGGAAAGCACTGTATGATTTAGAGCATTATAACCATCACATTTGAAGAATTCTGGTATTTCCAGTCCTTTCTTTTCAGCTAAACATTTCATTGCGTACAAATGTCTATCTACACCGTGTCCTTCTGAAGCCTCCCTTACAAGTCGACTATGGTTCTTGGTTGCTTCTCGAAGTGCATTCAACTTTTCGTCCTTGGAAGCCAAACGATTTGTCCAGCATTTACACAATTCAACAGTTTTGTTGGTTGTCGATCTCATTGCTTCCGTTCGACCATGAAAGAACTTCTTTGTCAAGACTGGCTCATATGCACAAACAATTTCACCATAGAGTTTGTAGTAAGCCAATAGAATACTCATTTGAACTACAGAGTCTGGCGACATTTTATTTGCCACAATAAAGTTCTTTCCAAATTCTTCAAACTCCAAAACAAATGTATCATCTGCATTAATGGCATCTCCAAGTGCGGCCTCCGCATGAAAAATTCTATCTTTCACCTTTTCTATAAGTTCAAAATGAAGTTTCTTTGGACTCGTCTCGAATAAATTTCCATTCTTATCTTTGGAATTGACAGACGATGCACGAATGACATCCGCATCAATCATGGATGGAATAGGACACCCTGCTGTATAGATTGACTTTGTAATAGATTTTGCAAATTGAACCACAGTTTCTGCGTACACATCACTCGCAAATCGTAACGCAGTATGTCCATCAATGGCAGAATGCTCAAAATTAATTCCACTACTTCCATCCGAACATACAATGATTTGTAACTTGTCGTACCTTATCGTAGAAACAATGAGTGACACATATACAGTAGAAATTTCCAAAATGCAAACACCTTCAATACTACTACACTCACCATCGATTACAGCATGTACCAGATTGATATTCCCTCACTGCCTTGGATGAAATCAAATCTTTATCAAACGAATATCTCAATTCTCTCCCCGAAGCTTGATTCTTCTTATCCTCTTCAACTTCATTCATGGTATGTGTCCCATGCAACATATTCGCCGCTGCATCATGCACATCCTTTGGAAAGTAATCATCCAAAACTAAAACAAACAAGGCTGAATCAATCACCCCCAAAGAACTTTTATTCGTTTCCGAAGATTGTACAAGTTGATACCTAGCTTTGGCCCATTCATCTCTTTGCAAAGTCGTCAAAACACCAATGGCATTCTGTACACTCTCTTCGGTAGATGTCTGTTGACCATCTTTCACTATCGATTGTAAAATCTCCACAATGTCACCTTCACTCACGGCGACCGTCACTTCCTCCTCCCCATTGGTAGGCCAAAGAGCTCGAAAGTAATAAAACTGATGTCTATAAAGTACAACCACATGATCGGAATCCACATCTACTTCCACTACATCCCTCTCGACATTAGGAATCCTCGCAGATCCAAACAAGGAAAGAAATTGATCCATACACAAAGTCGTTCCACGAAATTCATCCGCCTTCATTTTTTGATTCTTGAGAGAAGCAGCTAATCTCAATGAATGAAATGCTAACCGTGCCGCACGACCAATTTGACTTTTGGAAATTTTAGAATCAGGATCATCTTCTAATAAAAAGAATGGGTTGAGGTTGAGTACTACGGATGAATTGGGTGCGAGATAGGCGTCACTCCACCATTCTTCAATGTACGATCCGAATTTTGTGGAGGATTCGTATTCTTGTAAAATTGTTTGTAGGGTTGGTCCATCTTGTGATTTGAATTTGGATACTTGAGAGAGGGTGTCTTGATATTGGGATGGTGTAAGGAGTGGTTTGACAAAGTATAGAAATTTTTCGAGTGTTTGTTCAAGTGAGGGGATTGGTAATCTTGGAAGAGTGGTTTGAGATTCATAAGTGGAACTTTGTCTTGAGATTGACTTTGACTGTTCCTTTTCATTTGTTTGTGGGTTCATGTTTGTAATGATTTCTTCTTGACGAGTTTTTGAAGTCTGTTGAAGTTCCAAAAGAATATTTTGTTGTTTGTGTCGTGGCTTTGATTTGTCGAGACAGCAACTGCCGAGAAAGACCATTCAATGTTTGATGACTAATGCTTGAAGAGAGTGTAACAGTGGAGGCTTCTATTGTTACTGTTTAGGTTTATATAGTTATTTAATATATATAAATGTAATAGAAGGAAGACAATCAAAGTGGATCTTTTTTTCTTCTCTCCACTCCATCCATCAATCATGAGTTCATGTTGAAGTTCGCAGACGTTACGACCGTTGAGTAAATCTAAATGGCCTTTTTTCGTATCTTTCAACAAGATGCACTTTTCTCTTCTCTCCATTTCCATGGCAGATAGTTTGCATGACTGTCATTAGCTAGACCTTTTGAATTACCTTCTTCTTACAAACTGGAGAGACTTTACTAGATCTCGAGAATGAGGGTTCAGACGGAAGAATGGCGGCGGTTCATTCCTGGTAATCGAATGTACAAAGGAAAGAAGACTCTCTTTTACAACGGAGAGATTATATTTTCATTTGATATTGAGAATCAAGAGCCCCTTATTTACAATTGGGAAGAGAGATGGTCTTGGGAAGTAGTCATCGTATTACCAGGAGTTAGAGTGATTCATAGATACACATTTAAAGAATGTTTCAACATTAAGACTGTCATCATGGCTGACTCTGTAACAACAATTGAATATTGGGCTTTCAGTCACTGTACAAATTTGGTAGATGTTAGATTATCCAGAAATATTGCATACATTGAAAATAGTACATTCTATCTTTGCAAAAATCTGGTTTCAATGTTTATTCCTCCGTCATGTAGGCAGATTGGCATGTATGCATTTCGTGGATGTGAAAAGTTGATCATGTTGAGTGTACATCCAAACACCATGCTTGAAGAAGATGTAATCGTAGGGACTGCACTAATTGAAAAGTCTCCATTTGAGAAACTACCAAATGGAACATATCCAGTATACGATGATATCAATGGTTGGATCAAAAGTATCAACAATGGTAGGAAGTGCTCACTTCATCGCATCTGCTGCTCGACATACGAAAATGAAGTCTTACCAATTTCAGAAGCCATCTATGAAGTAGTAAAAGAACAAGGACTGCAAATGCTGCAAGTAGAAAACAAGATTGGGGTTACTCCTCTACAATATTTGGCAGAGAATCCTTATTTGGAGAATATTGATGAGATGAAAATGCTTAGAAGATACATGCTAGAAATGATTACGTAGGAGCTATCGCTTGGTAGGAGGTAGTTTCAAGTTTATAGTTTCATAATTTAGAAGCTGTAATTTAGCAATGTGTTATAAAATCATATGCCAAAAAGCAATGACATCGCATACATTTATTTTATGAGTACTTTACTTCCTATTATTACTATTAGCTTGAATTAATATCAATCGTTCAGGATTTGCCTCCCTTCCCCTTTCTTCCTCTTTTCTTTTCGTATCTTTTCAAAATCTTTTTCAGATTCGATTCAGATAAGACCCGTTCTGTCAGTGGCCAGTTTTTGCGCCAGTTTTTTCTGGCCAGTTTTTTCTGGAGGCCCATTATTGACAGAAAGGTCTCCAGTTTTTACACCAGTTTTTTACACCAGTTTTTCCTTCTCGGTCATCCATCAGTCACGTCTCCAAATATTTAGCTCCAGCGCGCACTCTCTTTCTACAAGAATTGAATTTTTTAAGAAATTCTTTACAATAATTATAATTAGATATAAATGAGTTTGTAAACACCATGTCTGTTGCGCCCACTGAAACAGATTTAATAGCTGCAATTCAGCTTACTGATGATACATGGAATGCTGCTGTTTCCGATACCGGAGTACTAGATGCAACTATCAAATCCAAGGTATATAAAGCAGCTGACGATCGGAAGTTTAAAAACATTTGGATTGCAGCAAATGAACTTTTTACTTTGATGGATCAACACAGAGATAGATTTGAACGCCTACCAAAACCTTCATCAAAAACAAATATTGTAAAAAAGATTGGAGATATCATCTATACCGAACGACAGCTTGTTGATGGTGTTTATACCCTTTCACAAGAAAATCTTCACTTCAAACTGACAAATGCTTGGGGTCGCCACAATGAGTCTAGTGGTGTTGTACTTAATGATATTGCAAGAGCTTTTGGTATTCTATGTGATCCAAACTTTGAGACTGAGAAATGTACTCTTTTGAAATCTCACGAGAACCACCGTGCTGTAGTTGATGACCCAGCTCTCCACGTCCGAAATTGCTGCATTCGCCTAATGCAGGCATTTCATGATGAAGCCTATGTAGTTAGTCATCCAGCCAACTGGGGTGATGCTTCTGATGTGGACGGATATGATGACCTTGACCCAAACGATCCACAAAGGATCCAAATGCATACATTGCGACCACAAACTTTTTTCAAGACACACTTGATTGATCCAGTGAAGCCTGTGTACAGAGAAGCGTGTCGTAAATGGAGAACTGATACTGGCGGTGGTGCTGGACAGCCTGAAAATTTCTTGGATTGGAACCCACGAAATGACCATTTGTTCAGTAACTTTACAAATGGTCAATCACCTGCATTATACACATGGATCTTCATGAAGGATCGATCAATGGGATACGTTCTTGAAGCAGAGTCTGATGATCTTCCTCAGCAATTACAGATTAATGAGGATGATGATGATTCTAACTCTGCAGCTTCTAGTCTTGGACTTGCTTCAGCATCTAAGCGAACCAAACGGAAATCTTCCTTTAACGACAATATGCTTGCCTTCATGTCAAATACAAGTGATTTGAATGAAAAACTACTCAATGGATTAGAGAAACTTTCGAATGTACCACCTCCTGCAAGTCCAGCACGTACTGTTGTGACTGGGAATAGCTCATCTGCGAAGAAGCGTGATGTTGGATATTATTCTCAAGTTGCAAATACTACAGCAGAGTGCTCGAAGCAAATTGTGCACTTAAACTCAAGGCTTGACAAAATGGAAAAGGAGTCGGATGAAGCTCTGTCTGATATTTCTAAAAAACGAAAAGTGAGACAGCAGAAGAGTTTGGAAAGAGCTCTACGGATTCAGAATAGAGTATTGGGTGGGTTAGAGGAAGAACTCGATTTGGAACAGAGGGAAGTAAGTATTCACGAAAACGATGAATCTTCGGAGGAAGAGGAATAAAAAGGGGAAAAAAGGGAAGAGCGGGGAAAGAAGGGACAGGGGAAACGTTACATTTGATAATCAATGATATGATCAAAGCTTGATAAAAACGTTACATTTGATAATCAAAGATAAAATCTTGATATTCAAATTTCAATTGTGATAATCAAGTATTGTTCTAATTTATTTATTGTTATGTTTGTCTTGTCCTATTAAACTTATCCTTTTTCCAACGTGAGCTATACCTAGGTCGGACTTTTCCTTGCCGTTCTAAATTGTTACAAATGAACTGCCGAAGTCTTTTGCCTTCATTCGTACATGCTTCAATTTCTCTGGTACTTCTTCCTACACCATCGTGACCTCTGTCTTGATTTTCTTCATGTGCATTGAACACACCCACATTTTCGAAGGGATTTTCAAGGATAAATTCGACAGTTTCACGTTCGTACACTTGAAATTCTTCAATCTCACTTGTAGCATTATCACGGTTTTGAACAAGGTAATTGTGCAATCTCATAGCTGCATCAATCACCTTTAAATTTTTGTCCAGATCGAATTGCAAAGGCTTCCAGAATATGCCCCAACGCATGTCGATCTCACCAAATGCACATTCGACCCAGATGCGGCAAGTGGAATGGTGATAGTTGAAACTATCTTTTGCTGAATTTGGCAATGCATTATCAAACGGTGTCAAAAGAAATGACCTGATGGCATATGCAGAGTCACCAACAATGTAAAACCCCATCGCAAGAAGCTCTTGAAATTTTGAAAGAAGTTTGTTGTGTAAGGTTGTCTTTTTGAAAGCGGTCGAATCGTGCTCTGACCCTTTACACTTAATGCTTCTCCAAAGAACAAGCTTTTCTTTGTTCACAATAGCTTGGACATTAATTGCATAAAAGCCTTTTCGACTAAAGTAAGAAGCAATATGCCCTGCTCCATCGTTCGTGGGCGCCTAATTTTTACTAACCATCCATCTAACGCCCCAATACAACCACTTATAATACCACCATGAGATCCACATGTCTGGAATTTACGACTCTCAGATCGAAGCTTCTCTATATCATCAAAATAAGCCAATCCTGGATATGCAATCACTCTATCGTTGCAAATCCAGTCTCGTATCGTGTCGTGGAAAATTGTGTAGGTATAGGTATAACCACTACAATAAAGAGCCGCTATATCGAGGTAAGAACCTCCTGCTAGTAGCCGTAGTGTAATAGCTAATTTTACTTCACCACAGATATAACCCCCAGTGGTGAAAGAATTTGCATAGAACATTCTCCTCTTTTTTGAATTAAGGATTGATTCTCCATCATCAAAATAATGCAGACTTCTGATATACTCCTCACTTTTAAAATCTTCCTCGCCAACTGCATGTTTGATCTTTTTACAAAGCTCCTTAAAGCACCCTTTGGACATTCTGAATGTTCTTCTGAAGTTTTTATCAGAGAGCGAATCAACAAATTCTCGCCACAAAAACCTCTTCCTTGGAGTACGTTCTTGTGCAGCTCTGCTTTTCTCTTCACAGATCAATGAATGGCGAATGCAAATCATACATAATTGCAATATGAATGTCCAAGATACATATAGATTCACCAAATTTCTGATGAGATTAATTCGTGTCATGGTGTATATTTATAAATTGCCTCTACGTGATACCTAAATGTTACTTGTCGATGAAAAGGATGAAGGATGATGAGGTGCACGAAGATCTTTTCAACATCGGAGAATTATCAGGCATTTTAGAAAAAAACTGGAAGTCAATAATTGTCCGTGCAAAAACTGGGCCAGTTTTAAATAGGGTCCCCCCGAGGGTATTTAAAACTGGCCCAGTTTTTCTGCCTGTTGTATAACGTCCCAGTTTTTTTTGAATGGCTACGAAACGGGTTATGTGTACATAAAAAAACTGGCACGACTAAAAACTGGCGAAAAACTGGCCATTGACAGAACGGGTCTTAAGTAGAGTAGACCTGACATATTTGGTTGCCTGACATATTTGGTTTTCGGGATTTTGGGATCTGCCTAACTAGCTACGCGATAAACTTCAACAATTTTTTTCTCCATCAATTTTAGTTTCTCAGTACATGTCTGGGTACCTATCGATTCGTCTCAGTGAGATCTTTCCATTTCTGCAATAAAAATTGACTTCTATCAATCGCTGCTCCCAAATAATTGAAAATTCTCATCCGTACATACGATGAAGTACGTGTGATCTGTTGATCACTGTAAATTTAGAGTTGCCTTAATCCTTTTCTATGAAATGTAGAGAAGTGTGCCTATATCTTTGATATCTCTTTGATATACCATGCGATGATTCAATTAAATGCATAAATAAACTTCTACTTGTTCTCAACTAGGTAGTGGTTGCACACATACAGACATACACTAACGCATAACTCGCTCAAAATAGTGTGAGGTCATTGGTCAAAAGAACAAATTTTGGGCTATTTGATCAAATTGGGATTATCAAATCATGATCAGCCATCATCAACCCCATCATAATTTCAAGTAAAAGCTAATATCAAAGCTTTCTTTCATTTTGAAATGTTTTTGCATATATTTTAAACTTTGTTGGGTGGGTTTTAATAATTAGTGGAAAGGATCCAAAGTTCTTTGAGTTCGCAATAATTTTAGTCTTGTTTTGGAACCAAGGCAATCCACTCAATCACAGGACTATCTTCATCACCATCATTGCCAAAAGTAATTGTATTACTACCAGCTTTGAACTTCTTCAACTCAAGCGGAACAACATGGGTTGATCCTGTCCCGCCTTCACACCATGAATTATCACCAGTGGAGTAGAAATTAAAAGTCTTTGCGAATACATCATTGGGATCTACTGCATTTTTATTCACTTTCACTTTCAAATTGCGTGGCTCTTCCGAGATATACGAAACGTTAATAGCATAGTTACCATCCAATGGTACATTCACAGTGAAGGTTGCACTCCCTCCGAGTTTCATAAGTTTCACCATTTTCGTGTTTGTAACTTGACAGTCTAGGAGTGTTGCAGGTGAAGTTATTACGACAGAAATATCATCTGCGAATACCTTAGTGCCAGGATATTCGCAATTCACAGAACTATCACCAATACGTTTGTACGCTTCGCCGACCTGAGTAATTGTCCCGTCTTTGTATGTAAGATAGTGTGGCTTCAAGATGAAACAAGTATCCGTTAGTATTTCGTGGTGATATTGTGGTACTTTCTATAAATAAGTGTAGAATATTTAAATCAATATACGTACCTTCATCTTTGTATGCCACGTAGTCCACCATGCATAACGCTCGATTGTACTGATATTCTCCATAGCAACAAGAGAACCATCACCGTGTATGCTTTGACTTTGACCAGTGATGCGTTCACATTGCTCCTTTGCGTTTGCTTTTGGAGTTTCATACGAATTATCGAAGTTGAATGACGGGGATGTTCGTTCATTGAAACAACTTGTTTCTGTGATCCACAATGGCCTCGCAAGAACATAGTTCTCCCAATTTTCCACATTTCCAAGCCGTGCTTCTAATTCATTCACAAGTTTCTTGACAAGCCGAGAACCATTGCCACTGTACCAATTTGTCCAGAGGTCGTAGCGACAATCATAAGTATGAATTGCAAATTTTTCCATTGAAAAGATATCACATGGATTTTGAGCATCACCTTTTGCTTTGTAGCAATGATCCAAAAATTCTGCGAACCATGCTACACTTCCACCATGCAAAGTTGGGGAAACAATTTTCAAGCCGCTTGCTTTCGCAGCTGGTTGTAAATATTTAGCATAATAATATGCCATATGTTTGGGAGTCATTTTTGTGCTTGGATTGATATATTGCTCGTTCCAGCCCATTACATAGGTCATTGGGATACTGTTTGGACTGCTCTTTGCTTTGGATTCCTGGAGAATTGTAATTGCATCTTGCTGTGTGCAAACGGGGAAATCATCGTTGCGTTGAAGAACATACCCGTTCACGTCATAGTCTTCGTAGAAGCATCGTTTTGTTCCATCAGGATGATCTAGCCAGTTCTGAGCAAACATCGGGACAAATTCAATGCCATGTTGATCAATGAATTCCCGGTGAAAGGTTCCTTCGTACGGTTCTTGTTTGTAATTTGCATACCAAGAGATGAAACCTCCAAAATGACTCGCGCCCTTTTTAGCAGCATTCTTGTTCATAAGCAATCCCTTCTTCGGCAATACGGCAGCCTCATAGCAAGACAGTTTACATTTGTCTGCGATCAAAACTCCGTTATAGCTCTGCTGACAGTATGACTTTTGGCGTGATAATACATTATACATATCAGAATTGGAACTATCACTGATCCAAGAACACGTTTGCAATTCACCGTCAATTATGAATTGAAAATTTTCATCATCCAATGGTATTTCGTCTGATGAACATCTTCCACAACTCTTTTTGCATCTTAAAAGGGTATTTCCATTACAATACATGTTCCTTCGAAAAGCAATCAAAGGATTGTAGTGCAGGAACCAAGTGCAATCTGCTGTATTTCCATTGCTCAAGGTAAATTCATAAGACTCGTCGTCTATGCATGTGGTACCAAACAACTCGGTCGTTGGTGAGGGGGCACTTGAAGGAAATAAAGATAGTGTATTTGATGGAAGAAGAGTTGGAATTTTTGAAGGAATATGTGATATGCTTGGCTTCATGGAAGGTATCAGTGAGTTCGTAGGAGATGTCGTCGGCAAGTCAATTCTCGTTTTGACGCTTGGAATTGTAGATGGTGCCTCATTTGGGCGCTCCGAATGAGAAGAGCAATCTCCATTCACTTTCGTTACTTCCCTTGACCTAAATGCTCCTTCAGATCTGAACAACTCTATTCCATCGACAAACAATGTATAGTTGCCTTCTCCATAGCCGCAACAAATACCGTCGCCATAAGTATCTATGATTTCAAATGTATATGCCTGATCGCCTGCTATGCAATAAGAGTCATTGTGCTCAGTATTTCTACTTGCATATGAGCTTTGAAGGATCTCATCACCTTCACAAGTAGAGAGTGTCCATTTAGTCTCTTGAGGGTAATTATCAGTGACTAAATTGACCGAGAAACGAACTTCATCTGGAGCACATCGACAAACTACTTCACCGTTGAATGTCTCTTTACCATATGAGCAAGGCTGAGCTTGAAGCGGCTTTATTTCCATTAGAGTAAATCCACCAAACGGACTAGACGATGGCTCATTACTATTCTGTAATGACGGTGAGTTTGATGGAGTGAGTGACGGGAGCTTTGTATACTCATTTGAAGGAAGAGAGGTCGGAATAGATGACGGCAAGCCACTTTTATTTAACGATGGTGAGTTTGATAGGATGAGAGAAGGCATATGACTGCTGAATGAAGGTACCGATGTTTCATCAGTAACAAGACTTGCTACAGGACTAATACTTGGACTTGCCAATGATGCTGTACAATCTCCATTCACTTTCGTTACTTCGCTTGACCCAAATGTTCCTTCAGATCTGAAAACCTCTAGTCCCTCGACATACAATGCGTAGTTTCCTCCCCCATAGCCGCAACAAATACCGTCACCATAAGTATCTATGATTTCAAACGTATATGCCTGATCGCCTGCTAAGCAATAAGAGTCACTGTGCTCAGTATTTTTGCTTGCGTATGAGCCTTGAATCATCTCATCACCATCACACGTAGAAATTGTCCATTCAGTCTCTTGAGGGTAATTATCAGTGACTAAATTGATCGAGAAACGAACTTCATCTGGAGCACATCGACAAACTACTTCGCCGTTGATAATCTCTTTACCATATGAGCAAGGCTGAGCTTGAAGCGGCGTTGTTTCCGTGAAAGTAAATTGACCACCCGTCAATACAATAGTTAGCGATAGAGACGACAAAAGCTTCATCCTATTTCAATTACGACTTTCACCTACAGTTGTATCGTTCAATGATATATCGTTGCAAAATTTGTTTTGCCTCTTCTAAATATTATATTCAAAGATGTAAGTAGTTGAGAAGAAAACAGTTGAAGCATGAGGGGATGTTTTCATATTCTTTCATCAGCTATGCATTGAATTCAAATCAAAATTTCTCGCTGCTGTAAATGATCTTCTTTTCTCTTTTGATAAAAATATAAATATATGTCAACTTTTTGTAGCTTGTATTTTTGCTTTGTAGTTTGTAGTGTATCTGTCGTATGATAACCCGAGGAAAAGTGAAAGAAAAGAAATTCTGAACATTTTGGCGAGGGAGTTCATTTACAAGAATGAGATTGTACCGGTACTGAAATATCTCAAAAAAATGCTAAAAATGGATTTTAATAATAATGGCATTTTAGCTAAACTTGTAGAAATTTTAAAAACTAATGAGCTAATCCTTACTTTGGCACAGTTGAAGACCATTTTGCCTCCTTCCCCTTTCTTCCTCTTTTCTTTTTCATATCTATTCAATCATTTTTTCTAGCATTGCGCAATGATGATTTCACTGCATCTATTTCTGTCAGTACTCTAGATCTTTTGAATTGTATCCTCACTAGAAACTGTATTACTAGAGAGACTTTACTAGATCTCAAGAATTAGGGTTCAGACAGAGGAGTGGCGGCGATTCATACCGGGGATACGAATGTACAAAGGAAAGAGAACTTATTTTTACAACGGAGAGGTTCTTTACGATAGAATTACTAGAGAGTACCTTATCTATGATCGAGAAGAGAAAGATTCGTGGGAAGTCATCATCGTTTACCAGGAGTGGAGGTGATTCCTGATGGAAATTTTCTAGCTTGTTCAAATATTGAGACTGTCATCATGGCTGATTCAGTTATTACAATTGAATCAGGAGCTTTCATGCATTGCAAAAGTCTAGTATATGTGAAATTATCAAGGAATCTCCAGTACATTGTCAGAGATACATTCTTTAACTGCATCAGTCTGGTTTCATTGTTTATTCCGTCATCTTGTAGAGGTATTGGTTATGCGGCATTTGAACGTTGTCCAAAGTTGATCATGCTGAGTGTACCGCAACACACCGTTCTTGAAGAAGATGTAATCGTAGGGACTGCACTAATTGAAAAGTCTCCTTTTGAGAAACTACCAAATGGAACATATCCAGTATATGATGATATTAATGGTTGGATCAAAAGTATCAACAATGGAAGAAACTGCACTCTTCATCGTATTTGCTGTTCGACCTACGAAAACGAAGCATTACCAATTTCAGAAGCCATCTATGAAGTAGTCAGAGAACAGGGACCACAAATGTTGCAAGCTGAAAACAAGATTGGGATCACGCCTTTGCAATATTTGGCAGAGAATCCTTATTTGGAGAATATCGATGAGATGAAAATGTTGAGAAGATATATGCTAGAAATGATTAGGAGGTAGTTTCAGGTATGTAGTTTCATAATTAGAAGCTTTTATTTAGCAATGTAATGTGGAATTAAGATGCATGGCCAACGCAATGATGACTGTTGATATAAACCTTTTTCGAGGCAAATGAATCATTCCAATAAAACTGAATGTCAGCAAGCAAAATGAGATATGAAAATATTTGTTTTTGTGTATATAGATACCACGATCAGAGAGGAAAACAAGGGGAAAGGTTTCTTGAATCTCAAAGAATTGGACTTTGCCTTGATAGAACTACAATAAAATGAAAATGTTGGAACATTTCAAAATGATTGAAAAGAGTTTGGAAACTTCATACTCCTATACTCCAACTATCATTTCGACATTTCAACCCGTAGAAGCTGATTTCTAGTTACACCCTACAAATTCTAAAACCTAAATTTTAATAATTAGTGGAAAGGATCCAAAGTTCTTTGAGTTCGCAATAATTTTAGTCTTGTTTTGGAACCAAGGCAATCCACTCAATCACAGGACTATCTTCATCACCATCATTGCCAAAAGTAATTGTATTACTACCAGCTTTGAACTTCTTCAACTCAAGCGGAACAACATGGGTTGATCCTGTCCCGCCTTCACACCATGAATTATCACCAGTGGAGTAGAAATTAAAAGTCTTTGCGAATACATCATTGGGATCTACTGCATTTTTATTCACTTTCACTTTCAAATTGCGTGGCTCTTCCGAGATATACGAAACGTTAATAGCATAGTTACCATCCAATGGTACATTCACAGTGAAGGTTGCACTCCCTCCGAGTTTCATAAGTTTCACCATTTTCGTGTTTGTAACTTGACAGTCTAGGAGTGTTGCAGGTGAAGTTATTACGACAGAAATATCATCTGCGAATACCTTAGTGCCAGGATATTCGCAATTCACAGAACTATCACCAATACGTTTGTACGCTTCGCCGACCTGAGTAATTGTCCCGTCTTTGTATGTAAGATAGTGTGGCTTCAAGATGAAACAAGTATCCGTTAGTATTTCGTGGTGATATTGTGGTACTTTCTATAAATAAGTGTAGAATATTTAAATCAATATACGTACCTTCATCTTTGTATGCCACGTAGTCCACCATGCATAACGCTCGATTGTACTGATATTCTCCATAGCAACAAGAGAACCATCACCGTGTATGCTTTGACTTTGACCAGTGATGCGTTCACATTGCTCCTTTGCGTTTGCTTTTGGAGTTTCATACGAATTATCGAAGTTGAATGACGGGGATGTTCGTTCATTGAAACAACTTGTTTCTGTGATCCACAATGGCCTCGCAAGAACATAGTTCTCCCAATTTTCCACATTTCCAAGCCGTGCTTCTAATTCATTCACAAGTTTCTTGACAAGCCGAGAACCATTGCCACTGTACCAATTTGTCCAGAGGTCGTAGCGACAATCATAAGTATGAATTGCAAATTTTTCCATTGAAAAGATATCACATGGATTTTGAGCATCACCTTTTGCTTTGTAGCAATGATCCAAAAATTCTGCGAACCATGCTACACTTCCACCATGCAAAGTTGGGGAAACAATTTTCAAGCCGCTTGCTTTCGCAGCTGGTTGTAAATATTTAGCATAATAATATGCCATATGTTTGGGAGTCATTTTTGTGCTTGGATTGATATATTGCTCGTTCCAGCCCATTACATAGGTCATTGGGATACTGTTTGGACTGCTCTTTGCTTTGGATTCCTGGAGAATTGTAATTGCATCTTGCTGTGTGCAAACGGGGAAATCATCGTTGCGTTGAAGAACATACCCGTTCACGTCATAGTCTTCGTAGAAGCATCGTTTTGTTCCATCAGGATGATCTAGCCAGTTCTGAGCAAACATCGGGACAAATTCAATGCCATGTTGATCAATGAATTCCCGGTGAAAGGTTCCTTCGTACGGTTCTTGTTTGTAATTTGCATACCAAGAGATGAAACCTCCAAAATGACTCGCGCCCTTTTTAGCAGCATTCTTGTTCATAAGCAATCCCTTCTTCGGCAATACGGCAGCCTCATAGCAAGACAGTTTACATTTGTCTGCGATCAAAACTCCGTTATAGCTCTGCTGACAGTATGACTTTTGGCGTGATAATACATTATACATATCAGAATTGGAACTATCACTGATCCAAGAACACGTTTGCAATTCACCGTCAATTATGAATTGAAAATTTTCATCATCCAATGGTATTTCGTCTGATGAACATCTTCCACAACTCTTTTTGCATCTTAAAAGGGTATTTCCATTACAATACATGTTCCTTCGAAAAGCAATCAAAGGATTGTAGTGCAGGAACCAAGTGCAATCTGCTGTATTTCCATTGCTCAAGGTAAATTCATAAGACTCGTCGTCTATGCATGTGGTACCAAACAACTCGGTCGTTGGTGAGGGGGCACTTGAAGGAAATAAAGATAGTGTATTTGATGGAAGAAGAGTTGGAATTTTTGAAGGAATATGTGATATGCTTGGCTTCATGGAAGGTATCAGTGAGTTCGTAGGAGATGTCGTCGGCAAGTCAATTCTCGTTTTGACGCTTGGAATTGTAGATGGTGCCTCATTTGGGCGCTCCGAATGAGAAGAGCAATCTCCATTCACTTTCGTTACTTCCCTTGACCTAAATGCTCCTTCAGATCTGAACAACTCTATTCCATCGACAAACAATGTATAGTTGCCTTCTCCATAGCCGCAACAAATACCGTCGCCATAAGTATCTATGATTTCAAACGTATATGCCTGATCGCCTGCTATGCAATAAGAGTCATTGTGCTCAGTATTTCTACTTGCATATGAGCTTTGAAGGATCTCATCACCTTCACAAGTAGAGAGTGTCCATTTAGTCTCTTGAGGGTAATTATCAGTGACTAAATTGACCGAGAAACGAACTTCATCTGGAGCACATCGACAAACTACTTCACCGTTGAATGTCTCTTTACCATATGAGCAAGGCTGAGCTTGAAGCGGCTTTATTTCCATTAGAGTAAATCCACCAAACGGACTAGACGATGGCTCATTACTATTCTGTAATGACGGTGAGTTTGATGGAGTGAGTGACGGGAGCTTTGTATACTCATTTGAAGGAAGAGAGGTCGGAATAGATGACGGCAAGCCACTTTTATTTAACGATGGTGAGTTTGATAGGATGAGAGAAGGCATATGACTGCTGAATGAAGGTACCGATGTTTCATCAGTAACAAGACTTGCTACAGGACTAATACTTGGACTTGCCAATGATGCTGTACAATCTCCATTCACTTTCGTTACTTCGCTTGACCCAAATGTTCCTTCAGATCTGAAAACCTCTAGTCCCTCGACATACAATGCGTAGTTTCCTCCCCCATAGCCGCAACAAATACCGTCACCATAAGTATCTATGATTTCAAACGTATATGCCTGATCGCCTGCTAAGCAATAAGAGTCACTGTGCTCAGTATTTTTGCTTGCGTATGAGCCTTGAATCATCTCATCACCATCACACGTAGAAATTGTCCATTCAGTCTCTTGAGGGTAATTATCAGTGACTAAATTGATCGAGAAACGAACTTCATCTGGAGCACATCGACAAACTACTTCGCCGTTGATAATCTCTTTACCATATGAGCAAGGCTGAGCTTGAAGCGGCGTTGTTTCCGTGAAAGTAAATTGACCACCCGTCAATACAATAGTTAGCGATAGAGACGACAAAAGCTTCATCCTATTTCAATTACGACTTTCACCTACAGTTGTATCGTTCAATGATATATCGTTGCAAAATTTGTTTTGCCTCTTCTAAATATTATATTCAAAGATGTAAGTAGTTGAGAAGAAAACAGTTGAAGCATGAGGGGATGTTTTCATATTCTTTCATCAGCTATGCATTGAATTCAAATCAAAATTTCTCGCTGCTGTAAATGATCTTCTTTTCTCTTTTGATAAAAATATAAATATATGTCAACTTTTTGTAGCTTGTATTTTTGCTTTGTAGTTTGTAGTGTATCTGTCGTATGATAACCCGAGGAAAAGTGAAAGAAAAGAAATTCTGAACATTTTGGCGAGGGAGTTCATTTACAAGAATGAGATTGTACCGGTACTGAAATATCTCAAAAAAATGCTAAAAATGGATTTTAATAATGGCATTTTAGCTAAACTTGTAGAAATTTTAAAAACTAATGAGCTAATCCTTACTTTGGCACAGTTGAAGACCATTTTGCCTCCTTCCCCTTTCTTCCTCTTTTCTTTTTCATATCTATTCAATCATTTTTTCTAGCATTGCGCAATGATGATTTCACTGCATCTATTTCTGTCAGTACTCTAGATCTTTTGAATTGTATCCTCACTAGAAACTGTATTACTAGAGAGACTTTACTAGATCTCAAGAATTAGGGTTCAGACAGAGGAGTGGCGGCGATTCATACCGGGGATACGAATGTATCAAGGAAAGATCACACCTCTAAAATATTTGTCAGAGAATCCTTATTTGGAGAATATTGATGAGATGAAAATGTTGAGAAGATATATGCTAGAAATGATGGGGTAAATGTAGTTTAGTTCATAGTTGCATAATTTAGAAGCTATAATTTATCAACAATCTAGTAGATGGACTAAGAGTATAATGCAATTTGATTTTGGACCTTCTGCGCTTCGTATCTAGATTGGTTGTTTCTTGAAAACAAATGATTTCATTGCAATTGGCACATTGTCTCTTCTTTCATTCGTTCCGTAGAATTATGCTCGAAATTGCGAACGCGTGCGACTCTCATTACTTATCGTCGTATCAATGTTCTATAAGATCAATGTTCTGTGAGTTTCATACTTTATGATCTATAAGCTTACTTTTCCATGTTGCTGAGAGAAAAGTTGGTAACTAATACTTGCTGCTTATTATAAACTAAATATCAATAATGACAAATTTAAATAGCCATGTAGTTACATACTGATTCCCAAGATTTCACGTGTTCTTCCCTCCATACGCATTTGTTTGTTCGAGAACGATTAATGTAATGCACGACAGTATTACAAAACGAAGTTCATTCTTTCGAATGAGCAAGCGATAGGAATGAGGCTTCGAGAATTATGGCTTGCTTTTATTCACCAAAAGACTCGATAGTCAATGGCTTCCCAAATACATCCTTGGGATCATACTTTGCTCTGATCTTTGTCAGATCCTTCCACCTGTCATTGAAAAAGTATGATCTCCATTTCTTCATTCCTGGAGGGTTCAAGTAGGCATAGTATCTTTGGGCTGGAACTCCTTCTTTGATTAGAAGCTCCAAGAAGGACTTCGCCGCTGCATCGGAACTATATTGTACCTGGAAAGCAGCGTTTCTCCATGGGTAGGCAGTTGTATCTGATCGGACTTTTAGGGCAGCACCATGTTGCAAGTGACTTGAAGTTTCAGGGTGATTCTGGAGGATTTTGGCAAAAAGTTTGTCATCTAGTCTTGGCCACATACTTGCTCCTGCTATTGATAGAGAATTTTCCTGAATTAATTGAACCACCCCTGATACAGTTGCGTTAAAACTACCTCGAGTTGCATCTACAAATTCAAGACTAGGACCATGAGAGTTCATAAAACTTGAAGGGTCTCCAGCCTTTTCCATCATTGCATCAATGACAAGTTTATTACAAAGCTTTGGTTTCCGAAGAGGAATGCCTAATTTCTGAATATCATCTTCGCATTGGTCGTCAGCAATGCCAAGATCCTTGCAGAAGTTCCCGCTGGTATTAGACCATTCAAATGATCCGTAGTTAAATAAACCTTCAGTACACATAAAATTAAGCTCAACCTCAGCATAGGTATTGAATTCATATGCACTACTGACCATACCATTCTCAAATTGGGGGCAAGACTGATCAGAAGTACAAAGAACCTCATAATTTTCACTGAGAATAGCATTCCCATAGCCTGTGAAGGGTCTTGGTTCAACAGTAAATATTTCATCATCGAGGAGTCCAGTGGCTTGTAAATCTTCCATAGCTTCTCTCCAGCTCCCTAGATATACAAAAGGCATAGCGACATACCCTGGTCCCCATGCAAAGGCACCGCCAAATTTGCCTGTGATGAGCGGATCTGCATCATAGAGCCACTCCTGGATATGCTTTGCAGCCTTGTCAACATCTTTTGTATTCATTGCGAGATAGAGAAGTGTGTATTTTTTACCATTTTCTTCCTCATACTTTTGCTCCGGAGCTTGCACAATCTTGTACGTCAGATGAGTAACACTAGTGAATACAGATAAAAAGTCAGAAAATTCCTTTGGGACTAACGTTTCGTACAAGAAAGAAAGCTCGTACTTACATTCCATTACCTCCTCCTCCTCCACGACTTGCCCAATACAAATCAGCATTCTCTTCCTCAGAAGCTTTCACAACTGTACCATCATACAAAACCAACTCAAACTTCTTCACAATATCTACTCCATATCCTACATACGGAGAAATATCACCAGCTCCTCCACCTAAAACGTAACCTGTAATACCCACAGATGGACAAGATCCAATGAGAGTCATACCATCGTTGTCACCAAAATGCTCATGTCCAGCAGCCAGCATGATGGCATTGGTACATCCAGCTTGAGCCTTGATGGTACCAATGTATTTACTGCCTTCCAAGATATGAGGGCCCTGATCAGTCTTTGTCTACTACAAACTCATCAGGTTTGCATGTACGGCCCATATCGATGACAACATATCCATCCATCGTAGCAAGTCCTTGAAAGGAATGGTTACCTCCTCTTGCCGATACTTTATACCCATTATCGACAGCACACTTTAGAGCATGTTGTACTTCTTCGACATCTTCTACATATACAACAGCTGCTGGGTATCGTGAAACACCATATGGCGTATGTCTCGCGAGATTGTAGCCATCTCCATCATCAGGGAAGTATAGGTTGGACAGATGATTGAAGTGTTCCTTCAAGCAGCTCTTCATTCCACCTAGAGAGATTTGTTTGGCTTCACAATAGTCTACACCACACTCTCTTTTAGAAGAAGAAGAAGAAGTCATGTCGTCGCTTTTTTTCCCTTTGTAAGACCAGTCCTAATATAGGCATTTCAAAAAATTGATATACTTCAAAGAAAAATATAAAAGCTTTGCATCTGAAATACTTAGAGTACTCACCTTCTTTTTCAATCCTCTAGCCCGGAGAGACCCAGTACTGTGGAGCTCATCTCCGAGAACATCTTCCGATGAAAGATCTACATTGATATCTTCGCGAGCGCCAAGTGAATCTTCTTTGGCGTATCCTCCTGAAGCACCACAGTGGGCTCCAATTGTAAGCAAAAACACAACAGACGAAAGTTTCATATTGCAAGGTTCTGTTGAAAAAGCTCTGGGATAGATTTGAATAGATGTGGTGCAATCAAGCGATGCAATATTATTTGTTCTCCTTTTTATGAAAAGATATGTTCTTTGGGATTTTCAGGCACAAAACCTTCTCCAAAAACATATCTTTCTACTGCAACAAGTGATGTTTTGACGTCTCATGTACATTTGGGTTCGCGCTGTACGTATTGGGTGGTATAAAACCTTGACTGTTGCAATTTGACTAAGCTCATTCTGATGGAATCAATCAGTTGGAAAAGTAAGTTGTTGTCGTCACAGCCACCTCAAAAAAAGCTTGTGAGATATCTGGATGCAAGTTCTTTGTATTTTTGAAAATAAGTGTATTATTTCCTGGTGAAAAAGAATGGATTTTGACAGTATTTCAAGTGTCTTCTTGCACTGTTGCATTTTGACTAGAAACTGGAGCGTTGGACTTGTCTTTTTTTCAGAAAAAAGAGGTCGGGTAAAGCAGGTAAACAGTGGTTAAAGATACAATCTTGACACGTCAATGAGGCCATTTCCAAAAGACAACATGCAACACTACAGTACTCAGCAAAGATCACATGTAGATGTTGCATCATTCATTTTCCACATCACACATCACATAGGACATCATCACATTGAAGAAGTGCAGCTTTCTTTGAAAAGAGGAAATGCTGTAGCTATGCATGTTGAATAATCACTAGTCAGTCGTCCATATCATTAAAGTAGAAGAAATGAAAAGAAAAATGAGAGGCTACCTTCCAGCAAGAGCAGCAAGAATCCTTTTCCTATTCACAGTGATTGCTTCCAATGGCACTCAAGCATTCATCTCGTCGTCCCAATCATATCAAAGGCCAATAACTAACAGATATGAAAGCAGCTCAAATCTATCATCATCGACAAACTTATCATCGTCACTCAATGATATCAAAGCAGCAGTCATTGTTCCCGGCTTTCTCACCGGAGCAGATGAGATGCAGCCACTTGTAGATGCACTTCAAAAGAGAGGTATACCGAGTATAGCCGTACCATTCCCAAATAATCATTGGATACCTTGTTTAGGAGGTCGATCTGCTCGTCCTATTTTGGAACGAATTGATTATACTGTACGGCACTTGGCATATCACAATGGAGATGTCACAAAAGTACCAAAAGAGATTAAATACAGTTGGATAGATTGTGCACTTGATTTCAATGATAACCCCGGTGGTGTATTAGAAGTAGGAGGATCGTCCGAGGTTGATTTGTTTCCTCAGAATGTCAATCCGAGAGGAGAGTTCTTATCAGAATCTATACCAGATCGTAAAGATGCAAAGGGTAGGATTGCATTGATTGGACATTCTGCTGGTGGATGGATTTCTCGAGTGTATTTGTCGAATAGAAATTATGGTGGAAGAAGTTACAATGGATCGGAGTTGGTACATAGCTTGGTGACACTTGGATCACCAAATGCAAATGCTCCTGGTGCTGCATTCAAGAGTATTGAGTGGATCAATCGTGAAGAGATTCCGGATAATGTACGTGCATTGGCAGTTGCTGGTAAAGGATTCCAAGGGGATAAATGTGGAACTTTTACAAAGAACGCGTATAGTTTCTGTTGCAGTGAAGGCAGTGATGGAAGTCAATACGATGGTGATGGTGTGACGCCTGTGTTTAGTGCTTTGGCTATGGAGGGAAAGAATTGTGACAAGCTTGTATTAGAAGGGGATATTTTGCACTTTTCGTTTGGAGATACTTTTGGAGGAGACTTGTTTACAGGGGATTTGGCAAGAATGCAAAGAGAAAGGAATTTATCTTGGTATGCAAGTGATGAAGCGATTGAGCAATGGGTGGGTTGGTTGTGAGTAGGGTGATATATTTATAGCGTATATATGATATTTCTGTTCCAAATGACCGAACTGAGGGCATTGGTTGATTTAGCTCTTTGATGTAGCGAACTGTGATTCTAATCATTTTTTGGTCCTCTAAATTCTTTCATTGTATTACCACCTTACTTTTCTTTAGTGTATGGAAAGAATATCTGTCATCATGCACCAACTTTTGAAGAACATAGACCACGGACGCATTCTATCTAGACTTGGAGTAACGATTTATAATACAAAGGACAGTCTGAACGTTGCTCTAGCAAATATAGGAGACTCTCATGTAAAAGGAGTCATCTCTCAAGGTATTGAAATGTAATCAGTTGGGAAAGAAGAGAAATAAAATTTGACGAAGCCAAATCTTAATGGAGAACACTTAGACTTCTCTTGCATACTATTTCATCCATAGTATGAGAAAGACCCAATGGTCGACTGCCTTTAAAAATGATTCCTCAAATAACATACACAGAATGGAAAAAAAGGTAAAACTACTCATAATACATTCTGCAAATATGACTGATAAAACATGCAATTATTATGTATTTGAGACAGCGTTGAGGTATTAAAGTTCAAGCCTCCATATGTATTTGCCTGTTCGAGTAACTACCATGTAACAACACATACCTCAACGCAAGTTCATTCTTTCGTTTGAGACTTCGAGAGTTTCGTCTTCCTTCTATTCACCTAAAGACTCAATTGTCAATGGCTTCCCGAAAACATCCTTCGGATCATACTTTGCTCTGATCTTTGCAAGATCTTTCCACTTGTCATCGAAAAAGAATGATCTCCATTTCTTCATTCCTTGAGGGTTCAAGTAGGCATAGTATCCCTGTAGTGGATATCCTTCTTTGAGTAGAAGTTCCATGTATGACTTTGCACTTTCACTAGAGCTGTATCCCAACATGAATGCACCATTTCTCCAGGGATAGGCAGTTGCATCTGGGTCAACTTTAAGTGCAGCGGCATGTTGCAAGTGGTCGAGTCGTTCAGGGTAATCCTTGAGGATTTTAGTAAAAAGTTTGTCATCTAGTCTTGGTAAAATACTTGCTCCTGGTAAACTATTTTTGGACACTAAATAGTCTAAAGCCATCGATACTGTTGTATTCTCTGGTGTAGTTGGAAGACTCAATAAGTGATCAATGAATTCCTGACTAGGACCATGTGAGTTCATGAAACTTGAAGGATCTCCAGCCTTTTCCATCATTGCATCAATCACGACCTTGTTACAAACTTTTGGTGTTCTGACGGGAAAACCTTTCCATTCAACGGCGTCTTCACATTCCTCGTCGTCAATGCCTAAATCTTTGCAAAAATCACCACTATAGCTTGAAGCAGTCCAGGACCAATCTCTAAACAGACCGCCTTTGCAGATATGAAAAATTTCGGCTTCCGCATAGGAATTGAATTCATATGCACTACTGAGAGAACCTTCCAATTGTGGACAAGGCTTACCAAAGTTGCAAAGTACTTCGTAGTTTTCACTGAGAATAGTAGAAGATAAGTCCGGGGAACCAGGAAATACAGTAAAGATTTCATCATCAAGAAGTCCGGTAGTTTTCAAGTCTTCCACAGCTTCTCTCCAACTGCCAAGGTAGATGAAATTAAAGGAAATGTCGACAGGACCACCCCATCCAAAGCCACCACCGAACTTTCCTGTGATAAGAGGATCCGCATCATAAAACCACTCCATGATACGCTTGGCAGCCTTGCCAATATCTTTGATATCCATGAAAAGATAAAACAATGTGAATTTCCTACCCTTGTCTTCCTCATACTTTTGCTTGGGTGCTTGCACAATCTTGTACGTCAGATGAGTGACGCTTTTAGATACATCGTTGGTAAGACCTGTATGATCAAAATTCAAAGTAATCTCATTATCGACAAACAGTTTAGTACTTACATTCCATTCCCTCCTCCTCCTCCACGACTTGCCCAATACAAATCTGCATTCTCTTCCTCAGATGCCTTCACAACTGTACCATCGTACAAAACCAACTCAAACTCCTTCACAATATCTACTCCATATCCTACATAAGGAGATATATCACCACCACCACCTCCCAAAACGAAACCAGTAATGCCCACAGAAGGACAAGATCCAATCAGAGTCATACCTGCATCTTCGCCGAAATGCTCATGTCCAGCAGCCAACATGATGGCATTGGTGCATCCAGCTTGCGCCTTGATTGTACCAATGTATTTACTGCCTTCCAAGATATGAGGTCCCTGGTCAGTCTTGTCTACCACAAACTCGTCAGGTTTGCAAGTACGGCCCATATCGATCACGACATATCCATCCATCGTAGCCATACCCTGATAGGAGTGGTTACCTCCTCTTGCCGATACTTTGTATCCGTTATCGACGGCACACTTTAGAGCATGTTGTACTTCTTCGACATTCTCTACATACACTATAGCTGCTGGGTATCGCGAAGCGCCGGATGCTGTGATTCTAGCTAGATAGTAGTCATCTCCATCATCGGGAAAGTATAGATTGGATAGATGATCAAAGTGTTCCTTCAAGCAAGTCTTCATTCCCCCGAGAGAGATTTGTTTGGCTTCACAATAGTCCACACCGCACTCTCCTTTCGAAGAAGAAGAAGTCATGTCGTCGCCTTTCTTTCCTTTGTACGACCATTCCTAATGAGGCACATCAAAGAATTAGCAAGATGCATAGATAATATAAGTGCTTTCAATATTAAATATATATCACACTTACCTTCTTTTTCAATCCTCTAGCCCGAAGAGACCCATTGTTGAGATCATCTCCGAGAACATCCTCTGCTGATGCAAGATCGACATGATCTTCTCTAGTGTCGAGTGATTCTTTGGCGTATCCTCCTGGAGCACAACATAGGACTCCATAAGTAAACAATAATGCGACAGATGGAAGTTTCATCTTACAAGATTGTGTTGAAAAGCTTTGGGATAGATTTGAATAGATGTGGTGCGATATTACGAGTTCTCCTTTTTATGAATAGATATGTTCTTTGGGATTTTAAGGCACAAAAAGTTCTCCAAACCATATCTTTCTACTGCAACTAGTGATATTCTGACGTCTCCTTCCAGAGTTGGAGTTCGCGCTGTACGTATTGTGTGGTACAAAATCGCGACTGTTGCAATTTGACTAAGCTCATACTGATGGAATCAATCAGTCGGAGAAGTAAGTTATCGTCGTCACACCCATATGGAAATAGCTGATTAGAGGTTTGACTATGAGTACTTTGTATCATTGAACATGTGTGTAATGTTTACTGTTGAAAGAAGCTTAATTTCGGCAGCATTTCAAGTGTCTTCTTGCACTGTTGTATTTTGACTAAGAAACTGCGAGCGTTGGACTTTCTTTTTCCAAAAAATGGGATAGGTCTAAAGACGTTAATCAGTGGTTAAAAGAGATGTCAATGTCAACACATCACAAATTCCGATCCAAAACGAATTTGAATTGTATTAGAACTACGTAAATATATCTAACTAGACTACGATCGAGTATCAAAATGTGTTCATAGATTTAATATTTCCATTCTAAAGAGAGCAAAGACTTTGGCTTTTTTCATCTTTGCTACGAAATTTGGAGCTGCGTGATTAGTTCACTCACCTCATCCACCGACCAATTCGGGTCTCACTTTGCGTGTGTTCTCCTGCTTGCCGTGCCATGCCTTCTCTTTATCATCCACCATTCCACCTTTTAGTCGGAATTCTTTCCTCATCATTGATTACCTTCATTCAAAAGGCAATTTAAAACCAAAACTTTTCAACTGAATCGAATCTACTAATCATAACTCGAGATGAATGCAATAGCAATAGAGATTGTATGAGGCTTGAGCCATCATCATCACAATCATACACACAACAAGTATGACCAAGCAGTGGACCATGAACCACCGCAAGATGAAGACACACCAACTATTTTCAAAATTCTAGCTGTATTATGGATGATTTTCATGGCTGCTATTTGTTACAAAGCTGATCAGAGAGAGCAAGAAGAGAATGCATGAATTGAACGACGATGACAGAGACGGCTTGCGAGAAGATTGAAAGAGAAGAAATTGGACCCGAAACGAAGGGAACCTGTTGTGGCTGCTGCCATGAAGACCAATGTACGTTTTTCATATTTTAATTGAATTTCTAAGCTATGCTATTGTTGTCAGTGGAAAAAGTCGTGTTGAGTCTTTGTTTGAATCAATCAAGTTTGAAAATTTTCAAATTTACAAGGATGAACGAGAAAGAGAACCCTATGATGAATCTTTTTGCATCCTACTGCATTTGACGCTGACATCTATGTTGCTCACTATGAATACTACTTTTTATAGGAAATGACTGACAGTTCCTTTCTCATGGATGCCAATACTGATATCACGGAAGAAAATGAAGATTTGATGCGTACCATTTGTCTAGACCCGTTCGAAATTGGGGATGAAATTACATCTCACGGCATTTACGATGTCTGCATTGTTTTCATAAGGATTGGTGAGTTTCATAGTACTGCGTATATCTCTATGATTTATTACTATCTATCCTTTTGACTCATTAACATCTCATTCTTGTCATATCTCATTCTTTTCAAAAATTGTACCATAGTGTCATTCCATGGATGATGCTGAATGATGATTGCCCCATGTGTAGAACTCGACTGATTGACGATGATGGAAAGTCAAGAACATTAAGTGAAGAATTCTTTGATGATGATGATGAAGAAGATGATCAGATGCAACGATTCCAAATTGTGAATGGACTTATTCGTTTCATTCAAGGAAATAGTCCTGGGTCTCCACTTCGAACTGTTTCCAGTGGTAGCTTGGAATTGCAAGAGATGGATTCCACGGGGCATTCGTCTTCTACAGATACTTGGGTAAATAGTGGTTATTGATACAATCCTGACACGTCAAATTGAGGCCCTTTTGTCTAATTCACATTTCTTTCACACAGCGGCCATTTTCATTTCTTCGTACCATTATATCTTTTCAATCATTTTGCAATACGCTTTTCAATTTCCATTTTCATGTCTATTTCTATCAACACTCTAGTTAGAGTAGATATTTTGAATTGCATCCTTCTTACAAACTGGAGAGTCTTCACTAGATCTCAGGTATGAGGGTGCAGACGGAAGAGTGGCAGCGGTTCATTCCCGGAATAAGAATGTACGAAGGAAAGAAAACTCTCTTTTACAACGGAGAGATTCTATACCATGTAGATAATGATGAGCCTCTCATTTACAATTGGGAAGAGAGAGAATCTTGGGAGGTGATTATTGTATTACCAGGAGTTGAAGAGATTCCTGAAGATTGTTTGAGAGAGTGTGAACAAATTGACACTGTCATCATGTCAGATTCTGTTATTAGGATTGAAGGCTGGGCTTTCTGAGGTTGTGGTAGCGTCTCATATGTTAGACTCTCAAGGAATCTTGAATTCATTGGACAACAGACATTTTGTTCCTGTGGCAATCTGATTTCAATGTTTATTCCACCATCATGTAGAGAAATTGGTAGAGAGGCATTTAAAGACTGTCCAAAGTTGATCATATTGAGTGTACATCCAAATACTATTCTTGAAGAAGACGTAATCCTAGGGACTGCATTAATTGATAAGTCTCCATTTGAGAAACTGCCAAACGGAAGGTATCCAGTATATGATGACGTTAATGGTTGGATCAAAAGTATCAACAACTGAAGAAACTGCGCTCTTCATCGCATCTGCTGCTCAACATATGAAAATAAAACATTGCCTATCTCAGAAGCCATATATGATGTAGTCAGAGAACAGGGACCGCAAATGTTGCAAGCAGAAAACAAGATTGGAATCACGCCTCTGCAATATTTGGCAGAGAATCCATATTTGGAGAATATCGATGAGATGAAAATGTTGAGAAGATATATATATGCTAGAAATGATGGGGTAAATGTAGTTTAGTTCATAGTTTGATAAACTATAATGACCATTTGGTCTTCGACCTCAGCCTTGTCATTTCTTCATTTTTATGCTTTGTATCTAGGAGGTCACTCTACGTATACTGTTTCTTCAAAAGGAAAAAAATAATACTGTAATGTCAAAATTATACAATTTCAACATTTGACGAGAAGATTGGAGCATAACTTATTTGTGTTCTTTAACGTGATAGTGTTTTTAATACTATTCTATATGTAAGTTAGCTTGTAGATACTCGGACACGATTCGTTTCAAACGTTCAGTCAATTTTATGGTGTTAAAGGACACTTCATCTCTCTGATTATCTTGCAAAGGGAAGGACCAAATAAGATGCATAAAATAATTTCCAAAGATGCATGTAATAATTGTACACTTCACCACTGTCTTCTGCATTCACATCTTTGGCTTCTTCTCTTACACTATATCCTGCAAAGAATGCCGACAATGCAACAATGGATCGACACATGCTTAATCCTGTGTTATTGGAAGAGAATGCTTCAATCGCCATTTTGGTAAATCCACTTCCTACTCCAATGAATAATATACTCAAAAGTCTTCTCATAGCTGTAAAAACGTTCTTTTGACCGATTTGGACTGTGAATGATCGAATGTTAAATTGAGCATCTCCCACTGCATCTGGCACGTCTTTCATCAATGCTATAATAGATTTAAGATTAGTCAAACCATGAACGCATCGACATATTATTATAATATTCTAAAATATATAACGTATCACTGCATCATGACTTACCAATGACTATACCAAACACTGCAAAAAACATACTCGAAAGAAAACATTTCATGTCATTCTGCAAACAAGCCAAAACACCCATAGGATTCCCATAAGCGGCACTCATGGCATGAGCAAAGAATCCAGCATTAATAACAGCACCTCTCACAGCTACAATACAAAAAGCAGCCAATAATGGAAATCTCTTGAGACGGAATGGCTTCATAGAATACATGGTACCTAATATCATTGATCCCCAAAGCGCCACATTCAACCCCTGCGAACCCAAAACAGGATGAGAAATTCCCAACAAAAGTGATGCAATTAATGATAGAGTCACAATGATATTGGCTGATTTAGGCGAAAGGTCTCCTGCTGCAATTGGCAATTTCGGTTTATTAATTTTGTCAATTTCCACATCGGTGATTTGATTCAAGCCTGTAATGTATAGATTCATCAATAGAGATGGTAGCATTGCGAATAAAGTTGATATAGCTGCTGCTTTTGTGAATGCTTGAGAATATGTTGGTGCAGCGAGAATGTGAAGTGCTGGAATGGCCAAGGCTGATCCAATGAGTGTATGTGGTCGCGTGAATCTCCAGAGGACTATCGGGAATGGAACCTTTTCTTTAGACGTTGATGTCGTATTGCTTGAAAACGTGTAATCGGATGCCATCTTTAGACTTGACTTGGAGTGAGATTTCAAAGGAGCAGGTGAATAGGATGATGTACTAAATCTCGTTTGTTGTGCCATAGGAATCTTTAGGTTGAGGGCGCTTCTTGACGTCATTTGGAAGCCATTGACGTTGGCTGCGCTCAGAGTGAGCACCGCAATGGCAAAGATACTTTTCATTTTAGTATATAAAATATATCTATTGCTTGTAGATAGCGTCAAAGTGTTTTGAATGCATCAAATGTACTTATTCACTATTCTCATTACAGTTTTGCCTGTTGTTTTTCTCGAAGATCGGAGATCGGAGGAGAGGAAAGGCTATGAGAGGCCTGCATGTACGTATGTATAGTATCTTTGTCAACTTGGGAGTGGGTCCCATCTTTGAAAGTGGAAACAAGCTTTGTTGTCATTGGACGTACCGTATGGTGAAAAGGAAGATTTGCACTACCTACAACCTATATGATGAAACTTATATTATTAGTTTTTAAATATCTACCCCATTAGTACGCACATCACATTTGTTGAAGGAATTCAATAACCTCAGTAAAATGAAACATTTCAGCAAATCGAAGACAGAAGTTTACATCAATCTCACGAATGGAATGATGGATAAAGCTCAAGATATCTGTGCGCTGCGCACTTATACAAGCCCCTAGAAATGGAAAGTAACAGAGAACATCATGCTTGAGCCATTGTGCGTCTTCGAGAAGAATCTTTACTAAATCCAAACTGATATTGTCGTCTAGTGCTCTACATACAAATTCAATCACATAGGAGTCGTAACCATTTTGTTTTTTCTCTTTCAACAAGCGCATTGCATCTATATTATGCTCGTGCTTCCATGCAGCATGAAATATATAATTTCTGACATTGACATCCTCATTTGCTACATCTACGAAATCTAGAAGGTACCTGAAAGTCTCAAGGTCTTTGCGCCTCAATGCACTTTCCACTGAGCTTGCATTGAACTTCACCCCCTTGTCCATCAAATACTGAATCATACTTACATCACATGCAGAAGATACGCAAACATGAGTTGGATAATTCATCATTTCATACACTACTTTCTCATCAGTAATGATTGACCTCATGATCTCAGTGCTACAGTTGGCAATTGCCAAATGTACACTCACCATAATCTCAAGTTTATTGCTTATTTCTGTAAAAATTTCAACTCTATCTTTTCTGAATATTGCTTTGAAGATCTCCTCACAAATAGTGTTGGAATCTACTATCTTGATAATATGACGATAGGTAGAGACTGATGAAATGATACTGTCCATTGATGTATTTCGACTACCTTGGTACAACTCTTCCACTGCAATTCTGAAGTCTCTACACACAGATGCCAAAAAGTAGTAATGACCTGAAGATCCAAGAAAGGAGAAGCAGTGACTTAAGACATGGGTAGGAAGTGGTGAACTTGAGCTTGTGGATCTATTCATTCTTTTCTATTTTATTCTTCTGGTGATTTATGACTGAAAGAGATTTATGGTTTTCAACAGGTGGTCTTTAAGAGAAATGATGGAAATGGACTTGATATTGCGAGCGACGTCTAATCAGCTGTACTAAATGTCAAGGGTCATTGACATCTCACCATCAACTATTCAGTCAGTTTGAGTCATCGCAAGAAGGCCTTTGATTACTCTTGTGTTCAGTTATCTAAGACTGTTGGAAAGAATGAAGAAATGTTTTGTAGTTTTTGCGCAGTTTCATCGCATACTCTGTAAATGTGCAACAACTTCGGGCAACTGTTCTGATTCTGCAAATATCAACCAACGGTCGATGTTGATTCTCTTGACGGATTCATGGATGTAACTCAAAATATCCGTACATTCACAGCTAATACAAGTACCAATTATTATTCCAAAGCTAAACTCGCTAATGTCGTGCCGACCTTCCAATATACACTTCATAATATCGATACCAGCTGCTGCTCGGTTGTGAAGTATATAGATTATTGCTCTAGAAAAGACAATTTCATCGTCAAAGTAGCCCTTTTGTTTCAGATATTTGATTGCATCTAAATGCATTTCATGGTCAATTGCTCGGAAACATAATTTTGAGTTGTTGTTCATTCCATCATGCTCAATCATATCTAGTAAACACTTGAACGTTTCAAGGTCTTTGCGTCTCAGAGAATGAAATACAGATGCAAAATGAAACACCACACCCTTTTCTACCAATTGATGAATCATATCTGGATCACAGGCAGCTACCATAGCTTGCACCAGATTTTTTATATCTTCAGTTTTTATTTCTCTCTTCATGTATTCAGGTGGTTCTTTACTCCTCAAGAGATGAATAATCTGCTCATTTGCAATGATTGACCTCATTATCTCCGTACTTTTGTATCGTACAGCATTCGTCACATCAGTAAAATCGCCTTCTAAAGGGCGATTAGGAGAATTAGGAAATAATTTCAATAAAACATCTTGGAATAGGTCTACTCTGTCATTTTGAAATACTGCTGTCACAACCTTCTTTGAAAGATGATTATTCTCTTCATTGACTGGCAAATTCAATAGTGCACGTAGATACAGAAGTCAGAATGCTATCCATTGACGTGTTGCGATCATCTCCATACAGCTCATCAACTGCTACCTTGAAGTCTTTACATACAGTTGCCAAGAAATAGTAATGACCTGATGAACCGAGAAAGGAGAAGCAGTTACCGAGGACTCCAGTAGGAAGTGATAATACTCCGCCTCCACTAAATTTCATTTGGATGTCTTTTGCCTCATTTTTCAATACAGCTAGTCTCTGCCTTTTCCTCTTAGGGAAATGTTCATCCACCATTATAGCTAATACCTTTGGCTTATTGTTCTATATGACTGGTGTAAACTAGGGAATTAATATTGAATACGATTGTGTAAGATAGTATCCAAAGCAGAAATCTCCAATGCTCCAATGCCCAATGCTGTACAGTAGATAGTTCAATAACCTATTCGAGTATGAAGCCTATCATAGATTTCAGTTTTAGCATTGGTTCTGGACAAAAAAATCTGCATATTGGCGGAAAGGAAGATTGGTACTACTAAATATTATCATACTACGTAAAGTATGCTTCTACTTAGAATTAAATCTATGAATTTAATGTTTTATATTGTTTGGGATATTTATGTTGCAAAGTTTCCATCAATTCCGTCAAGTTCAACCTTTCCGCAATTTGAAAACAGAAGTTTAAATTGATCTCATAAATGCAGTTATGAATACTGTATCACTCAAGATATATCCATACGCTCTTTTCTTACAAACTGATCTAGTAGCGTATAGAATTCCTATAATGTCGGAGCTATACAGCGTCTTCAGGAAGCCAAACTTATATCTCTCGTATATGGAAATGGACTTGGTATTGCGATTGACATATCATATCAGCAGTAACCATCTCACCATCAACTATTATAAGTCAATATGATTAATCACATCATGACATTGATTATTCTAGTTTTCAGAGTTATGAACGACACTGTTGGAAAGCATGAACGGTATTTGCAGAACCAAAATTTCGCATGTGTATTCTACACGCAATATCATCGCATACTTCGCAAATGTGCAACAACTTCCGTCAAATTTTGCCTTTCTGCAAAATGGATCCAAAGGTCGATATCGATTCTTTTGACTGATTCATGGATATAACTCAAAACATCCATACATTCAGAAAGAATACAAACAGAAATAATCATTTTGAAGCTCCTATCGATATTGTCACTCAAATCTTCTAATAAAGCCTTGACAATATTTTCGCCTGCTGCGGCTCGGGTGCGAATAGTATAGATAATTGTAGCAGTCAAGACAGCTTCATCGTCAAAGTAACCTTTTTGTTTCAAATATTTGATTGCATCGAAATGCATTTCATGTTCAAGAAGCGATCGGAAAATACTTACTACATCCCTGTTGTCCACTTCATCATGCCCCAAAATATCTAATAAACATTTGAATGTCTCCAGATCTTTACGACGAAGAGAATGGAAAATTGATGAAACATCAAACACTACGCCTTTTTCTACCAATTGATGAATCATCTGTGGATCACAGGCAGCTACTATAGCTTGCACAATAATTTTTATTTCTTTTGATGTTGCTTCTATCTGCATTCCTTCAGGCGGTTGGGAATTCTTCAAGAGGTAAATAATTTGTTCATTTGTAATTATTGACCTCATTATCTCCGTACTTTTGTATCGAATTGCATTTGTCATGAATAACATTGTAGTAAGATCATTTTTCAACAGTACATCTTGGTAGAGGTCTAGTCTATCATTTTCAAATACTGCTGTTATAACCTTTGGCAAAATCGACACACCATCAGGAACCAATTCATCTGACAAACTCATCACATGTGTACATGTAGATACCGAAGTCAGAATGCTATTCATTGATGTGTTGCGATCATCATCATACAACTCATCGACTGCTACCTTGAAGTCTTTGCACACTGATGCCAAGAAATAGTAATGACCCGAAGGACCGAGAAAGGAAAAGCAATTGCTAAGGACTCCACTTGGAAGTGTCAGGATTCCTCCACCAATTCTCGTATGAGTATCTTTTGCCTCCTCATTTTTTGATACTACAGCTAGTCGCTGCCTTTTGCTCGTAGGTATATGTTCATTCATGGTAGCTCTTTTTACGCTTGATCTCTATGAAAGGCTGTATATTGGTGCTTCTTCAATGTATACCTATGGAATAAGATTGCAGTGATAACTCTTGCATCTTACATCCCAAAAAAAAGAGAGCACGAAAAGAGAAAAGAGATGCTGGATGCGTCTTACCTACGTTTCATGTTTTCGCTGTGTTTGTCCAATGCGTTCGGGGTTCAAGAACCTATTAAAGGATAGATCTACCTCATGTCATTTTTTTAGTTTTAGCATTGGTCATGAGTCAAAGACTCAATATATAATATGATGCATTGCATCACTTCGTCACTGCTCGCATAAAGTTTTTTAAAATGATAGTCATGATTTTATCTTTGCCTAGAATCAATGCTTCTGCTAAGTAGACTCAATAAGGCATACTTGGTATTTGTATACGAGTATTTTCATTCCAGGTTTCAAATTATCATTTTTTCTTCCGAAACCTATAGTTCTGTTCGATCTTTCTGAATTTGAAAAGGAAAAGATTGAATTCAAAAGGAATGCCATTTGATTATTATCAGAACTATATTGATCGCCTTAATAGTAGTCTAGTCATCGACGGAACAGTGGATATAACGCTTTGTTCTATTTGTTTTCTATGTAAACATACCCCTATTTTAAAACTAGTAAAAGTAGATCACCATTTTCAATACCATCTCTTTCTTTATTACCCCAAATAGAAATGTATTTCGCCTACCTCCAGCCCTAGAATGTTTCAAAATAATCAAGCAATTTCAGTTGCATGTTTGTTCATGGCAAACAAGATAATGTTCTTGCGAACTTTGTAACATCTGTAATATTATTAGAAAAATGAATGAGAATACGACGCATGGTGGTATCTATACGCCGGACCTTATTGCAAGCGACGTCTAATAAGCAGTACAACATGTCAAGACTCATTGACATCTCACCCAACTCTATTTATCTACCTTGATCTCACCACCAACTATATAATCAGTCAATTTGAGTCATCGCAAGACCTTTAATTACTCTTGTTTTCAGTTATCTAGATGAAGAAATGTTTATATTTCATGCGCAACTTCATCGCATACTCTGCAAGTGTGCAACAACTTCCGTCAAATTATGTGATTCTGCAAATATCAACCAATGTTCGATATTGATTCTGTCGACGGATTCATGGATATAGCTCAAAACATCCATACATCCATAGCTAATACAACTAGCAATGATCGTTCTCAAGCTCCTGTCGCTAATATCGCGCTGACCTTCCAATATACACTTGACAACGTTTATACGTGTTGCTAATCGGTTACGATTTGTTAAGACTATTGCCCAAGTGAAGATAATTTCATCATCAAAGTAGCCTTTTTGTTTCAGATATTTGATTGCATCTAAATGCATTTCATGTTCAAGTACAGGGAAAATTACTTGTGACTTGCTGTCATTTTCTTCATGCTCAAACATATCTAACATGCACTTGAAAGTTTCAAGTTCTTTGCGTCTCAGAGAATGACATACAGATGAACATTTAAACACCACACCCTTTTTTACCAATTGATGAATCATTTGTGGATCACAGGCAGCTGGTAAAGCTTGCACAATACTTGGCATATCGTCAGGTGTCACATCTATCTGTATTCCTTCAGGAGGTTTCAAATTCTTCAAAAGATAAATAATCTGCTCATTTTCAATTATCGACCTCATTATTTCCGTACTTTTGTATCGTATTGCACAACTCACATCAGTAAGTTCACCTTGTAGAGTGCGAATTGACATTTTCGATACTACATCTTGGTAGAGGTCTACTCTGTCATTTTCAAAGACCGCTGCTGTAATCTTCATTGAGAGACTTTCATATTCATCACCATTCTCTTCAAATATCAATTTAATGACATGTGTAAACGTAGATACCGATGTCAGAATGCTATCCATGGATGTATTCCGATCATCTCCATACAACTCGTCTACTGCTACCTTGAAATCTTTACAAACAGATGCCAAGAAATAGTAATGACCCGATGGACCGAGAAAAGAAAAGCAGTTGCTAAGGACATTAGCTGGAAGTTGAGAGAGGCTCAACGGTGTGCACTCTATTCTTTGTCTTTTGTTGCTTCGTGAAGAATGCATCATATCCATTGTAATCAAATGCCCGCTGATCGCACTTCTGATCTTCTTTCCTATCTAAATGATACTACGAAGCCAATGACTAGAGGTACCAATAGAAGTAATAGTAGCAGTCCATTCAAAATGAAATGTTGTATGCTATCAGGTCGCTTTTTGCTAGTCAAATAATTTTGTAAGTACGTGCGACTTCTCAAGTCCCACTTTATCAATTGTCATTGGATTTTGAAAGAAATATTGAAGAGAGCAGAAAGATACGTCCATTTCGTAATTTTATTTACATGCATACAAGTTAAAGTGAACTTATAAATCTAACCATTCCTACGATTCCATAACAAACAATTTGCAAAATGCAATTTTGAAGGATGGTAACAAATATCAACGGAAACGTGGATAGAACGCTTCCTTTTCTCTAAAAACACACCCTTTATTTCATTCTCTGGTAGCATCTCCGTGGTCCCTCAAAAATATATTTTTATTTTACAACTAACCATCATCAACTATTGAGTCAATTTCCATCCCACGCTATTACTCTTGTGTCCTGAGATATGACCGACACTATTGGAAAGCCCTCCAATGTTTTGTTACATACTTCGTAAATGTGCAGCAACTTCTCTCAAATTTTCCATTTCTGCATATTGGATCCAACGGTCAATATTTATTCTTTGGATTGACTCATGGATATAGCTCAAGATATCCATACATTCTTCATTTATACAGAGAATGATAATCAATGAGATACAATCATCGCTAATGTCGTGCCAGCCTTCTAATACGACTTTGACAACATTGATAGCAGCTGCTTCTTTTTTCTGAATAGTAGAAAATATTACACGTCTCAAGGTATCTTGATTGTGAAAATAGCCCTTTTGTTTCAGATATTTGATTGCATCTAAATTCATTTCATGTTCAAGTGCTTGGAAAATGACCCATTGTTCCATCTGCAGTTCTTCATGCCCTACATCTACAATATCTACTAAACACTTGAATGTCTCGATGTCTTCGCGTCTCAAACAATGGATTATTGAATTCGCATTGAACACCACGCCCTTTTCGACCAATTGATGAATCATGTCTGGATCACAAGCTGCAGCTATACCTTGCACAGCAAATTCGATATCTTCAGCTGTTTCTTTTATCTGTATTCCTTCAGGAGGTTCTTTATTCTTCAAGAGGTAAATAATCTCATCATTTTTTATTATGAACCTCATTATCTCTGTACTTTTGTCTCGCATTGCTTTCGCCATAGCAGTAATATAATTTTGCAAACGAGGAATCCGATATGCCTTCATTATTACATCTATGAAAAGGTCCAGCCTATCGTTTTCGAATACTGCTGTAATAACCTTCGTTTGAGTAAGAGCATTCTCGACAAATAACAATTCCAAAACATGTTCACACGTAGATATCGAAGTCAGAATGCTATCCATGGAAGTATTGCGATCATCGCCATACAGCTCCTCTACTGCTACCTTGAAGTCTTTACATACAGATGCCAAGAAATAGTAATGACCCGATGAACCGAGAAAGGAGAAGCAATTGCTAAGGACACCAGTAGGAAGTTGAGAGAGGTTCAATGGTGTGCTGTCTGTTCTTTGCCTTTTGTTGCTTCGTGAAGAATGCATATCCATTGTAATCAATTGTCCAATGCTGAAACTTCTGATCTTCTTTCCTATCTATATGATACGACGAATCTAATGATTAGGCATAAGAGAGGTAATGAGAGCACTTCTTTTACCGACGCGTGATTAAAAAAGTGATCTCGACGCGAGTAATAAAGATCAAACGAAAGAAGCAAAATAATTTTGTAAGTACAACTTCTCAAGTCCCACTTTCACTTTCAATTTTTCTCTTAAAATGTCATTGTTTTTTAGAAATCACAAGAGCAGAGCACCAAGAAGAAAATTGATGGAAAACAAATGTTTAAGATATATACATATATATATCGTTAATCCCAGTCAATAGCAAATCTACTTTTCCCAGGTGGCCAATGATAAATACATTGGCAACTGTCATTTTATCTTCCTGAAATTAAACTTATCATCACTACAATCATCTGAGCATAAAGCAAAAGAGTGGGGTCGAAAGTAATGCCATTGAAACATCAGCACTATATAGAGCGCTTTGTAGCCTTTGCATCGGTGGAAAAGTACAAAGAAGGCTTTATTCTGTTTCTATGCGAACATACCCCTATTTATTACTAGTAGAATACCATTTCCAATAGACCGCAATCTCTTCTCTATCATCCCCAATAGAAATTTATCTCCCCTATTCCCATCCCTAGATTTTTCAAAAAGAATCAAGTATTTCATATTTACGTTCACGGCAAATTAGACAATGTTCTTCGTAAGTTTGTGACACTTGGAATATTCATATTTCTCTTTTCAGCAAAATGAGTGAGAAAACGACTAATACCGGTATCTATGCATCGGCAGTTTTCGTGGATATAGCTCAAAATGTCCATACGCTCGTGTACAATGCAGCAACATAAAACCTGCAGAAAAAAATCAACACTTTTATCAAGCCGATCTTCCAATAGTAATTTCAAAATAGGATCCAGACAAGCAAAATGCAAGTCAAAATCTTTACTACAGATGATCCAAATTGCTAATAGGAGGTTTTCTTTCTTTTCAAAGTATTTTTTCCCCTTCAAACACTTCATCGCGTCGAGGTGCATTTCATGTTGAAGTGCATTCAAAATGATTGGTAGTCTCATTACGTCCTGTTCTATCTGAACTATATCCAGCAAGCATTTGAATGTCTCAATATCTCTTCGTGTCAAAGAATACACAATCGATATGCCATCGAATTCCACCCCCTTTTCAACCAACTGAGAAATCATATGGGCATCACATGCAGCTGATGATTTTGATAAAATACCATTGAAATCATACCAATCCGGAATTTTCTTCATGCAATCCAAGCAATTATCAATGACGCCCTCCTCGTGTGTAATGATTGATCTCATTATTTCGGTACTATTGTACACTGTTGCCGCTTCGATTGCGTCCAGAGTGTTCTCTATGGCAAAGAAATTATCCATTGACAAAGTATATTTGTCCACGCCAATAACCTCTAAAAGATCAGGTCTGTCGTATTTATAAACAGCTTCTTTCATCATATCATAGATTCTCTCCTTGACAACGTTAGATTCAACGTCTGATTCAATGACCTCGAAAACATGTCTAATAGTGGACATCGATGTGATGATTGATTCAATCGAAGTATTATAGTTGCCTTGATACAACTCGTCAACTGCTACCTTGAAGTCTTTACATACAGATGCCAAGAAATAGTAATGACCCGATGGACCAAGAAAGGAGAAGCAATTGCTAAGGACATTGGCTGGAAGTGCCAGTACTCCTCCACTAGATATCTTATGGGTATCTTTTGCCTCATTTTTGGATACAGCTAGTCTCTGCCTTTTGCTCTCAGGTAAATTTTGTTCATCCATGGTAGCTTTATTTTCTTTTGGTTTCTCCGTAGATCACTAGATGTCTATGAGAATTTTGTGAACTGGTGTTTTATGATAGGTAGACTATATGAAATACGATAGTAGAATAGCAAAAAGAACACGGAAAAAGATGATGTGTGATGTTGTCCAATGCGTTTGGGGTTCAAGAACCTATTAGTAATTGATATGACGAACTTGTACGCGTAGGTATCAGCATTGGTCATTGGGTCAACAAAATTCAAATGTATAAAATAATGCATAACATCACAGAATCCCTACTAGAATAAATTTTTAATAGTTATATCGTTATCTTTGCCTAGCGACATTGTTTCTGCTAAGTTAACTCCCATACCTGGTACATAAACTAAACTAAAATATGATCACTCAAATCATCTCAGTTGGAAAAGATTCGATTCAGAAAACTATATAGATTCGTCTAGTCATCGACGGAAAAGTAGATGTAACTCTTTATTCTTTTTATTTCTATGTAAACATCCTATTGTATGAAACGTAGAATACCATTTCCAAAAGAGTGCAATCTCTTTCTCTACTCCCCCTCATAGAAATTTATCTCCCCTAATCCCAGCCCTAGAATTTCTCAAAAAGTCCAAGTATTTCAGTTTCATTTACACTCACAGAAAATTAGGCAATGTTTTTCGCAAGTTGGCAACACTTTCAGTACACTTCTCTTCAGCAAATTGAATGAGAAAACGACGCATTTTGGTATCTATGCATCGGAAGTTTTTGTGAATATAGCTCAACATATCTATACGCTGGAAAGCAATACAGCAACCTAAAACCATCCCAAAACATTTATCAATGTTATCAAGTCGATCTTCAAATAGTGATGTCAAAATAGGTTCCACGCAATAAAAATCCATATCATTGTTTTCACTAAAGATGGTTTCAAAATAGTGTTTTTCATTGAAACACTTCATCGCATCGAGGTACATTTCATGTTGAAGTGATTTCAAAATGATTGGTAGTCTAATTTAGTCCTTTTCTATCTGAACTATATCCAGTAAGCATTTAAATGTATCAATGTCTGTGCGTGTCAAAGAACATACAATCGATACAGCATCGAATTCCACCCCCCCTTTCGACCATTTGACAAATCATTTCGGGATCACATGCAGCTGATGATTTTGATAAAATACGTTTGATATCATACCATCCCCAAACCGGCTTCTTTACGCATTGTTCAATAACTTTAGCCTCGTGTGTAATAATTGATCTCATGATTTCGGTACTATTGTTCTCTGCCGCCGCTGCGATTACCTCCAGAGTTTCCTCCGATTCAGATTTACTTCCCATATAATATGTATATTTATTAATACCAATAAACTCTAAAAGATCAGGTCGATCATATTTGTAGATAGCTTCTTTAATCATACAATACATTCTGTAATCCATATCGTCCCCATAATATTCGTCTTCGAATCTAACTATCTCTTGAACATGTCTAATAGTGGACATCGATGTGATGATTGATTCAATCGAAGTATTACAGTTGCCTTGATACAACTCGTCAACTGCAACCTTGAAGTCTTTGCATACTGATGCTAAGAAATAGTAATGACTGCACGCACCAAGAAAAGAGAAGCAATTGCTAAGGACACCAGAAGGAAGTGCCAGTACTCCTCCACTAGATTTCATTTGGATAACTTTTGCCTGCTCATTTTTGGATACAGCTAGTCTCTGCCTTTTGCTCTCAGGTAAATTTTGTTCATCCATGGTAGCTTTATTTACTTTTGTTTGTCCTATATATATGATTACTAGATATCTATGAGAGGTTTGTGAACTTGTATTTTATACATATGTAATACGATTGTGTAAATAGCAAAAAGAACAAGAACATAGAAAAAAATGTATGACCAATGCGCTAGGGGTTCAAGAACCTATTAATTTAGACAACTAATTCATGTCAATGACGTAGGTTTTAGCATTGGTCATTGGGTCAAAGCATAAATTAAATCTATTATAACACATAAATCGCTTCTAGAATAAAGTATAAATATAATAACATATTTCTTCTTTCATAGCAAAGTTGTTCCTGCTAAGTAAACTCAATAAGTCATGCTTGGAATTTGTGATTCATTCCATTTCTAGCAAGGAAGGAATCATTTCTTGTTTGTTGTTCTGTTCGGCGATTCGATAACAATATTCAACATCAATTCTTTGAATAGATTCATGTATATACTTCAAAATATCCAAACGCTCTTCCATTACACAAAAATACATCAATCCCTTGAATGCAGCATTGCTTAAATCATTCCGGTCTTCAAGAAGAACTTTAATGTGTTCTACGAGTAGATTGTATCTTCGAAGGGAGTGTCGAAATGCATGAAAAAGAAGTTCTTCATTATTGAAAATACTAGTTGCTCTCAAAATTTTGATGGCTTGGATATGGTGTTCATGGTCAAGGGCATTTTCAATCATCTCCCTTTTCTGTGCCATTTCGAAGTCTTCCATCGATACGATACCAAGTAAATATGTAAAAGTATCAAGACTTTCACGTCGTAATGTCTGTAATACTGACAGTGGCTTGAATTCTATTCCTTTTTGAAGCAAGTGCTGAATCATATCCACATCACAGGTAGAAGGTGCAAGTATAACGAGTGGTACGTAGTTGTTGTTTGCTTTGGATAATGAGATCTCATTTTTCATTTGAAGAAACATCTCTTCATCGGTAATGATGAACCTCAATATTTCAGTACTCTGCTGTGCAATTGCCTCGCGTGCGTTGCTTGGACACAGTAAGGTGAGTGTTTGTGACATATCTTTGAAAACATCTACTCTGTCGTTTCTGAATATGGCCTCAGTAATCTTCATTCGAATCTGATATTGTACTGTCCTGTAAACGTGTCTACAAGTAGAGACTGATGAAATAATGCTTTCAGCAGATGTGTTGTAATTTCCTTTGTATAAGTCCTTGACTGCAGCCCTGAAGTCTTTGCAGACAGATGCCAAGAAGTAGTAATGTCCAGATGAACCAAGAAAGGAGAAGCAATGGCCCAAAATATGACTTGGTATTTTCAGACAAGTGGTAGTTGGAGCCAGGTTCACTTGATTAGTGTTGGCGATGACCATTCTTCTTTCCGATCTTCGTAAATATATGTAATAAAATCAAAGTTAACTCTGAGAAGTGAAGAAAAGTAATGATATCCACGGTTTCATGGTGATTGAAATTGACTAGGTATCAAGAGCACTCCTCGTTTCATTCTCATCGTGGGAGCACTCCGTGAATCATTCTCATCGTGGGAGCACTCCATGGATCATTCTCATTCTCATCGTGGAAGTTTGTATAATTCATATGACTCACTCCAAAGTTCTTAGATGATTCACGACTTCCGTCAAATTGTTCAATTCAGCAATTCGAAGACACAAGTCTATATCAATTCTTTGGATTGATTCATGAAGGTAGTTCAAAATATCCATGCGCTCCGACATGACACAAAACCCTGCAATCATATTCAGCTTATTTGGGGGTAAGTCATTCTGATTAGCACAAAGGATTTTGACAACATTCAAACTATCTGGTTTACGGATGGCGAAGATCATGGCATGGGTAAAACTTGCTTCATCCACGAAAAACCCGCTTTCTTTTAGAGATGTGATTGCCTCTAGTTTCATTTTATGCTGAAGTGCTGATAGGAAAATCGTTTGTATTTCAGTTTCATTCTCTACCAATACAATATAAAGTAGACACTTGAATGTCTCAATATCTTCGCGTCTTAACGAATGCACAATTGAGCCAGCATCGAACTCCACTCCTTTTTTTACTAATATACGAATCATTTCTGGATCACAGGCAGCTGAAATTTGCTGTACAAATTCCTTCATTTCATCACATGACTCTTCTACCTCCATTCCTTTAGGCGGTCTTAAATTCTTCAAAAGGTAAATAATATACTCATTTCCATTGATGATCGACCTCATTATCTCCGTACTACTCGATACTATTGCACTCCTTACGTGTTCTACATAACCTTGTAAATTATGAGTGTGAGAAAGTACTGCATCAGAAATGCCTGATACTACACCATCAAAGATGTCGACCCGATCATGTTTGAACACATTCTCAAGAATCTTTTCAGATACATCTGGTATTTCATTTTTACTCATTCTCGATATGACATGTGTGAACGTAGATATAGAAGTCAGGATGCTATCTACAGTTGTGTTGCGATCATCGCCATACAACTCGTCAACTGCAACCTTGAAGTCTTTACATACAGATGCCAAGAAATAGTAATGACCCGATGGACCAAGAAAGGAGAAGCAGTTGCTGAGGACATTAGCTGGAAGATGAGAGAGGCTCAATGATGGTGTGCTGTCACTCTCTATTCTTTGCCTTTTGTTACTTCGTGATGAATGCATAACCATTGAAATCAAAGGCCCGCTGCTAACAGTCCTTTCTATAATTTTTATTATATTGAATAGAATAAGTATGCAATATCTAATAGAGCAAATAATATAACGTTAGAAATTGTAATATTGGAAAGAGAAAAAAGGATGAAGCGATGAAGTGATGACATGAACTCAATAGTTTTGTAAGTGCGATAAAATTTCAAGTCCCGCCTTGTCTGCGTCATTGGAAAGATCATAGCATGAATAGATGTTTCGGCCTTACATTCGAGTAAATATTTAGTGTTTCCCTCGTAAAAAGTAAACAAGAAAAAATGGTGAATAATATATGACATTGAAGCCTTATCATCAATCTTTAAATTACGATTGAAATAAGGTAGAATATGGAAAAGATCTACATCGAGTTTTCCGACTTTCAATCTCTTTATGTTTGGCATTAATTTCGCCTTGTCGCTCAGCATAGGATATCTCGTACATCGGTCAATACTGCATCATCTTGATTGTAGATCTCTTATAAACCTAATCATTCCCAGCTTATTCCTTGCTTCAGCAAAGGGAAGGCAGCCATCTAAATCAATACTCGATATGGAAGAAGAATCAAAGATATGGCTCAATACATCCATGCGCTCTTTCTCAATACAAGTACACAACAAAAACTTTACGGCGTTCAATCTGATAGCCTCACATTGACCTTTAAGAAACAATTCAATCAGATCCAAATTTCCATTGTGGTGTATGATAAAAGAAAAAGAGTACACTAGGTCCGTATATCCAAAATTTACTTTCCCTTTCAGAATTCTAATTGCGTCAATAGCTTTCTCATGTTGAATCGCTTTCGAAATAGTCATTTGAAGCACATCAGACTCCATTGTTTCTAATGATACTGTATCTAGTAAATACTCAAAAGTATCGAGATTGTCACGTATCAATGACTCTGGTATAGATCTATAGTTGAATTGAATCCCCTTTTCCATCAAGTATTTGATCATACTGACATCACATGGTACAGATAAATACCGGATTACAAATTTTGCATGCTCGGATGTTGGAAATTGACGACTTATATCTTCAATATTTTGACACACTTTTATAAACTCAATAACAGATTCATGTGAAATCATGAACCGCATGACTTCAGTGCTTTTATGTTTGATTGCATTAACAATGTATCTAAGAGTATTCACATCAGAAGGATTCAACGATGGTCTCAATACATGCTGAAAAATGTCGACTCTTTCATTTTTGAAAACTGTTTGAGTGATGTTATCTTGAATAATGTGGTCATGTTCCTCCCCGCTCGTGATATCAATAACATGTTTACATGTAGATACGGAAGTCAGAATGCTATCTACAGATGTATTCCGATCATCTCCATACAACTCATCAACTGCAACCTTGAAGTCTTTGCACACAGATGCCAAGAAATAGTAATGACCCGATTTACCGAGAAAGGAGAAGCAGTTACCAAGAACTTGTGTTGGGAGTGATGATAGCCTAGAGCTGCATCTTTCTCCTCCTTTCGTGTCCTTCTTTTCAGTGAAGGCCGTGTCTATTCTTCGTCGTTTCTTTCCCACTGTATCTTTGCTCATGGTACTATAGAACTGACTCTCTTAAAACTGAGAGCAATTATGTTCTATGTTATGGTTGCATCAACATACCGTCAAGGTGATGAAGAATTAGGAAGGAGAATAGTGGTAAGTACGTATGTAGAGATGCCCAATGTCATCTCCTTTCCTCGTTGGTTTGGGAGATAGCATATGACATTGAACTATATATCTATAATTTAATTTTTAAATAGCCTTTCAGATTCATTCGAAAAAACATTCCACATTACATGAAAATTGATGGTTCTCATTTTTTGCTCATGAAGCAGAAGATGTAGTCGTAAAAATAGGACATATCGTTGAAATGTGAAGACTCATAAATAATCTACAACAATAATTTACCATGATCGCTGAAGAAAACACTGAAAACCCACAGGAAGAGCAGAAGCTAGTCCATGATACCGAGAATCCTGCTCCTAAGGATGAAGAGAAGAAAGAGCTTACAGGAGATACAAATGAAGAATGCTCACACATGAACTGTGTTAGCAGCGTTCTTATCCTTCTCATGAGCATCTTTTTCATTGCTGGAGCATCACTATGGAAGAATGGAAAGGTATTTTTCGAGAGTCAAAATGATGCTCTTGGTACCATGTACCTCATCGCGTCGATTTTATATACTACTCATATGGGAGTAGAAGTGCTAAAGAAGAAGGGTCTAGGCTGTGTTCATATGATGATGACAAGTCTTGGCTTTCTAGCAGGCTTCATTTGGTTTGTGGGCGCTTGTATTCTTCTCAGTGCTGGTTATTTCCTTGATCTCTCCTATGAGGATTTATTTGGTGGTATTTCAAATTTCCCAGATTTTCCTGATACCTCCCCAGATATCCCTGACATGCCTGATATGCCTGATATGCCTGACATGCCTGACATGCCAGATATCCCTGGTTTTCCTGATGGCTTTGGCAATCGTGCATTAGTATGGTCTGATATTATCTTCAACGGTAGTCATGAATTCAATGGATTTTATGCTTGCTGGCTTATCGGAAGTCTACTGAATTTGGTTTACATCATCTATGAATGTGTGAAGATGTCCGAAAACTTCACCGCAAAAAAGAAGCTCTACAAACTCATTGCATTGGTTTTTGTCTTCATGGCAAACTTGTTCATTCTTGCTGCGAGTTCTGTATTTCTCGAGGAAGGTTTGGAAGGATATGCTGGTGGTATTGGAGGAACAGGGAGCGCAAGTGATTTGATGGTGACTGCGTCTGTATTCTACTTGATCTATGGCATCTTCATTAGTCTTCATTACTTCTTTTGAGCTGTGCCAGCTGAGAGAATGGAATTATGTCTCTCGTAAATTGTACATGTGCATGTTTTCTTACTATCTAAACAAACTAATCATAACATGAAGAATTATTTTAAATTGTATGTAGTGAAGATGATATTAGACAAGTTTTTGCAAACACTTCACATGAAATAGACATCTATTCTTCAATTGCATCTAAAGTGTTCGCTCGAAGCCCGTTGTTTTAAACTTGAGCGGCAAGAGGTCGAATGATTAGAAGAAACATTCCACATTCCACATGAAAATTCAAATGGTTCTCATTTTTGCTCATGAAGTGGAAGATGTAGTCGTAAAACAAAAGCATACCATTGAAATGTAATGACGCATAAAAAATACTCATCTACAATCATTTACCATGATCGTTGAAGCTCGCTTGGTTGAAGAAAAGAACATTGAAAACCCACAGGAAGAGCAGAAGCTTGTCCATGATACCGAGAACCCTCCTCTCACTAAGGACGAAGAGAAGAAAGAGCTAACAGCAAATACAAATGACGAATGCTCACATATGAACTGCGTTAGCAGCGTTCTCATCCTCCTCATGAGCATCTTTTTCATTGCTGGAGCTTCACTCTGGAAGGATGGGAAGGTGTTCACAGAAAGCCATATTGATGCTCTTGGTACCATGTACCTCATTGCGTCTATTTTGTACACAACTCATGTAGGAGTAGAAGTGCTGAAGAAGAAGGGTCTAGGCTGTGTGCATATGTTGATGACAAGCCTTGGCTTTCTAGCAGGCATTTCCTGGTTCATTGGTGCTTGCATTCTTCTCAGTGCTGGTGACTTTCTTAAAGATCCCTTTAATGAAGATTTACTCGGTGATATTTCAAATGTTCCGGATACCTTTCCTGATATCCCTGATACTTTTCCTGATATCCCTGATGACTTTCCAGATATCCCAGATGGATTTCCAGATATCCCCGATAGCTTTCCTAGTTTCCCTGTTGGCTCTGGCAACCGTGATGTCAACTTCTTCAGGGTCAACTTCTTCAGTGGTAATAATGAATTCAATGGATTCTACGCGTGCTGGCTTATCGGAAGTCTTCTCAACTTGGTTTGCATCATCTATGAATGTGTGAAGATGTCAGAAGACTTCTCGATGAAGAAGAAGCTCTACAAACTCATTGCATTGGTTTTTGTCTTCATGGCAAACTTGTTCATTCTTGCTGCGAGTTCTGTATTTCTTGAGGAAGGGTTGGAAGGATATGCTTGGGAATTTGGGGGAACAGAGAGCGCAAGTGATTTGATGGTGACTGCGTCTGTATTCTACTTGATATATGGTGTTATCATTAGCCTTCAAACCTCAATCAGGTTGAACGACTGTCCATCAGCATACCACCAAAGATAAAAATAGATAGAGCTAGCTGTTAATGGAGTTTTCTCTTGGAAGTTGTACATGTACATGTTTACATTATATCTAAACAAACTTATCGTAACATTAACAATTGTTTTTATTGGCATGTAGTGAAGAGGGTATTAGTACAAGTTCTTGTCAACACTTCATATGAAGTGGACAGTTATTCTTCAATTGCAACTAAAGTGTTCGCTCGAAGCCCATTGTTTTGAACTTGAGCGGAAATAGGTCGTTTTGATTCCCATGCTTTCCTTCATTCTTGTTCGCCTGACCTATCTCCAAACATTTCTTCCATCCGTTCAAATACTCCTGGGAAAAATCCTTTGGATATAAGCCAGTTCATTGGTGTGCTTCCCATTTGAAAATCGACAAAGTTAACCATACGGACAATACTACTTTTCTTATCCAATGTAGGCTCGATATGAAAATAAAATGTATTGACTGCTCTGACACCGTGTTCATCATTTATAGGTTCGTTCAATGTAGATTCTGTCTCATTAGCAAAGTGGAAGTATGGGCTACTCCCTGGTATAGCGTCATGAACAATTGATTTGCAAAAGAAGAATTTTTCCTTTGTGTAATATCCATTCAATACCAAATGATATCTATCAGTTATCCCTGGAGGCATTGGGTTGTAAGATTTGTGTACATCCAAGTAGGTTCCATTGTCTTTTGTATAGCGCTCAATATATTCTGCAGCTTTTTTCACATCCATACTTGGATCTAGCAGAAGTAATCCTTCTGGCGTAATGAAATGATTGTATACTTTTTCAGCGTTGGCACCTTCAATGGTTCCAGTAGCTCTCGTTAATAAAATGCCACTTTTGGCAAAAGGTCCTTGTGTGATTCGTCGTGATTCTACATGTAATTGATTTTCGATATTCTTATACATTGTTTCCCAGTTTGTAGATGGCTCATTCCAAATAGAATATCCTTCCTTGACTGCCTTTGCAGCATATTGGAAGGCATCCTGCTTTGACTGTAAATATTCTTCGCCTAGTAAAGAGCCTCCAGTATTAGTTGCCCATTTCGTAGGTGGCAAAATGATCTTGTAATGTACAAAGATCGAAATCATTACTGGAATCAGGATCATAAAGTGAACTACTCGCGACATCGTTTGATTGCTTGCTTGTAATTGTTGTGCTGCTAAATACACGAATAATAAATCTACGAGGATTGAAGTAAAATAGCACTTCAGCAAAAGCAATAGGTTAGACTGGGCCTCTGTCTCTTTCTTTTTAGTCAGATAGAATGTTAGGAGTTAGGAAGGCCACGGCAGCGCTAAGAAGAAAGGTGAAAAGGAGAAGAAAAAAAGGAAGCCCAATTGGCAATGTCATTTTTCTATCTCTCGTTTCCTTGTCGGCTAAGGAGAAAGAATCGAGTCCCATTTTATCTGGGCTTGGGTACTTGGGTTCTGGGGTACTTATTATGATTGGTGATAAACGATGGTGTGCTCGGATTTTGAATTCGACGAGAATTGAATTTATTTTATATGCATTTCATACAATATTGTCTGATTTTGTGTTTTAAGTTTATGACGTCGATATGACGTAAACTCGTGCCAAAAAAGCGCCCTCTCTCCTCTGACGCATGAAATGTCAAAAGCCTTCTCTTCTGCTCTGATGGCTGTTTTCTTTTTTGATGGATTTCTTCTTTGAAGATTTTGAATTTTTACGTCTCCACTCATCTCATAACATTCATCAGCGCAGTTTGACTTTGATAGTCTAACTCTTCTGCATTTGCCGATTCAGTCACTCTCACCTTGCTTTCTTCTTGCTCCGTAAACATGCAGAATCAAAGTCTTACCTATATTACACTACTCGCATTTACTATTGCTACGACATTAGCATTCGCGCCGCAACCTTCCGTCCCAACCAGTAGTACGGTGTTAAACTTTAACATTGTCATGCCGCCAGATGAAGATAATTGTGAGCTAGACAATAGCGACTGTGAAGAATCGGTATTTGCACGTAAACGCCGAGAGAAGATGGAAGAAAATGAAAAGTTACGTGAAAGTTATAAGAGGGGTGGTATGACATTGAGAGATATTGATGTCGTGGAGACTGTTGATCAGTATGACAATGCTGCTGGAGGAAGTTTGATTCCAGGGATTCATTTGAGTGCTCTTTGTGAGGACGATTGAGTATTTGAGTGTGACCTGCAGCTCACTATTCCTCCTTCCCAATACTACAACACTACTTGGCTTCTAGTTTTCACAATGAGCTAGAGATTTACTAATATATATATTACTTGAGTGTAACTTTTATTAATTAAGATAATGTACACAAACACTGCTTATTCATTTGATCGCTCCACTCGGAGTAAATCTATCTATTTTAGTTCTTCCCAATATTTATTATATAACGCAAATTTCGCTTTTTACGTCGACTTTGCTCATTTTCGTTATCAAATAAGTGAATCTCGTCAAAGCCCAAGATATCATGTTTCCATTCAATAGCATATTTCTCTTCTACAAAGATTTCTAACTCCCGTGTATAGTATTTTGCTAATTTCTCTTCTGACCCAGTAGCATGCCCAGCTCCATTTTGCTGCAAAAACTCACCATTCTTTTCCCATCCATCTTTGCCCACTTTTTCCCAAGCTGTCAAGCCATCTTTGTTTGACCTGAGAAACTTCAATAATGATTTTGCATCATCATGTATGTGATGCATATGTCCTACAAAATCAATTTTGCTCCACCACTTTTCATCAACAACATCGTACTGGATCTGCCAATGGGGATCATGACAGTCTTGCGTTCGTTCGAGGAAATATGTAAAATTCTTTCTCCAAATCATTTTTATTACATTGATGTTCTTGATCTTGTGGTAAAGGTTTACAGCATTTATTTCGAAAGTAAAATTTATCCTTGACAAATTTGTTGAGAAACGCTGATAAAAGTCGTTCCTTTGGTTCGCGTACAAATATAGCTTTGGTAAATGTACTGTTGTTCATCATTGATTCAGCTTCTTCTAATGGATACTCGTCTAGCGTTTTCAAATTGTTATACTTTGGGTCTTGAATGAGATGTACATCTCCATTAGCTGGCATGTCATAGGGCAAACCCATCATTCTTCGTAGCAAGAGTTTGAACTAGTATTCTTCTATCACCACTGGTTTCTCCCACCACTGCCTAGAATATATGACATCATTCTCCTCAAGGCGTATATATTCATCATTCAAATACATATCCTCTGCATCTAGAGTCGTCGATACAATTTGTGATGAGATCCAGTCATCACTTGTAACTACTGCAAATGATAAGCTAATAATGCAGATGACGGATATGAATATCGTCTTTTCTTCCAAAAGTAACATGACTTTTCCAGCTTTGGATTGGTTTGTTTTGGAAAACTAGAGAATGAGCAACATACTTTCGGGAACAATGATGTGAACTGATGGATGATGGATTGATAGGAATGAAGAATCCCAAAAAGTGTATGTGTGACACCTTTTCGCGCACCTTCCTCTCCGGGTTGGAAACGTTGCTGAAAAGCTAAAAGGAAGGTAATTTCGGTGTCAGTGAACTACATATCTATAATTTAATTTTAAATAGCCTGTAAAGATAGAAGAATTCGGCCAAGAACATTTTGGCGTTCTCATTTCCAAAAAGTATCTTTTCATTCAAAAGAAAAGAGTAATAGTGAACTCATACAAATCTCGAAACTCCATCGACGCATAAAATCTATCGAACAATACTGTAACCATGATCGCTGAAGAAAACACTGAAAACCCACAGGAAGAGCAGAAGCTAGTCCACGATACCGAGAACCCTGCTCCTAAGGATGAAGAGAAGAAAGAGCTAACAGGAGCTGAAACTCAAGATCAGGATCAGGGAGAGTCAAATGAGGAATGCTCACATATGAACTGTGTTAGTAGCGTTCTCATCCTCCTCATGAGCATCTTTTTCATTGCTGGAGCTTCACTCTGGAAGGATGGAAAGGTGCTCTCAGAAAGCCATAATGATGCTCTTGGTACCATGTACCTCATAGCATCGATTTTATACACTACCCATATGGGAGTAGAAGTGCTGAAGAAGAAGGGTCTAGGCTGTGTGCATATGCTGATGACAAGCTTCGGCTTCCTAGCTGGCTTTATTTGGTTCATCGGTGCCTGCATTCTCCTAGGAGCTGGGTACTTCATGTATTTGACGCCTTGGTACCAGCACGGCAGCAACGAATTCGATGGCCTTTATGGATGCTGGCTCTTCGGGAGCATCTTGAACTTGATTTATATCGTTTATGAAGGTGTGAAGATGTCCGAAAACTTCTCTACAAAAAAGAAGCTCTACCAACTCATTGCTTTGGTTTTTGTCTTCATGGCAAATCTATTCATTCTTGCTGCGAGTTCTGTATTTCTTGAACATGGTTTTGCGGAATCAGTTGCTGTAACAGTGTTTGATGCGGACCATCCAGTTGAGAGTGCAAATGATTTGATGGTGACTGCATCTGTATTCTACTTCATCTATGGTATCTTCATTAGTCTCCACTACTTCCTTTGAGATGCGTAATGTGAGTGGATTTCAAAATCGGGTTAAATGACTTTAAATAGAAATATATAAATCTAAATGTGACGACTATAAAGAAGTATTAAAGTATGCAGCATTTTGAGGTATTTTATTCGAAGGTCCATGGATATCCTTGGTTGTCAAGTAAAAGTGTTCATAATTTGATCCTCGCTTCTGAAAATCATCTATGAAGGTAGTTACTCTTGGTGCCTGACTACTTACGAAATGTCCAGGTATGCTAATGATAGATCAAAGCTTCGCTTGTTCTCAATTTCGAGATATAATTTTAATATTAATATTTGACTGCCTATGAGGAGTGAAAAAAACTTTATTTTAAAACTTTGGAGGATATGAAGTACGATTATGTACTTCAAACATTTGAATTCCAAATCGCCAAGCTTGAACTGATCGAATACAATACTATAATCAACAAATAAATGATGACTTTTGTCACGCTATATGGAACCTGCGTTCTATCTATACAGCATTAGTTTTCATTGTGGATGACACCTCTTGCTCCTTTTCATCCTTCTCATCGCGGCTTTGGTCACGGAAAATTGTAAGCTTCGACAAAGCAGCTAGTGTAATAATGGCAATTAAAACTGATTGAACTCCAATCAAAATCTTGGTTCCCGTTGGGTTTAGACTGTACATATCTTCCAAATACGTGATTCCCATGTACATGTTGACCCAAGCTAGGAGTAATGTTGATCTACCAACGTATCTGTGGACTGTTTCCCAGAGCAATCTGCTCTTAGACTTTTTCTCTTGGACAGCTTTCGGGCGCATGAATCCATTCAGTGTTTGAAGAACAGCCATCACAAAAACAATAAGTCCAAGCACCTTGTGAGAGCTATCGAAATGAGTCAAAGCATTGATGAAAACAACTGCGCATCCAGTACACATGAAGATGACTCCTGTTGTCTGCATGATTTGATGAACTTTGAACCAAGTATCCTTTGCTTTGAAAGAATTCTTAAAGGCCAATGGAATGATAGCTCCAATTGGCAAAAGAATGCCCCATGAAAGATACATTGAAACGATATGAATCTGGATAAACTTGGCAAGGTTCTGAAAAGATTTGAGCCTCTTGTTGTTGTTATTGTAATCGTCATCTCCCTTACACATGTCACTTGCACTACACACGTGTGAACCGTCACCACTATTGTGCTTTGTATTTTCATCCAAGCACATGTCTCCGTTACTAAGCTTAGGATAATAAAGATAAAATGCAATACACATTTCATCATCAGATGCATCTCCCCCATTCGTTACAGAAGTACGTTCGGAAGAATCATAAACACAATGAGTAGTCAAGATATCGGATGGATACAACTTCTTTGGTTCCTTGTAAGCTACAGTCTCTTGCAAATCGAAATCATACTTTCCATTACATGCAAGATCAAATGTCTCTTGGCCTGGGCGTTCGACTTCGGTCCAAATCTTTTTCAGGATCTGATGTCCATGCAAAAAGTAGGAAAAGACAGTCACACCCGAACTCGGCAACTTGTTGTAGGTACATTCCGCGGAAATTTGGAATGCACTTCTTCCTGCTGGAATTTTCATATTTGGTAGATCTGATCCTGCCCAGAGATATCCTGCACTCTGATATCCCTGACCACTTACAGCACTCTTTGGTACACTAGTTACTTTAATCCCCGAAGCATCCACTTTTCCGGTAAGGCCACGTGGATTATCATAGTGAATCTCAAGCACATACCACGGTTTCGAAGTCATCAAGTCCATTCCGACTTTATCTGGCAAACACATTGATTTTCCACCAATTGCCCATGCGTATACAAGATCCGTACAAGGCATGGCATCCGTCTCAATTGGTTCACTCAAATTTGCAAGATAATCAGAATTTTCCCCGCAGCTATACAACAACATGTGATGCACCAATTCATCTTGATCCAAATATGGTTCGAATTTTACAGCATATGCATCTTCAACATTATCCAACTGAATTGCCCATTTCGCATACGTAGTCTGCTTCGACGGGACTTCAAAAGGCTTCATCAAAAATTCATTCGTCATATAATTTGAAGGCAAAGAATTGAAATCAAACTCAGCACAAGTATCCAGCTGTCCTCCCGATTCATCTCGTTCCAAATCAGAAACGCCAGGATGTGTGATGCCCATAGTGTGAGTTGGTGTATCTCCTTCTTGCCAGATACAATTCGGATCGCCTAATTCTTGACCATTGGTGAATCCATCACAGTCTGAATCCTTTTCACACAATTCTTTTGTCCATTTGTATCCCGCTGTCTTGAAGTCTTCACCAAATGGATTGAGTGATCCGCCGCCTGAGATACGATCGTGACCTACTCCCATTGCTCTATCGCCATTAGGGTCAACAACTCTGTCACCATTGGGGATACTAAAGTAAAATCGGGTTAAAAACAAAGAATTGGAACATAGTGAATAATATGGAATGACCCGTCAATGTAATGAGTCATGTTGAATATATACTTACCTTTGTTGGTAGACGCTGAAACCTGAAGCGCAAGCAAATAGACTTGCGACTATCGACAAGCGAAAGATCATGTTCTTAATTCCGTCGCTTTATCGAAGAAAAAGAAACAATTGTGAAGCCTTTGGTACTATTGTTAATGTAGTGTTTCCTTAGTTTTTGATAACTTTGAAACGATTGATGACTGAGAAGAAAGAGGAAAAAGACAGTGAGAGTGTGGAACGGTCAAAATTTAAATTAGTAGAAAATAGCTGTTCATACCTTTTCTCCACATGCGTATTCGAATATCCGGTCTTATTTTCAGGTTTTCTTATTATTTAAAAGTGCGTCATTATAATTCAAGGGGAGTGGAATGCAGATGTCAACGTTACTCCGAAGATTCCTCATTTTTCCGAAACGGGCCTACGCCATCCTGCCTTTTCTCATCATAATATTTACTTTCAAGAGAACATGAACATTTCCAAACAACAAAACCGTATCTTGATTTCCACCCTTAAGGATCCCAAAGTACATGGAGTTGGAAGTACACATTCTTCTGCATCTCCCAACTTTCTAGAACGAAGAGTAGCAGCATTATCCTCATTAAATGATAATCAGGAAGTAGCAGCGGTGCATGCCGTAGATACTCTGATATGGATATTTATAATCGGCTAAATGACCTGATCGTGTCACGATCTAGGCTATATTCTTATGATACAATAGCCCCTTCGGCGATAGAGTCTTGTTGAAGCAAAAGATACGGAGAAGCGTTGTGCTCTCTGTCGAGAAGCCAACGACCTCTTTTTAAGTAACTAATCTAATCACAATTAACTTACCCACTTAGATATCTTAGGCAGTGTTATATAACAGCCGGTGGATAGAATCCAACTACAACTACAACTACAACTACAACTACAACTACAACTACAATGAAGCTAGCGAAGGCCGCAAAGCACCTTAAGAAGCATACTGGCGAGAAGGAAGCTGGTATCACCGTGCAAATGAGGTTCGTTCCCCTCAAGTCTAAGGACGATGAAAAGGAACCAGAAACTGAAACCATTAGCGTAGCTATTGATGACAACGACCGTGTTGAGGGAGCCAACGAGCTCAAGTTAAAGGTCACAGTAATGACCAACCTCCACGGGCAAGGAGAACAGTTCCTTGACAATCTCATCTCTTTGAGAAACGAGATCTTCGAATCCAAAGGCTGGGTCGACTATCAATCACTGCGCCAAAGATTGGAGCATATTGCTAAATTCCTGAAAGGAATGGCGAGTAAGACTCTACACAAGGAGTTAAAGGACGCGAGAACCGAGTTCTTAAATCATTGTGGAGTAGATACTTCACTACCCAACGCCAACATCCATAAAACCAATGAGCAAGCCTTTGAGACATGGCTTAAGCGCCCTAACACCTTGGTGGATGGAGGATGGCTCGATGTAGCCAACATTGCAAACGCAAATGAAGTAGAAACTTCAAGAGTACAAGCGTTCCTCGAGTATGAACGCGCCATCATGTGGAACATCGGAAAGGTTCTATGGAAGGACCACGGCGAAGCCTACGAGAACCATTTTTACTATTTCATGCATCAAATCGTGAAGCCGTACGCAATGTCGGTGGAAGAATATGATTATACGATGAAGATGTACGCAGAGAGGCTTAAGCTGATGCAGCCTCCAAGCTTTAAAAAGTGTAAGACTTATGCAGAAGCAGACTGGACGATCCAGGAAAAGGAAGTGGATGAAAGATGCATCCGTAGAGCAATCTTCCAAGGATTGCCTAAAAATTACCAAAAGAATTTGCGTAGTAACTACGAACAAGATTGGCGCCAGATGGACGAGGCCACATTTGTATCTGCAATGGCGGATTGGGAGCTTGAAGATAGAGCTGAGCAAGATGATAAGAAAGCCGAGGCTGAGAAGAACAAACAAATCAACAAGAAAAGGCACAACTCTAACCAGCAAGGTGGAGGAAAGCGTGGAAAACATAACGACGGAAAGTTGTTCTGTAAGTGGTGCAAGAAAGCGAAGAGCAAGTTCTTCGACAATCATAATAGTGATGATTGTACCATGAAAGACAAATGGGAGAAACAAGGAAAGTTGGGGAACCAGAAGGAACTCCACACCATTGAGTCCTTAGCGGCGACCCAAGAGAAACAAACTGCACTTCTCGACAAGCTCATCAAGAGAATTGACAGTGCTGACGACGATAACGGATCTGATTGATTACACCAATCCGAATCGAAGTCAATACCGGACCATGTCCTTCCAGCCAGAAAGGTCGGTAAAATTAGAAAAATAAAAGTAAAGAAAAGTTTAAAGAAATTTTCCTTTTCTAATAAGTTTGATAGAATGATTTCTAGACGAATGAACAAAAACAAACTAACAAAATACAATCCCTTGGAAGGTCCAAGCGATGCTACAGCAGTCTCGTTAGCGACTGTCTATAATCCAAGCGATAAACACGAAGAGCTGAAATCAAATATGTTGATTCTATTTGATGAAGGCGCTTCCGGATCGATGATCAAAGAAGAGATCGTACAAGAATTCCTGGAAGATTTCGGGATCGAACAAAATGTTGAATACATGACTGGAGCAGGATCTCTAGCATGTAATAAAAGAATATCACTTCAAGTAACCTTCGATGAATTCGGTGGTGCAACAAGAATTCATCATGAATTTGATGTCGATCCTAACCCAGAAGGGATAGGATACGATATGATCATTGGCAGAGACCTGCTAAATAAACTCAAAATCGACTTAAGACATAGCGATAAAACAATCAAATGGAACGATGTATTAGTTCCTATGAAAAGCTTCAGTGACATCTGGGAAGCCAAACATCCAACCAGACAAGAAATGCGAGCTACATTTCTCAGATCAGTAGAGCCGAAGGCTACACAAGAAGAAACAGAACGCGTCACAAAGATTTTGGACGCAAATTATGAAAAAGCAAACCTAGAAGAAGTTGTAGCGAGTGCTACATCTTTAAACAGAGAACAGAAGCGGAAGCTTCTCAAAACTTTAAAGAAATTTGAGTCATTGTTCGATGGAACACTTGGATGTTGGAAAACGGATCCAGTAAAAATACAATTAAAAGAAGGAGCAAAAGCGGTTAATTCCAGATGGTACCCAGTTCCAAAAATCAATAAAGAAACCTTTAAGAAAGAGCTAGAACGGCTTGTAAAAATAGGAGTACTAGAAGTAGTACATGAATCAGAATGGGGGACTCCCGTATTTATTATTCCCAAGAAGGAAGGAACTGTTAGATTTGTGACAGATTTCCGGAAGGTTAATGGACTAGTAGTTCGAAAGCCTTTTCCAATCCCAAGAATTGCGGATACCTTACAACAGTTAGAGGGATTCACTTTTGCGACAGCATTGGATCTCAATATGGGATACTATACAATCCCACTTGCAGAATGTAGTAAAGATGTTACTACCATTGTTACTGAATTTGGTAAATTCAGATATACTTGTCTACCTATGGGAATGGTTGTCTCAGGTGACGTATTTCAGTCAAAGATTTATGACTTAATTGGCGACATTGAAGGTGTACGCACTTACATTGATGACATTCTTTGCATCGGAACAGGCACTTTCGATGAACACTTATCACAACTGGAAGAGATCTTTCAGCGATTTGAAAATGCAGGACTGAAAGTCAATGCTTCAAAATGCAGCTTTGGATTACAGGAGATTCCTTATCTAGGCTACATCATTTCAAAAGAGGGACTGAGACCAGACCCAAAGAAAGTACAGGGGATCGTTGATCTTCATAAACCTCAAACAGCGAAAGAGATGAAATCTCTTATCGGTATGATACAATTTTACAGAGATATGTGGAGACGACGCTCTCATATCCTATCACCACTCATCGATGCTGCAGCTGGTAAGAAAGGTAAAATGAAAATTACTTGGACAGAGGAAATGGATGATGCCTTCATCCAACTTAAACAAATGGTAACTGAAGAAGTCTTCTTAACCTACCCCGACTGGAGTAAACCATTCGATATACATACAGACGCATCTGATAAACAGCTCGGTGCTGTAATAAGCCAAAATGGAAAGCCTATTGCATTCTTTAGTCGACGACTATCGAAATCGCAAAGAAATTATACCACAACTGAGAAAGAACTTCTCTCTATTGTTGAATGTTTGAAACAATTTCGAAATATTCTGTTTGGATATGAGATCAATGTCTACTCAGATCACAAAAATTTAGTTTATGAAGCAACCTTGAGTGAATCTCAAAGAGTTATGCGCTGGAGACTCCTACTCGAAGAGTTTGGACCTAATATTATACATATTGCCGGTGTTGACAACATCGTAGCTGACACACTTAGTCGCTTGAGAAGCAACAATGTTGAGGAGGACGAGATTGAGTCCACCGACACTAAAATACAAGAATTATTTGCAAACAGACGAGTACGAAGTATTCAAGCTGATTTCCCATTGGAGAAGAAGTTACTCCGTGAAGAACAACAAAAGGAATTGAAGAAAAGAAATTCCAAAATAAAGAAACTTTTAGATGAAAAGGATTCTGAATACAAAATCAAAGAACTCGATGGATTCGAGCTCATAATGTACAAGGACAAAGTATATGTTCCAGAAACCTTAAGAGAGAGCACTCTCCATTGGTATCATCATTACTTAAATCACCCTGGAGGAGATCGTCTAGGTAATACGATAAAAGAAACATGCTATTGGAAAGGACTTTCCAATCAAGCTAAAGATTTCGTAAAGACTTGTGACGTCTGTCAACAATATAAAAAGAAGCGCAGATATGGAATTATACCTGCGAAAACAATAAAGGAATTAGTACCATGGAGGACGGTACATGTCGACCTGATCGGTCCATATTCAGTAACAGCTAAGCAGATACAGCCTGGCGGTGAAATCAAAGAAGTAGAGCTGAAGCTCACTTGTATGACGATGCTAGATCCCGCAACCGGATGGTTCGAGATCGCACAAGTACCATATTATAGTATTGAAGAAGTCAAAGAAGATAAAGATGACTTTATTGACAAAACATCAGCTAGAATTAGCTTGATATTCGAACAAACATGGCTGAGTAGATATCCTCGACCAGAAGAAGTCGTTTGTGACAACGGCTCTGAATTTAAATTACATTTCATGACTTTGCTCAAAGATTTTGACATAAAGCCAAGACCTACCAAAGCGGAGAACCCGCAAGGTAACTCACCTGTTGAAAGAGTTCATCAAGTAGTACAAAATATGATAAAGACAAAACAGCTAGATAGCTATGAATTTGATTACATAGATCCTTGGGGACCTATCTTAAGTTCAGTTGGTTGGGCAGTACGAGCTTCGTACCACTCAACATTGCAAGCGACGCCTGCACAACTTGTATTCGGAAGGGATATGATGTTTAATTTATCCAAGGCAATCGACTGGAAAGCGATTACCGAAAGAAAACGCAAGCAGATTGCTCGCGATAATGAAAGAGAGAATGCTGCACGCATCTCCCATCAATATAAAGTCGGAGACAGAGTTCTTAAAACGACTAACCGTATCCTTAGAAAGTTTTCTAAGAAGAAGAGTGATCCATACCAGATCATCGCCATTCATACCAACGGTACAGTGACAATCCAGAAAGGTGTTACTCAAGACAGATTATCAATCAGACGTATTGAACCATTTAATGAATAGACAATTCATTTTTATTTTATTCTAGGTCACTGCACAGATTGTGGAGGACCCTGCCGTAGATACTCTGATATGGATATTTATAATCGGCTAAATGACCTGATCGTGTCACGATCTAGGCTATATTCTTATGATACAATAGCCCCTTCGGCGATAGAGTCTTGTTGAAGCAAAAGATACGGAGAAGCGTTGTGCTCTCTGTCGAGAAGCCAACGACCTCTTTTTAAGTAACTAATCTAATCACAATTAACTTACCCACTTAGATATCTTAGGCAGTGCAAGAGTTTCCCCGTCATCGAAGAAGGTATCCTTCTCTTGATACCACATACTGGCGCATTATGCAACTACAAAGTAATACTATTGATGCAACCAATGTTGTTGTTCTTGGAGATAGCGACTGGAGCATCTTGATGAGTGGCGAAAGTAGAATTCATCACGATGCTCAGTATAACGAGACACAAGAAACAAACACGTCGCTATTGGAAAAGAACCTTGATCAAGCTATCGCAGGAACGAAGGATAGAGAAGAATCAGTGCCTAATTTATACCATGTTTTTGGACCTTGAAGAAAAAGAACGTCAGTCAGGGGGCAACGATTCGATTTGCTACCTACTTTGTGTTCTAATATATAAAACTATCTTATTTTACAAAAGAAGATATCAACATCTGTGTATACTGAGCTTTCCTTACTGTGAGCAATGGCAACTATAAGTAAGCTAGATCTGGAAAAGCCTTATTTTGTACTAATAGAAGTAGCTCTAAGAAAACAGATATACTCCATGTTCCAGATTTCTTGTAGGAGTACATGACCTTGAATCTCGAAGTAGTGAAAAGAAAGTTGGATCGAACGAATCGTGGTGTTGTTTTAGTATTGCTGCCGGTCCAGAATTGAACAGCATTCGATACTTGTCACTGAGATTCTAAGTAACATGACTTTAAAATTGTGGTACAACCGTGATATCCTCTCCTCATTATTACTCTTCTCGTATAGACTGTGTAGACTAGCCTTCTCATTATCGATAAACTGTGCATTCTTTTGTGAGAACTCAAACCCAAACCCGGCAAAGTGCGTACCTATGAGAACAGTGGAAATCGGAATGTGAAGCACTCAGTAGTCTATCCTTGACATAAAATCTTTTCATAAACTATCAACAAACCAGAATGAATGTTTGCAAACCGCAGAGAAGAAGGCTCGTCTTTCCTTTGATTGTTCAAGAACAAGATGATACGAGTAGTAATCGACCAGCACCAATCGACGATCCTTTTCAAGAAGCAACAGTACCTGCACGAGATCTTTTCTTGGTTACTGCAGATGCTTCTTCTATTATGAATACAAAACTTCCAAGAGTTAGAAAAAGAAGGAGGGGGACCTTTCCTTGTCTTGCTACAAACATGCGAGCCCTGAATAGTAATCATGGTGCTATTATATTGCATCACAGCAGAAGTTCTCCCTCTCTTGAGCTTGATCGTGAAGGAGAGGATACTACCACTACTAGTAGTAGTACTGTCGGGATCATACCTTTGTCCTTAGAATTAGCAATTGATGCTATTCTCCTTGCTTGGTAAAACTGTGTAAAGACATCGAAAACTAGCACTTCAAGCATTCGTGAAGGCTCTAATATGATCTACAGCTTGACTGATGTAGTTGAAATCTGAAAAGCATTTTGAAGAGGTGCGGTCCTTCGCACAAAGCGAAGGGTGTATGATGATCATGTAACTTGTTAAAAGAAACTCATATTTACTAACTATGTATTCAACTAGTCTACGTAGATTCTTGTCTTGATCCATGTGTTTCACAGTTTCGCTTTGAGCTGATTACTTAAAATGGTATTCAAAAAGTTTGGAAAGGAAACAAAGTTGTAAAGTTTTATACAATTTACATACTCCCCATCACGTATTGCAATTGCGAATAATGTTCATGTCTCATGTGACATATTTATCTACTCGTATGATGTGTAAGTATTTAAGAACAAAGATAAAAATGAAGAAACAAATGTTTGTTCTCTTGCGTAGCCATTCCTCATCTAGTCCATGTTGTATTTCATGATTTGAAACAAAAGTATAAACAACCAAATATGATGAAATAGCAATACATGCAGATTGAAATATTCACAGTAACTATACTACTATCTAAAAGAAAAGAAACGTTCCAAAAATGGAAAATACTGCTTCTTCATCAAACTACAATATATTATCCTGTAAAGTACGAAATGTCTCCACAATGCCAAACGTAGTCTGATCCCCATTGAATTCACGTGTTTAAGACATGAAAAGCTTGGTACATTGCTCCTTGGTATCATCTGGAGAGGTAACAGTATGTCCAATGGTTCTCTCGCTGGTAAAGATTTCATAATCATTACCACCTTCAAAAGTCTTGTCACCAAAGAAATGAATCTCATCAAAGTCCTCAGCCTTGATAAAATTCAAGCAGTAAGTCTTATCCCACCCCTTTGGAAAGACATCAAATGAAATCTGTCCTCCAATGGAATATGTCAAGTTCAAATCTGCAAACTCCTTCTTCATAGCTTCCACCATATTTTTACGAATATTATGCTCAAGGTCAAACTTTTCATAGTCATTACGTTCCTCACGAGAGCAATTTCTTCCAATTGGAGAAATGTTGAACATTCCACTACGGAATTCAATAAAGGTTCCACGCTTGACAGGGATATCAACGTCTGCCAAATACTTCATGACCCAATTGACGAGACGCTTGACATTATCTTCTCCAAGGTGTTTACTGATGGTCTGTTCCTCAATCAATGCTCCATCTTTGTAAGCTACAAGACCATTTTGGGAAAAGTTGTATGGGAATACATTGACGATACCATTTCCAAGTTGTTCTTCTTGTTTTGGTAGATCGGATCCTCCGACGATTCCAACGGTGATTTTTTCCGAGAGTGCTTTCATGAAGGACATCATTTCTTCAGTTACTTCTCCACGAGGGATGGTGAGTGTTCCGTCTACGTCGAAGAGAGCGATGATGCGTGGGTTAGCTGGAGCCATCTTTTGCTTTTTGGTATCTGGTTCAGACATGTGTAGTTTGTATGATGTAATTATGTATTGTATGTTGCAAAAGATACCTTAGACTACACTTCTTTTTCATCGGAGGTACTTTCGGTCATTTCAACAGTTTTCCAACGGATAAGAAGAAAAAAGGGGAGAAAATCATGGAGGGGCGTAGATACTCACTTTTCATAAATTCTATAAAATTGACGATGAACGAGTCGACGAGCTTCTATTTTTTACTTTTTCATGTTTCATGTTGTTTTTGTAACATTTATGTAATTCAAAGGAAATAAATAGACCATCTGAATCTACTGCAAATATACTGCAATAAAGAATATCAAGAAAAATCTAAAACTTAAAGCAAAATGGGACGGTCGAGATCAAGAAGCAGGTCAAGAAGTAGATCACCATCTAGAAACGATGATAGAGCTACCGCTTTCCAAAAACGAGAAACGGAAAGGGAACGTTTAGAACGAGAAAGGCAGGAGAGAATGGCAAGACTACGTGCTGAAAATGAAGAAGAAGAGCAGAAGTTAGCAGCATTGACAGATCCTTCTGCTGTACAGGTTGAAACGGTAGCGCCGACTGCAAAAGAAGCGATAATAGAAGTGGACGAAGAGGAGTTGGAGGGGTTGGATGAAGAAGAACAGATGCAAAAACTTTTGGGATTTGGTGGTTTTGATAGTACCAAAGGCAAGAAAGTGGAAGATAATCATGGTTCTTTAGCTAAAGGTTCTGCGGCCAAGAATAAAGCGAGGAAATATAGGCAATATATGAATAGAAAAGGTGGTTTCAATAGGCCTTTGGAAAAAATGAACTAATTATCAAATAACTAGTATGAAGTGAATGGAAACTTTGGCTATGGTGGGGACATGAATGGGTATTTAATGGATTTCTTTTATAATATACTTTTAGATGTCAATTTCATTATCTATTTTGTAAATATTAATTGCAATATACATGTATGTAAATATAAAACACATCAAAGCAGGAAAAAATGTAAAGAAAAGTGACATGAGGTCTAACCCCTAATATGTAATTATGTAGCTATTCCTATATTACATTAATGAACTTAGCGTGAAGCGTCCGAAGTCCCACGTTTCAGACGACCCTCATTTCCTTCGTCAATACGGCCAATTTGCATGTTTCTCATGGAAGAATGCATGTTCATGGCAGGTTTTTCATCAAACATACTTGGTGAAAAGTCCTGTGCCCAGGAGGATGGACTCAGTCCAGTATCAACTGCCAATTCTGTATTTGATCTAGAATGTGCGACTGAACGTCTCTCCTCTTCAATGTTGATAGGAGACAAGCTACGTTCATGCTCATCAGGATCGTCATGATGCCGGAAGGATACAGCTCTACGTTCTGGAGTACTTGGCAGTCCTCTTTCTCTACTAGCACTCCAGCTCGAACTACGAGGTCTCGCTGGAAGATCAGGATTGTAAAAGGCGGTAGCTTGTCTCGCATAGGTATTCACAGTAGATGGTGGTTCCGATCTATCACGAAGACTGCTACCTAGAGGAAAGTGCTGTCGTTGATCAGCATACAATGGCATGGTACCAGTCTCAGGGGGAGGAGGGGGGAGGTAATCATCACGATCTGCATCTTCAGTAAAAGACTCTTGGATACTAAAGGATCTACTGATAAAGGCCGATGTCGATGCATTGGAATCACCAATACTTGCATTATCACCAACCTTTTGTCGGATTCTTCTCATCCTGTCATCTTTACTCTTTTTCGCCTTGGCATGCAGAAGAGACTTGACTAGTTTCCTTTCTTCTTCCGTCCGTTCTGATTCTTTCTTTTTGGAGATTTCCAAGTATGCCTTCTTCTTAGCTCTAGCCTTTTCCCTGAGTTTTCTATTCTTTTCATTGCGTTGAGCTTCAAATTTGGTCATTTTTTCGACTTCTTCAGGAGTCCGTTGCTCAGCTGGTTTCTTCTTGATGATTTCAATTTCTTCCTTGAGTCGGTTGGCTCTTGCCCTAGCTCTAGCATTCTTGCGAGCTTTTTGACTTGTGCCCTTTGTAACATTCTTCTTGTTGTAAGTATCTGTCTTGTCAGCACCTGATGTAGGATTCGCTTTTCTCTGACTGTCAGACGATGGAACATGTTCTATAGGAGCATAGTATGGTGGTGGTGGCATAGGATATCCTGGAAAAGGAGGATATGGCATCATCACAGCTCCAGGAGGAGGTGGACCGGGTATAGCTCCAGGAGGTGGTAGACCAGGAAAGAGAGCAACTCCAGGTGGTGGAGGACCAGGTATCATAGCACCAGGAGGTGGAGGGCCAGGTATCATAGCACCAGGAGGTGGAGGCGGGTACATCATAGGAGGATAAGGGTAAAAGAATCCAGGGGGAGGAGGGTAAGGTGCATGTGGAAGACCATCATGTTCATTATCTTCTTCTTCTTCTTCCATTTTCTGTTCATCATGTCCATGTTGCTGATGTTCTTGATTATCTACCATATGTGAATATGGACGATGGGGACCATCATCATTTCTTTCATGTTCATAGCCAGGACTTCGTCGATGCATATCTTGCTGATGGTGATGTGTATGGTGATGAGGAGAGACATCGTTGCTTGGGTGTTGTCCATGTTCCTCATAGTGGTACTGCTGTTGCTGCTGAGGATGAGGTGCATGAGAAGGGTATCCGAAAGCATCGTGATAGTGGTTGTCTACATCGCTATGATTACTTCCATCATGATTACCATTCATATTTCTATCTCCCGAGTTAAGGTGTGGGTAGGAATAGAATGGATTCTCCTTTTCTGGGAAAGATGAATCTTCAATAGTAGCTGGAATGTAATGTTGAACGTGTTCCCTTTTCTTATCCTTTTGATATTTTGCTCCTCCTGACTCTGTGCTCCTGTTCTCCTCGTTATAGTTGTATTCAGGATGAATTGGAAAAGGTTTCATTTGTCTATTAGAGTCTTTTTTCTGAGGTAGATGAGAGATCATCATATATATGCGAAACCATACATAAACGATGTATTTGCATCACTTTTGCATCACATCTCTCTGCTGTTGGCTTGTCTTCGCTTCCTTTTCCCTCCATTTTGTGTTCACAATTTTGTGAGGGGAAGCTGGCATACCATGTCAATCACAAGCCAGATCGTGTTTCCATCTACTTTAGCTCGAATCTTCTTAAGTGAAAATTTCAAATTCAACGGTTCCATACATTCTCATGTAAATTGACTATTTTTCTCATCATCTCGAACACCGGCATCCTCGCCTTTAGTGCGAACACATCACACAGGCTGGCTCGCATGTCGAGCAAGCCATCTATCATCGACCATAAGTCTAAATTACATTTATTATGATGGAATGCCGTAAAAGTGTATGCAGCAATTGGATAAAGTTGTATGCATCATTATTATGATTGCTTCACGTTGCATTCTATGTTCTCGCTCTTCAGTCAACAGAACGGACAGAACATTCTGACATGAGAATTCTCTATCAAACGTGAAACAAAATACATATGTACCCATTACTCTAAAGAGATATGATACGAGATTCCATGCAGTGAATCATAATGAAGCTATAGATAGAAGTAGTTCTATAGACTTATGGGTCGAACTCAGTAGCCTCAGCGGCCTTTGCCAAAGGAGAGATGATGAAATAGTTACATCTACTCATCTATCTACAGAAAGAATGAACATACAAAAGAAAGAAATTGAAAATGTTCTGACTAATGGTATCAATACTAATTACTACCGTTCTAATGTACTATGTTTGTATTCCTATATGAATACCTATGTATGTGTTTGCCATATTGCCCGTGGAAAATTTTCCTCTTGTAAAAAGGTTGTAATCTTGATTGAATGTGAACATGAAAAGGAATCAAGAGCCCACCAAGATAGCTACCCCGTCAATTCCTTTGGAGATTTACACATCTTACATTTCTTTGATCTGTTTGGATTCAAATATGTACAAACCCCACATTCCCATTCTTTTTTCTTTGGAGTGGACTTCTTTTCAGATGGAGATTTGTCTTGTGGCTTCTCTGGTTTTGCCTCGCAAACTACTTCCTCTGGTTCTGATACATCAATTTCAACATTCGCATCTTTCATTTCAACTTCAGTAGAAGAAGGTTCTTCAATCATTTCTTCAACTTTCTTTGGTTTTGTGCAATATTGTTCAATGCATTCTCTGAGTATCTGGTCCTTTGGTTCCAAACCTGAAGGCCAGCCGTCAAATTCTTCGTCTTGGCATTTCAAACATACTTTCATCTCTTCATCTTTGTCAGATTTCCAATGACTACATGCGACATTACCACATCCATCAGATTCACATGTTAGACTGGAGTTGGAAGTGATTTGGTCTTTGGTGAATGTAGCAAAGAGATTCCAAGTAGCATCATCGTCGTCTTCGCTTTCACTATCACTTGCGTCCATTGGAACTGGCTTGGACTCTACACTTTTTTCTACGACTGTGTCTGTCTCTTTGGATGGCTTCTTCTGATCCTCTTCTTCGTCATCATCTTCGTCTTCGCATTCATCAATACATCCCAACTCTTGAGCAGCCTCGAGTTCCTTCAGTGCAGCCTTTTCTTCTTCTTCCTGCTGACGCTCTTGAATTAGACTCCATGTCACTTCAAGGCCAAATACAAATGAGACTGAGTCGAATCCTCTCATTGCTGCACGGAATACTGGATCATCAACTGTGTCGGTTGTATGGTGATGAGACCAGTGGCGCATATTCTCTTCATCAGGCATGCCCAACTGTTCTTGGAAGTCTTCCCCTCTTTCATTATGGACATAGGCACAATTGTCGATTTCATTGTTCTCATCCTCGCTGCTACAAGCTTTTGCCTTTTCTTCTTCGTCGTCTGGTTTCATGCTCATGAGACGAGGTACAAGTTGAGTCCATTGCTCAGTCCACCAACTCTGCAGTCTACGAGACGCATCTGCTAATTCGCAACCCGGTTCCCAGACTTTCATAACGTTTGTAAAGATTCGATTTACATCCTTTGAGAATTCAGAAGGCTTCTTGTATGAGTTTGGAAGTGAGACATCAGTATAGAGTTTTTTCTTAATGGTTCCCAAATCCATAGGTTGCTTGACGTGTTTCTCATACTCTTCGGTAGATACATCGTGCTCAGTCGGTTTGAGAGGAGCAGCAAAATATTTTGCATCTTCATGAGCACTCATTATCTCCAACAAATCCTTGCAAGCGCTTAGTTGTTTTGGAAGAACTTTCAAAGCTTCTTTTTCCGCATTATCATCGTAAGTCTGACATCTCTCGCATCGAAGTTTATCATGAGTATCCGATGGTGTACCTGATCTCATTTTGAACAAGTTTCTAAGGTCTTTCGTACTCAAAGCATTGACTTGTTCCTTATCGTCAACAATAGACTGTAGTCCTTCTTTTGAAAGCTGTCTCTGGAAAATCTTTTCTTCCACCGTCCCAGTAGCAAGGAATCGACTGTAAATAGGCATTGTTAGCTTCATAGTCGACTCAATAATCTAATGAAAGTATTTGCATGACTATAGACTTACTAGGTGAAGCATCTCTTCTTTTGTCCGTCACGCCAGCAGCGAGCAGCTGCTTGCTTATCGACAGCTGGATTCCAATCTGAGCGTAGAAATAAGTCAGAGAAGGAATCCAAAAGGAAATTAACTGAGATCATTACTGGGAGATTTTCTTACCTGGATCAAACAGTACCAAACGATTACCTCCAATCAAGTTCAGACCACAACCTCCAGCTTTACTCGATAAAAGAAATGCAACGAGGGAAGAAGAAGGGTCGTTGAATTCATCCACCATCTTTTGACGTTTCTTCATCGAAATACTACCATCCAGTCTGCAGAATCCCCAGCTATTCTCTCTGCACATTTTGCCAATTAGATCAAGTGTCTGAGTGTAGTTGGAAACAATGACAATCTTGTCATTTCCATTCCCAGGTTTGCGCATCTCTCTCATCAATCTGTAAAGGACAAACATTTTCCCACTCCATTCAGGTCTCACTGGTGCATTCATACCTCTTCCTCCACCAGCAGCGTTATCAGGAAGGAATTTCCCTACTCCATCTGCACCTGGAGCAGCACTACTCTTTTCATCCTCTGCGTAGGATTGATTTTTGGCAGCTGCACGTCGACCTTTAGCTTGAGATTTCTGTCTTGGATCTTCATCTGCAATCAGACTTGGATGATTACACAACTTCATCAACATTTGAATGGAACTCAAACAATTGACTTGCTTTCCATCCAATACATGCTGCATATCTTTGGAAGAAATGAGATGCTGGTACATATTTTTCTGAATTTCAGTAAGGTTGCAACAAACAACTTGAACAAGTTTGGGAGGCAAATGCTGTGCATTCAAAGTATTGACTCTTCTCAAGATAAAAATATTGGTAGCTTCTGATAATTCCATTTGACGTTCTGCCATTCTCTGCTTTTGCCGCTCACTCGCATCCGGTTCACGTCCTGTAAGAATAGGATTCAAATAATACTTTCGAAAGTTTTCTTCAGTACCCAATACCCCTGGATTCGTAAAGTTCACCATGGCAAAGAATTCCCCTAAATCATTTTGCATTGGTGTTCCTGTCAATAGTACTCTTCGTTTGGCAGGTAAACTCGCCAGTGCCCTAGATGTCTGATTCTCATTATTTTTCAACCGATGTGCTTCATCACATACGAGTAAATCACAACTATCTGGTTTACTATTCAATCGTTTGATGTGTGTACGAATGGTTTCATAACTGCAAATCAAGACATTGAACATTTTCGTCCTTACGAATAGATCCATACTACGTTCTACAGTTTTTCGATCGGATTCTGCCAATGCTAGAGTTTTGACTGCACCCGGTCCCAACCACTTTACAAATTCATTATCCCAGTTTTTGACAAGGGAGCATGGACATACTACAATGACACGTTTGGCTGTTGGTTCATTGTTTGCTTTCAGACTTGTTTTTAGGAGTGTGTAAATGAGTGTCACTGACTGAAGTGTTTTTCCTAAAAAGTACATTTTGAATTTGTGAGTATGAGTAAATGAAAAATATAGAGATCTGAGCAATGGAAGGTTCTTTTGCACATTGAACAATATGCAGTCGTAAACTAAAGTTCATTCCATATCGATCACTCATGCCGCCATGCTCTTTGCAAAAGGCACTGCAAACGTAGTACTGCATGAAACTACTTGCTTATGCTCGTCGCTTCACTCCTAGTACACTATTGAACTCACCTAATCCCATATCATCTGCCAGGATACATCCAGTACCATCAAAATCTCTCATCCCCATGACACATTCATACATGAACTGCACACCTTCTCTCTGATGAGGCCTCAGCCATTTAGCCAAAACAGGAGGCACATACTGATCATTCCTATTAAAAGCCTCCTTGGGTGGAGACCTATACACAGTCACTTCTTCCTCCACTCCATATTCATCCGCTCGCATCTCCCTGACTGCAATCTTTTCAAGTCCTTGACACTCCCCCTCATTCCAAGGAGATTTCCAAACACACAGCGGTTCAAAAGGTCGATCTTCCTCCACTTCTTCTTCTTCCTCCTCTCCTTCTGAATCGGACATGATGTTTGGATTCTTTTTCATTGGCAATTTGTAACTCAATCCTTTCCCCGCTCTCGCCATCAATTTGGCCATTCCATCCATTCGTTTCCTGGGACCCAAAGAAGAGGCTTTCAAAGCTGCTTCAGCTGATTTATCATAACTTCTTCGTTTCGTCATGGGCCGTTTGAATTTATTTTGAAGCGAGTTTGATTGAATTCCTGGAAAGAATGCTTGACGTTGGATATTCATTTGTGGCAATGGACGAATGTGGTTTTTAGTAATGGTGGATGTGGAGGAGGTGAGACGTCTCCCGTCTGGTCCAAAGGATGATGTTGTCTTTCGTTTTCGAAACATTCTAGATTTGAATTTGATGGTTTTGTTTCATTTGGTTTGGAGTAGGTGAGGTAGGTAGGTAGTCTCTTACGAGTAGTAGTAATAGCAGGTGATGATGATGCTCTTTTGGTTTCTGTTGTGGCTCTGTTGTGGTTTCGCTTGCGAAAACAACAATGGCGGGCTTTTTTGAAAAAACTTGATTCCAACAATTCTTTCACTGTCAATTGAGTCTTGTTCTATTATTTTAGATTGGATAGGCAATTTTAGAGTGTCATTGGATATAAGATAGTATATGCATTTTATCCATGCCTTTCTACCGTGTATGAAAAGGATGAAATCAATTGAAAGACACTGTACAATATATACGTTGACATTTATTTGTATTTCTATTTTCTCTCTGGAAATAGTACTGAAATTCGATGATGCGTAGTTGAATTCTAGCTCATAATATTAGAATTACCTCTAGACTACGAATGTATAAAAATATGAAAATATAGCTCAAGACATGGTCTTGAATCTAGCTAGTGACTAAATGAAAATGGCACGAGTTGGGAAACTATGACAATGACATGTGCACAATGAAATGAAATTTTTCAAGGGTGATTTCTTCCACATGTTACTGACAATTCACCAATTTGTATCCATGTTGCCAAGTCCATGTTAAAATCATATGACTACCAGTACCTATCCTACTGTGTCAAAAGGCAATTAATTCTAGAGACGGATGTCATCGGCTGGAGGTACTCCCAACCCATCCAGCTCATCATTGCAATTCATGAAATAAGATACATCGGGATACCCATGACCAAATGTACCACCTGACAAGGATGTTTTGTGGTGAATAGAAGCCCATGTGCACTGATTCTTGCGTCCTGTTGTCATGGAAGTCCCAACCGTGAAAATGAGGCCATGCTCAAAGGCATATTTCAATCTCTTCAGTAGCTTCATACCATCATCATTGTTGGGTAGGTAGGCCTTGACATCATTGCCATCGTGATATGCATTTGGATTAGGGTGATATGACTTTTGATAGCCGCTATCCATTTGATAATGGATGACAATAGTATCTACGGAGTAGCCTGAGCACTTGTCTGGGATGATTGAAATGCACATGGTTCCACTTGGGGAGTTGCCTTGAGGCTCTTTGACCCATTTTTTACATGTAGGACAGCGAGGATACATTTCTAGAGACTTTTGAATACACCCTTGATGAGAGATGTGCACACAAGCACAATGCAAAGATCGCAAGATGTAAGGATTCGATCCTAGTTCTCCAAGGCATATTGGACAGTCTTGCTTGAAGTCGTATCTCCATAGAGGTATGCTGCCTAATTTGTGCATAAAGGCACCATCTACAAGATGATATGGAGCGGTGTACGTGTAGAGTATATACTTTTCAAATCTAATCGTTTTTGCAGTTGGGAGATTGTTCAGATATTCTGTTATGCCTGCATTGGGACCAGTAAGAACCGAGCCCGTGTTCAAAAATCCGTCTATCATGCGTTGCAATGATTTATGTATGTAGTTTAAACACCGTCCATCGAAAGGGTTACTACAAGGCGCATCAAATATTATTATAGGTACACACTGTGATGAAGATTGAAGAACCACTTCTTTGTAATGATCTCCTTTATGTTGATGCTGGTTACCAAGGACTGTATTGAAACTTTTTTCCATGTGTCCTTCTCCGTATGGATAGCTGTATGCGTCAAAAACAGTAGACGTTGTCTTGCCCTGTAATCTTAATACAATAAGACCAACACTCCCTCTATTAGCAAACGCTTTACAATTATTACCAGTGTATATACCTGGGCCAAAGGTACCCTGCACACTACATTTTAAACCAGTACTTCGAATAGACCCTGCACATGAGGGCTTTGTATAGTGATAACCAATGTCAATGAAGGAAGAAACATTGCGAGCCTTGAACTCTGCGTGTTGATGCAAAAATCTAATCAATTGTTGGCCCAACTCATCAAAATCAAGGGAAGTGACGTCAATATGTCTTGCGAAGTGAGGATACTTTGTACGAGCCCTTTGGATATTATTGACGATGGCTTCAACCAGTAAAGATGCTACATCAACAATATAGTCTTCATCGGGGTTTGGCCATCGAGTAACATTTTTTACTTGAATATTGGCTTGAGATTCGTCATCATTGGAAGCAGAAGATTCTGTGATGTGTCTTGAAGGTTGTGTTTGGATGCTAGAAAAAACGGGTGCGACATGAATGCTTTCGGCGACATGACAATAAGGGCATAACGATCCCTCATAATAACTATATCTGACTTGTCCTCGAAGTTTTTTCTCGGCTATCAAACCCATTACCAACGAAGTAACGGAAGTCAAACCTAGACCATTCAGTTTGGAAGACAAATCTGATAACTGAAATCTTGACGTCTCTCGTAGTTCCTTTAGCAGAATTCTTTTCTGCAACTCTCTATGAATCTTAAGAATGCCTTCCTTCATGACGACACACTCGTCATCAATTTCCTCCATATACTTCTCGAAGACTTCAATATTGTTAGATCGAAAAGCATCAAACACTGTTGCTATTGCATATGCTTCCGAAGGTGAAATATCTCGAAGGACATCTTCTCCAATTATGTAAGCTGAGCCTTGAAGCATTTTGACAGTATAGAGTAACTTCACACAATATACGTGAGCATGGTAGTCACTTGTTTGCTTCCAACATATGCAAGCTTCAATCAAAGAGCTATGGGCTTTGTCGTAATTGGACGAGGTCATGTATAGTTCACCAGCGTGTTGATGGACCGACCCCATTTCATGCATAAAGTTGGACAAAATGCGAGAAAGTTCAATCTTCTTTTCCTCATATATCTGGACGAATGATACGATCTTCTTCTGCTGATAGGAATCAGTGCATAACAATGTTTCTTCTTTATGCAAGCGCAAGAGCAAGGTCTCCATGAAATAAACAAGCACACCAAAAGATGTACGGGAAATGGATAAAGCGATTGCATCCTCCAGCTCTTTTAGTCTTTGTTCCTCTTCGAGTCTAAACAGGAAATGACTATACTTGACATGTGCATGAAGCCAAAGTTTCCCATTAGGACAGCATCTTTCACTTTGGCCAAATGGATGAAACATGTTGATAGCCTTCTCATGGATATTCCTTGCAAAAGTAAGGATTTGCTTTTTCTCATTTAAATCTCCTTGATGGGAAGGCGCTAATGAAAAGATACGGTCTAGCATCTTCTCTATACTGCTGATAGTATAGTCAGGATTCCATACATTGTTTGTAGAAATGTCATCAAGAAGCTGTCGGAACAGAGTTGCAGCTCCATGGTATTCTCCCTGGTTTATCTTCATTTTGATCAGTTGCTTCAAGCTTTTAAATTTTACGATAGAAATAGAAACTGTTGAATAACATTGATCAATTTCAATCAGAAGTTTAAACTGGCCAATAGCCTCCTGGTACCGATTCTTATTCTTCAAAGCTTTTGCTTCGTAATATACTTTTTCTAGTGCATCTAATAAATCATTCGTTTCGTATGTGTATTCATTCATACCTGTTTAAAAGGAAGATCCAGTAACTCTTTGTTTATATTAGGTGAAGTTGTGTCTTCGTCTCAAAATTTTCTCCCATTTTGTAATCAGAACTCAATTCAATGAAGAGTCCTTTCTTTCAAAATGAATTCCTATTTGTTCGAAGTCACGCGTAGCTCTGGTCATGGAAATGATGCGACTCGGTTTTAGTTTTGCCGACAAATTCTTCAATTTCATCGGCAATTCAGTCTTGCTCTTCTATTTTAGATTGGATAAGTGGGAGTATCATTGCATATGAATACTAGCTATGATACATATGATTTCATCCATGGCTTTCTACCATGCATGAAAAGGGTGGATATCAATGTCGACGTGCTCAGGACGTGCTTAGTAATATATAGTTTAATTTGTGAAGCATTTGCTAGTATTTCTATTTACTCTCTTCTTTAGAATACCATCGTACATGTGTGTATTGTAGCAAATACTACCTTTATAATTATGTAAATATGAAAATGTAGCAAAACACATGATTTTGAGTCTAGCGAATAACCAAATGTTTTCATAACCAGTCCAAGCCATCATATTACTACCAATACCTATCCTACAGCATTGGAAGACAATTTAATCTAGAGACGGATATCATTGGCTGGAGGTACTCCCAACCCATCCAGCTCCTCATTGCAATTCAGAAAATAGGATTCATCAGGATATCCATGATTCGCAGTACCACCCGTCAAGGATGTCTTGTGATGAATTGATGCCCATGTGCACTGATTATGTAGACCAGTGGTCATGGATGTCCCAACCGTAAAGGTAAGTCCATGCTCAAATGCATACTTCAATCGCTTGAGTAGCTTTTTACCATTGTCATTGTTGGGTAGGTAGGCCTTGACATCCTTACCATCATGATAAGCATATGGATTAGAATGATATAGCTTTTGATAGCCGCTATATATTTGATACTGGATGACAATGGTATCTTCGGAGTAGCCTGAGCACTTGTCTGGGATGATTGTAATGCACATTGTTCCACTCGGAGACTTGCCTTGAGGTTCTTTGATCCAACTTTTACATGTAGGACAGCGAGGTGACGATTCAAGAGACTTTTGAATACACTTCTGATGAAAGATATGGACACAATTACATGACAAAGAACGCAATACATTTGGGTCGGATCCAAGCTCGTCAAGGCAAATCGGGCACACGTGCTTGTAGTCGTATTTACATTGAGGTATGTCAAAAATTCCATCCATGGTGGTGGTATCTGCAAGGTTATCTGGGGCGACAAACTCGCATGATATTTTTTTTTACTATTACACTGCTTTGGTGTAGGGAATATATTTTTGTATCGATACATCTGAAACATATCTCTAGATTGCTTTTGTGTGGACAATGTGGTATTGTATGGATACGAGTGAATCATTTCTCTAGTCGCAGAAGTGTAGCCTATGTTTAAGATATCTTGCGTCATCCTTTCCAATAATTTATGCATATGATCCAAACAATTTTTACCGAGATTGTTACCAAGAGGCGAATCAAAAATGATGATTGGAACACATTGTGATGAAGATTGAAGAACCACTTCTTTGTAGTAATCACCAAAAGCTGGACTCTTGTTACCACAGACTGTATTGACAAATTTTTGGCAATAGCCATGTCCATACGAATAAGTATCAAAACTAGTGGAACTTGCCTCGCCCTGTAACCTAAATACAATGAGACCAACACTCTTCTGATCACAAGCAAAGGCTGTTGGATTATTAGCAGTGTACACGCCTGAACCAAAGGTCCCCGATTTGCTACGTCTCAAACCAGTGCTTCAAATTGATGCTGCACATGCTGGCTTTGTGTAGTGATGACCAATATCAATTGAACTAGGAATGCCTCGACTACTGAATTCCCTCTGCTTTTCGACAAGATTGATCAATAGCTTACCCAACTCATCAAAATCAAAGGAAGTAATATCAATATGCCTTGCGAAGGAAGGATACTTTGTTCGAGCTTCATAGATGATATCAGCAATACTATGTGCTAGTAAGGATGCCTTACAATTACTAGTCACATCGTGCCCTGGCCATTGGCAATATTCTAAAGAATATACAGTTGGTGATCCATTGATAGAAGCAACAACTTCAATCTTTTCCCCAATACTTTGACTGTGGAAAAGAATATGATTGCTATCAGCAACGTAAGATGGACTTATTTCATTGTTCAAACCCCTATGCTGATCTCCCCAAGAGTTTATATATTCAGGCACAAATTGTGACCCGATATATTCCTCAAATGTCAATCGACCTTGAAGCTTCTTCTCGCATATTAAGCTCATTACCCACGAAGTAACGGAAGGTAACCCTAGACCATTCAGTTTGGAAGACAAATTTGATAACTTAACTCTCGACATCTCTGGTAGTTCCTTCAACAGAAGTTTCTTCTGCATCTCTACAACAGACGATCCCAGATACTCATCATTGATGACCTGTCCTCGAAGTTTTTTCTCAGCTATTAATTCCCAAACCAACGAAGTAACAGAAGTCAATGCTAGATCATTCAGTTCGCCCGACAAATCTGAAAATTGAACTCTCGACGTCTCTGGTAGTTCCTTCAGCAGAATTCTCTTCTGCAACTTTCTATGAATCTTGACAATGCCTTCCTTTATAACGACACAATCTTTATCAACTTCATTCATATATTTCTCGAAGACTTCAATATTGTTAGATCGAAAAGCTTCAAAGACTTTTGCTATGGCAGGAAGAGATTCCGAAGGTGAAACATCTCCAAGGATATCTTCTCCAAGTATGGAAGCTGAGCCAAGAAGCATTTTGACAATATAGAGTATCTTCACACAATGTACATGAGCATGGGAGTCATTTGTTTTCTTCCAACATTTGCAAGCTTCGATCAAAGAGCTACAGGCTTTGTCGTAAGTGGAAGAGGTCATGTATAGTTCCGCAGCATGCTGATGGATCGACCCCATATCATACATTGACTCTGACAAAATACAACCAAGTTCAATCTTCTTTTCCTCATATATATGGAGGAATGATGTAGTGTCATTTCTCAGGATAGAAAGTTGCATCTCTACAATATTAAATAGAACGTGAGGAGTCATTTCGTTCTCGGCGACGAAATGAGAGAGATAATCTTTACTTTTGTTGCCGAAGTATGTGGAGAGCTCCTGCACCAAACCCTCAAGGCTCTCTTCATCTTTGAGTCTTCGAAGAAAAAGACTGTATTTTGTGATCGCTTTGTACCATAGAGTTTTATTTTGACAATTGGCAGCTCCTTGTTCAAAAGGATTAAATATTTGAACAGTCTCCGTATGCACAAATTGTGCAAGATCTAGTAGCATGTCGGTTTCAATGGTATCATCTTGAAGGAAAGGCATTACAAGAAAGATATGGTGGAGAATCTCTTCAATTAAACTGAATGCACTATCAATGAATGCATCATCCGAAACAAATTTGCCCAGACTGACGCAACTAGTCGCACATCTTAGAAGCTGCTTGTATATGGTAGCAGCTGCAAGGTAGTCGTTATGCTCTATTTTCAGCTTGACCAAGTGTTTGAAGCTATTGAGTTTCAAGGTTTTCAAGGTTTGGAGCTTCATTATCCATGTAGAACTCGCAGCGTCGGCCTGTTCCAACATTCCCATTAGAAATTCAAATTGCTCCATGGCAGCATCTGGAGATATGTCCTTAATATCGTTAGCTTTGTTGTAAAACTCCTCCAATGTATCATCTTCGACACCATTAATTCCTTCATCATCCTCAAAGTTAAAAACATTCATCTTTTCCTTTTTCAAAGTAAAGTTGCCTTATTGTGAATCTTGAAAGGAAATTTGACCTTGTCCAAATGTATACAATCCAGTATTTTTCTATTGGATATTACTCAAAGATATTTTATGATAATAGTTCAATTTCAGTATCTTTTCCTTTTCTCAGTAGTTGTTCCAATTTGATCTCAGCTAAATCATGGATAGATACGTGTCACCATATGCATGACCTGAAAAGGTGACGAAGCAAGACAAATGTTCAATAGATTTTTCCACGCAAATATGTGACAATCTATTGACGCCTAAATCCTTTTCCTCTCCTTTATTGTGTTGCTTTGTCTTGAATATATTTGAATATATAAGGAATCCTTTGGGAAGATCAGCAATGGTACACCCAACCCGTTGAGCTAGCTCCTGGTTGCAATTTATGAAAAAAGTATGGGTCAGGATCAGATGTGCCCTAAACCATAGCTTCTCATAGGGACGATATTTTTTCGATGGCAATGGATGTAACATAGATACAGTCTATTCGCGCACAACTCATGTGGCTGCCCGGCCTCTCGACTTTTTTTCATGTGAGGGGATTGATGAAATGATATGGTCATTCTTTGCCAAAATTTTCAGAACCTCATTTATGATTTGTTCATATATACGTAGTGAAAAAGGTGCTGAAACAGAGTTGTAGCTCCAGAGTATTCTCACTCCGTGAGCCAGTTGCTTCAAGCTGTTATAAATTTCAACATTTCAACATAGTGTACGGACCAATTGACTGAGTATTCAATCAAAAACTATTCCATAGCATCGTGCTGGTCGTTGTATTTTCTCTGTAGTAGTGAAGTCAGTTTTCTGGTTTAAGCAAGCGATAGCGGTTTAAGTAAAAATTCAATATTGCAGTAGCAATAGATATAGTGATGCTCTGATGCTTTCTCTTCCACCACAAAACTGTTGTTGTTGGCTTTTGCTGTTTCTCTGCCAATGTCGGGCAAATAAATAATGTCAAAAGTACTGTCAATTGAGTCAGTCGTGTTTGGTATTTCATGTCATTGGATAGAGCAGTGTCGAAAATTCTTCATCGCTTGTTTCTACATAGTTCGAAAAGGGTTTCTATTCTTTATCCTATTGACATTAAAAATATTATAGAAAAAGGAATATCTTCTTGTTCAATATGTGGAGTCTAATCATCGTGGAAGTCCTTTTGACTTCTATTGTATTTCTATTTCCTTTCGGATATTCTAGCACCTCTGATAAATAATTGTATTGTAGTTCGTAATGTCATTATAATTAATTATAAAAACATGAAAATATGGTAGTAGAAGAGATGGTTGCACACCTAGCTTGTGACTAAATACCTTCAGCTGGGGAACAAGGACATACACAAAATATATCTGTTGTATGAGTCGATTCCTTTGTCAATCTGTATCCATTCTACTCAAAAGACACATTACTACAATTATTATCCGACTAAATCGGAAGATGATCAGCTACTAAGATTGATATGACTTTGAATTTCATCAGCTGGAGGTACTCCCAACCCATCAAGCTCTTCATTGCAATTCAGAAAATACGATGCATCGGGATACCCATGTCTTCCTGTACCACCTGTCAAGGATGTCTTGTGATGTATTGATGCCCATGTACACTGATCATGTAGACCAGTGGCCATGGATGTCCCAACCGTAAAGGTAAGTCCATGCTCAAATGCATACTCTTGAGAAGCTTTTTACCATCGTCATTGTTGGGTAGGTAGGCAGTTGTATTCTTTCCAGAATGTAGGACATCGGGATTAGGGTGATATGACTTTTGAAAGCCACTATGAATTTGGTAGTGGATGACAATTGTATCTTTAAAGGAAATACTCGAGGTATGTGTGGCGGACCCCGGGAATCGACAAGAAATCCCCCGAGTGAAACGAGCGGGATTTCTTGGATTCCCGAAGGAATTTCTCGAGTGCAACGAGAGAAATTCCTGGCCACACATACCGAGAGGTTTTCCGCGGGAATACACCAATGGAAACAGACCCTAGAAAAATATAAATGTAAACGAGGTCATATATCAAAAATACAAATTTTACTCTAATTAACTCAAAATATATGATTTTGTGAAAAAATATACGACTATCTGTTCGAAATATACGGCTATAGAGGGTGATTCCTTAGGAATCACCCTCTATAGCCGTATATTTCGATTGGCTATAGAGGCGATTCCTAAATTTTAGGAATCGCCCTGGGATTTTTGATTCCTAGGCATTTACCGGATAATCTCTTTTTGAGCGTAGGCACATACTAGACGGTATACGAGCTAAATAAATACATGAAGGACAAAATTTTCAAAAATGGCCTAAAATGACCTTTACGTTCAATTTCTACACAAATCATACCAGCTCTTCTACAAATCCGAATTCCTAGGCCATTGGTGTATTCTCGGAGTAGCCTGAGCACTTGTCTGGGATGACTGTGATACGTCCCACTCGGAGACTTTACCTCCAGCACCACGACCAGTAACCGTAATTTGATTCCCATCAAATTACCAAAAGGCTTAAGTAATGACCATTTAATCCCACAAAAAGAGAGTTTCTCTGTGGATCTCGTGTGTACGTACTTGATATGTTTCAACTTAGTTTCTAAGTACACTTCTACGTACATAAATACACAAGTTTCTTTCAGATTTCATTTTCTTTTGAATAGTTTTTCACTTTCTTACTTTACATATTGAATATTTCTCATTAGGTTGTATTCATTCATTTTTTTCTCACAAATTGTCACACTTAATCGAAACAAATTCTTCGAATTCATTAAGAAAATATATCTATCTCATTCCAAGCACATCCGTAGCACTAGAGGTCATGTGTAGCTAGCTTCTTTTACCATAAGACAAGCTCTCAGCTTGTGAAATACAAACTAGAGCAGCTTTTCTTTACTCTCTTCATTATATATGTCTACTGCACTTTGTAAAGATGTTTTGAGTTTGTTGCATGTGCGTTAGGCTTGGGTTAAGTCAATGATGAATACTGAAAAAAGGGGTATATTCCATGGTCTCTTTCTACATCAAGAAAAGGGTTTGCTAGGGAACAAACGCCGGAACCTAATTGTTGAATGTGTATTGAAATGATGTACAGTATTTGTTCTCTAACAAACCTTTTATTTTTTGCACTAGATCCACTTCACATAGGCATATAATTCACTAAGTGGTGTCGTGTAATTTTTTCTTTGTTCACACAAAAATCCCTGAAAATGAGTGGCACAGAGGGGGTCTCTTTTTTACCGATTTTTGAAGGAAGTCCTAACGGTTAACCGCCGTTGTGCTGGAGGTAGACTTACCTTGAGGTTCTTTGACCCATTTTTTACATGTAGGACAGCGAGGATACATTTCAAGAGACTTTTGAATACATTCTTGATGAAAGATATGCACACAAGTACAAGGCAAAGATCGTAAGATATAAGGATTCCATCCAAGCTTGTCTAAGCATATGGGACATTTGTGCTTGTAGTTGTATTTGCATGAAGGTCCAATTTCATTCATTGAGGTATTACTCATCTCTATAAGATGATCTGGGGCGTTGCACATGGACAATAATGGCTCTTGACTATCATATTGCCTTTGTGTTCGACTGGTTTCTTTTTGGTCAAGGAAATTTTTAAGCATTGTTTCTAATGACTTACGCATTTAGTCTATGCACTCTTTACCTATTTTATTACCGATAGGCGCATCAAATATGATGATTGGTACACACTGCGATGAAGATTGAAGCACTACTTCTTTGTAATGGTCACCTCTATTTTGATTCTTGTTACCAAGGACTGTGTTGACACCATCTTCCCAGTGACTCATTCCATATTTATCAATTACAGTGGAAGTTGTTTTGCCTTGCAATCTTAGTACAATGAGACCAACATTGCCGTAGTCACAAGCAAACACGGTGGGATTATCAGCGGTGTACACGCCTGGACCGAAGGTGCCTTGTTACTGCATCGCAACCCAGAACTTCGGATGGATGCTGCATATGCTGGCAGTGTGTAGTGATAACCAATGTCAATGAAGGAGGGAACATTGTCAATCTCAAATTCTTGCTTCTTTTTCAAGAATCTATAGAGAAGCATGCCCAACTCATCAAAATCAAAGGAAGTAATATCAATATGCCTTGCAAAGGAAGGATACTTTGTACGAGCTTCTTGGACAATATTGGCAACCCCATGCGCTAGCAAGGATGCTTTGCAATCATTAGTCACATCACGTCCAGGCCATTGACAAAATTTCAAAGAAAATGTAGATGATGATCCCTTGCTAGATGCGACAACTTCAATCTTTTCCCCAATACTTTGACCGAGGGAATTGACATGTGTGCCATCAGCGACGTGAGATGGACTTGTTTGATTTGATACGTATTTGCAAAAAATATCACGGCAGTAGCTCAAGGAATTATTAGAAACAGATACAAACTGTGATCCGATATATTCCTCAAATGTCAATCGACCTTGAAGCTTCTTCTCACATATCAAGCTCATTACCAAAGAAGTCACAGAAGGTAATCCTAGATCATTCAGCTTGGAAGACAATGCTGATAACTTAACTCTCGACGTCTCTGGTAGTTCCTTCAGCAGAATTCTCTTCTGCAACTTTCTATGAATCTTGACAATGCCTTCCTTTATAACGACACAATCTTCATCAACTTCATTCATGTATTTCTCGAGGACTTCAATATTATTAGATCTAAAAGCTTCAAAGACTTTTGCTATGGCAGGAAGAGATTCCGAAGGTGAAACATCTCCAAGGATATCTTCTCCAAGTATGGAAGCTGAGCCAAGAAGCATTTTGACAATATAGAGTAACTTCACACAATGTACATGAGCATGGGAGTCATTTGTTTTCTTCCAACATATGCAAGCTTCGATCAAAGAGCTACAGGCTTTGTCGTAAGTGGAAGAGGTCATGTATAGTTCCGCAGCATGCTGATGGATCGACCCCATATCATACATTGACTCTGACAAAATACAACCAAGTTCAATCTTCTTTTCCTCATATATATGGAGGAATGATGTAGTGTCATTTCTCAGGATAGAAAGTTGCATCTCTACAATATTAAATAGAACGTGAGGAGTCATTTCGTTCTCGGCGACGAAATGAGAGAGATAATCTTTACTTTTGTTGCCGAAGTATGTGGAGAGCTCCTGCACCAAACCCTCAAGGCTCTCTTCATCTTTGAGTCTTCGAAGAAAAAGACTGTATTTTGTGATCGCTTTGTACTATAGTGTTTTGTTTCCATGGTACCACAGGACTTTGTTTTTCTTCGAATTCAGCTTAGAGTCCTCTTTCTTGCGTATCTTTGTTTTCAACAAGTGTCGAAAGAAATTCATCTTCATGCTGTTTAGCTTCAATCGTCAATGTAGAACTTGTAAAGTCGCTTCATTCGATCACATTTATTTATGTTTCAAATTTGCAATACACATCTATTTCAACAGTGTGCGAAGAAGCTGCGCTCCTTGTTCCGAAATGTTCCAAGTCAGATCATGGATCTTTTAAATACACATGACCTAATCAAAGCAAGAATTGATTGTCCTTCTATGATATTGTATCGGTGATCAAGAAAACAGACCTAGTCATTACCTATCAAATTTGCATCAATATGAATGTATTTGAACTATGTATATCAATGTATTTGAACTACGTTCCAACCGGCATGAAAATGCACTGTATCTTCCAACCATCATGAGGAGAGGATTGCAAGAGCTATTTTTGAATCAACACTGAGTAAAAGTTGTCGCCATAAACTATCTCAGCACGCACTTCATTTTCAGATATTGCAATATAGCAAGCATTTAATAGCGAACTTTCTCTTTGGTCTTCGTGCTATGTTACTTGTTTCTATGTGATGCTTTCTGCTTTTGTTATCTCTAGTTTTATTTGTCATGTTTTATCTGTTCTCTGTACCAATGTCGGGCAAAATAAAAATGACGTCAAAAGCACTGTCAATTGAGTCATTCTCAGACTTCTGAACAAACGCTGTGTGGAGTGTGGAACACGAGCAATACTTTCATTTGACTTCCAAACTGTTCCTATTCTATTTGCAACGAAATTGTACTATTGCATAACTAACTACTACACAATCCTATAAGTAAAATGATATCTTTATTTCAAAACTCGACTTGCAAACTGTCACATAATTGCTTGCAAAAGGAAGCACGTTTTACTTGCACAAGAGTTACGTATACCAATCATCGGGTAGAATCGGATTCGTGAGTACAAAGCTGCCGCCAAAACTTCGAGTGCAGACATGAGCTGGTCAGGGAACAGAACACAACCGAACCCTTTTTGGTCACAAAGTGAAGAATCTTTTATTACACATCAAATCAGAGATTTGCAGGTGTTCAACAGATTCTTCTATTCAAAGACTGCTCTTAGATAGCCATACCAAAACTCGTAACTAACCTTTCACTTGCATATCAAATCAAATATGAAGCTATCTTTGGCAGAAAAAATCTTAGAGATCAACGAGACAGCACTGAATTTACTCGGAGGCACTGGACATGTAGGTCAACTGAGTGAACGAGACATTCTCTTCGCTCGGGGAAATATGTACGTGACATCTTTTACTGTGTAAGTATACAATTTCATCCATACTCTAATAATCTTGGTTAACCTCTAATAGGAAAATGGGAGCAAGGCAAGTAACCTCCGACATCCTCAGGAGAAAAATGAAAGAGCGCTATGAAGCATGGGATGGCATGACCGATACAGAGAAGACTGCTATGTCGAATAAACTGGTCGATGAGCTTCTAGAGCTTGGCAAGGTCTTTGTTGTCAAACATGAAGGTCGTTACTATGAGATAAATATGAGTATCGACAAAGTTCACAACCAAGTCCGTTCGGAGAAAGTGGCACAATTGTTTAGAGACAGAAAGAGAGAGGAAAAGAAATACATCTCTACCTTCGTTGAACTTGAGAAGTCTTTGCAGAGAGAGATTGTCTATGTAGACAACCTTGATGTTAACGAGAAGATCAATACTATCTATAAGTTCTTTCTCAAAGTGGTTCAGACGAGGGGGGAAACAAGAAAGCAAGAGAAGATTCACAACTTTTATGAAAGACATAAACAGAATCCAGCTGTGTTTGATGCTATGCTAACCTTGTGCAAAGATAATCATTTCGTGAAGTTGCCGTCGAAGGTTCTTACAAAAAATCCTATGCAAACTGAATCTAATGAAAGTATGGACGAAGATGAAGACAATAGGGGGCTCGAAGCTGGAGTGGCTCCAGTGGGAGGGAATGGTGAAGCTGATGAATCCAATGAAAGTACTGGTGCAGCTGTCGGCAATGGGGGGCTCGAAGCTGATGTTGCTGGCGTATTTCATGCGATCTCAAATGAATGGGATACTAGACTTGAAGCTGATGCAGTTCATAATAATGAAGAAGCTGCTGAATCTGCAGGATTCACTTTTGACCTTTCCCATCTTAATGGAAACAATGGGGAGAACCACTCTACTTCGGATAGAGGCATGAATGATACAGATCTTGACCGTATTATTGCAAGCGATAATGTCAGGAACGAGAATAATATGGATGTGGACGATGGAGTAAATTATGAAGTTCAAAGAGCTGGTGAAAGAAATGTGCACCATGATGAATTCATGGAATGGATTTCCTTTGGTGATAATTCCTCAATTGACGTTTCCAACTTGGAAGATGCCCAATTGTCTAGAGATGAGTTGCTCACTGTATTTGACTAATCGCAGTCTATATTGAACTGTATTCTCTTGACTTCATATGTCTTTCGAGATGTTTCGCTAGTACTTATCTTTGTCATAAAACTGAGAGGTTTTTAGATGACTGTCGAAGATCCATTTTCATTACATATAATTATTATATAAATTACAATATTAATTTTATCATTTGGAACATCAATAGTACTTGAAAAGTCTTGTATGCCAAAGGTAGCACATTTATATTCTCCAAGGAAGACTATGTGTTGGTATCTTAATAGAATAAGAGGAAGAAACGATTCCTCGGAACGAGGCTTTTTAAATATATATTCTTATGGAAGAGATAGGTAAATAGATATTTATGAAAAAGGAATACATGTTTTGAAGCCTTAAGCAAATTGACCATGTACCATCAAGCGATAGCTATCGCTAGTTACCGTTAGATTCTTCTCAACATCACCATTATTTGCAACTTTATGATAGACACTTATTGGTTCTTGAGTAGACCAAAAGTTTGTACTGACCTGTTCATATCGTTCTCTGACAACAAAGTTCCTTCAAATTTGAATATCATTAAAGTAGACCCCTCTACTTTCCATATTACGTAAGTTCCGCATCTATAGAAAGCAATACTGCTATAGTTTCAAGGGAGTCAAAAGATGTCAGCTACGAGTGGAGTTGAAACTGGAAGGAGAAACTTCCCTTCGAGATGAAAAGAAAACTTCGTACTCTCTGTTTTCATGCATGGGATATGGACATCTATCTCGAACTGGGAACAAAATACATCGGCTGATTCCGTTCTATTGAAAAGCCATCTTTATGTTGCTTTTCCTATGCAGGCACGATTCGTCTCTTCCCATTGACCTTCCAATGGCATCCAAGATGTTGGATCGTATGGTTTATTTTTTGCCTCGTTCTTTTGAGCATTGTACACCTCTTGGAAATCTTTTTTGAGAGACTTAACAGTTTGCAAGAGGCGATCCACCATACTTTTATACTGTAGAGGTAGACGATCAGCGAATAAGATCGATACGACCATGAATATCATCGGCTGGAGGTACTCCCAGCACATCTAACTCCTCATTGCAATTCAGAAAATACGAGACATCGGGATATCCATGCTTTTCAGTACCACCTGTCAAGGATGTCTTGTGATGGATAGAAGCCCATGTGCACTGATTATGTAGTCCAGTCGTCATGGATGTCCCAACCGTGAAAGTGAGTCCATGCTCGAATGCATACTTCAATCGCTTGAGTAGCTTTTTACCATCGTCATTGTTAGGTACATAAGCTGTTGCATTCTTCCCAGAATGTAGGACATCAGGGTTGGGATGATATGACTTTTGAAAGCCGCTATTAATTTGATACTGGATGACAATTGTATCTTCGGAGTAGCCGGAGCACTTGTCTGGGATGATTGTGATACGCATTGTTCCGCTCGGAGACTTGCCTTGAGGTTTTCTCACCCATGCTTGACATGTAGGACAGCGAGGTGACGATTCAAGAGACTTCTGAATACACTCTTGATGGAAGATGTGTACACAAGCACAAGGCAAAGATCGCAAGATGGAAGGATTCGATCCGAGCTCGTCCAGGCATATGGGGCACTCGTGCTTGTAGTGGTATTTGCGTATAGGTAAGCTGCATATTTTATCCATTGAGGATCTATCTGTAAGATGATCTTGCGCATTATACATTCGCAACACTTGTTTTCGACTGTTATGTTGCCTTTGTGTAGAAGATTCATTACTTAGATGATTATGAATCATGGCTCTAGTTTCGTCTTGGCCGAGGAAACGATTAACCATTGTCTGTAATGACTTGCGCATTAGTCTATGCATTCTTCACCTATCATATTACAACTAGGTACATCGAAAATGATAATAGGTACACACTGTGACGAAGATTGAAGTACTACTTCTTTGTAATCATCCCCTCTATGTTGATTCTTGTTACCAAGGACTGTGTTGACACCTTCTTCCAAGTGACTCTTTCCATACCTACACTCATAGTTATATCCATACCTATCAAACACAGTAGACGTTGTTTTGCCCTGCAATCTTAGTACAATAAGACCAACACTCCCTCTATTAGCAAACGCCGTAGGATTGTCAGAAGTGTACACGCCTGGACCGAAGGTTCCCTCCTGACTGCATCGCAAGCCAGTACTACGAATGGATGCTACACACGCTGGGTTTGTGTAGTGAAAACAAACGTCGATGAAGGAAGACACATTGTCATTCTCAAATTCCTTCTTTTGTTTCAAAAATCTATGTAGTTGCTCGCCCAACTCATCAAACTCAAATGAAGTAATATCAATATGCCTTGCGAATAAAAGATATTTAGCATGAGCTTCTAGAATGATATTGACAACTCCATGGGCTAGTAAGGATGCTTTGCAATCAAGAGTCACATCGCGTCCTGGCCATTGACAAAATTTCAAAGAATATATAGATGGTATTCCGTTCTTTTGTACAACAACTTCAATCTTTTCCTCAATACTTTGGCCGAAAGAAATGATATGATTGCTATCAGCAACGTAAGATGGACTTGTTTGATTTGACGCATATTTCCAAAAAGTATAACGTCGCTGTCTCAAGGAAAGACTAGAAACAGGAACAAACTGCGATCCGATATATTCCTGACATGTCAATCGACCTTGGAGCTTCTTCTCACATATTAAGCTCATTACCAACGAAGTGACAGAAGTCAATGCCAGCCCATTCAGTTTGCAAGACAAATCTGAAAATTGAACTCTCGACGTCTCTGGTAGTTCCTTCAGCAGAATTCTCTTCTGTAACTTTCTATCGTATTCGAAATCATTATACTTTCCATAGTCTTTTGATTCTACATGCTTCTCGGATAGTTCATCTTCTGTTGATTTCGTATCGGAAGCGACTGTTCTTGCTTCGATATCTTCCTGAAGCTTGGAGTCCTCTTTCTTGCATATCTTTGGTTTCATCAAGTGCTTAAATAAACTCACTTTCATACTGTTCGTCAATGTAGGTAGAACTAGTGTAGTCGCTTTATTCTATGAGAATAATTCAAGTTTCATATTTGTAGTGAACATCTAACATGTGCATCATGTTGTTCTAACATGATCCAACAGAGACGGGTTTTTCTAGTAATTCATGACCTAATATATATTTAAAGGCAAGAATTCAAAGTCAATCCTTCTCAAATTTTCATCAATATGAATATGCCCTATCTTCCAACCACATGAATCTACGAGTAACTTTCCATTGCATTTGTTCAGATGTAATCAACAGAGACACATCCTCACCGTAAAATAGTTTTGGATATCCTTTTCACGTATTCATTTTACGATTCATTGTTATTGATCTATTGATCTCTTTGTTTTCCAACATGGAGCGCCATGTAAAAATAACTTTGTTGGATAGCTATCTATGGAACATGCTAAAATGACTTTAAATGACTGTTGAGTTACACCGGATGGTGTAAATTCGGGAATAGAATAGAATTTATACCAGTATGGATGTACGATAATGACAGAAATCTACGTATTTAGTCATTACAATGGTCTTTCTCACTCGTTAACGGTTTATTTACCTGCCACATTTATGACAAATTTTAAATCGGAGAAAAACTTTTTGTCATATTTTTTGTTATGCCTCTTGTGCCTCTTTCATTTTATGTTTCTCATCCATCGCATCATACAATCACATAGTTTTCAAATTGTTGTTCTTTTGCAACACCTAAATGTCTAAAATGATACAGAAACAGAAATACTTGACTGCATCCCTTCTTGTTCTCCTCGTCTGTGGTCTCCTGTACTCGGATGTCAGAGAGAAAAGGGCCATTGACTCTTCATCATTACTTCGTCGAAGTAATCTTGCTCTAGAACACGATGTCTCTTTGATCCAAGAGCTTCATTCACCATTCGGAAAGGAGGAGCACATTATCCCAGAAAGTGACCGTAAAGATCTGAAAGATATCAAGTATGTATCTTTTGGATCATCTCATACATGGGGAGCAACGCTTAAGAATCGTGATGAGGAAACCTATGTGAAGCAGCTTGCCAAGCCTTACTTTGAAAATGGTGTCAATCATGGCATCCGCTCCTCTGGACCAAACTATCCAGCCAACTGCCTCTATTCTCTCATCGGAGAGGAACATTTTGATGTCATTGTGTTGGAATTTTACATGCATGCATATGAAGGACTCATGGAGCTTGCAGTAAGACTTCGCCAGCGCTTTCCAGATGCAGTGATGGTGTTTGTACATCATTGGATGCCTTTGCAGATTGTCAATGAAGGGATGAGAAACGAACGCAATAGACCAGTGAATCTTGATGAATACAGAAACAATATGGCATTCGGATCTGATTTCATTCATAATCCTGAGTTTCATGAATTGATAAAGACAACTCCTGATCAGTGGCGTTTCAACAAGATTTATGATGGCATTGAAAAGTTGAGTAAAGAAGTTGCAAATGCTGTTAATGGCTACATTGTAAAGACACCTTTGAATGATAAGAGAGATGGAGATGGTGGTTGGGTACATTTTGGTGATCAATTGTTGAGTACTGATTCGTTTCATCCTTCTCCTAAAGCACATGCTTTCATTGCCAATCAAGTCAGAGATATTGTTGATAGAGTCGGTGTTCCTAAGAATCCGCGTGTGGAACCATTTGCACAGAAGGATCAGTGCTACAATTGGCTCATGGATGGCAATATTGACCCAAGCATTAGTTATGGAAGTGGTTTCAAGTTGACAAACATGCCAAATACACAAAAGTATTCCTTGGAATTTCAAAATGATGTACCGCTAGAAGGAAATAATTACATTACTGTCAACAATGGCTCTGATGATACGATGGATATGTTTGTTGGATACCTGACAACATCTCCTGAACAAAAGTATCCAATGGTGGAAGCATCACGATCGAACGGGCAGAAGTTTGAGCTCAAGCCTAAACCTGAAAACACATACGGAGGGAAAAGTATCCACGTTCCAGAAATGGTACATCTAGGATTCATGAAACCAAAAACTACTTTGAATGTGTATTTCACACCTTTGGAAGAATCAGAGTGGCCATTTCGTATTACAAGCATCATGATTATACCTCGAGTTGAGAGTGACAACAAGGATTTCCACTCTATAGGAGGTTCACCACTTCCATAAAAAAGTAGTTTTGTACCTATCAGTAGTAGTCAATAACAATTACAGAACATACTTTTACTTAATTTTTTTAACAAATATTGGCAATACTCCCCCAAACATTCGATAGCACATTTTTGATAGACATAGTGAAAAAGTTCGCTGTCCCTTGATCACTGGGAAGATCATTGGCCGGTGGTACTCCCAACCCATCCAGCTCCTCATTGCAATTCAGAAAGTAGGAGACATCAGGATACCCATGTCTTCCTGTACCACCTGACAAGGATGTCTTGTGGTGAATTGATGCCCATGTGCACTGATTATGTAGTCCAGTAGTCAAAGATGTTCCAACCGTGAAAGTAAGTCCATGCTCGAATGCATACTTCAATCGCTTGAGTAACTTTTTACCATCGTCATTGTTAGGTAGGTATGCCTTGACATCCTTGCCATAATGATATGCAAATGGGTTAGAATGATATTGCTTTTGATAGCCGCTATTAATTTGATAATGTATGACAATGGTATCTTCAAGATAGCCTGAGCATTTGTCTGGGATTATTGTAATACGCATTGTTCCACCCGGAGACTTGCCTTGAGGTTTTCTCACCCATGCTTGACATGTAGGACAGCGAGGAGATACCTTTAGAGACTTACGGATACAGTCATGGTGAAAGATATGTATACAAGTACAAGGCAAAGATCGTAAGATGGAAGTGTTTGATCCAAGCTTGTCTAGGCAAATAGGACACTCGTGCTTGTAGTCGTATTTGCATATGGGTAAGCTGCCTATTTCATCAATTGGGGAACTATCTGCAAGATGATCTGGGGCATTGTAAATATATAGTAATTGCATTTGATTTCTATTCGTTTGCGCGGCTTTGAAATTGTTCAAAGATTCGTCTACCGCTGTATTGGGATAAGCAACACTTGGTCTTGTGTTAAGAAAACTGTCTATCATGCGTTGCAATGACTTATGTATATAGTCTAAACATCCCTCGCCGAATGGATTATCACGAGGCGCATCAAAAATGATAATAGGTACACACTGTGAAGAAGATTGAAGTACTACTTCTTCTTTATCATCGGTTCCATCTTTATTCTTGTTACCAAGGACTGTGTTGACACTTTCTTTCCTGTAGTTTGTTCTATACGCATGTTCATCAAAAACAGCGGAAGTTGTCTTGCCCTGTATCCTCAATACAATGAGACCAACACTTCCTCTATTAGCAAACGCTTTACAATTGTTACCAGTGTATATGCCTGGACCAAAGTTTCCATTTCTACTGCATCTTAAACCAGTACTTCGAATGGATGCTGCACACGTTGGCTGTGTATAGTGATAGCCAATGTCAATGAAAGAAGAAACATTGCGGGACTTGAACTTTACTTGTTGATGCAAGAATCTCATTAATTGTCGACCAAGCTCAGCAAAACCAAGGGAAGTAATATCGAAATGCCTTGCGAAGTGGGGATACTTTGTTCGAGCTTCTAGAATAATATTGGTAATGCCTTTGGTGAGCGCAGATGCTCTATCAACAGTACAATCTTCATTGAGGTTTGGCCACTGTCTAACTTCATGTGCTTGAATATTGGCTTGAAACCCATCGTCATTATAGTAAGAAGTAGATAATTCTGGATTGTTTCTTACAGTTTCTGTCTGTATGCCACCATTGAGGGGTACGATATGAATGCTGTCGGCGACGTAAGACATAGGTATTGGTATTTTAACAAACAATCCAAAATACTGATCATTGATGACTTGTCCTTGAAGTTTCTTCTCAGCTATCAAATTCAAAACCAGCGAGGTGATCGTTGTCAACGCTAGATCATTCAGTTTGGAAGATAAACCTGATAATTTCACTCTCGATGTCTCTGGTAGTTCCTTCAACAGAATCATCTCCTGCAGTTTTGTATGAATCTCGATAATAGATTGCTTTATCACGAAACAATCTTTCTCGACTTCATGCATGTATTTCTCGAAGACTTCAATGTCATCTGATTGAAAAGCATCAAAGACTTTTGTTATTGCAGACAATTCTTCTGAAGACCCAATATCGCCAAGGATCTCTCCGAGTGCTGGAGTTGAGCCATCAAGCATTTTGACAACATGGAGTAACTTCACACAATGTACATGAGCACTGGAATCATTTAGAAGCTTCCAGCATTTGCAAGCTTCGATCAAAGAGCTACATGCTTTTTGGAATGTGGACGATGCTGTGTATAGTTCACCAGCGTATTGATGGATCGACCCCATTTCATACATGGAATTGGACAACATGCTACCAATTGCAATCTTCTTTTCCTCATATCTCTGGATGAATGATTTTATCCTATTATCCTGGGAGGGATCAATGCATAACAATGTTTCATATTTCTGTAAGCGGAAGAGCAAGAGCTCCATGAAATCTACAAGCACACCCGAAGGAATACGGTAAGCAGTAATGGATACAGAGGTTGATTCCTCTCGTAAGCATGATAGATTTTGTACTAGCTCTTTCAATCTTTGCTCCTCTTCAAGTCTAAACAAGAAGTGACTGTACTTGACATGTGCATGAAGCCATAGATTCTCGTTAGGGCAGCATCCTCCGCTTTGACCAAATGGATAAAACATGTTGATAGCAACAAGGTGAACAATCTTTGTGAAAGCAAGGAGTCGTTCCTTCTCATCAGAATCTACTCGATTGGAGGGCGCCAATGAAAAGACACGGTCTAGCAACTTCTCTACACTTTTGATAGTATAGTCAGACTTCCATGTATCATTTATAGAAATGTAATCAAGAAGATGTCGGAACAGAGTTGCTGCTTGTTGGTATTCTTCCTGGTTTATCTTCATTTTGATCAATTGCTTCAAGCTTTTAAATTTCATTTTCGAAGTAGACTCTGTTGAATGGAGTTGATCCATGTCAAGCAGAAGCTGAAACTGGTCCATAGCCTCCTGGTACTGATCGTTATCCTTCAAAGCTTTTGCTTTGTAGTAAATTACTTCTGCTTCGTATTCGTCAAAAGAACATCCATTGAGTCGCAAGTCTCTATTGTTACGAGATTCCATATCAAGTATAGATTCTTCCGCTTCGATGCTATCTTCTAGATTATCATAGTGTTCGTAATCCATTTGAGATTCACTCTCTTCTTTGGCATCAAGTAATGCACAATACGCCTCATCGGACGCTTTCGCCTTCGATTCATTTGCTCCCATTATCTTTTGTACAATAAATGATTTTTGTAGTATCCTTATTATAACCAGAAATCCATTCAATACAGAATTGTTTCTTACAAAATGTATTCCGATTTGTTCGAAGTCATCATGTGTGGCTGGTCATGGATATACGAAAAATATCGTGACACCCCCCAAACAAAAAGGGTGGTGGTCATCCTTCAGTGGTCTCAAGCCCAAACCTTCACAGCTTTCATTTCTAATCATCCCCTGAGCTGACAATGCCTCAATAAGGTTTGTCTTCTCACAACTTCACCATCAACTATTTTGTTTGTTGCTCTTTATGTTTACCACCTTAACAAGCAAGCAAGAAGGACGAATTTTGATGCTTTGGCTTTGACCAAACATAACATCCCCCGATCTCCTTACTTCCATATATCCCACTTAGTTATTAAAGTACATTTTCAAAGATATTTTCAATTATGATTAGTAGTAAAATGTATTTAAATGGCATTACATGTAAAAAGATGTTTTTTCTATTTTGCCTTTGTTTGTTTTTGCTCCTCCGGTACCGGTACGTACGTAAGTACTTCCAAGTATCAACACTACAAAATCATTTGGCTAGGGAATTTTTCGCTGTGGTGGCTATAACACGACTCGCCCAGATTTTGCATTTCATCTAACTTATAAAATCGATGTCATTGGGAAGATCATCAGCCGGTGGTACCCCCAACCCATCCAGCTCTTCATTGCAATTCAGAAAGTAGGAGACATCAGGATACCCATGTCTTCCTGTACCACCCGACAAGGATGTCTTGTGATGTATTGATGCCCATGTGCATTGATCATGGAGTCCAGTGGTCAAAGATGTTCCAACCGTGAAAGTAAGTCCATGCTCGAATGCGTACTTCAATCGCTTGAGTAGCTTTTTACCGTCGTCATTGTTGGGCAGATAGGCCGGTGTATTCTTTCCAGAATGTAGGACATCAGGGTTGGAATGATATGACTTTTGAATCGCACCTTTGATTTGGTAATAAATGACAATGGTATCTTCAAGGTAACCGGAGCACTTGTCTGGGATGATTGTGATACGCATTGTTCCACTTGGAGACATCCCTTGAGGCTCTTTGACCCATTTCTTACACATGGGACAGCGCGGAGACACCTCTAGAGACTTCCGGATGCAGTCATGGTGAAAGATATGAATACTACAAGACAAAGAACGTAACACATTTGGGTTGGATCCAAGCTCGTCTAGGCAAATCGGACACTTGTGCTTGTAGTCGTATTTAAATTGAGGGATATCCATCATTGATTTTCCAACAATATCTGTGAGATCATTCGGTGCATTGTAATTGATTAAGTGTTGTTGTCTGCCATGATACAAACTTCGTTGACGTTTGAGCACCCTTTGCCCGAATTCATCAGTGCTTTGAGATGACTGAATCACCTCGCCATAACCAGCTGGAGTAGATCCTACATTGAGGAAGGAGTCCACCGTATTTTGCAAAGACTCTTGTAGATATTCAATACATTTCTCCCCTTCTGTATTTCCAAGAGGTGTATCAAAGATGATTACAGGTACACATTGTGATGTAGACTGAAGAATTACCTCTTCATACAAGTTTTTTGCTTGTGGCGTAGAGTGAGGATTCAAGTTTCGGGTCCGAGCATTACCTATGACTGTGTCAATGTTTTGATAACTATCGTTCCCCCTTCTAAATCTGCGCCTATCCACCATACCAGTCTTGCCTTGTAGTCGCAGCAGAATCAATCCAACATTTCCATAACGACCAGCAAACGCTTTACAATTGTTGCCGGTGTATATACCTGGGCCAAATCTACCACTCACACTGCATCGTAAACCAGTACTTCGAATAGATGCTGCATACAATTGCTTTGTATAATGGATACCACTGTCGATGAAAGAAGAAACATTACGAGCCTTGAACTCTACTTGTTGGTTTAGGAATCTAATCAATTGTTGACCCAACTCATCAAAATCAAAGGATGTAATATCAATATGTTGAGCAAATGAAGGGTACTTTGCACGAGCTTCTAGGATAATATTGGTAATACCTTTAGTCAGCGTAGATGCTATATCAACAATGCAGTCTTCATCGGGGTTTGGCCAATCAAAAAAATCAGAAGGAGATTTGGCAACCGCACTTTCAGTTGTAATAGTTTCACCATTGGTACTCTTCAGTATCAACTTCTTGCAGATTTGATTATTTTCAGCGACGAAACTAGAACCAATGATTCCTTGCGAGGTCGACTGAGCTGGAATTTGCGAAGGCTGAAACTGGGATCCAACATACTGATTCCCTATTACTTGTCCCTTTAGTTTCTTCTCTACTTTCATGATGTTTATGAGATCGATGATCTTACTGTAGGGCAAATGATTCAGTTTCTTATATAAAGTCCAAAAATGAACTTTTGAAGTTTCTGGTAGTTCCTTTAGAAGGATTTTCTTTTGTAGACATAGACGCACTTTGGCTAAGAACTCCTTCTCAACACTTTTCTCATCAATTCCAGCGATGAGTTTCTCAACTTGTTGTATATCTTCTCTTTGAAAAGCGTCAAAAATTTTGACTAACGTGGGAAGAAAGTCTGAGGGACGAATATCTTCCAGACTGATTTCTTGAGGTCCCGAAGATGAGCCTTGAAGCATTTTAATGATATAGAGCATCTTAAGGCATCTAACACGGGCAGAGAGGTCGCAAGCACTCCTGTAACATTTGCATGCTTCTGAAAATGAGCTGTAGGCTTTGTCATAATCTGGAGCAGTTGAAGATTTCATGTATATTTCACCGGCATTTTGATGAATTAAACCCAATTCACATTGATAATCTGACAACAAGCACCCAAGAGTAATTTCATTTAGCTCATATATTCTCTTTAGAGAAGACTCATCTTTCTGTAAGAGACAAAGTTGAATTTCCAGAACATCTATTAGCGTTTTTGGATGTAGATTATAATTCGTAATAGATAGGGACAGCCTCAAATTATTCTTCAAGAACTGGGAGAGCTCGCGTACTAAAGTCGCAAGTTTATCTTCTTCCTTGGAAGTGTATAGAATATAGCTGTATTGGATAGTTACCTTGATCCATAGTCTTTCATTTGGCTTACATGGCTTTCTATTTCTTATGGTATTGAAGGCTCCAAAGGTCTCGTTGTAGATCTGATGCGCAAAAGAAATATATGATTCTTTTCCACTGTCTTGAACTGCAAATATGCGGTTGAGCATTTTTTCAATACTATTGCTAGCATAGTTATCATCAAGCGAATTAGAGGATGTGTTAGTGCAGATGTATTCAAGGAGTCTCTTGTACAAATCGAAGACACTACTATAGTCTCTCTCTCGCAACTTCAGTTTAGTCATTTGCTTCATACTTTTAAATTTCAACAAGACAATGGATGAATTGCAAAGCTCTGTATCAATCAGAGATTGAAAGTTCTCCATGGCTCTATTTGGATGTAAACCTTTGAGGGCTTTTGCATCATAATATCTTTTCTCAAAAGGGTCGTCATCATCATCAGAATATTCATAAGTATACACGTCGTCCTCGCGGGAAGATTCAATTTCCTCTGATGTATCTAATGCTGATACTATAGTTTGCATTATTATTCTTGAATGGAGATATTGAGTAACAGTAATTATAACTAGATGCCGATATGCATCGAAAGTTCATATGTCATATGTAATGCTGCAATTACAATTGTTCCTTGGTGTTCTGCCTTGTTGTGGTCATGGATGAGTGCCCTGTGACGGTTAAAATTACCGTTAAAGGACTTTGACATCAATGGAATGGCCTATCGGAGCACCTCTTCTCATAGATCCATATCCATGATCACAAAAGAACTAATTGGCAAATACAAATTATACTTCACCCTATCATATAATTTCAAGGAACATGAGTACAGCGCAAAAAGATGTTGTTTCTTTGTTCTTTTCTAATGTAATAGATCGTGCAGGATCTATTCCACTGGAAATAGAAAAGTTGTATACCTCGGCAAAATCTTTGAGACCAGATGAGGCCATGATGAAATTTGAAGAGGTGATGGTTCTCGAGAATGTCTATTTAGAAGTTTTGAGGTTTGTTGGAAATCATACCAAATACCAGTATGCGTCTGTTAAAGGAATATGGTTCTTGAAGAGTTTGAAACAAATGATCAAACTGAGGTTGACTATGAGAGACTTTACTCCTGCATATGTTCTGTATTCAAGACTTTTATTTTCACTGGCGAGTCCCCTTCTAGAAGAAATTCCAAAAGCAACCTTAGAGAGGAGTATTGAGCAGATTTTTGAATGTATTTCATCTCTATATATTGGAAATGGTGAGTTAAGAGGGAAATCATCCGTAATCAAAGCATTTGCATACAGAGTTTACGAGGTTTCTATAGAAACCTTTCATCCTGTTACTGGAAACACACAATGCAGAAACCAAAAACTATGGTTCAAGTCGCAACTAAAGCTTGGTGAAGTACTCTTTGAACTCAAAGAAGTTCAAGGCTTAGAAGCTATTATACCAAGGCTTGCTCAATATTACTTCAAGGAAAATAAACATTCGTCGGAAGACCAACTGCATGCCGAAATTCTGAAGATGCAACTGTATTTCTTGAAAAAGGAAACTTCAAGATTCGCAATTAGTAGTTATGAAAGCATGAAAACTTGTAAATTGTGGGGCGGCCTAGAACCTTTTACGCTTGCCAGAGTTCATGAGACTGCAGGCGAAATCTATTTGGACACTCCTCTTAATTATCATAAACCTTATGCTGCATTTTTATCGGCCTTGGAACAATACAGGATTTGTGGTAGTAGTGATGATATTCGATGTCTCAAATTTCTCTTTGTGATTAAAATGCTGGAGGGATCACACAAAAGTCCACTTGAAAAAGATAGAAAACAACATCTAAAACTTCCAAAAGATGAGCCACAAATCTCGAATTTGGTTCAGTTATTTGATTCTTTCAAAAGAGAACATATGGCGGCCTTCGATTTAAGTTTCAACTTGGTGAACGAAACAGCAATTGAAAAATATCTTCTCCAGATACAAGAGAAATTGAGAGAGAATATTCTTTTCAAACAGCTGCCATTTAATTCAACAGTGTCGATAACAACACTATCCAATAAATTGAATGGGTTGGAAGAGTCAGCAGTGATAGCCATGATAAACACCATGATATTTGATTCTAGGGTTAGAGGGAAGATTGACTTGATAACTAATGAATATGTTGGGTCTCGGTGTCTTCAGCAGAATCACTCAATCATATCAACAGTCCCCAATCCAGCAAGGCCAAAATTGAATTTTGTACAAAAGCCTGTGCCAAAGCCTCTACCTCCTTACTCCTCAAACTTTTTCTTCTCAAATCCTGTGCAGTTATCTCTAAGCCATGGTCAGTTTCATTCTCATATCGCAAAAAGCGATCATGAAATTCAAATATGCCATCGTAGTAGCGTTGATTGTGACTTAACGGAGGAAACGCTTGATAGGCGAAGCTTTAATTACCAAATATTTTCCCTAAAACAGAGTGCTATCAAGCTTATCATAGAAGCACGAGAAAGATATCCTTTATTCGCAAGACATGTTGATATTACTTCGGTGGACAATTTGGATCAATTACTTGAGACGTTCTTGAGCAAGCACCAGGAATTCAAGAAAAGAAAAGTCTTTTCTTTAATTGATATTGGTTATCACTATACAAAGCCAGAATGTGTATCATCAATTCGAAGGACTGGTTTGAGATGCAGTGAAAGGGGCGTCTTTGGCCCAGGCGTGTACACCGCTAGTAATCCGACGGCCTTTGCTTCTAAATCCAAGAATGTCGGACTGATTTTGCTCAGATTGCAAGGTGAAAAAGGTAGATTTGGCGAAAGGAAGGATAAGAACAGAATCTTCGACACGATCATTGGCAATAAGAATAGAGGTGATCCTTTTGGAGACATTCATGATATGCATACTGAGTTTGTAATCCAAACTCCTGCCCAGTGTGTTCCTATTGTCATCTTTGACGCTCCACTTGGTAATGCTACTGGTACAGAATGTATAGAGTATATTCAACACTCTTTGCAAGATTTGATGGATAATTCCCTCAATGTTCCCGAAAGTCAACATATGGTTGAAATCCAAAGATGTTTGCCATTTTCAATTTTCTCAAAGATTCGTGATCGCAAGAAAAAGGATAATGTTGATAGATGTTCGGAACATCTACTATATCATTACTTTGCTCCATATCGTATGGGAGTTGTTGCTTTGTACATCCCCAAATTCAAGTATGATGAATCTCTTGAATGTGCAATTTGCTTGCAAGAACTAGGATCAGACTCTCATACCTTGCGATCTCTTTCTTGCAGTCACATCTATCATGAAGAATGTATCCAAAGCTCTCTCGAACATTCACCTTGCTGTCCTCGTTGTCGAAAGTGGGTGAAAGAACCTCAAGGAAAATCACCTAGTGGAAAAATGTACATATTCATTCATGAATCCAGATGCTCGGGTTATACAGTGAACACAATTGTCATACACTACCGGATGAACGCTGGGATACAAAAACCGTATCATCCCAATCCAAATGTTCATCACGATGGAAAGAATGTCAAGGCATACCTTCCAAACAATGCTGAAGGAAAGAAGCTACTCAAGCGATTGAAGTATGCTTTCGAGCATGGACTTACCTTTACTGTTGGGACATCCATAACCACTGGACACAAGAATCAGTGTTCATGGGCTTCTATTCATCACAAGACCTCATTGGATGGCGGAACCGCGAAACATGGATATCCGGATCCTTCTTACTTTTTCAACTGCAACGATGAGCTTGATAGATTGGGAGTTCCTCCAGCAGATGATCTCCCCTACGACTTCAACTTTTAAATAATTGGTGATGTTGCCCGAGATTTTCCATACTTTTATGCACTAAATAAAAATGCATTTTCATTTTTAGAAAAATGAAGAACAAAACTAAAAACCACTGTTCTTTGATATTCTTTAGCTAAAACCACGACATTTGTATCACTACATTACATCAAAATAGACTTAGACAGACTCACTCAGACTGCTAACTTCTTGGATTTTGATGATTTTAGTATTTAGTGTCGAATCTACCTAGACGTAGGACGTAGGTACGTCGAGAAGTCGCACCTTTGTCTCATTTTGCATCAACTATCAACTATCTCAACGAGAGTCTTTCTATGTAATGCAAATCCGTACCAGTGTGTTATAAAAACAAAGTTCCCTCTATCAACTATCGGTACCCAGCTATCTTTGAACCGAAGATTGATGCATCACAACAGTACTCATCAAAATAGATACGTCAACCAAGTCCGAAACATAAAAATATGGAAGAACTCCTCCATGGCCTAGTGTCTTCTTTAGGTGATGATGAAACGTCACCTATTTCTTGTGAACAAGTAACTTCTTCTGTTCCCACGGAATATGAGAGTTTGCACAATGGCTTAGAATCAAGCAAAGATACCGAGAGGCAATTTCAGAATCTCATTGATATGGAGCATAAGCTCTTTGATTTGCTCGAACATCCGCTTACTCCCATGATAAAAATTCAGAACTATGTAGAGAAGATTCTAGAAGAGACATCATCGACGCTACAGAAAAAGAATGTTTGGGATACAAATTGTCCACATATAAATTTTGCAAAAAGATTGTACATAAAGACAATAGATACTTTCCATCCTTTCAGAGGGAAGCCAACTTGTCGAAATCAACGGTTATGGTTCATAGCACAAATCAAATATAGTGAAATACTTTTTGAAACCAAGCACATACGAGAACTGGAAATCATGATACAAAAACTTGCTCCGTATTATATTAGTCAAGATGGGAATGATTCGGGTATGATATCTACAGAAGATCAAGTACAGGCAGAATTAGTAAAGATTCATCTTTACTCCTTGACAGGTGATAATCGCAATTTGATTAAAAAATATGAGAAAATAAAAGGTCAATTCTACAGGTCCATTGTTGCTCCCTTTACACAAGGGAGAATCCATGAAGCTGCTGGTGAAGCATATATGAGTAGCATGTCAAAGTGTTACAATAAGGCATACGAATCATTCCTTTCCGCTCTTCGAGTATTTTCTGCTATGGGGAGTAATGCCGAGCTTCGAAGTCTCAAATGGCTTTTCATTGTCAGAATGCTTAGCCCTTTTAATAATGATGCAGCCAGAGGTGTTCGACTTTCGAAAAATGACTATCCAGAGGTTTTGACACTGAAAAATCTCTTCAGTTTGTTTCAAAAAAATGATATTGTAGGGTTTGAGGACAACCTATTCAACGATGAAAAAGACAAAGCACTGAAAAAGTATTTTGGAAGGGTGCATACCGCACTACGAAAAAATGTGCTTCTAAACGAACTTCCATTGAGGGGAACTATATCATTTAGCGCACTTTCAGAGAAATTGAATAGGCTAGATGAAGGGAAAGTAGAGAAACTGGTGTTGGCACTGATATCCGAAAAGAAGATTGATGGAACTATTTCCCATGGAAATACTCGTGAATACATTGGGCCATATAGACCTAAACCTGATCCAATGCAAAACGCATCCGATTCCATAGATGATTTTCCTTTTTTCTATGTTGCTGAGAGTAATCATGTTTTACCCATCAGTGTAAGCGCCGCTGAATCTTTTACACCAAACAAGGACGTGGATTCTAGTAATGCCCTCCAAACCTTTTCTCAGTTAGAGACTTCTAATGATGGGAAAGCTTGCCAAGATATGCTTTCTGCTGTAGCAACCTCGATGGTTGCTGGTTGCGCCAAAATTATTCATGAAGCGCGAGAAAAGTACCCCTCATTCGCTAAACATGTTGACATTACTTCATCTGATGAATTGATACAGTCTATGATAAGTTTTTTGAATCAGCAACATAACTTCAAAGCCCTCAATATCTCTTCTTTCGTCGACACTGGTTATCATTACACAAAGCCAGAATTTGCAGCATCAATTCGAACTAACGGTTTGAAACGTAGTGAGCGTGGATTCTTCGGTCCTGGTGTATATACTGGAAACTACACAAACGCTTTTGCTACCAATAGCAAAAGCGTTGGACTTATTCTATTACGGCTACAAGGCAAAAAAAGTTACTCTATTGATCTGTATGATGTTGAAGGGTTCGTTATTGATCAATGCTACCCTGCAGCATTGATTCCAAGAGAAAGTTTCAACACTGTTATTGGTAATAAAGCGCGAGTTAACAGTCAATGGCCAGTGGATGACTACAATGATGAGATCATTCTACAAGATCCTGCGCAATGTTTACCCGTCGTCATATTTGACAATCCTTGTAGCGACATCTTCGGTGAAGAATGCATAGGTTACATTCAAAAGTCGCTGCAAGATATGATGGATGCACATCTCAATGTCGGATCTACTCCAGCAGGTACTGAATCAGTGGTGGAATCGGATGAAAAGTATAACCCAGTTTTGAGAAGTGTATGTTATGATCGCATATTGAGAAATGATTTATCTCGTACCAGCCCACTGGTCCACAATTACAATGCCCCGAACAATCTTGGAGACATTGTTATAAATTCCATGGGGAACATCCCACAATGCAAGTATGATCAGAAACAAGAGTGCCCAATCTGTTTTGAGGAGCTTGGACCAACCGCCCATACTTTGCGATCGCTTTCTTGCAGTTGTGTTCACATATTTCACCAAGATTGCATTCAAAAGTCTATAGAATCATCTCCTCGCTGTCCTACTTGCCAAACATGGGTGAAAGAACCCCAAGGCAAATCGCCTAGCGGAAGAATGTGTCTTGCAGTCATTCCTAAAAAATGTTCCGGTTATGATGAAGACACAATACAAATTCACTATCAAATCTACGCCGCAATGCAAAAGCCATATCATCCTTATCCCAATGTGAGACATTCAAGTAAGAATGTAAAAGCTTACTTACCCAACAACGACGATGGAAAGAATCTTCTCAAACGACTAAGGTATGCCTTTGAACACGGACTTACATTTACTGTAGGGACATCCATGACCACAAGACTCGATAATCAATGCATATGGGCTTCTATTCATCATAAAACATCCTTGACTGGCGGTACTGCAAAGCATGGATATCCTGATCCTTCTTACTTTTTCAACTGCAACGAAGAGCTGAATATGTTGGGAGTACCTCCAGCGGATGTACTTCCCGAAGTAGTCTTATTGGATGATAAGCCGTGGATGTATTAAACGCTACACTTTTTACATATTTCACACGAGTAAGCCACAAAGATTAATACAAAAGTGGTACATTTTATATGAATTGCATTATAATTCTAATGAAATTTTATCACAAAATTCTTTGCAAGTTCATTTCTAATTCGATTTTAAAAAGTACCGTATGCACTCTTGGAAAGTGAAATGCCGGATTAGTCTGTAGTCGCTGTTGCATAAAGACTAATGAAAATTATATATCATAATAACTCTGATATTCCTTGGTGATGAAATCCCTATACCAGTCCATCTCATCTTTTATCCGAAATTGGTTTCTTTTTTCTTCTTTGAAATTGTCCATGTCAATTGAGTCTTGTTGTACTAATTTAGAGGTAATATAAAATTGGCAGCCGAGACGGGAGAGCAAACCACAAACCACTCGTTGTTTTACAGTGCATTTCTAATACCTTACTCACATCATAAGTCAAGGTAGTTCTACAATACTTATTTATGAATAGAATATCAAAACTAATACAATGTCTACTTCCATCATGAGAAAAGAGGAAGAAGAGGAAAGCCGACCTCACGAGACGGACCCGAATCATCTCAATCCTTCCATTTGGAAGTACAGTAAAACTCGACAGATTGCATTCTGGTATGTTACCAATGTTTCTTATTTCTCTTTGAATCTCTAGATCTCATTTCCAATACTTTCAAATGTTTTCATTTCTATTTTAATTTAGGATGAAAAAGTCTGTACGAAATGTAGTCACGCCCAAGGTATCCTTCACACAACCATCGTCACAACATGGACAAGAGGACTCGATAGATGAAATAGATTTGGAAAGAGATGCAAATGAAAGTCATTGCAACTCCGAGACAAATTTAGATTGTGATAATATTGATGAGGCCATGATGGCGCTTTCGTCCCTTCGTTTTGAAAATGACGAGCAACAGACTGATGATAATGATGCATTTGATCATCCATATGACTGGCTGTTAGACGGCGATCCAAAGGAAATATCGGAAAGAACATTTACAAATATGAATTCATCGCAGCATTCTCTTACTTTAGAATTGAATCCTAGTCAAAGTCTTGAACTTGAGATGGAAACAGAAGATAGTTATACTGGCTTGGAACTAGAACCACAATGCAAAGCAGTAACTGTCATTGACAATACTTTATCTATCAATGCAAAGGAAGCAAAAGTCAAACCTCAATCTGTAGATGCGGAACCTCAAGAAAGAATACAGGACGAAAGTCAAAAAGAAGATTTGGAGTCAAAATCTATAGATGCAGTTCATAAATCATTTTATTCTTTTCAAAACGATGAAACGTGGATGGATACTTGGAATGGTATACCTGATTTCCTACCGCATCAGGATACAACTACAGCGGAAGGACAATTTATTCTCAAATGTCAAATAGATAGGGATAAATCTGACGTTGGAATCGATGAGCTTGATACTGAAAATGAACAATATATAAAGGAACTTACTGATGAATATTGCGATTCGGAAAATACTATATTGGAGATATTGCAATCTATGCCATGGGAAGATTTTGATGAATACAAGGATGCTGAAAATGATTTATTTACAGAAAGTGCTATGCAGCAAAATGCATATTTAATTGAGAAAATGTCGACTTTGGATGAATTGCATCAAACTGTGACTGCTACATTGTTGCAAAAAGTCAAATTCAAGGAAGAAGTAATTGCACTCGAAATGAAGAGGGCGCAGGCTGTAGATCATGATGTGACAAGTGCATTATCGTATGCCAAACAGGCTATTACATATGTTCAAAGAGCTAAAGGTCGCGATGAAGGTTTAGGTGTTAGTCGAGATGGTGTTTTGGGCGGACTCTATATTTTGGAAGAATCAAATAAGAGAGATCTTTTGCTACAATTGCAGGCTATAATGATGAAAATTGAAGAGGTTGCTGAAATGGAAGCAAGGGTCTTTGATTTTGTTCATAATTTTACTACGAATTTGCTTCAAGATTCTAATGGTCTTGATAATGTCCTGAAAACTTGCGAGAATTTGAAGAATAAGTTGTTACGAGATGATACGTATCTTAGGTTGGAATGTCTGGATGAAAGTAGAGAACGAGTTTCTCAAATTATGAATTATCTATGTCAAAAAGTTGAAGAAGAACTCATGGCATTTATATTTCAACGGTGTAATGGTGAATTTGAGTACAAGTGGAATGAGAAAATACACAATGAGTACAATACATTATTGGAAGCTAGAATCACTTTTGATGACTTGAAGATGGAGGAATCAAAATTGACAAGTAATGATGACCGTTCACAGGAAGAGGAGGAAGAGGATTTGCCCGATGACTTTGCATCACAATGGGCATACTCGATACACAAGGCTCTTTGCTTTGAGGCAGATCGATCTCTGGCGAAAGCTTTACTGGACCCAACCGTTTTGTATGATTGTTCTACAGAAGAGCCCTCCACTTTTGAATCTAATATTGCCGAAATACGAGAGAGTTTACAAAAAATTCAGTGTTTTGGCCAGGATGCGGCGTCAGTCAGAGCCCTAACGAATAATCTCTTTTCCATACGGTTGGAATTCGATGAACGCGACCCTAATATTGTTGGAATCTTTCACAAACTATGCCTTTCCTTATCTGAAGTTCTGAATTCTTATCAAAAACTACTAAAATGGCATACAAACTGCTACACTTGCAAAATTGAAGGAGAGAATAACACGGCAGATGAAGAATCTGAATCGTGTAGCCTTGTGGCTACATGTGATGATTTGGATTGTACAAAGGATGACCACACAAAGTCAACTTCCGCATCCAATTGTAGCCGGACTTCATCTCCTATCCAACATCTTCGGAATCATAGCGATAGTGACACTGATATTCCTAGGATACCTCATAGTATATCTGGTCCTCAAGACAATGATGTTAGTGATGACCAAGAAAAGTTTGAAGAACTTGCGATATCGATAAGTAGCAACAAACGCGCATTGTGGTTGCATTGTAAATCAGTTCTGGTACAGTTTCTAGAAACTATTTTCACTTCCACCGAAGATAAAGAAGAAGAAGACTGGAGTTTGACTTGGAGACAGGACTTGGAGTCCTTGTCTGATATTTACAAACTATGCGAGCAGTTCTTGACTATTGGTAGGAGCTTTGTTCAAGAGGGAGATAGAGACTTGGCTATATCGTTTCTTTCTGAAAGCAAGAATGAATGCAGCCTCAAAAAATCCTTTGGAAGACTATGTGAAAAATATATCAGTGGTGCGCATGAAGAAGCCATGACCGAAATTGGAACCATGATGGCTAGTGAGACATGGGATTTACTACCCATAGATTTTATCGAAAATGATGATGACGACGAGTCACAGACCCAAGTGATCAAGTCTATCAACAACTTTCTTCTTGGAGTGCAGCAATCCACCTGCACATTAGTAGCAAGAGAAAATTGTCGACAAGCTTGGTACAATAATTACAACTCTCAACCGACAAAAACTTTGGAGTCATTCTTTGAGGAGGGTCAAAATCCGTTTGCTTTAGTAGAGATAGACGGTGCAAAGGAAAAATCTGACAATCTAACTAGCTTAGATTTGACCCTTACTTTAGATGGTATCATAGATGAGCGGAAAACTCTATTTGATAAAGTCTTGTCTTACTCATCAAAGAACGAAATTGCGCTGGCAACAAAAACAGCACTAAATGGCTTGGCTAGATGGAGCATAAGGCTTCTAGACATCAATACAAAGCTTCCAATTGCCACATCTCAAATAGTGACTGTGATATGCAACCTTTATGACCTCTATTTCCTTACCGTTTTTCGCTTGTGTTCTGGAACGGGAGGAAACGAATCTATCCTGCTTGGTACTAACAAGAGGTCAGACCATATTTTGATAGATCGTTTCCCTCGAGACATACCTCCCCCTCAAAGTGGTTTCAGAAACTTCAATAGAAGCAACTCGTTTGGTATGCCAAGGAATTCATCTAATTCGCAATTAGATCCTGTCTTGAAACGTTTCATGAACATGCTTGTAACTAAGTACTGTGTTGCTGATATTAACGCTCCACATCTCTCCGAGGAAGATGACATTGCAAAGGCAAATAGATTTATTACTAGAGGACAAGCATCCTTAGCTTCATGGATAAGTCTCGAACAAGTTGAGTCTTGGGTTCTATTTCATGACGATCTTTCAAGAAGAGATGAGAATCTATATACTGCAAAGTGTATGGAAAAGTTATTTGCCGCTTCTTCAAGTTGCCTTTTCGTGACATGTTTGCTAGAAGCATGTATTTTAAAAATGAATTCTGGGTCAGTAAATAAGAAGAACTCGCCAATCATAAAATACTACAAGCAACTCATCGGAGCTATCAATACCATACACCTGAAATCTATGCAAATATGTGGAAGCAGAGCTATCATGAGCCGAAAAATTGTTGCGAACGTAAGTTATGGTTTAGTCCATTTTTTCCTTTTATAATTACATTTCTCACTTCTATCCTTTCAAAAGATTGTTGCATTGGGTGACGTCTGGGCTGGTTCAAAGATTAAAGAACATTGTAATACATATATTGATCAACTTTCAGACAGATATCTAACTCTGTGGGATCATTTGTCAACGTCATCACTAGCAGCATCAGAAGGAATTCTTCATGATGTTTGGAAACACGTGTTAGAAAGTGGATACTTGGCTCTGTTGGAAGGATTCGCAAAGATTCATAACTGCTCTACAGAAGGAAGAGCCCTCATGAGTATTGATCTAGCAAGTTTTTCATCCAATATCAACAAAAGGGCAATTACAGAGAGATTCATTGAAACATTTGGCAAGAAGAAAGATTTTGTACCACCTCCTTCCATTACAAATATGAGAGGAATGCAATATGTGGACATGTATATTAAAGTGTTTTATTTCCCACAGGAAGATGTATTGAAGTGGATAGAAGAGAATAGAGAAGAATACCATCTTGCTCAATTACTATCACTAGTTTCGAATGGAGCACACAATCAAATGCCAGCCGCGAAGTTCCATGAAATGATGTCATTGCGCCAAAAAGTGAAGTCGGCATGAATTTGAAATAATGTATATCACTGAACTTAACCTTTATGGAGGTTCTATTTGGTCATACTTTATCCAATAAAGAAAAGGTTTCATCAAATATTTTTTTCACGAAATTCAAGTCAATACCACAAATACCTGATAACTGACAAGCGAAACTTAATTTTTTGAATGAGGCAAACTTATAAGGAGACCATACTCTCTCCATTATGTCTATTCAGTTCTTCTTCGGAGAAATCTTCGGAGAAGTTCCCATTCAAATATTATCCTGTTGTTTAAAAAAAAATTGGTGAAAGACACAGGTGCTCAATTAATCTGAAGAATAATGAGAGGTGCGCGCAATCAAGATGGTAGGTGCCTTATAGAACGATTCCTTCGTCCTACGTACGTACATACTCTTCCCACAGAATACTTTTTTGTCTTTTTGTCCTATTCTATGTATGACTAACTCAGAAAACTACGAAGAAGAATCTAAAATAAGACTGAGCTCTTCGCGAATTTGAGATGACAAATGAGTGCGCCTACAAAACTAACTGAAGAGAAGTTCTTTTGTACCCAAGCAGCACACAGACACTTATATAGGTATTCAACATAGAATCAAAAGCACCAACAAGATCTTTTATCCAGATCCAATGCGAGTTTTGCCTTTAAGAATAGTAGTATTTCTTGTCTTGTTGACGACCGGATCAAAGGCCAAGAAGACCGATAGCAAAGATGACGAGGACGTCAAACTGACAAGCGATAGTGTTCTCTACAAAATGAAATCATGTAAAGATCTAAGTGGAGAACCTTTCGACCAGAGGAAACAGTTTTGCTCTATTAAAGAAATTCTAATGAGATGTCCTATTGAATGTGGTAGTAAAAGAAAAGAGAAAATGGAGCTTTTACAATCCCAGCCAAAATCAAATAATTGTACTTGGTTAGAACAGAATAAAGAAAAGAACAAATGGTGTGCTGGTTTATGGATACAAATGGAATGCAAAGAAATTTGTAATAAATTAGCAACTCGGATCATATCCCAAACTCAACACGGTGGTGAGTATTGAATGAATTCTATTTTCTAATTGCATTAAAAAGTCAGAAGTCTTGACACTCTTTGAAAGTCGGAAAGAGAAAGGTGGAAAGAAAAATTGCTAGAAAACGACATGCACCTAAAGATGCAATGAGACTTTTAGAAGGATTTACAACAACGTCTCCTCTATCTTCAACTAAAGCCCCAAGTCCATCTTCATCAACAAAATTTCCAACATCCAGTAAAGCTCCTTTTGCAAACGAAAAATCTACCAAGTTTCCTTCCTCTTCTCCACATTTCAGCACGAAGGCACCGTCAAACACACTTTTATCAACCAAAACTCCAACTGTGATGAAAACATTAAATCCAAGTCTACCACCAACTCATCTGCCATCTTCTGACCCAAGTTTCAGTCCAAGTGTATTGCCTTCTTTCAGCAGTAACAAGCCGTCTATCTCTCCGACATCAATTCCTTCGGAAGCTCCGTCAATCTCTCCGACATCAATTCCTTCGGAAGCTGCGTCAATCTCTCCGACATCAATTCCTTCGGAAGCTCCGTCAATCTCTCCGACATCAATTCCTTCGGAAGCTGCGTCAATCTCTCCGACATTAATTCCTTCGGAAGCTCCGTCAATGAGTAGTGAGTCACCGTCTTCAGATCCTTCAGCTCTTCCAAGCACATTGCCTTCTTTTAGCAGTGACAAGCCGTCTATCTCTCTAACATCACCACCTTCACAAAATCCGACTGTACCTAAACCTAAGAATGGGAAACCTAATATCCTCATTCTCCTCGCTGATGATGTAGGAACTTCTGATATCCCTTACTGGGGCGACAACATTGTACCTATGCATAATATACAAAAACTCCAGTCTCAAGGCGTCATGTTCATGGATGCCCACGCTTCACCATTGTGTGCACTAAGTAGATACATGCTCTTGTCTGGCAACTACCCCCACAGAGGATTCGATAAACAAGGTTCATGGAATTTGTCGTCGAATCGAAACCAGTTTCTAAATAATCAGAAAAGCATTGCAGAAGTACTCAAGGATCAATTCAATTATCATACTGGTATGTACGGCAAATGGCATTTGGGAGGTGGAGTACCATCTGGAGGAACATACAGCGGGGATAAGACACGTCCTCTTTCATGTTGCAATATTGATTGGAAGAAGCCTATGGAAGATGGACCTAACGATATTGGATTTGATGAGTCATTCTATACGACATCAGGGATCCAGAACCCACCGTACTCGTTTTTTCGCAATGGCTATTTGCAAACCGATATAGACGACATCAAGTTCTGGGAGAAAGGATCTCACGCTACAGTCAATGATAACGGCGAGTCAATCATTGCCAAGCCTGGTGAAGGCGATCCGAACTGGGACTCTACAGAATACAACACAAAACTTGTCAAGGAAGTGGACAACTTCCTAGAAAGTCATGATACATCAGATCCTTTCTTCTTGTATGTGGGTCTTGGTCAAGTACATGTACCTCACTCGCCAGCCAAGTTCTATCTCGATGGTACACCTGTTGCTGGAACATTCGGTCATCCTCATCTAGATATGTTGTATGAGCTAGATCTAGTCATCGGATCAATGATATCATCTGTGGAAGATAGAGGCTTGATGGATAATACATTAGTCATCTTTGCAAGCGACAATGGTGGACTCAAAAATGTGAATCATACAAATTTCTCTGACCGTCATTTTCGTGGTGGCAAGGGCTCTGTGTGGGAAGGTGGACATACCATACCTATGATCATGCGATATGATGGAGTATTAGATGCAGGTGAAAAGAGAACAGGCTTAGTAGGTCTGAATGATATCTATGCGACTCTTGCAGATATTGTAGGGTTTGATATTCCGGATGGATCTGCTCAAGACTCGATAAGTTTTGCAGATCATGCTTTGTCTGAGGCTGTCGATAGCAAAAGGGAGTTCTTTGGGATATGGCTTTGGAAGTCACCATCTTTTGCTCTGCGTTGGGGTAACTTCAAATATGTCGTTGAATATGGTGAAACAATTGAGGAGTATCTGTTCGATCTTAACACAGATGTGAAGGAAAATAGAAACCTTCTACGTGAAGCATCGAACAACTACGAAAACATCAAAATTGAGATGTCTAAAGATCTGAGGAGAATTGGATTTTGTCCTCTTAATATAGAAGATCGATTTCTTCTTACATACGGACCTGATGCAGGATCGAAGGTGACTTGTAATTACTTCAGGAAAGACAAATCAAGATGCAAAGACCAAGTTCTAGGCGAAATAAAATGCAACTCTGTATGTGGGAGATTTCGCGACCAATGCAAGTACTATGACTGTGTAGATAATCCACAATTCACTTTCGAAACGATGAATGTTGGTACAAGAGACTGTGACTGGCTTGGCAAAAACGATGTAAGGAAATAGCGATACTGCGGTGACGAGAGTATTGCATCGGAATGTCTTGTAGCATGCGATCGTTGTGTAGTTCCTCCTCCAACAACAAACGAGACTCCATAGCCACCAACTCCAACTCCATATGGTACGTCTTGTACCAATACTCCTGGATTTAAGTTCCAACTCTCGGGTGGCAAGAAAGAATGCAATTGGATTTTCAGAGGATGGAGTTATAGAAAATCGGAAAAGACACAACATGTCCTCAGTGCGCATGTTAGATGTGAATTAATTATGTTGGTGTTTGTTTTGTGTCCGGAAGTAAAATGCAATATCTATTTTCATGCATTTTCCATAGTTATAGTAAACTTTTATCTGGTTCTAGATATTCGAAAATAGTTATTACTATTTTATGTAAATGTTCCATCGTTTAGTTTTCTAATGGAACCAACATGGTAGATGTAAGGCATTTCTTCCTACTCCATAGTCTGTTGAATCTCCAAACTTTCCATTATCATATCATCATATTCATCAAGAGCTCTAAGATTCCACGCCAAAAAGTGTAATCGACAAAAAGTGAACACTCTCTAGACTATGTACTGATCACCTTCTTGTAATACTTAAGATTATGAAGTGGTTCGGCATATTGCTTCCACTGCAGCCCTTCTTCCTTCGATACATGCTCCGGTAACCATACTGGTATAATTTTCACTAACGTGTTCTCCAGCAAAAAATAGACTTCCGCATAATGTTTCCCGAAGTGCTTTCTTACTCTCGGAAGACGAATATGAACTGTAAGTCCCTTTGATATATGGTTCATGACTCCAATTTTGAATAACAAAACTAATGTAGTTTTCGGTTGCTTTCCCATCAAATATTTTATCAAGCTTTGATAGAATTAATCTGAGAGCTTCATCGTCGGATAAACCATCAAAGTCCCTCGTGTTGGAACCAGTCACAATGCAACCAAGCACATGCTTTGTGGGAGAAGATTTGCCTTCTAAAGCATCATAAAAAACGCACAAATTGTCATCACGAAGAGAAACCAATTGTTCACACAAACTATTATCAAATATGAAACCATTGTAGAATTTCTCCTTCATTTCAATAAACATTTTGAAACCTGGAGGCATGACAACTTTTTCAATTGCTTCGAGTTTGTTTCTTGGTAAAGCTGGATGAAAAATGACATCATCAGTTTTCAATACTGCTAGAGGCAAGGTACAAATAACTTTATCCGCAACATAGACTTTGCCCGATTTAGTCGTAACTTTTACATTCTTTTCACTGTATTCGATCCTCACCACTTGCGAATTATATTTGATCTTTTCCTTTACATGCGCATAAACATATTCGTCCAACCAATCGTACCAAGAGAGACCATTCCATTTAGTCTCTTTATACAAACAAGATAGTAACCTAGATTTCCATTTCCGAAAATAAAATGTAGGTTGGTATTTCAAAAAGTCTTGTGATGTAAGTACATCATTTTCCTTTGGTTTGAACACCAGAATATCGTTTACGATATCATGATTGGGCGAATGTATCCACTCTGCACCTATATCCAGTGGAATATCTTCCACGAATCCGGTCGCCTTTTTGATTCGTCCTCCGAAACAATCACTAGCTTCAAGAATTGTATAATTTTCTACTCCCATATATTTCAGTGTGTTCGCGGCCATCAAACCAGAGGCTCCCGCACCAATAATGAGAATACTGCCACTAAAGTTCTAGCCAGCATCATGAGAAAGAGATACAAGATCGTTCATATCTGTATTTTATATACTTATACTATCTTTGGGACGAGGAGAGAGTGCCAATAAGTATATGGTGATGTGTATGAGAAAAGTATTGTAAGGTATCTTGAGACGAGAATGTCACAAATCTCAATCACAAAAAACAAAGTCTTTTCTAAGTTTTAGCTCAGTCTTGTATCGAAATTTGTTCTTTCTGAGTTAGTCATATGGAAGTCCCATCTTTGATTGGCGCACCTCTCAGACTTCTCTTTGGCGCACCTACGGTTCAAACACTTCACAAGACATTTAAAAAGAACATAAATCAAATTTGAATGAAATGAGACTTCCTCAGCTTCTGCTGGTGCTTCTGTTAAGCTCGTCTAGCAATGTATTAAATGGAAAAGAACATGGAATAAGTGATCTAAATAATGAAGACAAAAGGGACCTTCAACAACAAAAGAATAAGAAACCTAATATCCTCATTCTCCTCGCTGATGATGTAGGAACATCCGATATCCCTTACTGGGGAGACAACATTGTACCTATGCATAACATACAAAAACTCCAGTCTCAAGGCGTCATGTTCATGGATGCCCATGCTTCATCAATTTGCGCACCAAGCAGATATATGCTCTTATCTGGCAACTACCCCCACAGAGGATTAAACTCAGGTGGTACTTGGAGTTGGTTAAATAATCAAAACCAGTTTCTAAATAATCAGAAAAGCATTGCAGAAGTACTCAAGGATCAATTCAATTATCATACTGGAATGTTAGGCAAATGGCATTTGGGAGGTGGAGTACCATCTGGAGGAACATACAGCAAGGACACGAAACGTCCTCTTTCATGTTGCAATATTGATTGGAAGAAGCCTATGGAAGATGGACCTAACGATATTGGATTTGATGAGTCATTCTATACAATGGGAGGAATTCAGTCAGCACCGTACTCGTTTTTTCGCAATGGCTATTTGCAAACCGATATAGACGACATCAAGTTCTGGGAGCAAGGATCTTACGCTACAGTCAATGACAACGGTGAGTCAATCATTGCCAAGCCTGGTGAAGGTGATCCGAACTGGGACTCTACAGAATACAACACAAAACTTGTCAAGGAAGTAGACAACTTTCTAGAAAATCATGATACATCAGATCCTTTCTTTTTGTATGTGGGCCTTGGACCGGTTCATAGACCCCACTCACCGGTCAAGTTCTACTTGGATGGTACACCGGTGGCTGGAACATTTAACGATCCACATCTAGATATGTTGTATGAGCTAGATCTAGTGATTGGATCAATGATCTCATCTGTTGAAGATAGAGGCTTGATGGATAATACATTAGTCATCTTCGCTAGTGACAATGGGGGCATCGTCAAGGACATCAGACATACAAATGAGTTTGGTCGTCATTTTCGTGGTGGCAAGGGCACTGTATGGGAAGGTGGACATACCATACCTATGATCATGCGATATGACGGAGTATTAGGAGCAGGTGAAAAGAGAACAGGCTTAGTAGGTCTGAATGATGTATATGCGACTCTTGCAGATATTGTTGGGTTTGATATTCCGGATGGATCTGCTCAAGACTCGATAAGTTTTGCGGATCATGCTTTGTCTGAGGCTGTCGATAGCAAAAGGGAGTTCTTTGGGATATTTCATTGGCCAAAAGTTTCCTATGCCCTTCGCTGGGGCAGCTTCAAGTATGCTGTGATACACACTAGTGATACAAAAAAGGAAGAATATCTATTCAATCTAGATTATGATGTCAAGGAAGAAAGAAACCTTCTCATAGAAGGATCACAATTTCATAAAAGAAAGAAGAATCAGATGGCAACAGAGCTGAGGAGACTTGGACTTTGCCCTCTTGATATAGAAGATAAATTTCTTCTTACTAACGGTCCTGATGCAGGGTCGAGAGTGACTTGTAATTACTTCAGGAAAGACAAATCACGGTGTGAAGACCAACTTTTGGGGGAGCTCAATTGCAATTCAGTGTGCGGGAGATTTCGCAAAGATTGCAAGTACTACGATAATACTTGGTCGACATCTTACCCAGCACATTTTCTTTCTAGGCAACCATCTGTAAGCCCAACCACAATCAAAGTAGATACACCAACCAATGATAGCTGTGTAAATAACCCACAATACACTTTCGAAAGGAACGAAGGAACTACAGGAAATTGTAATTGGCTTGGCGAAAACGATGTAAGGAAACAGCGATACTGCAATGACGAGAGCATTGCATCGGAATGTCTTTTGGCATGCGATCGTTGTGTGGTTCCATCTCCAACAACAAATGAGACTCCATCTCCAACAACAAATGAGACTCCATCTCCAACAACAAACGAGACTCCATCTCCAACAACAAACGAGACTCCATCTCCAACAAGTAATGATAGCTGTGTAGATAACCCACAATTCACTTTCGAAAGGAATGAAGGAACTACAGGAAACTGTACTTGGCTTGGCGAAAAGGATGTAAGGATACAGCGATACTGCGGTGACGAGATTATTGCGTCCGAATGCTCTCTAACATGCGATCGTTGTGTGGTTCCATCTCCAACAATAAATGATACTCCATCATCACCAACTCAATCTCCTTTCGATCCGTCTTGTACCAATACTCCTGGATTCAAGTTCCAAACCTCGGGTGGCAAGAAAGAATGCAAATGGATTTGTGCACATAAACAAAGGAAAGTCATAAGAAATCGGAAAAGAAACAATTGTCAAGGAGAAGTCAAGGATAAATGCTGTGCAGCTTGCAAAGCTTTAACTGGTCCTCGGTGCGCATATTAGATGTGCATTGATTGTATTTGTAATTGTTTTGAGTACTGAAGGAAAATGCAATGAATAATATTGCAAAATATCAAATATTTTTCAATTGGTATAAGTTTTGTTTTTGTGAAAATACATGTAATAAAAAGTCGTTGATTTTTAAATTTTTTCATAGCCTGAACAACCTCTTTCTAAAAACACAAGCCATCTCGTCGGATCTTCAAGGAACTTTAGATGAAAGCATTTCAATTCCTGCTACTTCATCCAAAACTCGAAAAAAGTGGTTTGAGTCTCCAAGAATCCCACATCCTATCACCATTTTCATGAAGTTAGACCAACTTGAATATTTATGAAAAGATCTACAGTTTTAAAACATAGTTCTCTCAATAAATTTTAGTCTTATCAAGTCTTATTTTCTTAATAGTGATGTCGCAATTTCAACTTCAAGTCAAAGATCCAACGTGGATAAAAAGCATTCTTATAGAGGAGTATCTTTTTTACTCTTGCAGTGTGTGGATTGTGGATCCATACAGCTAAATCTTTTTCATTTACGACCTTTTCTTGTAGCTAATCAGCATATAGCTGGTACCAACAATGAAGTCTCATTACGCAATTTTGCTTCTAGCTTTGCAAAGCAGTGTGACTGAATCTTTTGCTCCTGTTAATACACATGTTTTGTCAAAGACCCTAAAGCCATATTTCAAACCTTCTGTTTCGGCTATATGTGCTGAGCCTAAACCAGGAAGCATCGGAAGCCTCATTGATTCCACTCTGAAGAGTAAGTAAATAAATGTGTCGCTAGTAACGATTATTCATTTTGAAGCATGCTTACCGTTTGACTCTACCCCCAAAAGTCAGTGAATTCGTTTACACTTATGGCACTATCCGTAGAGTTGTGAATGATCATGATCGACTAATTAGAGATGGAAAACCTTTGCCCGAGGGATTTCTTGGTCTTCGGAAAAAGAAACTTGTGGATATGTATAGACCTGAATTGGTAGTTACTCAGCGTGGAGCTCAAGACGACGATCCGAACAAGTATATGAACTATGCTGTTACTGGTCCTGCCTTGATTGAGTTTCTTAGGAATAATCGCCAATTTTTGAAACAAGATGAGGAAGGTGGCGATGTGGAATTTCAAGAATTGAATGAAAAGTCAGAAAATCTTCCCGAGCTTTACACGGAAAGAAAGATTGATACACTTTCTAAATTTGATGGAGAAATCGTAGATTACTTTGATCAAACTACCAATAAATATGGATTTGTTTATGGTATTACAATTAATAGGTAAGTTGCAATTTCTCGGCTGTTCTTGATAGCATTATAAGTATAGCTATTCATGCCTTTTCTCTTTTTGAAAGAACAATGAAGAGAATCACGGTGACTTTCAGAGGAACTGTTGGAGGAACAGACTTTTTAGCGGATGCAAACTTTAATCCTAATAGAGAACACTTTGAACACCTAGGCCGTGATGTAAAGGTTCACAGTGGTTTCAGTGGTATGTTGTGCTCGAAATTATTTTTATATTTGTTATCACCTTCTTTGTTCTAAGCATGCGTATAGGCTACCTCTTTCAAAAGCTAAAAGATGAAAGTCGCACCAGATATGATCGTATTGTTGCAGCGCTTAAAGATATCTACCATGATATTCCAGAAAGCGATAGAAATGGCTATAAAGTAGTTGTCAGTGGCCACTCTCTTGGAGGAGCATTAGCTAACTTATTTTCATTTACGCTTGCACTTCGAGAAGACGAAGAAAGTTGTCCATTATTTCATTACGTTCAAGCGGTGACATTCGCAGGTCCGGTTGTTGGTAATTCTGGATACAATGATGTATTTGAGGTAAGTTTATTTGCAATTAAATTGAGTTGAAAGATTGCATATACTTTATAAAATATTCAACATCAATCATTTACTCCCAGGAGCTTGAAAGAAAAAAGAAGCTCAACATGATTAGAGTTTCTAATCAAGGAGACTTAGTTCCCACAAACCCTTCTCCGTATGAATACCTTCAGAATGGAGTGAACATGCATGTCTTTGAGGATAAGAAGATGGAAGTTGCACACGACAACCAAAAATCGCTTCTATCACAGGTCAATTTGAAAGCGTTGACAAATCATGGGTTTCCTACATACAAGTCAAGAATTTTTGAGGTGGACTCTAACATGGAGATCTTAGATCAAAGCTTTGATGAAGTATATCAGGCGCACATGCCATAAATTGTGCGTATGATGCTCGAAATAAATACAGCTTGAATTTGAAATATGAACACAAGATAACATCAAAGTAGATAATTTTTACATAATTTCATGTTGTCTACTTCCAGTCCAAATCATTTTTACTCTTTTCCACAATCTCATAGCCACAACTCTTCATGAACTCCAATACATCGTTCGGCTCTGTTCCAGCCTTTTTCAGCAATCCTTCGTCGAATTCAAACCTAACTCGTAATCTGCCTTTGTTCTCAGTCAGAATCCGTTTTGCACCTTTTAAAACTTGCAGTTCAAACCCTTGTACATCAATCTTTAGATTTTGTATCTTTGTTCCTTTTGGAAAGAATGTATCCAATTTCACCATAGAAACAGGCTGCTCAAAATCATTTTCGCTTTCTCCAACATTTTTCGTAGCTGCCTCTTTTCCATATGCAGCATTGTCTGTTCTATCTGTTACATATATTTTTTCATCCATCTTGTCTTGGTTTCCAACTAGTGCATTGATAACAGTGATGTGTTCAGAAACAGTACAATGATTTGCCATTACTCCCATATGAATCAAGTTAGCATTTGATTTCACTGGTTCAAATACAAATGTATTGATACCTAATGCTGCAGAAGGAATGGCAGAATCGCCTATGTACCCTCCTACATCAATGAAAATGCCATCTTCTTTCTTGGCATTCAGAGCAGTTTGATATGTATTCTCACTATTTCCAAATTTTCCAAATCTCCCCGTCTTTTGGTCAATTCGTCTGGACATATTTCTAGGAATCGCTAGTACTATTTCAAAATAGTTTTGTTTTCTTTCTGGATTACTTTCAATTTCACCCTTTGGAAGGGGTATATGCTTATTGTCTAACGCTGCCATAACGAAATTGTAAGATGTGCTATCTGCTGAAAACTCATATGCCGTCGGAGGCAATGGTATCTTCTCCATAGGTTGTGGCAACTCTTGTCTTTTGCAACCATTTTGATTGATTCCAAAGGACGTTGCTTGAGCCGATGAGGGCGATAAATAAGTTGAAATATCCACTGATTCATATCGTGAAGGATTTGAAGCAATCAACAAAAAGAGGATCAATGTTGGACATAATATTATGATTGCGAGAGAACTGCATTTCTTAGAAGAACCAGACTGGCTCCTTTTCATTCTGATGTTCATATTATTGATAGAGTCTTTGTTATGTTAGAAGTAAGGTTTGAAAAAGAGCCAAACTAACTACCTTTTACAAGCAAGAACATTATTTATTTCATGTGCAAAGAACTGAGAAAAAATCCTTTCAACGGATCTTTCACGTACGGAGGACTGACCAAAAGGACCACAATCAATCTAAATAATTGCTAACACTCTAGCTAGGCCACTAGCTATATCAGGAGTTGGGTCCTTGTGTCATTTTGACGTCCATACCATACCTATGATCATGCGATATGACGGAGTATTAGGAGCAGGTGAAAAGAGAACAGGCTTAGTAGGTTTCAATGATATCTATGCGACTCTTGCAGATATTGTTGGGTTTGATATTCCGGATGGATCTGCTCAAGACTCGATAAGTTTTGCGGATCATGCTTTGTCTGAGGTCATAGATAGCAACAGACAGGCCCTTGGAATATGGCGTTTACCTCAAAAATTAATATTTATTCAATCTAGACTATGATGTCAAGGAAGAAAGAAACCTTCTCATAGAAGGATCACAATTTCATAAAAGAAAGAAGAATCAGATGGCAACAGTGCTGAGGAGACTTGGACTTTGCCCTCTTGATATAGAAGATAAATTTCTTCTTACTAACGGTCCTGATGCAGGGTCGAGAGTGACTTGTAATTACTTCAGGAAAGACGAGTCAAGATGTCAAGACCAACTTTTGGGGGAGCTCAATTGCAATTCAGTATGTGGGAGATTTCGCAAAGATTGCAAGTACTACGATAATACTTGGTCGACATCTTATCCAACATCTTATCCGGTTCCTCAACAACCATCGATAAGTCCAACCACAATCAAAGTAGATACACCAACCAATGATAGCTTTGTAGATAATGCACTGTTCACATTCAGGAGGAAAGACGGTGGTACAGCTAACTGTCATTGGCTTGGTAAAAAGGATGTAAGGAAACAGCGATACTGTGGTGATGAGAGCATTGCATCGGAGTGTCTCGTAGCATGTGATCAATGCACTATATCAACGAGACCACCTGCTATTGATACACCATCACCGCCATCTCCTCAACCTACTTTCGATCCGTCCTGTACCAATACTCCCGGATTTCAGTTCCAAACTCCTGGTGGCAAGAAAGAATGCACATGGCTTTGTGCACATCGGAGGTATGTCATTGAAAAACGTAAAAAAAAAGAATTGTTTGGGAGTTGTAAAGAAAAACTGTTGTGCAGCTTGCAGAGCTTCATCTGGTCCTCGGTGTAAGTATTAGAGTAGCCCTGATGATATTGAAGTTTATTTACGTAACGAAATTACAATATTTATCTACCATTACAAAATATTCTAGTATCAATTCATAAAGGTTGGTAATATATTTAAATTTTGGTTTATTCTAGAATTATTAATATAGTCATTACCTTTATAATGAATATTTTAAAAATGCGCAGTTTTCTGATGAACCAAAATATTTTGGATACAGTCTATTCTTATCACAAGAAATAATCAACTTTCTCGAAACTTTAAGGAACTTTTCATTGTAGATGTAGGCATTTCTATTCCTGCTACTCCATCCAAAACTCGAAAAGTCTTTTGAATCTCCAAGCCTTCTACTATTCTATTGCCATTTTCATCAAGAGCTCTACGATACCTTCTTTGCACCTTTACAGCCCTTTGTACTTTACTATCACCGAAAATACCACCTGCAGAACTAGTTACACGATACAATTCTGAATACCCAAATCCTTTCTCAGAAGGCAATTCAATTTTTCTCTGAACAACTGCAATTTCAACCTCAGACCCATCTTTATCATATATCAAAACATCAGGATTATCTACACCCCACGTAGATTTGCACTGCTTTCTAGATGCAATTTCAAACCCTCGATCTAAAACGCATCCTTGAAAAGTTTCTCCATCAAAAACATATTGATTTTCAATTCCCGATGATGAAGGTGGGACTATAAATTGTGTCTGAAATGATTCAATATCTTTAACGGATCCTGTACCACCTAGATTTCTCCAAGCTAATTCAGCCTGTCCACTATCACCTTCAATCGAAGTAACTACTCTTCGCACATTCCAAATACCCGCCATGGAAGCTGGATAGATTACATCTTTTCCAGGTTCAGTCTTACTGGATGTAATATCAAATCCTCCTCCAATTCCTTCCACTCGTGTCACTGTTCCTCCCTTTCCTTCTAGAGCGAGTACTGAATCACTGGAGATGAGAACGCCCGTTGATGTAGACAGTATTCCTTTTATAGCTTGTCGTCTATCAAAAGAAGAAGAAGATATGGAGAGAGAATGAACTGATGACGTGTACCACAGCGAAAGGGTTATGATGGCAGACAGTCGTTTCATTATCGTGATAGTGGTCTTCAATTCATGAACACAACATGAACATTGATGACATGCAAAATGAAAAATGAAAATGTTTTGTGTTGTTTACCACATACTTGAAACCGTTAGACGACGAGTAAAGATGGGACTCAATGACCTCATCCATGTTTGTTATCCATGCATGCTTCTTCCTACGATCCCTCTCTATACCTATTATCGTCGCGACAACCACTCATCATTAAAACATTCAGACTCATAAATCACAACACTGAAACGAAATTCGTTTAATTTCTATTTTGTCAGTGATGATCGGCAAGAACTCTTCACTACTTGTGTTCTCTCTATTTTCCATATTGCTTCATGTCATTCAAGCTTTCTCGATTGCAAGTTCCAGTAGATTTGCTGAAATCATAAATGTTGATCCAGCAATTGTCACCATCGAAAATTTACTATCTCAAGATGAAACTAAACACATGCTCTCTACAATACAAACCATGACACCGATACCTACGACGACTTACCAAGAAGATGTCTTTTCCAAGGATGCATACAAAAAAGAAGATGCATTCTTTGATGAAATTACACAGCCGTTTCAAGAAGTGATTCCATCAGAGTGTTTGACGCCTATACAAAAATTTGTACATGTTTTTACAAATTATTCTGAGCAAATAGATGCAGAAGATGTGATCAAAGGAGCAAATATTATACAAAGAAGAGAGGCGTTGGAGAGATGGAAGAGTGAAGAAGGTCAAGCTATACTGAATTTAACTTCATCAAACAAGGATACAGGCTTTCAAGCTATAGGGAAACGATATCAGATGCCACAAGATTTACTACAAAAGCTGGAAGCAATGGTTCCTGATGTATTATACGGATCATGGAGTTTGCAAGATGCCACTATTGTAAAATATCACGAAGGGGATAGTCAAGTTCCTCATTTAGATAATTGCGATTGTACAATTCTCATTTGTCTTGAGGCATCTGAAGAGGGAGGTGAAACTTGTTTTCCTTTACTTGATTTCAACTTGAAGAATATTGCTGGCAATGCACATATATTCTTTTCAACCAATGCAATTCAAGAAAATGACAGCAAGAATGTACTTTCTTTGCATCATGGTGGTACCATACGAAAGGGTGAAAAAGTTGTAGTGCAGCTCATGCTGAATTGGGAGAAAGATGATGACATATCGGGCTCTGATTCATCTTGGCTGAGTTTGATTCATTACTGATATAATATTATATTGCTGACATCTTAAATCTCATTGAGAGTTCGCACCCGAGTGAAGTGTATCATAGAGTTTGATGGACAAGGACTCGCACTCCTTCTACGAAAAGAAGGTAATAGTATTGGTGCTTTCATTGTTTCATCGCTTTTGCTATGAATGATATTACAAAATAATACTACCCATTACAGTATTTTTATAAAAAAACTACTTAATACTCTAATCTTACTTAACCAAAGATCTTGGTCTCAGCAAGAACTTCTCCGTTGATAACCTCACTTGCGAACATACCCAAAATTCCAAGCATAGCAAGGCGTCCATTTGAAACTTCAGCAGACAAACTGCTCAATTGCTTACTAGACTGATCATCCATGGTGAATCCAAAGTATCCAGTTCCAAAGTCACCTGGAGCACGATTTGGTCTCTCCTTGATAAATACTTCATGAAGTCCAATGACAACAATCATTTGTACCCATCCAGCAAGTGGAACAGCCTCAAGTGCTCCAAGTCCGTTTGGAAGATCGGAGAATTTAAGGTCTGCAGATGGGGAGATGTATCCCTCGAAGCGGGTGGTTTGCTGTACAAGCATACCTACGGTTGCAGCCATAGCAATACGTCCGTGCTTTACTTCAACTCCACGGTAGTGACGGAAGTTCTCCTCTGGTGATCCGTATGGTCCATTTTGGATGAATCCGAGTGGACTGTAGTTGGTAATGAAAATAGGTTAGTAAACATATTGATGAAATATGTGAATGTGAAAGTTTGAATAAGATGCTATAGGCTGCCAGTTTTGCTGCGAAAAAGCTTTTTGATATGAATTCTATTTATCTCAAAAGAGCAACAACTTGATTCCAAAAGACTCGTTGAATATTGTAGTTCCTTCCTTACGCGAACTGAAATTTCAACATATTTGTTTTCTTTTTCATTAATACAATTTCATTACATGGAAAAGGACATATCTCCAAGCACACAAATAGCTCATAAAATGTATATTCTCTTATGTCCATAACATCTTACTTCATTCTTTCCTATACATTTCATATCTCAAAAGATATGAATCAAGCTTCAGTGAACTTACTCAAAGTAACCAATTGGAGCCTGAGCACCAATCTGATCCTTCATATCCATATTAAGAGCAGTGGTCTGTGCTGCCTGTGGAGCAGGAGCGAATGCAGCAGCAGATGCAACAAGAGCGGAAAGGAGAGCGAGCTTCATTTTAGATTTTTCAGTATATTTAATAAGATGTGCAATTGGATGCTGCTGGGATTTGTTTGGATTTGTATTCAAGTGTCTCGATGTTGAAGTTTGGTGCAAGAAGAAGAAATGTTCGTCACAAAGATACCCTTTTGGACCCTCTCCTCTTTGTGTCTCTTTTGGATTTTTATGGAGCTATGTACATAGCTACTATTGAGAGTTCATCAATGGCCAAACAAAAACATGTGAAAATCCAAAATGAATACCTATTAGACTACATATTTTCATTTCCCTTATTTCCATTCAATTAGAAGCCATACTTCACAGTCTAACACTCCAATTATATACACAAAACCTGTAAAATGTTTAGACGATTCGATCCAGATTCAGACATATCCACATCTACCTCGGTAAAAGCCTCCGTACAGCGCGGTATCAAATCATCTCTCATGGATTCGCACCCAGACATTGAAGAAGAAGAACTCGATTACCTCTTACCGAAAAAGCTTCCACTGATTCAATACAAAGTAGGACCTCATCTAATGCTCTACTGTCGTCCTCCTTCAGAACTTTCAGCTGTGAGAGATAATGAACCAGTCATGTTTCAATCTAGAGATGGACCTATTCTTCCTTCGTTGAGATTTGTACATCAATATCCTACTTTGAAATTCAATAAAGTGACGGTCGATCAGGGTGCGATTCCGTTCATTCTTGGTGGAGCGAATATTATGTGTCCGGGTTTGACGAATCCAGGTGGTGAAATGCCTCCTGATAATGAAGATGGTACTCCTGCTTTGGAGAAAGGAGATGGAGTTGTGATTTATGCCGAAGGGAAGGAGCATGCTTTGGCTGTCGGTGTTATGACTATGAGTAGTAGTGATATTCGATCAAAGAATAAGGGAACTGGAATTGAAGTTAGTCATTTTATGGGTGATGGGCTTTTTCAGACTGTAGATATATCTTAAATAGCTAAGTGTGTGCTATGTACGTAATATGATTTTCTTTTTCTTATGCAAAATGTATATAAGTATTGATGCTGAACACTCTGATGTAAAGTTGAAAAAAAAGTATACAAACTCTTTGCAATTGATACTGAATTTCAAAAATGAAGAGAGCATAATTACTTCGACACCTTTCTTTTCTTTCTTCGGCGAATATTCTCCGCTCTGGAGCGCCTTTCTAGTACCGATGGCTGTCGTCGAAGTAAGTAATAGCATTTATCCAAGTCCGCATGCTCTCCTACCGCCATTGCTGCAAATGGATAGAGTGTATTGATTGGGTCCTTCCTTTGAATCTTGTTGTCAGAGAGTGATGCAAACAATTCATTGTGAACATTCATTACATCTGGACCAGCTGCTAGTACAGCTTGATGTAATGCTCGTCCATTGTGGTCCTTTAGATGATATGCCCAAGGAAACTTCTTCATAAACAAATCCTTATGCTTTGGCGCTTTAGTAAATACATGATGTAGGATGGGAAAGTCTCGAGTTGGTGAAAGAATGTCATGCAATATATCCATTGTCTTTGTTTCTCCTATTTCATTGCAAATTGTGTCAAAAGCTATTATTCCATTGCTGTCCTTGATAAAGAGCAATCCACCAATCTTTGGATGATACTTGAATCCAGCTTTCAAAAGCAGATGGATCGAATCTTCTGCATTTGCCATGTAGTGAATCAAAGGTTCATCGTCAACCCTAGTCTCGATCAAGGCATCTGGATCCCAGTTGACTAGATACTCAAACCTTTCCTTTGTTGGTTCATAACAAGAGTATTGCAGTAGATGGTAGTCTCGAATGTCCTTTTTGAGGAGTAAACCTGATCTCCGAAGTTCCTTCATCACATTGACTTTCTTTGCATCGTCATCAGAATTATCACCATAATTACTAAAGATTTGCAAAGTATTCATTTCATCATCATCATCTGATGGATCAATCATAAGTAGTCCTCCTCTTGCGTCTTCTCCTCCGACCTTATGTTTAATTCCTTCTGTTGCTAAAATTGGTACATACTCACAGCCATCATCAGTGGCAGCAGCAGTTTGGATGGGAATCTGTCCATCATCTTCATCTTCATACGGCAATGTCGACGGGAACTTCTTCGTTACTTTCTCGACAGCTTCAATTGACGGTTTATGCTCATGAAGTTTATGCATTGACCAGCCAAAAGCCTTTTCAATCTTCTGATTACATTCCTCGATGGCTTCTAAAATTTCATTCTTACAATCTTCATCTTTCCATTCTTCATGAAAGTAGAGACTCTTGATGAAGTCGAGATTGCTTTGAAATGTTGATATGTCCATGCTTGATTGAGGAATTGAAAGGATAAAAATATCTCTGTATTGATACTTCTGGAGGTGTGGAAGTATCTGGTATGAAAAGCATCTCTGTTCCCTTTTCCACTTTTACACAATGACGTACAGTTCAAATATATCTTCATGACGTCATACTACAGTGATAGTTGATACGTACCTTACTACCCTGTCCATATGATCAAGGTCTCTATTTATCTACCTTGCATATGATCATGACTATGATTACTTTTACTATTCAGTGATTTATTCGCATTCCACATTTCAAAATAAACCCATAGAACTTATTTTTACTTTTGTGCAGTTCACATGTATGTTATCACTCATCTTCAGCTATCATTAAATCAAAGATACCTTCACTAAAGCACGTATCCCTAATTCATTTCATTCAAAGGTGTTGCTTCGTCATTTCCCCAATCTTCAAATCTATCTTTGATCGAGGTCAATTGTCTGCCAAGAACCACCAACCAAATTGGAAGTAATATAAGCATGTTGATAATGTATATCGCAAATGAAACCTTCATAAACAAAAACCAAGATCTCAAACGTAGTAAATCTGCAATAAACTCAAATAATCCCAAGATTCCAATGACAAGACCGAGTATAGCCCATTTAGATCCAAATAGAACTTGACTATTTGGATTATGACGCTTCTCGTTACGAATAGAAAAGAAAATAATGGTCATTATGAGGAAAATCGAAATCCATTCCAAAGCATTTACCCACGTCATCATTCCCTACAAGTAGATACGGTCATGAGTTATAGAAAAAGAAATCCAAAAGTAATTCTATTGATTTACTTACACGCATCATCATAGTCATAAGTTCCAACACTCTCCATCCTTGTCCATCTCCTTCGCTATCCCAATCATCGAGATTGAAAGATGACGCTAACCAAGCAGTCATACTATTTGTTCCAATCATCATGAGATTCACTACAAGCTCGCAGATTCCACCTGCAATAGCAAGAACACATATAGCTACATGAGTACTCAATCGCTTTTTACCGCCATTACTAAGAATCCAAGATACTTGAATGATTGGTACGAAAATAAAAAAGAGTGCGATGGCTTTTGTAATGGTTGTGATACTGTGAATACCGGTATCGGAGACACTTGCTTGGAAATGTTCTTTGATGTAGTCAGGATCGAGCTGCTTCCAACTCTGCATGCTGAAATTTCCACTGTTTCTTCTAGAAAGAAATTTAGATGTGGCAATGGCTTGTAGAATGTTGGATATGACTACGAGGATCAAAGCGATTGCACATGATGCTTCCATTTTAACCAGCGTATACTAACTATGCCTTCCGTTGTATTTGAGATGTACTGCTTTTGATAGATGTAGTACACACAGTCTACTTCAATATGATCGTTGTATCTATGGCTGTTTTTGTGATGTGAAGTTTGATGAAGCGTGAGCTGGTGGAAGCTGTCGTGGTCAGGAAATTGTTCTTATTTGACAGATGTCAAAAATTGAATGCTGACAACAAAAGATGAATTTAGCTTATCAAACAATGACGAAAGATTTTAAAAAATGAAAAACTTCATTTATTTTTGTTACTGCACTAAAACATTTTATGCCGATTCCTTTATTATTTATTTGTAATTATATCATGTTTTCCTTTATATTACAATAGAGTACTACATCTAATCTCATTCATACATATCATGGCCCGTAGAATAATTATATTCATCTGTATTTTCAATTCACTTTCCTAATATTTCGAATTGTTGTTGTGAGCATGATTCATTTCTCAACCTTTCTATTCTTTCTACTTCGTCCCCCTTCTACTGTTTTCATTTCTCTGCCTGCTCTGGGTGGTACTATCAGCCCTTGTATGTCGATCAAGTACAGACGGATGACGACGTAGCAAATAAAAGGTTTTTTCCAGATCCGCATGCTCGCCAACTGCCATCGCAGCAAAAGGATATAGAGTAGTAGCTGGATCCTTCGACCTAATTTGATCATTGCTTAGTGTCGCAAAGAGAATCTTGTTTGCTTTCATTATATCAGGCCCGGCTGCCAAGACAGCTTGCTGAAGTGTTCTACCGTTGTGGTCCTTTAGTTGGTAAGCCCAGGGAAACTTTTCCATGAATAGATCTTTGTGCTCGGGGGCCTTGATAAAAATGTGGTGTAGGATAGGGTAATCACAATTTGGTGAAAGCATGTCATGCAATATGGTCATTGTCTCTTCTGTTCCAATTTCCGAGCATATAGTGTCAAATAACGTAGATCCATGACCGTCTTCCACAAAAAGTAATCCTCCGGTGTTTGGAAAATATTTGAAACCAGCTTCCAAAAGTATAGCGGATTTGGAAGCTTCATCTTTCTGTAGAGCAAAAGGCTGATTCAAAAATCTAGTCTCCATCAAGGCATCAGGGTCCCATTCTACTAAAAATTCAAACCTTTGTTTGGCTGTTTCATTACAAGCATATCGCAACAAACCATGCTCTTGGATGTCCTTTTTTTGGAGTAGATCTGACTGCTGGAGTTCCTTCATCACATTTACTCTCATCGCATCTAAGTTCTCATATTCAGCTCTCGTTGCATTTTTCAAACCACCAACATTAGCAAAGCGTTGCAAAGTATTCCATCCATTCATACTTCCTGGATCAGTCATTAGTAATCCTCCTCTCGCGTCTTCTCCTCCTACATTATGTTTAATACCTTCCTTAGCTAGGATTGGTATGTACTCAAAGGCAACACTAGCTGCGGCTTGAATCGGAATCCGTCCATATTCATCATTTTGATTTGATAAAGTCGATGGAAACTTCTTCGTTACTTTTTGCACCGCTTCAACAGATGGTTTATGCTCTTCTAGTCTGTGCATTGACCAACCGAAAGCCTTTTCTATCTCTCTATTGCATTCCGTGATAGCTCTCAAAATTTGTCTCTTACACTCTTCATCTTTCCATTCTTCATGAAAGTAGAGACTCTTGATAAAGTCGAGATTGCTTTGTAATGTAGAAATATCCATTGTTTGAGGTTCGTATAGTTATTTTGTGTACAATATAGTTAGTACGTTCAAATATGAGTGAGGGGGAAAAGAATAACTCTTGCTATCATTATATGAGACGGATACATCGTGGAAAAGGCAACCGCTCGCACCTCTCTCGCTATTCATATTTGCTATGGTACTTTTGCTATGTACATATCTAGTCGTGTTGCGAACAATGACAGAACAATATTGTGGGAATCATGACGTCACAAGTACTACCAATTGACAGAATAACAAGGTTTTCCATAAATTGAAGAAGTCTTTCCAACTTCTAAATCTATATAGGCATTTTATAACACACTTATATTTATTTTGACATCTTTTGTATGGTCTATGCATCTATTGTTTTGTGTGATGTTGAAAGTGAAGAGCATCATGTCCTCTCTTTTTACATACTAGAAAATTGTTCTTATTTGACAGATGTCAAAAATTGAATGCTGACAACTAAAGATGAATTTAGCTTATTAAACAATGACGGAAGATTTTAAAAAATGAAAAACTGTGTTTTATTTTTGTTACTTCAAGAAACCATTGTATACCATTTTCCTCATTATACATATGTACCCATATCTAGTTTTCTTTTATATTACAATAGGTAGAGTAGTAGATCTAAGCTCGTCCATATAGGCCATGGTGGAGTAGAATATTTATATTCATAGTATTATCAATTCAACTCCCTAATATTTCGAATTGTTGTTGTACATGCATGTTTCACTTCACAACTTTTCTTTGATCGCAGCAGAGAATTGTTCTTATTTGACAGATGTCAAAAATTGAATGATGACAACTTAGATGAATTTAGCTTATCAAACAATGACGAAAGATTTAAAATGAAAAACTTCATTTTATTTCTATTACTGCACCAAAATACTGCATTCTGTTTACCTATTGTATATTTGTCCCTATATCATATTTTGTTTCCCCTCACAATAGGGTACTTCTAACTCATCCATACAGACCATGGTGGAGTAGAATCTGTATATTCATCTGTATTATCAATTCACTTCCCTAATATTTCGAATTGTTGTTGTATATGCATGTTTCACTTCTCGACCTTTCTTTTCTTTTTGATTCCTCCTCCGCCGTTTTCATTTCTCTGTCTGCTCTGGATGGTACTATCTGCCCTTGTATGTCGATCAAGTACAGATGGATGCCGACGTAGCAAATAAAAAGTCTTTTCCAGATCCGCATGCTCACCGACAGCCATTGCAGCAAATGGATATAATGTAGTGATTGGATCCTTTGCTCTGATTTGATCGTCAGTTAGTGTTGCAAACAGAATCTTGTTTGCATTCATTTTATCAGGCCCGGCTGCCAAGACAGCTTGCTGAAGTGTTCTACCATTGTGGTCCTTTAGTTGGTAAGCCCAAGGAAACTTTTCCATGAATAGATCTTTATGCTGTGGAGCTTTCACGAAAGCATGGTGTAGGATAGGGTAATTGCACTTTGGTGAAAGTATGTCTTGCAATATTTTCATTGTCTCTTCCGTTCCAAATTCCGCACAAGCAGCATCAAATGCTGTAGTTTCCTGACCGTCTTGCACAAAAAGTAGTCCACCAATATTTGGGAAATGTTTCAAACTAGCTTCCAAAAGTATAGCAGATTTAGAAGCTGCATCTTTCTGTGTAGCAAAAGGCTGGTGTAAAAATTTAGGATCCAACAATGCGTCAGGGTCCCATTCTACTAAAAAGTCAAATCTTTGCGTGGCTGCTTTATTACAAGCAAATCGCAACAGACAATGCTCTTTTATGTCCTTTTTGAAGAGTAAACATGACTGCTGGAGTTCCTTCATCACTTTTACTCTCATCGCATCCAATTTCTCGTATTCAACTCTTGTTGCGTCTTTCAAACCACCAACATTGGCAAAGAATTGCAATGCATTCCATCCAAGATTTTGAGTTGGATCGGTCACTAGTAGTCCTCCTCTCCCCTCTTCATCTCCTAGGTTATGTTTAATACCTTCTCTTGCCAAGATTGGTATATACTGAAAGCCAACACTAGCTGCAGCTGTTTGAATTGGAATCCGTCCATCATCTTCCTGTACATATGATAAAGTTGATGGAAACTTTTTCGCTACTTTCTGGACCGCTGTAATTGCTGGCTTATGCACACAAAGAATGTGCATTGACTTTCCCAAAGCATTTTCAATCTTTTGATTACATTCTTCGATGGCTTTTAGAATGTCATTCTTACACTCCTCATCTTTCCATTCTTTGTTGGAGTAGAGACTCTTGATAAAGTCGAGATTTCTTTGGAAAGTTGAAATGTTCATTGTATTGAGGTTCGTATCAATAATAGTTATTTTGTGTAAAAATAGTACTTTCAAATAGAGGAAGAAGATATATATATTCTAATTTAATGGATGCATCTCACATATCGTATCTACGTATGGAAAAGGCTACCATCATGCTCGCATCATGCCACGATATCAGCAGCGAGCCAACAATGACACACAAAATTCTATGACGAACAATGACGTCACAAGTGCAAGCAATTGACAGAAGAACAACATTTTCCAAAAAATCGAACAGGTCTTTCCTACGTTTAAAAATCTAGTAGCATTACAAGGATATATTCAGTTTTACATCTCCATCTGAATTATTTATTTCTAACTTTTCTAGTTAGACAAATTTAAAAATTGCACAATGACGAGGTAGATTTTTAGCATTGGCACATTATGGATCTGACATTTTTAGCAATCAGTTCTTCTACTAACAAATCGATCATGTATTGTCTTGTGGTAAGCACGTAGCCTAGCGGAATTCCCCATCAAATCCGATGAAACCAGTTAGTTTGAAGATGCAATAGAATGGCTTATCTTGTAGCTGTGAGCACCAATTCCATGCACTTGTCAATCTACCGTCAATGCAACTTCCTGCGTCATAAAAGTTATCTGCACCGCTTCCGTCAAATGCGGATTTGAAAAAGTCATACAAAATATCTTTCTTTAGCTGTTCGACACCTCCGAATCCGTCATTTACAAGTTTTAGCACACCATCATCTTCTTCGCAGATTCTTTCAAGGTTCTCCAAGCAGCTTACTATAGGCGATAAAATACGAGGCACTAATGACAATAACGTAGAATTAGAAAAGAGCACAATCCAATGATAGGCAATACCTTCTAGTCAACTCACCTTGAGTGTATTTATCAATGAAAGTGAGAGCATTGGGTACATTGTGATCTCCAAGATGAATGACATTGGAACCAATCCACTGTTTGACTTTGCTTTGGACCCTGCTGAGAATCTTTTGCATAGACTTGTATGTTCTTGGAGATTGCTGAACTCTTTGAAATCCTTGACCGGTATTCTGGAGAGAGTATGTTACACTTTCGCTGAGCAAGTCTTCTTCAGCCATTGCCCATAGACGGAACATGTCATCAATAATGTCTCTCCAGAGCGTGAGTGACTGCAATGCAAAGTAATATTGGCGTTCGTGTGAATGTGACAACCGAGAGCCGTCTTGTCCATCAATGATTGCTAACGAATACCCCTCTTCTATATTTGTAGGATCAAAGAATTTCTGCAGATAATCAATCACTTTATCAATAGGTACTCTATTGGAGTTTAAGAAGGAGTCATTGTCGCTAGAGAAACATTTCAAGGATTGTTAGAAGATGTGCTGGGAATCAATGCAACACCTTATCCAAAGTTACTTACCAAATTGAATACAAACAGAGATGGATATCTTCAGAAGATAGATTTCTATTTTGATAATTTTGCTTCAGATGTGCGACAGCTCTTTCCTTCTTGCGAATCTCCAAGGAAATCATTTGTCGAGTCTTTTTACCAGCGAGTACTTCACGAGTAGCTATTTCAATTAATGGATCTTCCAATAATCCAAGACCATTTCGATCTTCGAGGAATTTATACACAGTTTCAATTTGTCCTTTGCATGTAAAAGACAAATGAGGCATGATGGAAGGTGACACAGCATCTTGCAACAAGTAAATCAATTTTCCATATTCAGTACGCATCTTTTCAGGGTTCATAATTTTGTGCCGTCTAGCGATTTCAAACATTTGCCTGAAACTGTTTTCATATTCATTGTATGCTTCTTCTTCCAACAAATTTTGTCCAGCGGCATAGTCGCAAGCAGTCACCATACCCCTCAAGACAGAAGTAATATGTTTTAGCTGAGAGTGTGTTCTTCTTGCAGATGATTTGAACGGTTTATCGACTTCTGTAGTGTAATCACAACATGCCATAGCAGCTTCCACAAGCCTCAGCATTTTTCTCTCTCCCATGCTCAATCGTAATGGAATGTACTTTGCTCTTTCTTTTACAGAGTTGTAAGAATCGTCATTTTCACCCTGAATATCTTCCAAATCGACATCATCTTCACCATCAGCTTCTTTTTCCTTTCTCAATTGTTCAAAGTATTCAAACTCCTTCTGAGAAGCTTCAATGATTTCTTGTCTTTGTATATCATCTAGACATTCTTCCAAAACAACACTATACGGACTGGTTTCTAAAATATGTTCCAACATGGGTTTCAACTTTTCTTGATCTAAAAGTCCCGCCTCAAATGCTCTTTCATTTAAATGTATAGTTATACGCGTTCCTGAATCTCCTCGTATATCTGTAAATTTATCAAATCCATTGTCAGTCGTAGGTTTCACTCCTTCATCCATTGGTCGAGAAATTGAAAAGTGCGTGTATGGATGAATACCGTCATGTTCTTTAGCTGGTAATTGAAATAGATAATAGTCATCAAATTTACTCTTTACAAATGAAAGAGTTTGTCAACCTTTAGTATGCATGCATCAAGTAGAAACTATCATACATTACAAATATATATGATGCACATACCTTGGTCCCAATTTCAACCTTTTTAGCAAGTGCCAGAATAGCTGCATAGAAACTACCAACATCTTGATCACCACAAGGAATATCTACTACCGCATCTTCATCTTCCTCTCCTTCACTTTCCGAAGATGAATCATCACTATCTGATTCTGATTGAATATCCTGCTTATAACCCAATTTATGATCTAAACTTCTCGCAGCGGCAATAGCCTCCGATGACAACCGACTACCGACACCGAGTGAGTTGATTAAATCTGATCGAGTCATTCCTGACCCTAAATCTGTAATGGTGAGTGTTTGTTCTTCTTGACAGGTGGAGATACGAATCAATTGTCGATGTTGAAACGCTGGATGCTGCCTCGATGAACTTGGTCTGTAAATGGAAAAAAAATGTGTCAGTGTATCATGTTCATTTTATGAGTCAAGACTACATTTAGAAATACTTACGTGGAAAAGAAGACATTGTCCATTGCTACAAAGCAATTATTGATAAAATGCTGAAGTGCATCAGATGCTGGTTCCACCTCAATATCAAGATTGAGGGACGAAGGAAGTTTCTCTTCTTCGATGACCGAGTTTAGGATCGTAGCTAGCGGCTGGGCAATTGGATAATTAGCGGACGAAACGTGTGACATCTTGAGGCTATACTTTATGACTTCGACTAAGGGTTAGTATGCGTCTTGGTTTCGTTTCAATAGATGTCTTGGCCATAATTTCAATAGCATTAGACGATGGGGGTTCATTTTTTCGCGTTGTTTTTATTGTGGGACTCTGAACCTATTAGTAGAATCAACTCATATCCTATTGAAGCATTTACATGGCTATTCTCCACTCGTACTTTGGCTATTTTCTGAGGATTTTCTCTGACAATGACGCCATGGCTATTGTATCAAAGCTTGGAAATTGGATAAGTGTATTGAATTTTGGAAACTAGAGAAAATACTGCTCCTATTGGTCGAAGGCAGTATTTGTTGATGCGAAACTCATGCGCTGGTAATCCATGGCAAGGCTAACATTGGTCTTATTGAGGTTAAGTGACAATTACTCGTACGAGTATGTCGTTAAAGTAATCATTGAAGCTGTTGATGAAAAGAATTGCATGGACAAAGCTGCGTTTGGAGATAATCCTACTTGCATTCTCACCTAGATGGACATTTTGTTGGACATGGAGATTGTGAAGACAGTAGCAAGCAGAAATAATTATAGCAGGTTACGGTATCTATAAAAGAAACTTAAGAAACGCTAATTTATGAATCTCCAACATAAGCTCCTAAACAACCAAGCCAATTTAAATCATTCTTGGTAAACGCAGCTAGAAGTTGATTGGAGGCAACCATAATACACCTCCGTTTCCCATCATTTGCTTCCAAATCTATTTTCTGCAGTAGAATACATCTTTTATTTTCATCAGGTAGGAGAGCCGCAGAAGGATGAGTCTCTGGAACTGCTACCCGTCCTCCCTTTGAGTTGTACACAGTACTAATTGCTGCCTCAATTGCACTGCTATCGGGCTTTTCTAAAGCATCACCTAAACTATACACGACTTGAAAACTCCCATCCTTTTCTTCTTCCAATACTAAAAAATGAGTAGCAGGAGTGAGTGCTACAAACGAAGCTGCAGTCCATCGAAATTGATCTACTTCTTTTTCCCCTAATGAGCTATTGGCATATTGACTCAAATTTTTGGTAACAGAGGATGTAGAATCCATCTTGACACTCTTGGATGATTTTGCATTCGGATCAATTTCCATAGAATCAAAATCAACGCCTAATCCCGCCTCTTTGGCACTTTCCACCAGTCCTTGAAATAAAAGTAGAGCTCCATAAAAGACAGTCAACTTTTGAGAAAATTCTACAGCTTGTAAATTAGAATCACCAAGTCCTAAAAGTGTATTGACGTAGGATAAAGCTAAAACGAGGATACCGAATAAGATACGGACTCTTGAACCTTCCAGTCCAGGAACATAGAAGCCGGATCCTTTTTCAATAGCTGCCGAAGGTCTAGAATATACACCAGATGGTTTTTGTTTGCTTTCACATAATTGTGTTGGTACGTGAAGTTTCGTATCTTTTGAGGAATACGTTTGTCGCACGTCATATCGTAGGTTGGTGCTAACTTGCACAAACCCAAATACTTGTTGCAGACAAATAGCCTGGCATAAAAAGATTGCCTTCTTCATATTACAATTATAATATGAAAGCGATTATCTAGGCCTTGGTAAATGAAGGGATAGTACAATGAAAGATGAAGGTGGGGTGTGGTGGTGTGGTGGTGAAGTGGAAAGTAAGAGGGTGTATCCGCCATAACCTGCTGAATGAAAAAGAATATTATGATTGGATATCCAAGACGATAATACGTCATTGGGTTATGTAAACAAAAATCTAAATTATTCATTATTATTAGAGTTCAATTTCAATTATCAAACATTACTACTGCTACTATAATCACTGATATCTGATTCAGTGGTATTAATAGTAAGGTCACTGTCTCGGCGGACCTGGGCTCCTAAAATTCTTGGCAAATACCCAATGTTAGAAATGACAAGATCAGCTCCTTCGTCGAGAAGGTAATCTGCTGTGGAAGATCCAGTTAGAACTCCAATGATTAAACCTGCATTTCCATTTATACCCATACCAACATCTGCAGATGTGTCACCCACGATAATACATTCTTCCTCTGATACGTTTGCCATTGAGCAAAGTTGTAATAAAGGGCTCGAGGAAGGTTTTGCTTCTTTAACTTCGTCTCCACATATTGAGTACTGAGTACAAAAATGTTAGTCTATGAGTGACAAATCTGATATATAGGACAACAATAGAAACTTACATCCACCAAATGAGCAATGTTCCAATTTTTGATGCAGTAAGTTGTTGCTTTGCGATCATCTGAGGTGCAAACTGCAATTATGTAGCCTTGGTCCTTCAAAGATTGCATTAATGAATCTAAATTCGGTACTAGCGGCTTATCCTTTGCATGGATATCCCCCAAATGTTCGTGCCAATATGAAACTTTCTCGGATGCATTTGGAATGAAAATATCTAAACAATTTGAAGTAACGTCAATCACCTGTTGCCATGTGCCAGAGCTAACTATACATTCAGAAGAATCCATGAGCTTATTGTTTTCACTGTCCCAACCAACTGCACTGTAAAATAAAGACAGAATCTTTTCTATTTTTGACTGGTCTCTTATCTTATTATGAATCAATTCAGCTACTATACAATCTGCCATTCTTCCAATCCAAACATGAAGAGATTGCGTACAATCTCCAAGAGTTCCATCTTTATCAAATACTATCATTGATAAGGGTTTAGATAAAGTTGGCGATACCATTGTTTAGATATTTCGGAAATAATTTTATGGAATATAGAACTCATCAAAGTGTTCAAATATTCAAAAAGAAGAAAATCTGAATCTATGGAATCTTTGTTGTATTTGCATTAGATTCACGACAGAATCGTGTTAAAAGTTGACCAGTTAAGATTCTCTCCAATTTCTCGATCAACAAAATACACTTACGCGTTTATGGACATGTAATAATAAAATTATTCTTCTATCTTGTATCTATCTACGCCTTTCATTATATTATGACCACTATCAAATTCATTGAAAAGAAGTAATGAACCATATTTCGGTTAGATAGTCGTTATGAGAATCTTTTCGAGTCCCATTTTAGAATAAATTATTATAATTGTCTAGAATCTGAAGAATCTAATTCCATTTGTCATGGATCTAGATTCTATTAGGAATTTCGAAGTAATTATGGAATACATACGTTGTAATCATAGTTTCATTCCCTGCTTCATACACCCGCTTGGATTAAAACAAGTTTCTATTGAACTCTGTCGCCAAGAAACAAATGACAATGAAGAACACACCTATTGCAGAAACAACCCTCGAAATGGTGAAGCATATTTCTTTCTTCCATGGAGGGCTACTCTTTCTACTTGGATCAATCTGCTTTTATCCGTCTATGTATGACATTACTATCCTTTCAATTCATATCGGCGCATGGTGTTTTATAGTAGGTTGTGCATTCTTTGCATTCGCTTCGATTCTTGATTTCATTCAACATATGAAATTAAAGTATTCGTCAACAGATCAGATTGTATTCTCACAAGATGAAGAGAAAGGAAGAATAAATACAAGTCTATCACACAAAAGTACTTCTTCCATGTCAAGTAGAGATAACTCAAGCCAAGATGAAACTGAATTAAATAAAGAGTCCAATTTTGTTTTGGCAAAGGCAATCATTTCATTTGCCAATATTTTTGCAGCTATGTCTTTTCTTGTGGGTGCAGTATACTTCTTGCCTAGATTTTATGAGCAAAATGAAAGAATAGGCTGCTATGGATTCATAATTGGGTGCATAATATTATGTTTGTCATCATCATACATGATATTAGCACTGCGTGAATCCATATGGCAGTCTACATCTACTTTGATTGGGTCAATACTTTTTATTGTTGGAAGCATATTTTTCTTACCAGAATATCTCGTCTTAGAAGGAGGAGTAGTTTTAGCAGTGAACTTCTTCATAATTGGATCGATATTTTTTACTTTGACGCCAATGATTGATATATGGATCGTTCTCAGAGCTACTAGATATAAAGTATAACATCATTCATTCTCAGAGGGACAAGTAAATACAATTTCTGCTTCACTCATGTTAAATTATAGTAATCCTTCTCGCACTGCCTTTTCTTTCGCAGCATCCCCATTACTAATGACGACATCCTTTGCAAATTTAACACCTTCAACTACTTTTCCACCAGTCCATTTTGCACTATTCCAAAGCATTCCTGCAGATTCTATTGGATGGAGAGCTCTATCAACTGTCCAATCTCCAACATCCCTGACGATTTGTTCGACACCACCTCTTCTCTTGATTTGACGTTTTCCAAACCGTATGCTTTGCTTTACGAACAGCTTTGAAACAAGAAAGTAAAACTTCCCAATTTGGTACACATTCGCTGCTGATATCTCCGCAGCTTCCAGGATAGGCTTATCTTTCAATGCTTCATAACTCTTTTGCAGACACCAATCTGCTGCAATAATAGGACCACCTAAGAATGCGCCTATTAATACAGCTGGCCAAAGAGTCATTGCAAGAGCTATAGATAAGATCGGCTTCTTGAGAGCTTCATCTTTTCCCCACGATGCAAGTGATCCAACAGCTGGCCCGATCGGCGGCCAAATACATCTCATTCTTTCCTTTTTACGCTTTCCCTTGTCATTGTTTGTGTCATTGTTAGCTTTTGCATCTTCTTCGTCTAAATACTCGACATCCAAATCATGACTAGCATCGTCTCCTACAATCATATTTGGTGTTATCTGTCGATGAACATCTTGCAATCCCCACAAAAAGATTTTTGCCACGGCAATGCCAACATCTGCAATCTCCTCTGCATCATCTTGACTAATACTCCTTAATGAATCTTCTAAATCTAACAAAATAGATCTTGCTACCGTCATAGCATTGATTAAATCATGTTCTGTAAGTTCAGACATGACCTTGGCCGCAGTCAATTGTGATTCTACTTGTATGGAATCTAATATATCTTTCTGTTCTTTGTACTCATAATTTTGTTGCTCCAGTGCGAGTTGCGATTGTGCATCATCCAGTATTGCTTTTGCCCATTTTTGCCTTGATTCTAGATTATCTCCATGGTCTAAATCCTTTGCCACATTACTAATAATAAAAAAGATACAAATGAATAAGAATGATGTTTGCGATCTTTTAGCATAAATTTGTCATAGATGAAATATGAAACATATCCATCATGGAAGGTAGTCACCTGACAGAATCAGCAAGATCCGAAGCAAAACGCCGTATAGCATTCCCTAGCATCTTGTCCTTTTCTAAATCATCAAGTAAAGTTTCTGCATTCTGTAGAGCATCGCCTATATTCGCCAATGCCTTTTCAACTGAATGTTCTGGCTGTTGCGATTCTTCCAAATCACTTTTGGGAATCATATTTTCTCTTTCCAAAGAAGCCATTTTGTCGCAATTTTAATGGAGAAAATATGTGATTGCTATAAATCTATGAGATGTATCAGAGAGGTGATTGCTACTTTGATCCATGTCCATCAGTTTCAATCATGTATCAGTTCATCAAGTTTTTTCTCTCATTTTTCTTCTTCTTCCAGTGATGAAGATGTGCGCGCTATTCATAACCTCAATTTTGGCTACCAAATTAAAGTATCTGTATTTATCACACGTTTCTCTCCCAAACTTCCGAGGCGTCATCGGAAGCAGAAGCCATCTGCTTTTTTTCATATGCTTCTCTCAAGGCCTTTTATACTTAGGAGAATTTCGACATCTCGACAGAGATTTGTCATGAAAATAAATGCGACTTTTCCTGACTCAGTTCTTCAACAGTGGTTGTCAATGTCAACTTCAAAGTTTGAAGTCTTTTGGCCGCCGATCGATAAGCACCACCAGCTGCACGATGAAGCCAGACTTTCTCTGTTCACTTTCATTGGCTACAGACGCACAATCTGTAATCCATCAGTTTGTTCGTCTCTTCGTTCTGCGAGGTTGTACAGCACATACACAAAGGACTATTGTGTATCTCAAAGCTGATCCATTTTTGAATTGTTTGTATTAGTTGTTGTTGTGTGAACTTTGTGTTGATAAGGAGAGAATGAGCAGCGGTGATTTGAAAGATATGTCAAAAGATATGTATCAAACACATAATAAGTGTCCACACGACACAAGTAGGCATTCCGCTATAAATAATGGCCACTTGGAACAGTCGATTGAGAACACTACTCGTTCTAGACTGCATCTGATGCCAGATTCAACCTTGTGTCTACGCCCGCTTTCATTCACATCTCATAATCAATCAAGCAACACGAAAATGAATCCTCAGCTACAGCAATCAAGGCAACTGGTAGTATCTGGAGTACCAACACATGTATGTTCTCGTCAAGGCAGCCGCGATGATGACTCTATTTCAACCCTCGGATCGGCAGATTCTAATCAGGCTTCGAGTCGAAGTATCTTTGGTGACTACTGGGGCAACTCGCTGAATCAAGCCAGCTCTGGATACTCCTCTGCCAACAGGAAACACTCGCTAAACACACTCGTGACTGAAGATTCGACCATTAGTAAATATGCCGACCATGTTCTCAATCACAAAGACTGGTCTTCCTACATCAATGAAGAAGTACTCGAGAAAGAGAAGCGTCAGCAAAAGAAACCATCGCTCTGTGAGGGTTATGAATCTTGTCTCAAGGATAACGAGGCAGGCAGGACAGTCATGCCCTCTGCTGCTTCACTGAAAAATCAAGGTGATCGTATCGCCTGTAGTCCTCTTCTGAACGGAATTTCTTCAAGGAATCAACAACCCAGGAGGAAGATATTTAGCAATACCTATGCTTCCAAATCACGGATGCAAAATGGTCATGGATACATGTATCGTACTGCTACAAGGAATGGCAATGCGCCTTTACCGTATTTGTTGAATCGTAACAAGAAACTGCTAAGATCAAGTCTACGTGATCGCAGCCAGTCACTGAGTGAATACACTGCTTTTGAGGAAAGTCTCCCAGAATCTCAAAAGTCAGTCTCTTTTGAGGAAAAGGTGACTGTTCATGAATATGAGAAACCAGCTCAACACATTGTGAATGATGGCTGGTCTCAGCAATTTGCAATTTAAGCTACTCGCTACTTATCTAGGAAACAACTTTAGGAGGAGCATGATGAGGGTGCATAGAAGGACAATTAGGAGAAAAAGAACACTTGTATAAATCACGGCGAAATTGTATATACTACTACACATGCTTTTGATTCATTTGATTCATCAGTTGCTTTACTTTCACTACTGTATAATTACTAATAATTATTATTACTTAATTTGATTCGATTCTTTTTCCAAGATTCATTCGTATGCTTCTCATTTTGGGTAGAGTTGGATCAATCACTAATCAAAACACCTGCTACTTTAGAGGAAAAGATCAAACAATGCCATTAGGCAATTTACGGTACAACCAAGTCTACGTATTTTTGATAATGAAGAGGAGACAATTCATTCAACATTGAAAAAGGATTCCATTTTCATTACCTGCATTGGTGACAGCTTTGTTACTCTCTGTTATTACTCTAACTGTTCTTCCCGCAAACGTAAATTGAGAAGGCCAGAGGAGGAAGGTGGATATATTCATACGTACTTAGCTATCTAATCAAAATACGCAAAAAAAGATGTAGTGCTAATTCATTCTTCAATTCTCTCACTCATCAACTTTTCCCTATATTACAAAAAGTGTGGTACTGCACCAATATATTTTTCATTACTTTGTATTTCATACAATTTACTTCTTTGATAAATAATTCGCTACTTCAATGTGTTCGTTCCATTTTCTGCTTCAGCTGGAATGGACATGAAAAGTATCCATTTGACAATTTTCATAAGAAGATTGAATGGCTTCTCTTTTTGACAATTTTTTAATTTCTCGATCACTCTGATGATGATTAGCTACTATTTCGGAGTTCAATTTGAGAGAACAAGGCTCCGCCAGTGTAGTTGTTATGAGTCGATCTTATTGAAAGTTCAAAATTACATTTACTTCAAATGCAGATGAGTGTGCAGTGTTAGAAGTACAGACATACGAGTTATAAATTGTTGATCGAAAAAAGTAGAAAATGCGGTTTCCCGACACAAGAAGAGCTCTCGTATACTGATATACTGATTGATTCTAAGTGCGTTTTTGCTTTGTAAAATAATAAATGTGTCTATTCATTATATAGATTGAATTTGTTTAATCAATACAGCAATACAAATAAATACGATGGGATTAGGGTTTCGCATTTGGTGCCAAAATTTTCAGGTGTGGTGCCCAATTCGGTGCCAAGGCTCAATACCTTTAATTTCTATCATATACTATAACTAGTATACATCACTTACAACCCCTTTAAGTGATGTTGGGGTGTAAAAAGGAGAGAAAGAGTATACATTTTCGAGCTAGATTACCATTATTTCCTTCCTTGAGACGTCATTGGCCCTCTTGGTGCCCCCTTCCAATTTTGGCAGTTTGGTGCCGGCACGAAATGCGAAACCCTAGATGGGATGATGCATTGAATTTTTAAAATTTTTCCATTTTTCTGTCGAGATTTTTCCATAAACCCCCGTCGAAACGTGAATTCCCGAATCCCCCTGGCAGCAGTTGGCAGCTCAGTATATCAAGTACGTACACATTGTTCTATCAGTCGTGGTTTTAAAGATTCAGTCGTGGTTTTATAGGTCACTGGGCAAAACAATGGTTTGGCAGCAGGCAGCGCGTGCGAACACCTAAAACAAAGGCTTCTCGGATTCATATTTATTATCATCTGAATCTACTGTCTACTGTACATCTTACTTGGCTTTGAAAAGATAAATATTTAGAAAACATTGTACGCAGAAAATGAGTGAACAAGGGAATATGATCGGATCGCACATTGTCAGGTGTATTTTAACACTCTTCTCGCTCATTGCGTCCTCTACAATTGTACACATGATACGCAATTCGCCGAGAGGACTCAAATCTCCGTATAGTCGAATCATCTTTGGACTAAGCATAGGGGACATTATCAAGTCGAGTGCACTATTTTCTTCTGTATTTGCAGCTCCCAAAGATACGCCAGACAGTGCTTTTGCGATCGGTACAACTGAATCATGTGATGCTATCGGATGTATACAACTTTTAGGTATTCTTTTGACCATATTTTATTTGCTCTTTTTGATTTACTACTTTTTTCGAAGGATCAATGGTCAAGTTTTACCACAAAACTTTGCGAGAAGAGAAGAGAAATATGTTCACATATTGATATGGTTCATTGCGCTCGCGTTTCCTTTCATTGTACTTGTGAAGAAAGCTTTCAATCCAGTTATATATGGAGCTACATGTTCAATCACTTCTCGTCCATTTGGATGTGGTGGAAAGCCTGGTGAGGAAGACTATATTGAATGTACTAGAGGTCAATCAGCACCTAAGCTCTCAAAAATATATGCAGCTATGCTTGGAATGTCTTTTCTAATCCTGCTTGGGTTGCTAACAGCCATCACATGCCACGTCTATTCCATAGAAAGAACTCTTTCGAACTCTTCTGACATGGGGAAAGTCAAGAGTGAATCTCACAATGAAACTCCATCCCAAGAGAATGCAGATAATAATCTTTCCAATGAAGAATTTTGCGATGAAGAATCCAAAAGAGAAAAAGTGAAAATAAGCAAAGACAATCAAAAGAACAATTCTCTGACAAAAAAGTCTTTCAAACAAGCCTTGTTCTATGTACTAACATTTATCACCACTTTTGGTGCACCGATCATTGGGTATGGAATAATAGGATTGAGTAATACAAATGCCGTTGTGGCGATATGGATTCTTTCCGTATTTTTTTCGCCTTATGGGATATTTCTGATACTGATTTATACTAAGCCAAAGGTAGACAAGCTCTCTGAAATGTTCCCTGGATCTTCTTGGCATTCACGCTTTTCAGTTGTTTTATTTGCTGGAGGAGAAGTTCCACCGGCGCAGGAGTTGAGGGAACCGCCGCATTTCATGGCTAAAAGAGAAGAACAAAATGAAGAGGCCTTGACATGCCGAGTGAGAAATGGAAAGATTTAATGATGGAAGTATCAAGCAGTGAAGGTTGGTCTATTTTCGAACCAGACAGAAACGATGCTTCTTAAAATATACCATAAATCATAAAAATATGATTAAATTCAAAAGCGTTATTTGAAGGTTTCCATTTTACTTACTAAACTATTAAAACAATGACCTTTACACGTGTGGTAGATGATGGATGTGTGTGTGTATTTGTCATCAATACAATATTCGAATTGAAATTGCGATAAGAAATATTGACCAAATTAAACTTATCTTCTCGCCTTGTCCCGCTGGTACTTTCTAATCTAGGCATCTATTGGCATGAACGAACAATAGCTCTGTTATACCTTCTCCCCCTGGTCCTTGAACTTCGTTTTCGGAATATTCTATCATGAATATGAATACTGTGATTTATAATGGTGGACAATGGTGGAACTATTCTACGCGCTCACCTCTTGTTCATTCACAAGAGGAACGAGATTCATGGGAGCATGTAATCATTGCCGAAGGTGTCGTGGTCATACCCCCATTCACTTTCAATCTATTGGGAAATATGCGGAAACTGACAATGTCCGATACAGTAATAAGAATAGAAGAATCTGCATTTTCAGGCTGTTCGAAATTGGTAGAAGTGCGCTGGTCTAAAAATTTGGAATATATTGGATATCATGCATTTCTCTTTTGTGAACTCCTTGGATCGGAATTTGGACCGACTAATTTTCTACCTCCTTCACTACGTCAACTTGGAAGTGGATGTTTTAAACTGTGCCTTGAGATGAAAATTATGATTCTTCCTGAAACAGCTGTTGTAAATGAGGAATCTTTTGCTTGTACCAAGATTATAAAAGAATCTGCAGCTGCTATCAAGGATATTCATTACATCAACGCATGGACTAATGAAGACTATCCTGTCCATGCATTATTTCGAAAAAGTATGATTGATTGTGATAAAGTTATTCAGAATTTATCCGAGGAAGATGTATTATATTCTGATATTAGTCGAATGCTTTATGAAGAGAAAGATGACACAGGCTTGGCACCAATGGATTATATGAATGCGAATCCATATTCCGAAAAGTTTGATGAATGGGCACTGATCCGTTCTCGGGTACTTTGTCAGATGAATCTGGATGGAGTAGAGGCGCGCAGTTGTTAGAATTGGAGATACGAAGAGAATAAGGTAGAAAAAGGAGAGAATATGTTCTCCATTGTATATGATGGGTGTGTAATAAAGGTGCTAACCTTTGCAGTATGTAGACAGTATATAAAATAATTATATACAAATGATCTGCGCGAAGGTAAATCAGGTATAATTATAGAATTAATCTACATGTTATCATTATCGAGAAAGAGATACAAATGTAGAAAGTGCGAGCAGGAGTAGAAGCCTCTTTTCATCAAGTAAGGTTTTTCAATATCCTGGTTCACTTTCCCTTTAGTAATTCGCATTAGAATTACTGCATACCTAGCAATTACCATTCGCCATATTGCTCAATCCTTCCAACTATCTCTACTCTCTCACCACTTACTACAAATGATAAAGCAATGTGATCATATACATGTATAGAAAAACCTTTTTCACAGCCTGCATGAACATGTGAAAGGAAAATAGATGACGGATCAGCAGCTGCCAAGAGACTCCACAGTAAATACCGACGTGGTATGTGGTCTATCTCTGATCTATGATATTTGTCATAGGGACAATGATTCGTTCAACGAAGATTGTCCATGCTTGCTGGAGAGTGACTTGGTGGCGAGATACAATCTTGAATCGAATGTACGGATGACATTCTTCGCCACTGTGTTCACTGATCTGTGGCTTGTCCAAGCTGATGTAGCCGTTTCTATGAACTTCATTTTTCAGTATCATCTCTTCAATAGCAGGTAAAGGAAAGTACGAATAAATATTCATACATTGCCGTGCATAATGAGTACGAAGGGCGATTGATCGCCTATCGTCTGGTGTATTGGGCTCGTCAAAAGATTCAAAGAAGTGTTTCTCGTTGGCGAATTCCATTGCGTCGTCACATAGAATGGCCCGATGTTCTGGATCATATTTATGATGCCATGATTTGCTGAAGGTTAGCTCAGGAACATCTTCACCTCTTTGCCAATAGGACTTCCAGTCTTCTCGATCCAATAGGTCCAGAACGAAAGGCATGGACGAAAGCATTTCTCTACTTCTCATACTCTTGAAAGTTGTCATGATCCCTTTGAATCTCTTTGAGACGAGAGTCATTTTATGAGCAGTAAAGTAGTCTAGATATGAAATCATATGGAGCATGAGGTTATCATCGGTAGGAAGAGTAAAGCCTTTAGGTCCTCTAGGCACCTCCTCGTAGGTTGCAATTAGTGATTTTTCTTTTCGATAGCAGGTGGGACCATGGCTTGAAAGAGAAAATTCACGGTAGCTAGATTTATTGTGTGAGAAATGGCGACATTGAAGGATGTCTATAATATGAGGTTGACTCCATTGCTGTAGCAATGCTTTCGAGTCATTTCTTTCTTCCTCTGGTAGATAAGGATCATTGCTTCTAGACCTCCATTCTTCGATCTTTTCCGCCACACCCCTCTGATACTCTCTAGTTTTATCACTTGTACCTCCTAATAGATATTCTTCAGACATGGTTGAATCGTTTCGAACGTTTGAAAGTATTGTGCACTACCCCTATGATGAGAAGGTACTCTAATTGGACTGCTTTTGTGGTTTTCGATTGGCTTCTTTCACTTTCCAAAAATTATGACCGTTAGAGTTCGTATTATGACATTTCTTGCTCAATGACGCTTCTTCTTGATTGACGTATTTTGAATTCGAAAGCAAGAGTGAATAACAAAAATACAGGAAACAAAATCTATGATTGCTTAATGCAAGTTTGGTTGAAAGAGTATATAATAAATATTTGTATTTACAGTATAGGAACTAGATTATATTTTGGATGTGTAGAAGCAGCTATTCATTCTTTCATCTTTTCAACAATTTCGACAATTTGATACTTTTCACTAAGAAGGATCAGATTAGGCTTTGCAAACTCAAAAATTTCCCCTTATCTCCAAGTTTAGTTTCCCCCAAGTAGTTTGCAAATCTTTCTTTGCATAGCTTTGCATAGAATAGACCTATATATTCAATAATCACCAAACTGTTCAATCCTTCCAACAACTTCTACTCTCTCACCACCTACTATAAATGATAAAGCAATGTGATCATATACATTGATGCTCCAACGACTATCACAGCCTGCATGAACGTGGGAAAGGTGAATAGAAGATGGATCAGCAGCTGCCAAGAGACTCCACAGTAAATACCGACGAGGTACATTTCTCTTTGACTGCCAATATTCGTCACTATTGACAATGATTCGTTCAACGAAGATTGTCCATGCTTGCTGGAGAGAGACTTGATGCCGAGATAAAATCTTGAATCGAATATACGGATGACATTCAAAGCCACTGTGTTCACTGACTTGAGGCTTGTCCAAGCTAATGTAGCCATTTCTATGTAAAGGATTTTCCATAATCATATCTTCAATGGCAGATAAAGGAAAGCTCTCATAAATATCCATGCATTGCCGTGCATAATGAGTTCGAAGTGCGACTGATAGCCTTTCGTGTAGTGTATCGGATCCATCATCAAAATCGAAGAAATCTTTCCTATTAGCAAAATCCATGGCATCGTCACAGAGAATGGCTCGGTGATCTTCTTCGTATTTAGAATGCCATGATTTGCGGAAGGTTAGCTCAGGAGGGTCGAACCTTGCAGTTTCCATATCATCTAAAATGAAAGGCATGGAAGCAAGCATTTCGTTGCTTCTCATGTTCTTGAAGGTATGCATGATCCCTTTGAATCTCTTTGAGACGAGAGTCATTTTATGAGCGGTAAAGTAATCTAGGAATGCAATAATGTGTAGCAAGGCATTATCATCGCTAGGGAGAGTAAAGCCTTCATGTCCGCTCGCTGGTACCTCCTTATAGACAGCAAGAGGCGTTTTGCAGTTAGATTGCTGTAGACCAAATTGAAACAGAAACGGATATTCCAAGTCATAAGTTGAGAAGTGACGGCATTGAAGAATATCCATTACCCGCACTGCACTCCATCTCTCTACCCATTCTTTGAAAACAGTTCTTTCACTTTCTGAAAGACTAGGATCATTGCTTCTAGATATGCGTATCTCCAATGCATATCTAACTTCTCTTTGGTAAACCATAGATTTGCGACTTTTCTCTCCTAAAAGATGTTCTTCACTCATCATTAGCTCGTTCGTTTCTTTTGAAAGATTTTGTTCATTCAAGGAAAAAAATGATGGTATTGATCCACAACAATAGGCTTTTGGTTTCCGATCGATTTTTCATCTTTTAGATCTCTCTTTTTTTCTCTTTCCCTTTCCTTTGCTTTGACTATACCACGGTATACGTACGTGAGTACGTCTAAAAAGTCAGACATGGACAAAGGAAAGAATTCTTTTTTGCTTCTTCACACTTCAAACGGAATGAAATGATGAGACCAGTCGGTGGTGAATGTGAAAGCAGCATCACATCTTAATCTCTCATCTCTCTGTATCTTTTATGCAGCATTTCTCTCTGCCTTTTTCTCCTATATCAGCTGCGTCTACTAGCATCGACCAAAGGTACTACTGGGAACGTCATATAAATCAAGCCATGAACTCTAAAAGATTGAAAGTCGCACACACAAGTGACACAGGCAGCACTACGCAAGAGCTTCTTCCTTCAGCATCCATCAATGACTTGCCAAATGATATCTTGCAGCATTGCTTCAGCTTTATTCCGGGACAATATGTAACTGTTGGTCCAGTTTCGAAGCAGTTCTATATCAACTACTCTTTATTGGGTATTCAAGCAACCTCGGCCTTTATAACGGCAGATATGTTACTCAATATTGGTAATAATAGAAGAACTACCGCAGACGCTGTAGCTAGTGATTTGCAGCTCACAGAGTATTGTTTTATTCTCGAAGCGCCTGTGGACTTCATGCAGAGAGTTTGCTACAATGCTGCTATTAGAGGTCGTACTGATATAGTGGAATGTGCGTTTACATTTGGATTAGATCCCAAAAAGTTACTTTCCGGAGAAAAACTATTTCACAAGTTAGCCGAAGATGATAATTTGGGAATGCTAGAATATTTGTTCTCTCATACCAAGACCAAGGAAATTTTACAAAATGATCAATTTGTGCATTCATTCATTTGTAGTATTGCAGTAAAGAATGGCCATTTTCATATATTGAAGTGGTGTCATCAGGAGTATGGTGCGGATAGTTTTATTGATATCGATGTTTATGAGGCAGTGGCTGAATTCGGAGATCTAGATATTCTCAAATGGTGTATCAAAGAAAGTGTTGATTCATTTGACTTTCGTGAACAAGAGAAGGTCGCATTTATAGCGGCCAGGACTGGTAATGTTGAAATACTTCAATATGTTCAAGAGAATTCTGTTGATTATTTTCATGAAGTATTGTCTGACAGAGTATCTTCATATGCTGCGGTGAGCGGAAGTATTAAAATGCTTGAATTTTGCCAACGGAATGAGTATCCTTTTGATGAGGAAACATGCGCGTATGCCTTGCGGAACGATGATAAGGCTCAAGCTCTAAAGACATTGAAATGGCTTAGAAACCATAACTGCCCTTGGGACGAAAGTACATGCCATAGTGCTGTGGAGCGAGATAACCTCGCAGCTCTGAAATGGGTAAGGGAGAACGGATGCCCTTGGGATGAGTATACTTTCGCATTCGCCGCTGCAAATCACAACATTTCTATGTTGGAATATTGCTTCGAAAATGGATGCCCAATGAGTAGAGATGCATGTAAATTGACCATGAGAGTAGATCTACAACCAATGGAAAGGAAATATCACGCGAAAGCACTTGACACATTGAAGTGGTTGCGTGAGCGTTCTTGCCCTTGGAATGAACAAACTTTGAAGAATGCGGCAGGCAGTTGAAATCACGAGGCGATGATTTGGGCCAAAAATAATGGATGTCCGTGGCACCCGCGGGCATACTATCGATTCATAGAGCAGGGCAACATTGATGTAGTAGAAGATTGTCTACAAACTCATGGCCAACACGACACTGACGAAGCTTTCGAGTCAGCTTTACAATGTCGCGACAACAAAATTTCAGAAGTGATTCAGAAATTGAAACTTCTTCGTAAATACGGATACAGCTGGAATGAAAATGTCTGCGCAACGGCTGCAGCTAATGATCATATGCGGATTCTGCAGTGGCTAAAACATATGGGGTGTCCTTGGGATGCAAAAACATGTGAACACGCAGTCAAAAACGGAAATTTGAAGATGCTAAAGTATGCTCACGAAAATGGCTGTGATTTAAGTAAGGAGGCATACGCCTACTGCTTTAATCATCATCATGGCCTTGATGGTTATTTCGATAAAATTCCGACAAATCCCGAGTCTTCGCATATCGAGATTCTTGAATATCTCAAGGAAAATGATTGCCCTGTACCAAACGATGACGAATGGAAACTCAGTCCCAATGGTCTAGCACCTGGTTCTTCTTCGTGGCCTTCAGTGTCGCTAGATGATATCTGGTTCTAATATCTATTGTTAGTGGCGGTTTCCTGGTTGGAAAAGAATATATGCAAATGGGGAAGATCAATATAATGAAGAATTTGTTTTGAAGCTAAGTGGCTTACAAGATCTTTAGATATAAGTAGAACTTTGGTGTCTTGGGTCCATTAGTTCTAAAAGTAAAAGTAATACCACTATCTACAGAGTAATTGTCTTATCGGTTATTATTACCCCAGGTTAGTACTCAACAGACCTACGTAAGCTGCAAGCATGAAAACTGCAGCCTCTCAACTCCAGAATCCTAGTAAATAATGGATTGTTTTCTCTTTCCAACAATTTCTACTCTCTCACCGCCCACTATAAATGACAAAGCAATATGATCATACAAGTGGAAGCTAGAAAGGCTTTCATATGTTGTATGAACATGGGATAGGTGAATTGATGACGGATCAGCTGCTGCTAAAAGACTCCATAACAAATGTCGACGAGGAATGTATATCTCTGAGAACTCATTTTCGTCACTATCGTAAATGATTCTTTCGACGAAGAGAGTCCATGCTTCCTGGAGTGTTACTTGATGCCGAGAAAGAATCTTGAACCGGATGTAGGTGTCGAATTCTTCAGTATCTTGAGGCTTGTCCAAGCTTATGTAGCCGTTTCTGTGAACATCATTTTCCATAATCATATCTTCAATGGTAGATAAAGGAAAGCTCGAATAAATATCCATACACTCCCGTGCATAATGAGTACGGAGGTCGATCGATTGTCTTTCTTGTGGTGTTCCAGTCCTTTGCTCTGGTACAAAAAACTCTTTCTCGTCGGCAAATTTCAATACGTCGTCGAAGAGAAAGTCTTGATCTTCCTGTTCGTATTGAGGATGCCATGACTTGCTGAAGCTTAGCTCGGGAATATTTTGGTCTCTTCTGAAGTCATGCTTGTCCATTATATCTAAAGTAACAGGCATAGAAGCAAGCATTTCTTTACATCTCATACTCTTGAAGGTATGCATGAGTCCTTTGAATCTCTTTGACACAAGAGTCATTTTATGAGCAGTGAAGTAGTCTAGATATGTAATCATATGGAGTATGAGATGATCATCGGTAGGAAGTGTAAAGCCTTGAGGGCAGCGAGGTACGTTCTTGTATGTTTGGAGTAGAGACTTTTTACAACCAGGACCATGATTTGAAAGAAAACATTCACGGCGACAATATTTATTCCGCGAGAAGTGACGACATTGTAGAATATCCATAACATAAGGATGACTCCATATCTCGAACAATTTTTGTGATTTCTTTCTTTTTTTCTCCGAAAGATTAGGATCATTGCTTCTAGACCTCCATGTTTGAATCGATTCCGTTACATTACTCTTGAATTCCCGACTGATTGCACTTATTTGACCTAAAAGAAATTCTTCTGACATGGTTCGATCAATTCAATGCTCTTTTCTCTTTGAAAGTGTTGTCGAATAAAGAAGATATTTTCATTCGACTCTTTTGGAGTTCGATTTGCTTCTTCTACCTTCCAAAAAATAGAACCATTATAGTTCGTATTGTGACAATTTACTTCCCAATGACGTTACTTCTAATTCGAAAAATGAAATTAAAGCTTTGAATTGGCAAAAGAAATTAAACTTGACGATCGCTTTCAATATTTACAATGAAAAATGATATTATAATATACTCATAGATTACACATATGCATAAAGTCTAATTTGCACTAATGCAACAGACCTAAGCTCACGGAAGCATAAAAATTACAGACTATATCAACTGTACCATCCTAGTAACTACCAGATTGTTCCATCCTTCCAACTATCTCTACTGTCTCACCACCCACTATAAATGATAAAGCAATATGATCATACACATAGATGCTGAAACGGTTATCACAGGCTGCATAAACTTGGGAAAGGTGAATAGAATATGGCTCAGCTGCTGCCAAGAGACTCCACAATAAATACCGACGTGGTACATCTCTCTTGGAATAACCATGTTCGTCACTATCATATATGATTCTTTCGACGAAGAGTTTCCATACTTCCTGGAGAGTAACTTGATGCCGAGATACAATCTTGAACCGGATGTCTGGACAACACGGTAATCCATGTTTACCTGTCTGAGTCTTGTCCAGACTAATGTAGTTGTTTCTATGAACTTCATTTTCCATTATCATCTCTTCAATGGCAGGTAAAGTAAAGTTGTAATAAATATCCATACACTCTCGTGCATAATGAGCACGAAGGGCAACTGATTGCCTTTCTTGTGGTGTATTGGATCCATCATAAAAGTCAAAGAAACGTTTCTCGTTGGCGTACTCTATTGCATCGTCACAGAGAATATCCTGATGTTCTGGATCATATTTAGGGTGCCATGATTTACTGAAAGTTAGCTCGGGAATATCTGGGCCTCTATCCCAACAACTCTCCCAGTCTTCTCGATCTAATAGGTCTAGAATAAAAGGCATGGACGAAAGCATTTCTTTACTTCTCATACTCTTGAAGGTATCCATGATCCCTTTGAATCTCTTTGAGACGAGAGTCATTTTATGAGCAGTAAAGTAGTCTAGATATGAAATCATATGTAGCAAGACATTATCATCGCTAGGAATAGAAAAACCTTGAGGGCCTCTAGGTACCTCTTTATAGGTTTCAATTAGAGACTTTTTTCTGCGAAAACAGTTAGGACCATGTCTTGAAAGAAAACCTTCTTCATAGCGGCAATATGTGTTAGCTGAAAAATGGCGACATTGGAGGATCTCGATAATATGTGGTTGACTCCATTGCTGGAGCAATGCTTTCGATTCGTTTCTTTCTTCCTCCGATAGATCAGGATCAATGCTTTCAGACCTCCATTCTTCGATTGCTTCTGTTACTCTTCTCTCATAATCCCCACCTCTAGCACTTGTGCCTCCTAATCGAAAGAAATTAGACATGGTTCAATCTTTATGTACTTTTGAAAGTAACTAGTACGCTTCTTAGTAAAAATGAGAGGTATTCTCATCGACTACTTTTGGTTTCGATTTGCTTCTTCTACCTTCCCAAAAATGTAGCCGTTAGAGTTCGTATTGTGACAATTTTTTACTTCCCAATGACGTTACCTCATTTCGAAAAATGAAATTACACTTTCAATTGGCAAAAGAAATTATCCTTGACAATCTCCTTCAATATTTACAATGAAAAATGATATTATAATATATTTATAGATACACATATCCAAAAGAGGATAATTTGTACTAATCATATTGTTGCCCAAAAGCATTGTATATGTCATTTCATTATTTGCCAAGAGTACTCAGTGCGTGAAAATCTACTCATAGAAGCTTCTATCCTTCTTACCTACAACTTCTACTTGCTGGTTATCCACAGTGAATGTGAGTACAGCTTCTGTGTAATCATCGATAGTGTCATTGCGGAGATTTCTTTTGATGAGAGAAGAGTAGATAGAAGAAGGATCCGCAACAGAGAGAAGGTACCAAAGCTTTGTTGTATCACCGTCAAAGTCGCAACTCATGTGTCGAAGGAAGAAGAACCATGCTTCATTCTTGGAGATAACTTCATTCTCTTTTCTTGACTCAAGCGTGATTTCAAAGTGATGATTCTTATCTGTAATTGGAACAAACTCGTTATCATTAAAAATGATTCTCATGCGATGCATATTGAAAAGAGCTGCATCTAGAGAATTACTTGAAAAACGAGATTTCTGCATGAGTCTATTTTCAGTAAACCATTCGCGTCTGAAGCTCGAGTAAGAGTTCCTGTGCTCTTGTCCAAGATTATGATCCATAAAGAAACCAATGTTTCTACAATCCGTAATTACTTCCTTCACTAGAGTTTCACGAGATGAAATAGAATATTTCGGGTCCCACTTGTTGTTGAAGGAATAAGTAGCAGGAATATCGAAGTCATGGTACCCTCTTCCTTCACTCGAAAAAGGCATGCAACCTAACATCTCCGCAGTCTTAGCCCTGGCGGATGTATCAACAATTGCTTTGAAACGCTTGGATACTAGAGTCAACTTGTTCGCACTAAAGTAGTCGAGGAAAGGAATCATGTACAAAACGACATCATCTTCAGATGGAAGAGTAAACTCTGCGGGAGCTCTCGGAACCTGCTTGTATTCAGTAACGTCTACTAGAAGTGATGGAGACCCCAAGAACATGGCTTCAAATGGTTCAAACTCGTCGAAAACAGGCCCACTTTTATCATGGAGATTTAGATACACAGACTTGGTCATGTGGCGGCATTGAATCACCTCAATCATTTCAGGAGTGTAGCCATCCAATATTGTCTTGGAATCATTTCAGGAGTGTAGCCATCCAATATTGTCTTGGACTTCTTTGCCTTGGATTCTTCGGATGTGTTGATAGAATCGACACGTTTTTCGCGTCTTTCTAGTTCATTGAGGCACTGCTCCTTGAATTCTTGCGCTCGTGTTACCTGTCGGGGCATGTTTCTATCTGCTGCTGTTTATGTTTTGATATTAGTATAGACTAGATGGACAGTGAATGGAAATAAATATCCATCACAGCTCCAGGCATGGAGAATAATAATAATGGGCCGGCCCATTAAAAGTAGCTAGGTACCTAGATTTTGTGTATACATTCACGTACGGACGGACAGACCGTTTCCCTTGCTTTGCCTTTGATAGTGACCTATTGAAAAGTTGAACAAAACAACATTACTCAAGAAAGATATTCATAACATATATGTATTTCATTGCACTGAGCACATATATGCCTTGGTTTGACCTCAAACAATTGATTTTTCATAAGTTCTCGTCATGTAGCTACACCGCGATAAAAGTACTAACAAACGGTCCTGGTAAAAATTTTCAAAACACTTTCTGGAGACTTTCTGCCACTAAAGATGTCTTCTACAAAGTCTAAGAAAGATCTATTTCATGCTATATTGGATTCCACAAGACTAGAAACATACGTTATGAGGTGCTCAAAGGTGCCAATTTTGTACGTGATTTGTCCTAACAGAAACGACCGTTACTGCTATTTTTGGCAGTTAATGTAGGTTTTTATGTGTTTTCACTCGAAATACAGTGTTGATAGACTATTTGTACGTTTTGATGTTTTCCAAAATTTATTTAGATACAAAAGATGGTGTGTTGGAATGGAGGAATGTAAAGGGACAACTGTGTAAACACGCATTTTATGACATGTATTTTTGGCTAGGTGCCTAGGTTGAAGTTCCTGGTTCAAAAATGAATGTATACACAAAATCTAGGTACCTAGCTACTTTTAATGGGCCGGCCCATTATTATTATTCTCCATGCCTGGAGCTTGCTCTCCTTTTCTTTTTTGTTCCTCACTCCTCCCTCTCTCGGTCCATAACCGTAGATAACCCTCGAAATGCATCTCACTTTTTCTTTCTGTTTTTGAAAATGGAAAAGACATATCAATTAGGTCTTTTATTTTGTATTTATGTTCGCTAAATTATTTATTTCTTATTTAATCTTTTTAGGCAAGGAAGAAGAATATTTTTTGAATCTCATCTTCTTCCGTTAAGATTTAAAGAATACTAGATGTTCCTAGTGGAAAATGATGTTAGGGATAGGAGCGCGCCTGTATACACGTAATGCGAAAGACTGATTTTCAAAACAATATTATACTAGTTATTATTAAATATATATATGTACAACATACAAGATTCTGCGCAATTCGGGCAGAGAGGTGGTATGTCTACTCGCGTGACTTCTCATAGAAGGATTTCACTTTCTCCCATTCTTCAAAGAAACTCCCCATAGTTCCCATGTCAGTGTTTTCCTTCTCTGAGCTCACTTTCTCACCTGCGATTTTGGTATTCTTGCAACATCCAACCTTATGGTCATCTTCTGAAAATGATTCAAAAATAGAAAGTCTTCTCTTCTCATTTCTGCCTTTAGAAGTAAAGCTAGACCAAACCAGAGCAGCGTTGGAGTCTTCGACAATGTCATAGTTGGCGCGCACCTTTGGAATAGAAGTGGACGGAGAGACGACGCGGCGGTGCTTGGATACTGGATACTTCCAAGTGTCGATGGAATTCTTGAGGTTGACAAATTCCTCTCTCAACTCGGAGTCAACAGCCTTCAAGTCAAGGAAGATATCATCAAAAACTTGATGAGTTTTGTTGGCCAAGAAAGAGATTCTATGGTGAATGATTGAAGAAACCAAAGAAAAAGAGACAGCATCATTATTCACTGGCTGAACCTTGAAGAAAGGACGACTGGTATGCTCCTGCAAGTTCTCTGGGAAACAAGAAACAGTATTAGATTCAGTCTCACGAGCTTGGTTTCGCTTGAATCTCTTGACTTCTTGAGGAGAGAGTACTTCCATCTTTGGAAGATCCATCCATAAGGACACACGAGATGCTGGCTCGCCACAAAGTCCGAATGCAAGTTCTGTAACAGCAACAACATCGCCTGCTCCCTTCTGTAGCAAGTATTCCTTTCTCGAAATCTCCTTGACAATCTGATCAAGAGGAAGAGCAGCTCCAAGTTTCCATGTTCCTGAAATATCCCCGACAGAAACTAGCTTGAAGTACTGAGTTCTCAATTTCATACAGAGCGTATCATATACTAAGTGCTCAGGCTTGTAGACATACTGGTTGTTTTCATGAGATCCATATCCCATGAGGCTTGCAATGCAGATTCTTTGCAGCTCGCTTACTTTCTTCTTCTTGAGCTGCTTTGCCTGAGATCCCTTGTAAGGATTGACATTGGTAATGTTGCAAACGAGAGAATAGGTATCTCTCCACTCAACTTCCTCCTCGTCACAGGCGGCACTAATATCTTTTCTGAGAGAAGGGCGTCTTTCAAAAAGCAAATCTTGTACAAGAGGATTCACCTGAGTCCTAGCACAAATCATTTGGTGATGAGACTTATCCACAACCAAATCTGTATCCAAAGATGATACAGCTATATCACAATGTGGAAGCCATGCTTCATGTGTTCCCTTGATGCGATCATCGTGGATGCTTCCACATCTTGCATGGAATGGACAAGCACCAGTGGCAACAAAATCGAAGCAAGGGTAGGAACGGTACGATTTAACATCACTAATGAGATTTGCTTTGTCCATTTCTTCAAGAGTAGTATACTTGAGTTCATGCTCGCCGTGAGCATAGTTACACTTTTTACCGAATGGACACTTTTCCCCTCTAGAAAAGAACAAGCAAAGTTCAGTCTTGATCTTCTTCTGACGACGAGGATCTCCCTTGAGATTCTGTGGAAGAGGAGAACTAACACCATCAGCAATTCTTGGAGCAAGATCATCCATGGACTCAGGACTAATAACTGGACTATTACCAGTACTTGGTGGAGAAGGAACAGTTCTAGTTCCGGTACTTCCTCTTCTCGATCTGACTGGACTTGCAACCATGTTCTGTTTCTTGTATGCTACACGAGCTTTCTGAGCATACGAAAGAGGAGCTGGTTGAGGATCTGTGTGATTAGTAGAAGTGCTTTTCATCATTTCAGTCTTCGCCCCGGAAGAAGATGAAGAAGAAAGAGCAGTACTAGTAGCATATGGAAAGGATGGAGATTTCTTCTTTCCAAAAGTGGATAAAAATGGCATATCGTTAGCAATAGCAGTATCTGGCTTTGATGCAAATGTCGATAAAAGAGATGAAGATTCATTCAATGTAAATTCATCTTTTGCTAGAGAAGCTGGTTTAGCATTTGGGTATCTACACTGAGCAGGTGGAGGTACTAGCTTCTCAACTGGAGTAAAATACAAACTCTCAGGAGTAGTATTCATATTAGCGCCTGTACCATTATAAGCTCCAGAAAATTTGTTCGTTCCCCTAGGAGTATAGAACGAATCGTAGCGAGAAACTTCTGGCACCGGTGGACTTTGCAAAAATGAAGAAGGTGTCACCGCGTTGAAAGCCGAAGTAGAAGCTGGCACAGGTGGACTAGACAAAAATGTAGAAGGTGTCATCGGATTGAAAGCCGAAGCAGGTTCAAAGGACTTTGCACTTGACGACAATTTCTTAGCAGGAGCTCTAATAGGAGCAGAGGACTTGGAAGGAGTTACAAACTGACTTCTAGACAATGATAGCTGTGACGTCTGAAGACTTGATATAGATGTTGGAGCAGGTGAAAATTCCGAAGCAGCTAAAGATGGTACAGGCGAAGAGAAAGATGCAATAGAACCCTTTCTAATCGGAAAAGTATCCTCGTCCAAAAGAGATACATCCGAGCCAATAGATCCTTTTCTATTGATAGTTCCTAACACATGTAGATCTTTATCATAAGATACTTTTCTACTGATTCTTCCTCCTAGAAGATGTGAAGTATCTCCAACGACACTGCTTGCACAACTAGGAATAGTAGCAGGACTAATGCAACTAGATTTCCATGAGCTTGCAATAGATCCAGTATCATCATAAGTCCCTCCTATCAGAAAATCTAGGGAAGATCCGAAAGAGGAATTACCTAAATTAGCGTTCTTTGGCTTTTCAACCTCTTTCTTGAAACTCTTGAAACTAGGAACATATCTTGAAGAAGCCTCTGTGAGATAGTTAGTAGAAAGACCTGGAGGCGCCTCGAGTTTGCTACCTAGTTCATATGAGGCATTTTCATATCCTCCATCATAGCCTAAATTCTGAGTCTTGTCAAAGGAATTACTTGTTTCGACTCCTTCTAGCAAAGGGAATAGATTCTTCACTGCACTCTTATCATCAGAAGAGCTGGAAGTACCTGGAAAGCCTGCAAATTTAGACTGAATAGAGGAAGCAGATGGTAAGCTATTGTAATGGTAGGAACATGAATTGACAAACACAAACATCAATATGATGAATCGGAGTATCCATAGCTTTTCATTTGACGTTTCCTTTGCTGTTGCCGCCTCACTAGCACCTACAGGAGACTTACCTTAGCTATATGAAAGCTATTCTCCATAGATTCCTTCATGATCATGAACCTATGTGTTTTTCATGTGATGGAATGGAGGTATGCTTTTTATGAGAAAACTATGTCACGACACTTTCATGCAAAGGAATCATTTTGGCCAGCTGCAACAGCTGGCAAAAAAGATCTTCCGGTCTTGAAGACGGGAGAAAAAGGCGGGAAACTGACGAGCAGATGCTCTGCAAGATAAAAAGGACGGGAATGAAAGGAAGGAAGGAATATTTTTGACTAATTTACATAAACTTAGCTAAAATTTATCAATAGAAGGAGCTTTTACAGGACCAAGTGCATGTTCAAAATTCTAAGAAAATTCAGAAAGTACGTGGCATTGAAGTACGACTCCACGGCATTGAAGCTTCTTTTTGTCTCTTGCTGTATGCAGTTTTGTTGGGAAGATTGGTGTCACGACTGATATTGACTTCAAAAGCCTAACTATTTTCGTAATTTGTCGCGGTTTTATTCTTGTTTTAAAAAAGATATCGGTACCGAGTGTAGAAGCGCTACTAGCCAAGGTAGATAGTCTCTTCTATTTATCTAGTGCCTTGCTACTAGCTATGTAGGGAAACTTGTATTTTTTAAAAACCATGAATACTTTTGTGCAACTTAGGCTTTACTACAGGGTGTGTAATATATAAAATGTTATTCATATTTATAATATCATTTCTAGTGGCACTAAAGATTCGAAAGTGGTTGTGAGTTGAAATTTTATTTTTCCAATTTCAGAAGAAGCGTCATTGAGCAAAAAATGTCGCAAACGAACTCTAACGGTTACATTTTGGAAGGCGATGGAAGCAAATCGAAACCAAAAGCTACTCGAATGAAAATACCATCATTTTTTTCATCGTGCAAAAACTTCAAAGAAAAGAACGATGGACAAGTCTAAAGACCACCTGTTAGGAGCTACAAGTGCCATCAGTCGAGATGAACAAAGAGTAACGGAAGTAATTGAACAATTTAGATATAGAAGCAATGATCCTTTTATTTCAGAAAACGAACGTAATACTTGTCGAGAATGGGTAGACAGATATAGTCAACCTAATATTATCGAGATCCTCCAATGTCGTCATTATTCGCGTAATAAATATGGCCACCGTGGAGGTTCTCTTTCAAGCCATGGTCCTAATTGCTTTCCTCTAGAACAGTTTCTAATTGAAACCTACAAAGATATACCTAGAGGACCTCAAGGCTTTACGCTTCCTACCGATGATAACGTCTTGCTCCATATGATTTCATTTCTAGACTATTATACCGCTCATAAAATGAATCTTGTCTCAAAGAGATTCAATGAAATCATGAATACCTTCAAGAGTATTAGAAGTACAGAAATGCTTGCTTGCATGCCTTTCACTTTAGATATTATGGAAGAGGCAAAATATGAGTTTGATCTTCCTGAGCTATCCTTCAGTAAATCATGGCATCCTAGGTATGAACCAAAACATCGAACTATTCTCTGCGATGAAGCAATGGAATTTGCTAATGAGAAAAACTTTTTTGAAATTTATAACGAGTCCAATATACCAGCAGAGATACATTCAGTTGCACTTCGTACTCATTACGCAAGGGAATGTATGGGCATTTACTTGAGTTTTACCTTATCTGCCATTGAAGAGATGATATTGAAAAATGACGTTCACAGAAACGGCTACATTAGCTTGGACATGCCTCAATTCAGTGAATTCAGTAGAGAAGAATGTCACCCGTACATTCGATTCAAGATTTTATCTCGGCATCAAGTCACTCTCCAGGAAGCATGGGAACTATTTGTTGAAAGAATAATATGTGATAGTGACGAATATGAGTACTCAGAGAGAGATGTGCCACGTCGGTATTTACTTTGGAGTCTCTTGGCAGCAGCTGATCCGTCATCTATTCACCTTTCCCATGTTCATGCAGGCTGTGAAAGTGGTTTCAGAATCCACGTGTTTGATCACATTGCTTTATCATTTGTAATAGGTGGTGAGAAAGTAGAAGTTGTTGGAAGGATTGAACAATATTGTAGTTATTAGAATTTCGAAGTTCATAGGCTGCGATGTCTATGCTGCTAGTTCCGTGAATTACTTGAGCACTACAAAGAAATAATTATGATATAGCGAATACAAAATATTTGGTCTCTATGTATTACAATTACTTTTAAAACTGAGGAACTACAGAAACAAAAGCTCACCTTAGGTCTACAGGTCATGTAGCATTCGAATCGATCGCATTTTTTAATGCTTCGACACGGTTTCTATTATATATATTATATATACTTATTCACAATTGCACTCATTTGTTGTAATTGAATTGATGTAGTGTTTGTATTCTAGAAGTACATTCATTTATTTCCAAAGAAAGAAAAAGTGACATCTGACAGGTGTCATTCAACATCAGTTGGGCCTCTTCTCTTCCTCCTCTCATCTTTTTCCATCGGAACAATGAAGAAGACTCCAAAAAGGTGTGCAAAAGTGGCAGGCTGATTACCTAGTTCATGAATAGATGCTCTCAAGAAGATTATATTCCTATACTTCCAATTCATATCAAAGAAGAAACATGGCGAAGAAGTCAGCAAGACCAACTAGAAAAAAGAATAGGAAAGGAGCTGCTGGTAAAGCTAGTTCAGCTTCTACTAGTGAAAGTGCAAATGCAGACTTCCGACCATTTCACATGAATGAAAACTTGCCGGCATTCAGTCAAACGATGCTTCAAAATGCCAATCATCATATTCAGAATCAATCTCTAGGATCCAAAGAGCAGGCACGTCTCTTGAAGAAGATGGACGCTATCTACAACATGGATGTAGGGGGTTGGGTGTTGACTCTGCACGCAATGATGACTACAGGAGAGCTCTATTCATTTGGAACAAGTATGAGTGTCATCTTTGATAAACTACTTTTTCTCATGAAGAATGCAATCTCCGCAACAAATAAGAAAGATGTTCTGGTTGATGGGACGCACCTGCATTTGTCAGTCAATGTCATGTGTATGCTGATGCATGTTATGAATACCGACGAGGACGAGGTTCTCGACCTTTTGGAATCTCTAACAAATACAGCGAAAGCTGTGAGCGACACACATTTTGCAAACAGTGGTGCTGCATATGTCCTATGTCATTCTATGATACAGTGTTACTTCCATATCCGTGAGAAGAAAAGAGACGACGCGAAGCCATTGTTGACCATTGCTAGAACTGGAATTTTGGAGCAAGTTCTTCTTCATATTCATCTATCTTGGAGTCCATTATTAGATGAGCAAGCCATTGTAGATAAATACAATGATTTATTGTATAAGTTCTTTGGTCTCTTGAATTCTTACGCTGGCGTTCTTCACAAAATATTCAAGGAAGGAACTGCATGCCACAATGCCCTCAATGCAATTGTTCAAGAACGTAACCGTCCATGTAAAGAAAATATGCATATGATGGAACGCCTTCAGTCACTCAAGAAGATTAGTGATTTATCGAATTGCAGCAATAAGATTGATGACTTTCCAACTTGTGAACCAGTTGATAAGCAACGTGATACGAACGAGGCAGTTATCGACATGTCAAGGCACACTTGTGCGAAATGTAAAACTGTAGATCTAGAACGCCCTTTCCTCGTTTGTGGAAAGTGTAAAGACGCTAGGTGTAAGTTTAGCCTTTACTTTTTATTTCTGTCTACTTCTAAATTATACGATTAACTCAACAATGATCTAGATTGTTCAAAGGAATGTCAAGTTACAGATTGGAAGAAACACAAGGTAGAGTGCCTCAAGAAATTGAGTGATGTGACAGCTTCTAAGACAGAAGATACGGATGATCTGAGTAAGCCTGTCTTCAATATTACGAGGCGTATGTGTGCGAAATGCGAAAAGTTACAGCTAGGCAAACAATTGCTTGTCTGTGCAAAATGCAAATACGTTGGATGTAAGTCACACTTTTATTCCTTTATATATTTACGCAACAAAGAAAATATGTAAGACCAACTCTTGATCCAGATTGTTCCAAAGAATGTCAAGTGTCTGACTGGAAGGATCACAAGGAGCACTGTGATTTCTATACAAAGACCAAATTCAAGAATATAGATGAGATTACTCAGAACTTCTGTCTCGAGCATAGAAAGTTGATTGCTGAAAAAGTAAAAGCTGCATCTGTAAAAACGGGGCTTGAAAGCATAGATTTAGTCGTAGACTTGGACTTTACAAGCGTGAAAGGAGAGGTCGCTCCAGCATTACGCAGTCCTCCTGAATTTGAGGTTTTACCGGCAAGCATATTTTGGAATCGTGAAAAGGAAAAGGTGAGTAAGGAATGAAACTTTCAATAATATTAAATGATAACAGACAGAGTTATCTCTGACTTGAGATACAACTTCTTCTAGGCCCCATCGAATCATTGGTTTTTCGATGACTTGGGTAGAGGACAGACATATTATTCCGATGATGATATCAAGGAACTTAGGCAATCCGTCTCTTCAAAGCAGGAAATGCTTGGCCTGAAAATGCTTGGTGTAGATCTTGTATTTGTTTTTCTCAAATTCGGTGAGATGCCTAATATTTGCTTTATTCCGAGTAATATGGGGAGTACAGGGAGTTTTCTCGAACGTGCAATGAATGACTTGAAAACTTCGTCAACAAAGGATGATATTCCAGCATTGAAGATAGCTGAATATGAGCAGAAAGTCACTAGAGAACTTTTGAAAGTGACTTTTGAAGAAGCGATCTTCTACTATTTCATCATATTCTTGTTTGGATTCTGTATGAAACTTAGATATGGCGATGATGAATAGTTTGAAATAAGAACAAAACAGGTTTCGTTTGATTTCGTTTGTGAAATTTGGAAAATGTGTTCTCTCTTTTTATGTGAGAATTTATGTTCATCCTATACCTAGGCAATTTGTATTTATTGTATTCTATACTAAAAATTCTATAAGTAAAGAAGGAACAGAATTATTGAGAATCAATTCATTGTAACATCTTCATTTTGAGATATCTCCTGTTTCTATCTCGTCCAATCATTTGAACAAACTAGTTGGTATTTTGCTTCAGCAAATGCCATCCTGGCTCCTTCTCCTTCACTTCTTTCCGACACCGAAGCTACGTTAACTTTCATTGTGTACAACCAATAAGTAAAAGATATTGGTAAGAAGACAGGAGCTTCTCTAGGGAAGTTTTCACGCTTTCAACATTCTACACGAGTGACAAACTGTCATGCAGTTTTGTTTGGAACAGTATGTCTGGTGCAATTAGACCTTACTTTTAGGATCCTCTTTTGGATAATGTTTCATATTGTAGTGCAACTGCAATGAAAGCTTTAAAGTTTCATTTTTCCAAATTGAAGAAAAGGTGAGAAGCGTTCGGGGGGTTATCTACAGTTAGAAAGGAAAGAAAAAAGGAGCAATGCTGCTTTTCTATTTTCTATTTCGAATTTTTACTCACTGTCCATCAAGCTAATCTCAACATCGAATCTCAAATAGGAGAGCTAGAAACATGCAACGACAGCGACCAACACGAGCAGAAGAATTCGAGGAGCGTTGCCTCGATGAACTAGAAAGATTTGAAGAACTTGTCGATTCTCCCGACACTTCACCGGTATCCAAGGCAAAGTACAATGCGATCTTGGATAGCTACACTCCTGAAATGATTGAAGTGATTCAATGCCGCCACATGACTAACTCGGCTTATCTAAATCTCCATGATAAAAGTGGGCCTGTTTTCGAGTTTGACAGAGTGGAGGCCATGTTCTTGGGGTCTCCATCGCTTCTAGTAGACATTAGTGAATACAAGGAGGTTCCGAGAGCACCCACAGGATTTATTCTTCCATCTGAAGATGATGTCCTTTTGTACATGATCCCGTTCCTCGACTACTTTAGTGCGAACAAGTTGACTCTAGTATCCAAGCGATTCCAAGCGATTGTTGATTCCTTAGCCAGAGCTAAGACTGCGGAGATGTTAGGTTGTATGCCCTTTTCGAGTGAAGGAATACAGCATAATTACTTCGATGTTCCTGCTACTTATTCCTTCAACAACAAGTGGGATCCAAAATATTCCATTTCATCTCGTCAAGCTCTAGTGGAGGAAGTTATTACGGATTGTAGAAAAATTGGTTTCTTTATGGATCATAATCTCGGAGAAGAGCACAAGTATTCATACTCGTGCTTTAGACGCGAATGGCTTACCGAAAATAGACTAATGAGAGACTCGCGTCTTTCGAGTAATTCCCTAGATGAAGCTCTTTTTGAAATGCATAAAGATGGAAGTATTGATGATGATGAAGAGTTTGTTCCAATCACAGATAAGGATCATTATTTTGAAATCACTCTTGATTCAAGAAATGGGAATAAATCTATCTCCAAGAATGAAGCATGGTTCTTCTTTCTTCAACACATGAATTGCGACTTTGACGGTGATACAACAAAGCTTTGGTACCTTCTCTCATTTGCGGATCCTAGTACTATCTTTTCTTCTTTGATCAAAAGACATCTCCGCGCTGACTTTGTCTATGATCAAACCGAAGCTGTACTCACTTTCATGGTAGGTAACCAGCAAGTAGAAGTTATTGGTAAGAAGAATAGAAGCTGTTATATGTAAGTTTCACGCATTCAGTACTCTTGGTGAGCAATGGAGTGAGAAATGCAATTCTGTATAGCTGCAATATGATTCATACAAATTAAACTTTATCAAGGGCGAGGCTTGGAGCCGCTTAGCGGCGTAAAGCCTTGCCCGTTTACTTAACCCCTGTACGTACGCATGTGAGTGGATTGACCGACAATGGGTGCTTCAGAAAAGAATTAAACGCTATATTAGAGTACTTCAATCGTAAATTTAAAATAACCAATCGTTAGCATTTTATTCACTGATATTGGGAAAATTCGTCGAAAAATTATTTAAGCTTTCCTTGTCAAGAATTCGAAGGGAAAAGGCCTCAAGGGTTCTCAGTTGAAACTTTGACACCGAATCCAAATATTGGAAGTACGTACGAATTCAAATTTCTTTTTCAAAAATCGATTGAACTTTGCAAGAATTAAACGCTATATTAGAGTACTTTAATCATTAATTTAAAATAACCAATCGTTAGCATTTTATTCACTGATATTGGGAAAATTCGTCGAAAAAATTCAGAGGCCCTATAACTTCAGTAATTCTAACAAAACTAACCCTGGTTTCCGACAATCGAAATTTTGAAAATTGGTTGACAATGTTGTGTACGTATACGTATAGTATCAAATTTCAATGACAATAAATAAGGCTTTGATCGCAGATTACATTATTGGTCGCTCGCCCTTGACCATTAGATACCATCTACAATTATACAATTAGGATCCTCTTTTCGGTATAGAAAATGTAATCTATAATATTATATATTACATATATAATTACTGTAAGTAGTTTTTAAAAGTTTTGACGGTTGTTCCTTTCGCAAATGAAAATGGAAGTTATTATTTCCATTTTTCCAAAAACTAAGAAGAAGTCATTGGAACCAAAATGTCCTACGAACTCTAACGGCTATAATTTTTGGAAGATGAGAGAAGCAAATCGAAACCAAAAGCCTAAAGCTAGGTAGAGTTGGTAAAATATCATCATTTTTCGCACAGTATACAATACGTTACTTTCAAAACAAAAGAACTTCGAACTAATTGAACCATGTCTGAAGAACATCTTTTAGGAGCGACAAGTAGAATCAGTTGGGATTATGAGAGGAATGTAACGGAACCTATTGAGTTTTGGAGGTCTAGAGCCAATGATCCCAATCTATCGGAGGAAGAAAGAAATGAATCGAGAGCATCGCTAGAAAAATGGAGCCAACCTAACGTGCTGGATATTCTACAGTGTCGTCATTTTACCTTTACAAGCAATGTTAGTTGTAACTTTTTTCTTTCAGACCATGGTCCCAATTGCTATAGAAAGGAAAAGTCTCTAATTGAAACCTACAAGGAGGTACCTAGAGGCCCTCAGGGCTTTACCCTACCTACTGATGATCATCTCATGCTCCATTTGATTTCATTTTTAGACTATTATACAGCTCATAAGATGACTCTTGTGTCAAAGAGATTCAAAGGGATCATGCATACCTTCAAGAGTATGAGAAGTAAAGAAATGCTTTCGTCCATGCCTTTCTCACAGGATAAAGACAGACATGTTTGCAATTGGATATCCCTTCATTATCCTTCAATACAAATTGGGATATAAGATACGACGAAGACAATCTAGACTACCCCTATGCTGAAGTAAAGAAGTTCGTAGAGGAAGAAAACTCTTTTGACTTCAATCCAGTCAAAAGAGGCGTATGGGATTATATCCCCCCTTCTCCCGAGGAGGAACGCTCTACTGCTCTTCGTAAACTATTTTTACCGGAATGCATGGAAGAGTATTCTAGCTTTTCTATGGCAGCTATCGAAGACAAGATTCTTGAGCACGATGAATTCAGACATGAATATATTCCAATATCGGAACATGACACCTATTACCTTCGAATCAAAAATCTATCTCGACATCAAGTGACTCTACAAGAAGCCTGGACTCTCTTCGTTGAACGAATTATTGTTGATAGTGACAGGTATAAACCGACAAAAGTCCCTCGTCGATACTTACTGTGGAGCCTTTTAGTAGGTGCCGATCCTTCCTCAATTTACCTGTCACATATCCACGTAGGTTGTTGCAAACACGAGAGCATCAATGTGCATGATCATATTGCCTTGTCCTTTTTTGTGAGTGGTCAGAGAGTAGAGATTGTAGGAAAGATCAGACAAGGTTGTTGTGGATAAAACCCTTACCTAACCCAAAGTAGTCTCTTTCTCTATCTGCTTTGTGAAAATGTCAATGACAGACAAGTGGGAAGGGACTAACAGATTTACGATGATCATGGGCTAGGAATAGATTATAAATTATACTGATATTCTTTCAGCAATATTTTCATTTTTATATTTATCTCTTTAGCATCTCTCGAATTCCAGGCATTTTAACTTCTCCATTCACATTTGCGCTCTGTACATCAATAATCCCTTCTCCTTCACCGCTTTTAGAATCTGCCAAAGTTCTTTTCAAAGGTGCATCAAAGTTATTGAAGTAAAAATATGTCACAATACTAATTGCCAAAAGTACAACTACATCTCCACGAATATCACTTGCCAAAGATGGAATTTGTGGCAACAACTGATAATCTTTTCTAGCTGCAATTTCAATCACTGGTACTAATAATGCCGATACCAAGTTTCCTCCAATCTGTTGCACACTCTCTACTGCAGTCTCATCTGATGGATAAGTCACATCAACTGCGAGTTCAGCATTGATTGGTTGGATAGGTCCCGCAGTCATACCCAATCCCAACAAAGCCAAGACCAATAATATAGGTTCTTGACCAATAGCATGTTCTGTCAAACCTAAAGGAATCAACAAAACCATAGTAGCTAGGATACAAGCCTTTGTGACATCCTTGTATTTCTTGGTTTTATCAACAAACCCTCCGATAATAATTCCTCCAACTAAAATTCCAAATTCAAACCCTGCACCAGCCAAATCAATACCAAACTGATCAGTTACTCCACCACGCTTCATAACTTCATCAATGAATGCTCCAACAATATTTGTGACTGAAATAGACATGATGAATGCCGATAGTGGAAAAATAAATCCAGGTGTTCCAAATAATCTCCCAACAGATTCAATGAATGGTGGCTCTTCTTCTCCCTTTACAAGTTTCTCAATCTCCGATCTAGCATAATTGAGAACACAAAAGGTTAGCACCAAATAAAGTGACAAATCAGCAAATAAAACCATCACTGATAGTTTACTTACGAGGAAGGAGGAGATGGAGGTTTATCTTCAAACTGCAAAAAAGTTCCAACTGTCACAACCGCACATGCAGCAGAAATCAAAGCAAAATAGGTTGCAAGACCATCTGCATCTGTGGCCATTTCACCACCAACAATGAACGCAGTCGCAATTCCAATCTGATTAAAATTCAACGCAACAGCGGTCGAAGTCGCTCTTTCATCACTTGCAAACCAAGTTGCACTCAAAAGAGGCGGCGTGCATTGAAAGAAAGGCTGAGCAGCACCCACCATAATTGTCCCAGCCAATACACTCCAATAAGGCACCAAATCATTTCCAATAGTTCCAGTAGCAGCACCCAAATCACCAAAAATAGATACTCCCGATCGGAACAAACAACCTAATGTCATCAATGCGGACGCACCCTTGATGGCATTTCCAAGTCCAAATTTCTTAACAGTATCAGTGACTAAAAAGCAAGAAGCTACGTTGGTAAATAAGAAAATATCAATGATACTTGCTGCTGAATGGCCAGCATAACTTGCTTCATAGGTTGCAGGTGCTGCTGCGACTGAGAAACAGATCCAGTCAGATAGTAGTGCTAGAAGTGACAAGTATGCTAATTGCACCCAACGTTGCTGATATACCTGCGGCTTCAAGTTTTTAAAGTCAATTTCATTTTGAGATGATGATTGCAATTGAGATTTTGTAACATGTTGAAGTTTATTCCTTCTTGTCGTCAATGTCAATGTTGGAGCAGATGTAAGTTTCTTTGATACTGGTGATGCACTTTGAAGCGACTTGTGTATTCTTGGAGTCGTGAATGCATCTATGTGTGAATAACTGAGTATGCAGGTGACTGCAAACAGTATTGATCTTTTGTAAATCATATTTGAATCCAAAGTTGAAGTTGAAAAGTGTGTGACACAAGAGGAATTTGAATCAGATCTTTTTGTAAGATGAGCTTTTCAGAGAATTCACTTTGCCCTTGTTTCAAATATATATAGAGGTGGCTATAGTTCTTTTTTTATGTGTCAGTTTTGCACCGCAATGAATGATTCATAAAAGAGGAAGAACTATTGTGTACGCATTCTGCATTCATTTGCTTTTCGAGAAAGGAGATGATGATGCCATCAACAAAACGGATGATGCACAATGAGGCAATGAGTTGGCGTGACGTGTTTCAGCCAATCAAATTGAGACATCTGTTCAAAAATGGCCTATTGAAGTAGTGTAAATGGCCTATCGGAAGATCCAATGAAAAATGAAGGTTTCAAAATTTCATTTCATTTTTGATTTCTTTCATGTCATAGAAGCTGTAGTAATAATAAAAATACGCACATTGATATATGAATAACTATTTAATTTATCTGCTACAACTTCTACCTCATGATCTTGAGCGTTCATCTAGAACTGATGGTTGACGACGTAGTAAATAATAGCACTTATTTAAGTCCGCGTGTTCTCCTACTGCCATTGCTGCAAATGGATAGAGTGTGGTTTTTGGATCTTTTTCTCTAATCTGATCATCTGATATGGACGCAAGTAAATGGTCATTTTCTTCCATCGCACCTGGACCAGCTGCAAGGATAGCCTGATGAAGGGATCGTCCATCATCATCTCTTAGATGGTATGCCCAAGGAAAGGCGTTAAAGAACAAGCCTTTGCGTTCAGGAGCCTCGAAACAAATAAAATGAAGAATAGGAAAGTCGCGTCTGCATGAGAGGATTTTTTGAAGTATTGTCATGACTTTATCTTCCCCATATGAAGTGCATGCGTTATCAAGAGGTGTGTTGCCTTCTTCATCTTCTTCAATGAAAAGAAATCCGCCAACACGAGGATAATGTCTGAAACCAGCATCCAAAACCAAAAACAACACAGACTCATTGTAGAATTCATTGCAAACCGAATAAAGCAGAGATTTTCCCTTATATCTTGATTCTAGCAATGCTGAAGGATCCCAACTTGTGAAAAAATCAAAAATTTCACTTGTACGACTACTTATATCATGTAAAGCAACAAAGAGAAGTGATTGCTCCTGAATATCCTTCTTTAGCAAGAGTCCCGATTGTTGAAGATCCTTCAATACGTCAAATCTCTCTTTCTCCTTCCTATAATTATAGCATACGCATTGTAATGCATTCCACTTATTGTCATCATCTGGATCGACTACCAATAAGCCTCCTCTTAAAAAAGCAGCTAGATTTTTACCGCCGACCTTTTGTTTGATCCACTGCTTTGCTAGGACTGGTACATACTCAATGGCATTACTAAATTCTTCTGCAGCTTTATGAATCGGAAGTCTTCCCCTGTTATCTCTATAGGATAAAGTCGCTGGAAACATCTTCACCACTTTCTCCACTACTGGTATGGATGGTCTGTGTTCCTCTAGTCTATGCATAGACTTACCAAGAGCATCCTCCAGCTTCTTATTGCATGCTTGAACTATTTTCATAACTTCATCACGATACTTCTTATCTTTCCATTCTCCATTAGAGTCGATGTGCTTGATGAAGTGGAGATGATTCTCAAGAGTTGAAAAGTCCATTGTCTGATAAAGATGGTTTACAGAGTAGTTTATGTCACTTGCGTCTTTTGAGTGTGAAAACTTGCAGTTTATTTCGTGCAACCTTTGTCCCACAGCCACATGTATCTCTAAATACGATTCAAGGAAAGTTCTAGTGAGATATGTGACTCAGACTCAAACGCGATTAAAAGATTTAATACTATAAATTAGAGAAAAAGTACTATTTTAAGCCGATATACATGGTAAGTTTTCCGACTAGGATTAGATTCGAACGATATAGCTGATCCTTACTGACCGAAAAAGATTTTTACGAGTAAACTTCATTTATCCTCTTCATGAGCTATTTACTTTATTTTGTATGATTACTATAAGTGGAGACTAGTCTGATTTAAAAGTATACACAATACAGAATAAATTCATATATCTTTATATAAATTTATATATCTAATACAAAGATGTAACTATGAATCAATAACTGTATCAATCATCTTCCTTTTCTTTCTACAGCGACGAGGACGACGACTTTCATTATTGGCTCTTGATCGTTTATCTAAAACCGATGGCTGACGACAAAGTAAATAAAAACAATTTTTCAAGTCCGCATGCTTTCCTACTGCCATAGCTGCAAATGGATAGAGGGTGGTAATCGGATCTTTTGTTTGGATCTGACTGTCTGTCAAAGTTGCAAATAAGATATCATTTGAGTTCATTACATCTGGACCAGCTACAAGGATAGCCTGATGAAGGGATCTTCCTTCACTATCTCGGAGTTGATATGCCCATGGGAATTGCATCATGAACAAGTCTTTGTGTCGAGGAGCCTTGATACATATGTGGTGCAGAATTGGGTATTTGCATGCAGGTGAAAGGATTTTTTGAAGCATTTGCATGACTTTCATGATCCCAAATTCATTGTATGCAAAATCAAAAGCTTTAACATCCCACTCGTCTTCGATGAATAGCAATCCGCCAATTTCAGAATGATATTTGAATCCAGCTTTCAAAGCTACAGCCAACGCTTTCTCCTTACAATCGCTATCACTGTTTTCAAATCTGCAAATTGCTTGAACTAAAGGATGACGATCATACATTGTATTGACTAATGCATCTGGGTCCCAATTTAGGAAGTATTCGAAAGTCTCGCTTTCATATGCATTATTATATATGATCGAAGGAAGAAGAAGTGATTGTTCTCGAATGTCATTCTTTTTCAATAGACCTATTCTTCGAAGATCTTCAAGTGCATTCACTCTATTTTCACAACAAAGCTTTTGCAAAGTATTGAATTCATCGGCATCCTGTTCATCAGAAGTTAGTAGCCCTCCTCTTTCATGTTCGCCCGACATTGTGCTTGACGCCCTCTCTTGCTAAGATTGTTACATACTCAGGTCTTGTGGTGTCATTACTGAAATCTGCAGCCGAATGAATGGGAAGTCTTGCCGAGTTGTTATACCCATATGACAGTGTAGAAGGAAACTTCTTCACTACTTTCTCCAATGCTTCAATTGATGGCCTATGCTTGTCTAGTCTGTGCATAGACCAACCGAAAGCCTTTTCAATCTTTTCATTGCATTCTTCTACAGCTTCTAGAATTTGATCTTTGCAATCTTCATCTTTCCATTCTTTGTTGAAATAGAGATTCTTGATGAAGTCGATGTTGCTTTGAAAGGTTGAAATATCCATTATATTGACGCGGTTCTTTGGTACAATTGTCTGCACATACATAAACTAAGTAGTGAAACCTGTGAAACCCAGATACTACCCTCCTAATGCCTACGCGTAGGTATTGTACGCAGAGTGACGTCACATCCATGTTTCTTCTTCATGGATAAGAGTTAAATAGCTCAGTTCGATTAAATGTTTTAGCTTTGGCCTTAACATCAGTTAGAAAATGAAAACAAAATATACACGGTACTCTAATTTATATCAAAGAGAAAAACCAGAAAAATAACGCTCTCAAATAGATTTTCTAAAAAAGTAATACGCAGTTCAATGTTTATTAATTTGTATTCTATTAAGCAGTATGTACAAAATTATAGCTTCTATCTAGACCTCATCAATCTAATAACAATAAGTATCTAGACAATTGAATCAAGTCGATCAGAGTTGTTATTGCCATCTTCATCATTGTCATTGGAAATTGAAGTATCCAAAGTAGAGCTTGCCAATGACGCATATTTCTTATTTTTCTTTCTTCGCGTCTTGTTACTCACAGGCTTTTGCTTCTGTGTAGCTTCCGTAGAAGACGAATGCCCTACGGAATCCATCTCTTGCAATTCCAAGCTACCACTGGAAACAGTTCGAAGTGGAGACCCAGGACTATTTCCTCGAATGAAACGAATAAGTCCATTCACAATTTGGAATCGTTGCATCTGATCATCTTCTTCATCGTCATCATCAAAGAATTCTTCACTCAAGGTTCTTGACTTTCCATCATCGTCAATCAGTCGAGTTCTGCACATTGGACAATCATCATTCAACATCATCCATGGAATGACACTGTGGTACGATATTTTGTAGTTGGAAAAAGAATGAGTTTAAAGCATATCAAATGAGTCAAGGCAAGATATAGAACTGCAAGGAAATAAAACAGGTAGTACAAATGCAACTCACCAATCCTTATGAAAACAATGGAGACATCGTAAATGCCGTGAGAATGTAATTTCATCTCCAATTTCAAACGGGTCTAGACAAATGGTACACATCAAATCTTCATTTTCTTCGGTAATATCAGTATTGGCATCCATGAGAAAGGAACTGTCAGTCATTTCCTATAAATAGTGTTATTCATGGTGAGCAACATAGTAGGATGCAAAAAGATTCATGATAGGGTTCTCTTTCTCAGTATCTTGTAAATTGGAAAATTTTCAAACTTGATTGATTCAAACCAAAGACAGCCAAACTTTTTCCACTGACAACAATAGCATAGCTTAGAAATTCAATTAAAATATGAAAAACGTACCTTGGTCTTCATGGCAGCAGCCACAACAGGTTCCCTTCGTTTCGGGTCCAATTTCTTCTCCTTCAATCTTCTCGCAAGCCGTCTCTGTCGTCGTCGTTCAATTCGTGCATTCTCTTCTTGCTCTCTCTGATCAGCTTTGTAACAAATAGCAGCCATGAATATCATCCATAATACAGCTAGAATTTTGAAAATAATTGGTGTGTCTTCATCTTGTGGTGGTTCATGGTCCACTGAGTGGTCATACTCGTTGTGTGTATGATTGTGATGATGATGGCTCAAGCCTCGTACAATCTCTATTGCTATTGCATTCATCTCGAGTTATGATTAGTAGATTCGAATAAGTTGAAAAGTTTTGGTTTTAAATTGCCTTTGTTATGAAGGTAATCAATGATGAGGAAAGAATTCCGACTAAAAGGTGGAATGGTGGATGATAAAGAGAAGGCACGGCACGGCAAGCAGGAGAACACACGCAAAGTGAGACCCGAATTGGGTTGGTGAATGAGGTGAGTGAATTATCACGCAGCTCCAAATTTCGTAGCAAAGATGAAAAAAGCCAAAGTCTTTGCTCTCTGTAGAACAAAGTATTAAATCTATGAACACATTTAGATACTCGATCGTAGTCTAGTTAGATATATAGTTAAGGTACGTAGTTCAATACAATTCAAATTCGTTTGGATCGGAATTTGTGGTGTGTTGACATTGACATTCTCTTTTAACCACTGATTAACGTCTTTAGACACATCCCATTTTTTGGAAAAAGAAAGTCCAACGCTCGCAGTTTCTTAGTCAAAATACAACAGTGCAAGAAGACACTTGAAATACTGCCGAAATCCACTCTCATTCAACAGTAAACACTACATACATTTTCATACCAAATAGTACTCATATTCAGACCTCTAATCAGCTATCTCCATATGGCTGTGACGACGATAACTTCCTTTTCCAACTGATTGATTCCATCAGTATGAGCTTAGTCAAATTGCAACAGTAGCGATTTTGTACCACACAATACGTACAGCGCGAACTCCAACTTTGAATGAGACGTCAGAATATCACTACTTGCAGTAGAAAGATATGGTTTGGAGAACATTTTGTGCCTCTGAAAATCCCAAAGAACATATCTATTCATAAAAAGGAGAACTCGTAATATCGCACCACATCTATTCAAATCTATCCCAAAGCTTTTCAACACAATCTTGTAAGATGAAACTTCCATCTGTCGCATTATTGTTTACTTATGGAGTCCTATGTTGTGCTCCAGGAGGATACGCCAAAGAATCACTCGACACTAGAGAAGATCATGTCGATCTTGCATCAGCAGAGGATGTTCTCGGAGATGATCTCAACAATGGGTCTCTTCGGGCTAGAGGATTGAAAAAGAAGGTAAGTGTGATATATATTTAATATTGAAAGCACTTATATTATCTATGCATCTTGCTAATTCTTTGATGTGCCTCATTAGGAATGGTCGTACAAAGGAAAGAAAGGCGACGACATGACTTCTTCTTCTTCTTCGAAAGGAGAGTGCGGTGTGGACTATTGTGAAGCCAAACAAATCTCTCTCGGCGGTATGAAGACTTGCTTGAAGGAACACTTTGATCATCTATCCAATCTATACTTTCCTGAAGATGGAGATGACTACTATCTAGCTAGAATCACAGCATCCGGCGCTTCGCGATACCCAGCAGCTATAGTGTATGTAGAGAATGTCGAAGAAGTACAACATGCTCTAAAGTGTGCCGTCGATAACGGATACAAAGTATCGGCAAGAGGAGGTAACCACTCCTATCAGGGTATGGCTACGATGGATGGATATGTCGTGATCGATATGGGCCGTACTTGCAAACCTGACGAGTTTGTGGTAGACAAGACTGACCAGGGACCTCATATCTTGGAAGGCAGTAAATACATTGGTACAATCAAGGCGCAAGCTGGATGCACCAATGCCATCATGTTGGCTGCTGGACATGAGCATTTTGGCGAAGATGCAGGTATGACTCTCATTGGATCTTGTCCATCTGTGGGTATTACTGGTTTCGTTTTGGGAGGAGGAGGTGGTGATGTATCTCCGTATGTAGGATATGGAGTAGATATTGTGAAGGAGTTTGAGTTGGTTTTGTACGATGGGACTGTTGTGAAGGCATCTGAGGAAGAGAATGCGGATTTGTATTGGGCAAGTCGTGGAGGAGGAGGAGGCAATGGGATGTAAGTACCAAAGTGTTTGCTCATGATGAGATTACTTTGCATTTTGATCATACAGGTCTTACCAACGATGTATCTAAAAGCGTCACTCATCTGACGTACAAGATTGTGCAAGCACCCAAGCAAAAGTATGAGGAAGACAAGGGTAGGAAATTCACATTGTTTTATCTTTTAATGGGTGTAAAAGATATTGACAAGGCTGCCAAGCGTATCATGGAGTGGTTTTATGATGCGGATCCTCTTATCACAGGAAAGTTCGGTGGTGGCTTTGGATGGGGTGGTCCTGTCGACATTTACTTTAATTTCATCTACCTTGGCAGTTGGAGAGAAGCTGTGGAAGACTTGAAAACTACCGGACTTCTTGATGATGAAATCTTTACTGTATTTCCTGGTTCCCCGGACTTATCTTCTACTATTCTCAGTGAAAACTACGAAGTACTTTGCAACTTTGGTAAGCCTTGTCCACAATTGGAAGGTTCTCTCAGTAGTGCATATGAATTCAATTCCTATGCGGAAGCCGAAATTTTTCATATCTGCAAAGGCGGTCTGTTTAGAGAATGGTCCTGGACTGGTTCAAGCTACAGTGGTGATTTTTGCAAAGATTTAGGCATTGACGACGAGGAATGTGAAGACGCCGTTGAATGGAAAGGTTTTCCCGTCAGAACACCAAAAGTTTGTAACAAGGTCGTGATTGATGCAATGATGGGAAAGGCTGGAGATCCTTCAAGTTTCATGAACTCACATGGTCCTAGTCAGGAATTCATTGATCACTTATTGAGTCTTCCAACTACACCAGAGAATACAACAGTATCGATGGCTTTAGACTATTTAGTGTCCAAAAATAGTTTACCAGGAGCAAGTATTTTACCAAGACTAGATGACAAACTTTTTACTAAAATCCTCAAGGATTACCCTGAACGACTTGACCACTTGCAACATGCCGCTGCACTTAAAGTTGACCCAGATGCAACTGCCTATCCCTGGAGAAATGGTGCATTTATGTTGGGGTATAGCTCAAGTGAAAGTGCGAAGTCATACATGGAACTTCTACTCAAAGAAGGATATCCACTACAGGGATACTATGCCTACTTGAACCCTCAAGGAATGAAGAAATGGAGATCATTCTTTTTCGATGACAAGTGGAAAGAACTTGCAAAGATAAGAGCAAAGTATGATCCGAAGGATGTTTTCGGGAAGCCATTGACTATCGAGTCTCTCGGTGAATAGAAGGGAGACCAAACTCTCGAAGTCTCATACGAAAGAATGAATTTCGCGTTGAGGTATGTGTTGTTACATGGTAGTTGCTCGAATAGGCAAATACATATGGAGGCTGAACTTTGGGATCAGTATGTAATACCTCAACGCTGTCTCAAATACATAATAATTGCATGTTTTATCAGTCATATTTGCAGAATGTATTATGAGTAGTTTTACCTTTTTTTACATTCTGTGTATGGTATTTGAAGAATCATTCTTAAAGGCAGTCGACCATTGGGTCTTTCTCGTCATATGGATGAAATAGTATGCAAGAGAAGTCTAATTGTTCTCCATTAAGATTTGGCTTCGTCAAATTTAATTTCTCTTCTTTCCCAACTGATTGCATTTCAATACCTTGAGAGATGACTCCTTTTACATGAGAGTCTCCTATACTCGCTAGAACATCATTCAGGTTGTCCTTTGTATTATAATTCGTTACTCCAAGTCTAGATAGAATCGCGTCCGTGATCTATGTTCTTCAAAAGTTGGTGCATGATGACAGATATTCTTTCCATATACTAAAGAAAAGTAAGGTGGTACTACAATTTTTGTAGAATCGAGAGGACCAAAAATGGTAAGAATTATATTTCGCTAGATCAAAGAGCTAATTCAATCAATGCCCTCAGTTTGGTCATTTGCAACGGAAATATCATATGTACGCTATAAATTTTCCAAACTCCTCACAACCAACCCACCCATTGATCCATCGCTTCATCACTTGCATACCAAGATAAATCCCTTTCTCTTTGCATTCTTGCCAAATCTCCTGTAAACAAGTCTCCCCCAAACGTATCTGCAAACGAAAAGTGCAAAATATCCCCCTCTAATACAAGCTTGTCACAATTTTTCCCCTCCATAGCCAAAGCACTAAACACTGGTGTCACACCATCCCCATCGTATTGACTTCCATCACTGCCTTCACTACAACAGAAGCTATAGGCATTCTTGGTAAAAGTTCCACATTTATCCCCTTGGAATCCTTTACCAGCAACTGCCAATGCACGTACATTATCTGGAATCTCCTCACGATTGATCCACTCTATACTCTTGAATGCAGCACCGGGAGCATTTGCATTTGGTGATCCAAGTGTCACCAAACTATGAACCAATTCCGATCCATTGTAACTTCTTCCACCGTAGTTTCTATTCGATAAATAGACTCTAGAAATCCATCCACCAGCGGAATGTCCAATCAATGCAATCCTTCCCTTTGCATCTTTACGATCTGGTATAGATTCTGATAAGAACTCTCCTCTCGGACTGACATTCTGTGGAAATAAGTCAACCTCGGACGATCCTCCTACTTCTAATACACCACCGGGGTTATCATTGAAATCAAGTGCACAATCTATCCAACTGTATTTAATCTCTTTTGGTACTTTTGTGACATCTCCATTGTGATATGCCAAGTGCCGTACAGTATAATCAATTCGTTCCAAAATAGGACGAGCAGATCGACCTCCTAAACAAGGTATCCAGTGATGATTTGGGAATGGTACGGCTATACTCGGTATACCTCTCTTTTGAAGTGCATCTACAAGTGGCTGCATCTCATCTGCTCCGGTGAGAAAGCCGGGAACAATGACTGCTGCTTTGATATCATTCAGTGACGATGATGAGCTTGTAGATGATGATAGATTTGAGCTGCTCTCGTATATGTCATTTATAGGCCTTTGATTTAATTCGGACGACGAGATGAAAGCTTGAATACTTTTGAAAGATATGGCTGCGAATAGGAACAGAATTCTTGCTGCTCTTGCTGGACAGTGGCCACTCATACTTGTTTCTCACTTCTGTTTTTCTTTTATTTTATACAATAGCCAGGAATGACGTTGATACAACATGTCGCATGCATAGCATAGCAATTTATCTCTCTGTAATGTGTGATGTGGAAAATGAATGATGCGATCTTTTTGCTGAGTGTTGTTACTACGTCTCCAGTCACTTTTAGGAAAGGGCCTCATTGATGTGTCAAGATTTTACCTTTAACCACTGTTTACCTGCTTTACCCGACCTCTTTTTAGACAAGTCCAACGCTCGCAGTTTCTAGTCGCAACAGTCGAGGTTTTGTACCACCCAATACGTACAGCGCGAACTCCAACTTTAGAATGAGACGTCAGAATATCACTACTTGCAGTAGAAAGATATAAAAGAAAAGATAGAAAGTACTATTTGAGCTGATATTCATATACATGGACGATTTCCGACTAGAATTCAAAATTCGAAACAATTTAGCCGATCCTTTGCTTGCTCGAAAAAGATTTTTTTCTTCTCTCATCTTCTTCCATGAGCTAATCACTTCATATATTAGTACTATACAGTGTGATTCATTTTTTATACATGGGATATAATGCATGTAATAAATTTATAATCTTATGTATCAAATACAAATGAAATTTTAATAACAATGACTCTCAAATAGAAAATCTATGGCACTTCCATATTTCTACTTTTTGTGAAAGTAGCATCAGCAAGTTTCATCTTTTTGCAACTCTAGAAGAAGGTACAGAAACAAGTAGCCCTACCTCTGTATGGCCCGAGCTAGCAATTATCCTTGAAGACTTGGATCTAAGTGAAGACAACGCATGTGAGTGTGCCGAAAATGACTTGATACTTAAGTAATTTGCTGACCCTCATTGTGATACAATGTGAAAACTAATCCCAGGGTGGAAGTGGGAGGGTCCTTTTTATCTATGTTAATACCTAGTCATAAGCCTTTACCTAGACCTATCTAGAAAATGAACTGATGTATTTGGACCGTTGTGTATTGCTTTCCTCTTCGTTCAAATACATCTTGTCTTGCTGCTACTACGCAGCATTGTGCCTAGCTATTCTATTCCCGTCCCCCGTCATTGTGCCACTCGACGATAGAGAAGTTAAACTTGAGTAAATCTCTTTTTCGTCTGTCCTTCCCTCTTTTTTCAGCATCAAAAATCAATAAATCAATCAAACATCAAAGTACCTTTTGAAGCATCGAAAACGATACTATTATGTTCTCGGCTCAGCTCAATGGCATAGAGAAACAAGTTGTGAAATGAACTTACTGAGATGCCTAGAATTCCTGACAATGATGCGACAGAGGCAATCACCAGTGAGTGAAAGAAAGAAACAAAAACGATTCACTTGGACAAGTTGATTTTGCACCTTGTTTTGTTCGGCAGAAGATGTTCCACTTCCAGCATCTCAAAGCAACTTACAATGGCTCGTTCATCCCGAATTAGAGATAGTAAATTCTACAATTGTAATGTCAACTTTGATCAAAGTTGGAGGAGTGTTTCTTTTGCAGCCAGCGATGATGAATATTCATTTTCAGACGATGACTACGAATCTCGTCGATCCAATGCAAGCAGTATTTATTCCGTAAGGAAAAGGCCGGAAAAGAAATTGAGCCTTCGTCAAAAGAGATGCAGAAATATATTCATCACATTTATGAGTTTCGTGGTTTCCATAGCATGTGGCTACTTTGCGTTGATGATTGTCATAAAATTTGAAAACGACGAGAGCGAACCTACAAATATACCTACAGGTTCTCCAACAATGTTGGCGTCTCAAGAAACTTCTCATGATCCAAGTTTGGAGCCTTCATTGCTGCCATCTTTAGAACCGACATTGATTTTATCAAGTACTCCAAGTGTAGACAAACCATCAAAAGAATCGAAAAATGACTCGGTGACTTCATTTCCCAGTCATTTTTCATCTACTTCACCAAGCTTTTTCCCAAGCAGTTTCCCAAGCATGATACCTACAGTACAATTTACAGAAGAGCCATCTCATCTTCCTTCGGAAACAAATTCACCTTCGAATCCGCCTTCTCAGTCACCATCAATACTTGTACCTAGTACGTCACCTTCCTCCATGACTTCTGCAGAGGTCAACAAGGAAATACAAATCATATCAACTTTCAGAACATTCGGTGACGACACTACCTCAGATTGGTGCCTAAGCGCATCTACTAGTACACAAGGCTCGAAACTGTATGTAAAAGAGTGCCTCGCTTCTGATAGTAATTTACAGTTGTGGAAGTTTACGTCTGAAGGGCACATGACCCTTGCAAGAATGGGAGATTTTTGTGTGAAGTCAACCTTTGCACAACTTACTTTGGAAAACTGCGGTGACGCTAGCGATATTACTATCATCAATTTTGAATTTCGAAACGGAAGCATTACCCAAACAAAGAATTCCAATGTTTGGAGAATTGGCTTTGATCCTGAGAATTCATCAGGACGGTTGCAATTGTATAGAAATGGTATATTGAATGATTCGCTGGACAAATGGAACGTTGTATATCCACTGCTCCCAACATAGCATCCATCGAATTAACCAACTTCAAACGACGAAGAATGTACGAGTACAAATAATCAAGAGTTTATTATCCCAGGTACAGACATGACCTGTGAAGATATTCAATTTGAGAGCATTGTCCCATTATGGAGGTGCATTTGAACTGTGGACTGAGGTGTGGAGTCTGTTGTTTTGACGACGAGAACTTTTCATTTAGAACTTTGAAGGAGTTAATCATGTGCTTGGTTAGACAAAGATCAGTACGAGAGAGTTGTGTCCAAAATACGGACACGATGGGATCCTTGTAAATTGTGATGTGGGAAGTGTCAAGAGTACATTCCAGTAGCTCCAAGTGCTTCGCCTACTGTCCTGTAGCATCACAGTGAGTCTAAAAATAATCTCATTTATTTTATGTGCATAACTCGTATACAGTGATTACTTAGGCACCGAATGCTAATCTGCCAATCCTTTGAATATTTGCACTCTGATGTATTAGAACTCATATCATTGCGGACCACAAAATCTATCTTTCTTGAGAAACATCTTCGTTTGTATGATTCGCAATTTGATTCTTCTTCTTTGTCTTTTTTCTCTTTGCTTGCCCATCACCATTTGCGCTTAATTCAATTCTTCGCTTCTTTCTCTTACGAATATTTTCAATTCTCGAGCGCTTTTCTAAAACCGATGGCTGTCGCCGAAGCAAATAATAGCATTTCTCCAAGTCCGCATGCTCACCTACTGCCATTGCAGCAAAAGGATGTAAGGTGCTAATAGGATCCTTCTCTTGGATCTGATTGTCTGAAAGTGATGCAAAAAGAAAACCGCATTCATTCATAACTTTGGCTCCAGCCGCTAGGACAGCTTGATGGAGTGTTCTACCGTTATGATCCTTAAGGTGATATGCCCAAGGAAACTTGTCGGTGAACAATTTTTGATGCTGTGGTGTTTTGATGAATACATGATGTAGGATGGGAAACTCTCGAGTTGGTGAAAGAATATCATGCAGTATCTCCATTGTCTTTTCTTCTCCTATTTCATTGCATATTGCATCAAAAGCTATAATTCCGTTGTCGTCTTCAATGAAAAGTAAGCCCCCAATGTTTGGATGATATTTGAATCCAGCTTTCAGAAGTAAATGGAGCGAAACTTCAAAATTTGCCATGGCGTGAATCAAAGGTTTGTTATGATATCTACTTTCAGTCAAGGCATCGGGGTCCCAGTTGGCCAGATATTCAAACCTTTCCTTTGTTGGTTCATAACAAGAGTATTGCAGTAGATTGTATTCTTGAATGTCCTTTTTGAGGAGTAAACCTGATCTCCGAAGTTCCTTCAGCACATTGACTCTCTTTGCATCATGAGCGTCCGTACTAATACCAATTCTAACAAAGAATTGCAATACATTCCATCCTCTGTTTTCTTTTGGATCAACTTTGAGCAAACCTCCTCTCGCATCCTCTCCTCCAACCTTATGTTTCATTCCTTCCTTCGCTAGGATTGGTACGTACTCATATCCATTACTAGTTGCAGCGAATTGGATTGGAATCCGTCCATGATTTTCGTAAGCCAATGTAGATGGGAACTTGTTCGCTACTTTCTCAACTGCTTCAAAGGATGATTTATACCGATCTAGTTTGTGCATAGACAAACCAAAAGCCTTTTCTATCTTTTCATTACACTCCTCGATGGCTTTTAGAATTTCCTTTTTACAATGTTTATCTTTCCATTCTTCATGGAAGTAGAGACTCTTGATGAAGTCAAGATTGCTTTGAAGAGTGGAGATGTTCATTGTATAAAAGTTGTATAAAATGATATATTGCAGATATTGGCTTTCACTATTGGCTATGAACGAATAGAGAAAATATTTTGAGCAGTCAGGAGGCAGCAGACAGCAATAGAGGTTGGTGTTGCCGTATACATCCATGATTTTTATAAACATCTTTGACATTAGTTTTGACTTCATCTTTATAATAATTTAGCTTCAATTTCCTTTTAGTCCTTTTCATCAAGGCTTATTTTCATCCTTTTACCTAATCTTGGTATCTAATTTATTCAAATCATTCCAATAGAATAATAATAATTGTAATAGATTTCATAAATAGACTATTGATAATAATATAAATATAAGTTCCATTGTTCCATTCTAAAGAAGTAACATAAAGAAGGAGAAATAGGGGCATTCTATGACAAAACTTTCTCCGGAAAACATTTAAGTACGTACGTAAATGATTGAGCAGTGAGGAGTGAGCGATAAGCTAGAAAAAGAAACAAACTAGATACGTATTTGAGTTGGAACAAATTATCTAATAAATTCAACTCCACCCTTACAATTAGAAAACAGTAGTGATTGTGTTTTCATCATCAAGTACACCTGAACACTCTCCTACAAAGTATTCATGGCTGTTTCATAGCACAGATAAAACATCAGCAACTCTCAACTCTAGTCAGCCATTTTTATCAGCACTTTCTTTTTCATCTCCGTATCAAGACAATGTCATCATCTCAACATCAGCAACAGCTTGACTTTGACTACAGCAACGAGCCTTCAACGCCATCAAGTGAAGCATTCATTGAAGACAGTTTGCCCGAAGTAGACTTTGATTATGACGAAACCGATGATCACGAAGCATACAGCGACACTCAAAATACACTCACTCTAGAACTCGATGAACATGGAAACCCAAAACGAACAGCGTCTATATTCAGTTGTGTCATTAATCTATTAAACACAGTAGCAGGAGCGGGTATGCTTGGTCTACCGTCTGCGTTTGCATCTAGTGGTTATCTAGTAGGCACATGTCTATTACTATTCGCAGCATTTTTCTCAGCATTAGGACTCCATCTCCTATCTGTATCCGCTACAACAGCTCAACAACGTCTACCGACGAATAAACCTGCTTCATTCTATACAGTAGCTATAACAGCTATGCCACAATTTGCTATATTTATAGATATAGCAGTTGCATTAAAATGTTTCGGAGTAGCGACTGGTTATTTCGTAACGGTGGCAGATTGTATGGTGGATGCATTCCATTACGTCTTTCGAAACTTTTCACAAATGACGGAAACTACCGCGGAAGAAATTGAAGAAATGGTATTTACAAATCGACAATTTTGGGTCGTTTGTGCATTAGTTTGTGTATTGCCAATTAGTTTCTTTCAAACTTTGGATTCGTTAAAGTTTACTTCGACTCTTTCGTTGATTTTGATTTATAGTCTTGCGGTTGGGGTTATTCTTTATGCTCAAGGGGTTTTTGATGCATGTGAAAGTCATGGTGGTAATACACATTATTATCATGATGGATTGGTGGATGATGGGATTGAACAAGTTTGTAGAGGGTCTACTGCCATCATTACAGATTTTGATGATACCGTCAAGAATCTTGCCATTTTTGTGTTTAGTTTTACTTGTCATCAAAATGTCTTTACAATTACCAATGAACTTAGATCGCCTACTAGGAGACGAGTGGACAGTGTCATTGGTATTGCCATTAGCGCGGCATTGGTGTTATATATGATTGTAGCTATTGAAGGTTATCGAACATATGGAAGCGAAGTCAAGGGTGATATTCTATTGAACTATCCACAAACTGGACTTGTTACGACCATGAGAATAGGTATTGCCATTATGGTAATTTTATCATATCCTTTGCAGTTAGATCCAAGTCGAAGATGTTTGACAAGTCTGGTCTATGCATTGATTGGAAGACGAGCACAACGACGAAGAGAACAAGAACAACAAGAAACATCACATACATCGGATGCAAGTCAAAGTAGTTCTAGAACTACAGATGAAATGGAGCGACTTGCAGAGCCGGAAACTGAAATGGACGCATCTTCTTTGTGGATGGACCCAGCGTCTGCCATTGACGTTGATGATAACATGGTAGACTTCATTGACGGATTCATTTTCAACGGTATAACAATTGTCTTTCTTGTCCTATCCTTTATAATCGCCATGTCAGTATCCGATCTTGGCATCATTTTGGGGGTAGTAGGTGCAACAGGGTCTACAATGGTTAGCTATATATTACCAGGTCTAATTTACGTCACACTCCATCCTGAGCCGCACTTTCTTCGAAGTTTGGCAAGATTGCAATTGGGGTTAGGCATCATCATTGTTCCTACAGCTTTGTACTTTGTCTTGTTCAAGGGTGCATCAGGATAAGTTATTGTTGTTCACTTAGATTCAAGTTTACAGCTCGTTCATACAAAAAACAAGGGATGATTAATTAGCGATCTCTTTTTCCTTTTTTATGGCATTTTTTAAAGGAAAAACGTACCAACCTCCATACGAAAGAAACGTACAAAAATCAATACATTACTAAGTCCCTAGCTACATACTATACATGACCTGATTGCATTTTTCCGACATCCAGGAACTAAACACTCGCCTGAACTGATGATTGTTCTTCTCTGGACGGCAAACCTACAAAAGCACTCATAAATATTCATATATAAATAAATTTGAAGAATCTGTTTAGCAAACCAAAATCTTCAAACAAATTCCAAATAAAGCAAGAACAAAACAATGGGTGGAAGTGAAAGTAGATTCATTCTCGGACATTATGATAGTAGCCGTATTGCATTCGACACAAAGCCAAGCGCTTTTCTCCATGTTAAGAATGGTTCCAAGGGAACTTTAGCAATGGCAGGTACCAGAAATCCTAAAAATAGACTCCAAAAAATCAGACTCCAGCCAGCAAAAGGGGGAGGAGCTTACATTCGCTTTGATCGACACCCTCAACCAGCTTTGCGTGTCACAGGAAGCGAGGAAGGTAATGTTGAGCTATACAATGCCAGTGATAATACCAAAGGTATTTGGAATATTGCCTTTCTCAAGGTAAAAAATGGACATGAATGGAAAGACGTGGGTGAGAAGCCATTGGATCTATGGGCTGACAATATGAAAAAAGTTCAAAAGTGTAGAGTTGTCATCCAGAATAACGCAAATGGTGGTTTTTTGACAGTAAACGAGAAGAACGAGGTTGTGACAGTTCAGCTTCCTATCCATCAAAGAATGAATGCTGAAGATATGAACAGACTCCAAGATGCTGTTTCTGAAGAATACAAATTGATCTGGGAGCTCGAGTACGTCAATAGCCAATGGTCTTCTGCTGAAGTAGGAGCAGCTGTATTTATCCCTGCGGCAGTTGCTACTGCAGGGGTAGCTACTTTTGCCGGGCCAATTTTTGGCACTGCAGCTTTCTTCAATTGCACTGGTATCAGTGCACTTGTTGTTTTACCAATGGTCCAAGCAGCCGGGGCAAAAGCATTGAATTTTTTGGCATTTACAGTTGTAGCTGGAATGTTGAAAAAGTTGGCATGATATGATGGTCTGATTCGTTGAAACAAGGGAGAAAAGAAAACAATAAAGCCTAAAGTAGAAAATCTCATATGAAGATTATATTATTATGATAAGTTTGTCGAGGGTCTACTGTAATCATTACAGTGTTACCGTCAAGAATCGAACATTTGATGCATCCATGAACTGATGCAGATCAACGTAGATTTTATTCTTTATTTGTTGCCTTATGTATACACTATTGTCTGTCACTGATGCCTGTATTCCAAGGCTTACTATATATTATTACGTTCATTTACTACAAGCTCGACAATGGTCAGCTATATATTACCAGGTCTAATTTACGTCACACTCCATCCTGAGCCGCACTTTCTTCGAAGTTTGGCAAGATTGCAATTGGGGTTAGGCATCATCATTGTTCCTACAGCTTTGTACTTTGTCTTGTTCAAGGGTGCATCGGGATAATTTATAATTTTGTTTTCATCTTACATGTTTATCGACTCTATTTACCTTGATTCTTTCGTAGTTCTAGCCAGCCTTGATAGTCTAAAGTAAAGCCACCACCTTCAATAGAATCAGGAATCTTACCCTTGACAATTCCATAAGTCTCTACAAGAGTTTGTAATACTTTTTCATCACTGCCCGAATGAATCTTGACACGCTTCCTCAACCTCTCACCCAAGAAAATTTTCACGACTCCAAAAATAATTTCAAAAAAGAATGGTGGATGACACATATGGATTGCACCTACTCTAATAGGTAAACAACCTCTCATCGAAGTAATATTATTCTTGCTCAGTTTCCGATCCATACTCGATTTCGAAGCATGTTTTGGGTGAGCAATTATAATGATTCCCTTCTTTTGTATCTCCTCATCTTCCAATAATGCATGCATCGTATACCAGAATGCACGTGTCATACTCGTCCTATCATATTCCTGATTGGTCAATCTAGAAGGATCGATATATAATATACCCCTACCTGCATCATCTTTGATGATATCTCCTGTCTTTGAATTCACTACCGGCATCACATAGTTAATCTGAAGTGCATGTGCATCATTACTGCAAGCCATGGATTGTGTCATGGGCTGAAAAGCCTTTTCACCAAAAAGTTCGACACGTTTGTTCCAATAGTTTATGATTCGTTTAGCTGCATCGTCTACACGAAAGCATTCACATCGTAAATGCTTCAGTTTGAAAGAGTCATTGCATTCATGAGAGTATTCTGTTGCTGCTGTGATGTAGTGCTTCTTCTTTTCAGGAGTAGAGAATGTATCAGAGGAAAGGAGTTCATTTAGCTCATGAAGTTTAGAGGATATGAGTTCTGGAGTCTCTTGTACAAAAGCTTGTCCGTAGCGATTCAGAGCAGTTTGATTCATTCTGACATATGTCACTAGATAGAATATTATGTGCAAGTATGAAAGATTTTATGATGGTGAGAGAGTGAAATCTATTCATGTGGTATTTCTGGTAGTAGCTAGAAAAAGTTACGTCTACCTATGTTGACCAATGACTATAGGTTTTGTGTATCTAAATGGGTTATTTAGCCTGTCAAATGGCCACAAGAGAAGGGTTTCTTCTCGTCATAGTACTCGTAGATCATTATATTTTAATGAACAAAATATATAATTGAATCTTATCTGTTGCACTTGAACTTTTAATATATTTATGAACTGATGCAGAACAACGTTGACTTTATGTATCATTATTCTCTTTTTAGTACACTGCATGTTGCTGATGCCCGTATAAGTATTTCAAGGCTTATTTTACATTATTATTACTGCATTCATTTGACTACAGGCTTGACAATTGCTAGCTATATATTGCCAGGTCTAGTTTATGTCACACTGCATCCAGAGCCACATTTTCTTCGAAGTTTGGCAGGAATCATCTTTGTTCCTACAGCTTTGTACTTTGTCTTATTCAAGGTGCATCAGGATGATTTACATTTTTCTATTGGCTATAATTGTCTATTCTATTTCCCTTGATTCTTTCGTAGTTCTAGCCAACCTCTATAGTCTAGAGTCAAGCCACCACCTTGCATAAAGTCTGGAATTTTACCCCGAACAATGCCATAGGTCTGCTCAAGAGTTTGCAATACCTCTTCATCACTTTCCGAATGAATTATGACACGTTTTCTCAACCTCTCACCCAACAGAGTGCTCAAGAGTGCATAAAAAAATTCAAAAAAGTATGGTGGATGGCAACAATGAATTGCTTCCAATTTTACAGGCAAATAACTTCGCATGGAAGTAATATTGTTCTTGCTCAATATCCGATCACTAGAATATTTTGAAAAATTCCTAGGATAAAAAACAACAATGATTCCCTTCTTTTGTATCTCCTCATCTTCCAATAGTGCATGTATCGAATACCAGGTTGCGCGTGTCATACTGGTCCGATCATACACCTGATCAGTCAATCTATACGGTTCAATGTATAATATACCCCTACCTGCATCATCTTTGATGATATCCCCTGTTCTCGAGTCCACTACTGGCATGACATAATTGATCCGAAGCGCATGTGCATCATCACTGCAAGCCATGGATTGCGTCATGGGTTGAAAAGCCTTTTCACCAAAGAGTTCAACACGTTTGTTCCAATAGTTTATGATTCGTTTGGCTGCATCTTCTACACGAAAGCATTCACATCGTAAAAATTTGAGTTTAGACCAGTCATTGCATTCGTGAGAGTATGTTGATGCTGTGATATAGTGCTTCTTCTTTTCAGGAGTAGAGAATGTGTCGGAGGAGAGAAGCTCACTGAGTTCTTGAAGTTTAGAATGTTTGAGTTCTGGAGTCTCTTGTACAAAAGCTTGTCCGTAGCGATGCAGTGCAGTTTGATCCATTATGATATGTGTGATTGAAAATTATTTTGCAATTAAAGTGTTGTATGTGTTGATAGTGAAATCTATAGGCAGAGCTAAAGAAATTTGAAATGAAAATGGTGTTCTTATTTTGTATTTTTACCAATGACATAGGTTTTGTGTGTATCATAAGGGCAATTTAGCCTGTCATATGGCTACAATGAAGTTTTCCCTCGTCATAGTGATTATTTTAAAGATTATATTCAAAATACATAATTGAAGCTTATCTGTTTCATTTGAACATTTAACATATTTTATGATTAATGCAGATACAAATACATTTTATAAATTATAAGACAAAAGACATAAAGGAACGATAGCAGCCAAAAATGAAAAGAGAAAGAAAACATCCAGCAGCCACCGATAAATTACCCATCAAGCCTTTCTAGCACTGATGGTTGACGACGTAGAAGACCAAAAACATCTTCCAACTCTGCTTTCTGTCCCACTGCCATCGCTGCAAAAGGGTATAGAGTAGTAATTGGATCTTTTGTTTGAAGCTGGTCATCTGTGAGTGATGCAAAAAGTTGGCTATTTGCATTCATGACGTCAGGTCCAGCCGCCAACACAGCTTGGTGTAGTGTTCTGTCCCTGTGATCTTTGAGATGATATGCCCACCAAAACTTCTTTGCAAATAAATTGACATGTTGGGGAGCCTTGATGTAAACATGGTGTAGTATCGGATAGTCAGAACGTGGCGCAAGTATTTTATGAAGAGCAGAAATGGTACCTTGAACTCCGTAATCCCCTCTAAATGCTAAATCCAAGACTGTATAACCATCTGTATCTTCAATAAAAAGTATACCGCCAATATTTGGAAAGTGCTTGAATCCTGCTCTGAAAAGTATTTCTAAGTCACTGTATCTGCTTTCATAAACGTTTGCAATCGCGTCAATATGAATATTGAGCAATGCATTAGGATCCCAATCCACCAAATACTCAAACTGTTCCTTTCTGTTCTTACTTCGTATAGAATAAAATAATAAGTTATACTCTTGGATGTCACTCTTGAAGAAGAGACCCAACTTTCGCAGCTCTTTTAGCGCATTCAGGTTTGCCGCCTCGTTTTCTGAAAACAAACATACACATTGCAATGTGTTTATTACAAATCCGTCTGGATCACTATGAAACAATCCTCCTCTTCCATGTTCGCCCCCAACATTGTGCTTTACACCTTCCTTCGCAAGGATTGGAATATACTCATATCCATATGCATCTTCATTTTCCTCACTAATGAGTGAAATAGGAATATATCCATGTTCATCTTCATATGATAAAGCCGCCGGAAACTTCTTCACAACTTTCTCCACTGCCTCAATGGAAGGCTTATGTTTACCATCTCTCAATCTAAGCAAAGATTCACCAAATGCATTTACGATCTTTGTGTGAGCTTCTTCAAGTATTGCGAGGATATCATCTCGACATTCTCTCTCTGTCCATTCTTCGTTGGAGTACAGATCCTTGATGAAGTCGAGTTTACTCTGAAAGGTTGCAATGTTCATGATGATGAGTTTCGATAGATAACAAACTAGTTTTTATGAAGGCAACAAAGTAGTTTTTATGTAAAATCTTACAACGGTGATGATAGATGTTGTGCCAAAATAATTTTGAGTCTTGGTATTGCACAAATGTCGTAGAAATCTCTGTATGACGTCAAGACTAGGAGTCAAATAGCTAACTCATTTTCTTTCGAAAGTAAATTTCAGGCTCGAGACCTTTGATAGAGAAAAAACAGGCATAAAATTCTAATACAGTGGAAATTAAATATATATCTTTTGCTTTTTCTGAAAGAGGACTCTATGTTCATATACTAACAGTTCATTTTCTAATATTATCGAAAACTAGACTAGAGAATTTTACAGAAATGTAATTACACTTGAAATTTCATTATAGATTACATTTATTTATCTACCACTGTGTTTCTTATTATGGTGGATATGCAGTATTATAGATACACCAAATAACTCATTACTTCTCCACCTTTCTCTTCTTTCTTCTACGATTACTACTACTGTCACTCTCAGATCTCGAATGCCGATCCATTACTGACGGCTGTCGACGTAGCAAATAAAAGGTACTTTCCAAATCTGCATGCTCGCCTACGGCCATCGCTGCAAATGGATACAAAGTAGTAAGTGGATCTTTGGTTCTGATCTGGCCATCGGTAAGGGATGCAAGAATCACATTATTGTTATTCACAGCGTCAGGTCCTGCTGCTAGTACAGCTTGGTGAAGTGTGCGGTCATTATGATCTCTTAGATGATACGCCCAGGGGAATTGCTTCATGAACGAATCTTTCTGATGAGGAGCCATGACGAAAACATGATGAAGTATTGGATAGTGAAGCATTGTCAAGACTTCATCAACTCCTATTTCATCACACATACAATTGAGTCCTGTGGTTCCTTCATCATCTTTCACGAAAAGTATCCCACCAATGTTTGCATGATACTTAAATCCAATTTTCAAAAGCAATTGGAGCGATTCTTTTTCATCTACAAAGTAGTGAATCAAAGGTTTATTTCTAAATCTCGTCTCAACCAAGGCATCAGGATCCCAGCTGACCAGATATTCACACCTTTCTTTTGTGAATTCATAACATGACACATGTAATAGATTGTACTCTTGAATGTCTTTTTTGAGGATTAAAGCTGATCTCCGGAGCTCTTTCATCACATTGACTCTCTCTGCATCTTCGTCAGCATCATCACCAACATTAATAAAACATTGCAATGTATTCCATCCATAATCATGACTTGGATCAGTCAGTAGTAGTCCTCCCCTCGCATCTTTTCCTCCTATTTTGCGTTTTATCCCTTCTTTTGCTAGAACTGGAACATACTCATATCCATCTCTAGTTGCAGCACTTTGAATCGGAATCTGTCCATCAACTACATCTACATACGATAACGTCGATGGAAACTTCATCGCTACCTTCTCCACAGCTTCTATAGATGGCTTGTGCAAATGGAGTTTATGCATAGACCAACCAAAAGTCTTTTCTATCTTTTGATTACATTCCTCAATAGCTTCTAGAATATCATCTCGACACTCCTCGTCTTTCCATTCTTTGTTGGAATAGAGACTCTTGATGAAGTCGATGTTGCTTTGTAATGTTGAGATGTCCATGTTTGATATGTATTATCCTATTGAATATCTATCTTTTGATATCGATGAAACAAAAGTAATCTTGATGCTGATGTAAATAAAATGCTGCCATTTTGATTTTTCACGACGCAGATTTTGTACCAACGAAAAAAGAAGGTTAGAGACGTCACGATAGGAGTCAAATAGCTACACTCATCACTGCATCTTTTTTCGAAATTAATTTGATAGACCTTTGGTGAAGAAATGATGACAAGCTTTAAACTAAACTTTTGTACATATGTACAATGTAATAATTATATTCAATATAGATCTCATACTCATCTTTTTCTGAAAGAGGATCCCATACGTTTCATATGAACTAAAAAAGCTTTTTCTACTTCATAGAAAACTAGAGAATTTTACAGGACTTTATATTTTAGATTACATTCATTTATCTACCACAATGTATGTAGGATATATTTTAGAACACTAGAGTATCTTCATTCACTACTTGCTCGTCTTTCTTCTCTTTCTTCTACGATTACTACTACTGTCACTCTCAGATCTCGAATGTCTATCCATGACTGATGGTTGTCGACGAAGCAAATAAAAGGTACTTTCCAAATCTGCATGTTCACCTACTGCCATCGCTGCAAATGGATACAAAGTAGTAATAGGATCTTTGGTTCTGATCTGATTATGGCTAAGTGATGTAAGAATCATATCATTCTTATTCATCACGTCGGGTCCGGCAGCTAGCACAGCTTGATGGAGTGTCCTTCCATTATGATCTTTTAAGTGATAAGCCCAGCGAAACTTTCTCATGAACAAATTGATATAATTAGGAGCCTTCACGAAAATATGGTGCAATATTGGATAGTTGCAATCGGGAGACAGTATTTGATGCAATAGTGACGTGACTTTTTCTGCTCCTACACTTAGGCACAAATGATCCAATCCAGTAATTCCCTCATCATCTTATACGAAAAGTGATCCTCCGATAGTAGGATGATACTCGAATCCAGTTTTCAAAGCCAAAATTATTCTATCGTCTGACTCTAATGACATGGAATGAAGCAAAGATTTATTTTCAAAAATTGCTTCAATCAAGGCATCTGGATCCCAGTTGACCAAATATTCAAACCTTTCTTTCGTTCTTTCAAAACAGGATACATGCAGCAAATCGTGTTCTCGAATATCGTTTTTGAGTAGTAAATCTGATCTCTGTAGTTCTATCATCACATTGAGTCTGTTTGAATCAACACAAACATAATCATCATCATCATCATCAACATTAGTACTCAAGAGTTGCAAGATATTGCATCCATGATCAATGCTTGGATCAGTCAGTAGCAGTCCACCTCTTGCGTCTTCTCCTCCAACATTGTGTTTGATTCCTTCTTTTGCTAGAACAGGTACATACTTGTATCCAACAGTAGTTGCAGCTGTATGGATGGGAAGCATCCCATCATCTTCATCTTCATACGTCAATGTTGACGGGAACTTGTTCACTACTTTCTCAACAGCTTCAATTGAAGGCTTATGATACCATAGAGTGTGCATAGATTCACCAAATGCATTCATAATCTTTGTATTGCATTCCTCGATAGCTTCTAGAATATCATCCTTGCAATGTTCATCTTTCCATTCTTTGTGGAAATAAAGACTCTTGATGAATTCGAGGTTGCTTTGTAATATAGAAATGTCCATTGTATTGATTTGTGCTTAAACCTATTTTGCATATCCTTTGATAAAATATCATTCAATTAAACATGTAGCTAACATGTGCAACCTTTTCATTTCTTGTTTTCAACGTTGTCAACGTGTTACGCTGTGATCTCACAATGACGAGTGAAAATAGGAGTCAAATAGACTCAAATAGACAAAATTCCTATTCCTTCTTTTGCAGAAATAATGAGGAACATGAGTATCTTCACAACTATCATTCGAAAATGATGTACGGTATCATTTTAAAAAAATATTATCAATTGAAGATGTATTTAAACATGGAATATCTTTTATAAAAATGACGAGCAACGTACGACAATACTCGTAAGAATCAATTAGACACATTTTCGGTGGACTATCCACAGAACTTCCGCAATACTGAAAATATTATCTATGTAAATACATTACAGAATGCTTGTCGGTATTATCTAGGTTTATTCAAAGTTGCTAGGATGCAGTGGTTATTCTGTATCTCCTACATTGTTCCATCCATCCTTCCCATTTGTTCAGATAACGTCTCTCTCTCTAGCGAGACTGAACGTACACACTACACGCCAGTCTTACACATCCACAACTCTTGCCAACTTTTGAATACGATTCAACAACAAATCGCCTTGTTGAATCATATCTCTGTATTGTGCATTCTTCAAATCAGGTCTATTCGTCTCTACAACTCCACCAAATTTATCAATTTTAGCAGTCAACCTTCCCGCAGCAATAAATCTACTCAACTGCACATCCAAAAAGTCAACTGAAACTCCAAAACTCTGCGCCATACTTGTAAGAGTAACAGACTTGTAAGAATCCAAAAACTGCTTATAACCCAAGACATGCAATTCTCTCATGATGTAACCAGCATGCGGAAACAAGAATCTATCCGCCAATAAAACACTTTCCACCTCGACCATGGCTTGAAGATACCCCTTGTAATCACAATCATACAAACACTTCACCAGAGTAAAGACAGGCATAACATCATCCTTCACCGACAAGATTTCAGACCCATCAATAATTTTCGCCTTGAGGTCTGTACGTGGCAAATACAAAATGTTGGTCATCATGGTGTACAAAATGAAATTAGGATAGGAGCACAATTCTGTACAGGAAAAGGTAGCAATACAGTCAATGAGTAGTGATGCTGCAGTTTTCATATCTCTTGTGAGGATGTTTTGTAGAGCAGTGTATACCTTGAGACGATTGCGACGATCCCAATCCCCCGATTCTTCCGCCAATTTGGAAATCTAGAACAAAGTGAGTATACGCTTCATGAAAATATTCTATATTTCTGTAGAATATGCTACGTACCTTTGCGATATAATCCTTGTTTTTCAAAGTATCCGAATAAAAACTACACACTCTGGACTGTTCCATGAGAGCATCCATCTGTTTGCCACTACTCAATTTTGGCAAATCAAGTACGAGTTGATACATGGCAAGAGCCTCCTTTTTCGACATGCTCTTGGCTGCAAATTGTGCCACTGCAATACGTGCCTCGAGTACTTCCATATCACCTGCATTTTCTTGTGCTTCCTTGACTTTCTCTTCTAATTCATTCAAAGTGGTTTCATTCGCAGTCTTCATGCCAGCGATGTCGACTGTGGATAGATCCCATTGAAGAGGGGATGCTAGTGATTCAATCAGTGATGGGTTTGACATTTTAATCAAGTCAGCTTTGAGTGTATCAATGTGTGCAGTATCCATTGGGATTTTATTAGAAGACATGAGGACTGCTTTATGAATGGCTTGAGCGAGTTTCATGTCTGGATGCTCTGCTGCTGATTCTCCACTGGCAGAAGGGGTCACGTGTTCCGCCTTCTTTTCTTCTGTTGCTGCTGTTGTTGGGGTGTCGACTTCCATCTTTTCAGACATGTTTATTTGATGTAAGATTATGTATTTATTTGTGTGTGGTGTATCAAAAGGAATGGCTTCTAATGCATTTGAGATGTGTTTTGCTTTTGGATCTCGTATCTCGTTGTCTCTGTGTGTTTGTACGTACATCGTTTTTCGGCTGTGATCGAAATGCTTCCTTGAGCTTTTTGTTTTAGAGATGGATCATAACCCTCCTTAGTAGTTGTGTCATATAGCAGAGGGGGAAATATTGATCTATAAAATAAGACAATTAGAATGGAAAAATTGTATTTCGTTTATGCATCCATTTACATACAAATACTATATTAATGCAACAGATATGCTTCAAATACTTCAAGAATATGTTATCTTTGACAAACTGAAGTAATGTAGTCATGTTCATGTAGTCCCAAGGAACCCTTGGATCTTTCTTGAAGAACAAACGACTCGACTCCTATTCGAATTTACACCCGTCATTGTCGAAACAAAAGATTAGGGATCACAATCCTAGAATCCATTATCCATACTAAAAATCTTTTCGACATACAACTTCACTCGTAAGCGCACACAGATATTTTTTTCTCTCCCCCACTCGAAGGGCAGTTTTTTATTTTATTTTTTTTAGAAAGAGGTTTTTCACGCGTATAGGTAACCAGTCTATACCGAGTAGTGATTTACATTCCTGTCATGTATTTGAAATATATATTGAGATGTATCAAATGTATGTTTGTTTTTTCTTTTTTCGAGATGTATCAAATGTATGTATATTTTTTTCTTTTTTTCAAATCTTTGTCTCCATGTACTATGCATGTCCTTGTATGTAAAGATGTATCATTATGAATATTTTTTTCATTTTGTTTTTTGTTTATTCCATTGCAATCTTTGCCTCACCGAACAACCACCTTGTTTCTTACTACACAAAGATTACTCCTCGCCACATATCTTTACAATTCCCAGATTTAGAAGCCGTTATCATTTTGATATCTTGCAACCTCTTCATAGAGTCTTGGGTCTAGTAGAATCTGATTGAATCTTTCTCTTAAGAGCTCCTCATACATGGAATGGAGCTCAAAGTAATCAGAATATCCAGAAGAGGAATAAGTAGAACCGTCAAAAGTAGGTACATCAGTATCAGAACGTGGGAAGACCATACTGTAGTAGGTTTCCATCGAAATACGTCGCTCATTCTTGACGACATTTAGAAAGATAGGGTCAATGAAATCAGTGTTGCATTTTTGAGAATTAGGCTTATAATGATCGTATCTTAACTCTGTTCTGTTTTAGTACCGCAAGGGAACAATTGTATGGGAACAAAATGAAAAAAAAACTTACCGATGTAAGGATCTTTATTTGTGGAAGATTGAGCGCTCACCATTGTTGTACAACCTTTTTCATATGGACAAGAAACAAAAGTATAATCAGTTGACATATCTTCATAACACTCTTGACGCTGGAAACCAATTTCACCAATAGTGCAGTCAGTCTCACAAAATTCGTAAAGGTATCTACTTTTTTTCAGCACTGACACTCCCAGCCCCCCTCCTGCTTTGTCGTGTGTGCACTTTTGCTCCCAAGCATTATCAAAATTCGTGTCAAAGGCTTCAAGCAAAGATGACCGAGCACTTTCCATGTTACGACTATTGATACAATTCATTTCATTGTTAAAATCATAAGCAACAACATCATGGAAGAATTCTGATCATGATCATACTACTTACATTGCCTTGTCGAAGTCATCTCTATCAGGCACATCAGCGAATTCATTTTTGCAGGCTCTACTATTTATGCCACCAGTAGTAAAGACATCATCGATGCTAGTAATTCCATCAGGACAAGTCGTAGAATTAGGCCCAACATTTAGAAATAAATCCTTACTTAGCAACTGAGGTTTGATGTTAGAAAGGGTGTGCAATAAAAAGTTAAGAAATAGAGTTTCACTTACATATGCCAGAAGCTCATAATACTCTTGAAAAATTGACATGTAAAGAGCATATATCATTGTATCTAAGAAAATTAAAGAATTGAAGAAAAAGTGAGGCGGAAAAACCTCAAAAAGAATAAAAACCAAGAGTACTATAACTTACACAATTTCCAACCATAACGAACAGTGTAGTGGAATTGAGAGGTTCCATCGCTGCAGTCTTCCAAGATATTGTTAGAAGCTAAACACGATAGAGAGTTAATATGGCCATCCAAGGTTTCCAGCAAACTTAAGAGTTTATAAAGTGTGAGCATCCCCTGGTCTTTGATGGTATCACTATCTCCGTAGTAGTTGAACAATGTGGAAAATTTGAAAGTTCTCAAGTTTGTATCGAACCACGACTCTTCTGGGTCTTGCATACTATCAGGCCCGTAGATTTGTGGGCCAATGGTTTGTACAATTCCAAGAGCAGTTTTACGTTCATCCGCATCCTCCATCTCTTTTCGCAGTTCATCGATAGCTGTCATGAGCTCATCATATAATTGATCAATCTGATCTTCAGCATTAAATTCAAGAAGTGCTGTAATCACACCAATACCAACACCTAATGCAACACCGCCAAATACTTTTGCATATTGAGTACCTTGACTGAGAAGTATATCGAGTGCTGCTTCGCCTAAAGAACCGGCGGCTTCGATACCGGTCTTAAGGGCATCAAGTTGAACATTTGGCATTCCATTTGCTTCTACAGCGGCAACGAATGTGTTCGATCGCTCTAGATCTGGCGGAGTCCAAGTTCCAGGATCAACTTTTTCAACAGTCCATAATTGGAGAAAGTTGTCATTATTGTTATTAACATAATATGGTACGTTTCCATTTTTAGTATATGTACGGCAAACTGGATAACCTTTCGTCTTCAGTTTACACTGACTATTGTAACCCTGGTTAGAAATTTTCTGCAAACAAATGAAAGTATGTTGTTAGGAAGTACTGTAAAGTACGTTGTGATTCATAGTACCGAATACTTACCCACACCGCCTTGCATCTATTAAGAACAGAACGATTGGTGATTCGATTTGGACGTGTGAGATTTTTCTTTTATAAGAAAAGAGTGTATCAAGTTAAACCTACTTACGAACTATTCCCACTTGGGCATTTCCATGCGTCACAATGTGCCTCATTTGACTTATAATTGTAGAAGCATTGAGATCGAGTATCGTAGGTAGTTACTCGTGTACGTAGCTGTTTTGATAATAATATTAATTTTTGTATGACAAACATGTGTAAGAAAATTAGAAACTGTGATTTACCTTCTTCTCCGAGTCACTTGCATAGATGTACCCTTCACTTGTACGCAAGTAATAAGTGCTTGTACCGGTTTTTACCGGATAAATTGTCAACAGTTTGCGCGTATTATCAAAGTCCCCTTTCAAGTAACCAGCATCCGATCCAAATATGTCATATGTCGTCGTATCATCCACTGAAACCTTTTGGCCATTTAGACGATTCACCAACCTCATGTTTGAGTCAAATCTCCAATTTGCCTCAGGGGAACTTGGATCCACTTCTATCTCCTTCTTTAGAAGGATGTTAACACCGCTCAAGTATCCGCCTCTTTGACCATCACAATTCTTATTAAAACTAGAAGCTGTGTTGGTAGGAACATCCATGCTAGTACCAACATGTGAGATTAAGGTGATGTATGTCGTCGATGAAATTTAGAAATCAAGTGAAGAACTTACACCCAGTAGTACCAAGATCCACCAATCTGCTTCTTTATAGTGTAGTAAACTGCATATTGTGCTGTTCCTGTATCAAATATACTCGTCTGGTCTTCTTCAGGCTCTGCAGTTACCAAACCGTACTCAAGCTCAGCAAACACACTTGTACTTGATGTAACTGCAAGATTTCTAGATCCAATAGTTCGTACCATTGTAGACATGTAATTCTTTCTAGACTCATCAAAAAGCCTGCGACGAAGCATTCTTCGAGAACCGTCAACAGATTCTTCTTCGTCTGATGGCTCGCATGAATTACTTTCAAAGTTAAGACAGAGAAAGGCTTCATCACTTCCATTTTTAGAAATACAGATTTTGTTTTGGTACTCTTGAACACTTGAACCAAGAGCAAAGGAAATCAAGGTTTCTTGGTCACCTTCCCCACTGATGAGTTTAACATCAACAGGTATATTAGAGGATGCATCATGGACGATAGATGCGGCCTCTTCAATCAACATGCATGATTCAGAACGCTCTGGTCCATCCCCAGGGACAATAGTTAATTCATAACTATGCCCTCCCACGACAACGGCATCACCTTTCATGTTTGTAAGCTGCCCATTTGAATTCGGTTTGAAATCTTTTGACAAGTAAACAGCAACGAACACAACTCCAGTCAATACAAGAGCTTGCAACAAGAGCGCAACACCAAGAATGGCGATGATTCTCTTTGCTGATAAAAGGCTTTCTTGGGAATTGTGCAACTCGGAAAGAATTCCATGCACCTGTCTGTTATCGAGATGGCCCACCCCTGCAGTGTCCATATCGCGCAGTTCCCTCTCTGTTTTGGAAAGACGACCATCGCCGTTCAAATCATACACCTTGGATACAAGAGACAACTTGTTCTTCCCCTGTGGTTGTTCTACTCCTCCTCCCTGCACTGTGTGTAAGTTCGAGGGAGGTTAAAAGATATGTTTTGTAAAAGATCTCACATTCTTGTTGATGATGAAGACTACTAATACTTCCACTACACATGAAAAAAGACTCACCGTTATTCATCGCTACGAAACTACAGTGATTCTGTGATTCTTATCTCTTATTCTCTTCTTTTTACAAATTAGCAGATTCGGTAGGTATCTAAGTCAACTAAAATTCAATGAAAGAATACGAAAGTGTATGAAATTCTACCATTTCATGTAAAGTTCAACCCCAAAGCCTATCTCCTCTGACACCTTTACTGCAGCTGCAGCAGCTGCTTTTCTGACACCTGTTCAAGTTGACCTGCTTAGAGACCTTATTCGGATCAACGGAAAGACAGAATCCTAGATGATTTTTGAATTTTTATTAAACATGATCTCTTCCTAAAAGACGTATTTTGAAATTGACCCGCTTGAGACTCTTGTTGGATGGACAAGAAAAAGATTGTAGAGGCAGTCAGTAGAAGAGACTGGTTGGTACCATGAATTCAAATATTTTCGAATTTTTGAACATTCCACATTCTCTTTTTTCCTGTTTTCCGTTTTCTGATACCCTTTAAAAATTGACCTATATCAGATGTATGAACTGGGCCATGGCGTAAAATCTTTGTTTTCGGCAAATCTGTAATTTTTCGGGAAAAATACGAGAAAGCTGTACGTAGTAGGAGGCAGGACGGAAACTCAGTCCCACACAAAGTTCAACGATAAAAGTTCGAACAAGGTAGATAAATAAATAGAGACAGGTAGTCCTTCAACCGTTTCGCGCCAAAAACATGCGCGGCACATGATGCGTGCGTACTTATGTGTACTGAGGTACATCCGACTTGGCATCGACTCCGGCACCTCAAACATTTTTAGAGAAATGTTGAGAAAGGAAGTACACTACTAACGTATCTATGCAGAGACCTTATGTACAAGCATCAATTTTACAAAGTAATAATAATATAGGCATATGATTTATGCGATATATTTTGTTCACATGTAGATAGTGTTATTGATTACATCCGTTAGTGGTGTACTTGCTTTCTCAAATTTCTCCGTGGGAAAAATGTTTGAGGTGCCGGAGTCGAAAAGCGCATCATGTGCCGCGCATGTTTTTAGCTCGAGAGTGTATCGTACGTATGTCTATACCAAAAAAAAAAAATGGCGCGAAAAATTGATGGACTACCTGTCTCTATTTATCTACCTTGAGTTCGAAGACGTCTCTGCTGACGTAAGCAATTTTTGGATCCTTCCCTACCCCCTTTATGCTTCCCTTGGGTAACAATCAATAGACATGACAGTAAAGCAACTCATTAGTGTTATCTAACTATTCTAGGTCGATCGCCCAACGATTGTCCATAGGAGATAACTCCTAGAGCTGGGGGGTACCAAGGTTCCCCCCCTTGCTCAACCCATGGGAGGCAAAGTAGCTAGCTAGTCCATCTATCATACTTGCATTCGCATTCGCTGGATAGGCGTAACTTATCAGAGATCAAAGATCCCTTCCAAGTTCCTGCGAGTAGTCATCACTTCTAATCAACGCAGAATAGAAGCCCCCTAAACGCTTGACCTTCTGAGATACTGTACAAGACGAGTATCACCAATACGAGGAATGTTCAAGTAGAATCAATGTGCTAACCAACTACCAATACCGGGTGGCGAGGGTGGGAAAGAAAAAGGAGTAAAAGGTAGCACAAAAGAGGGCCTATCTGAAGCACTAATCGAATACAAGCTTTTTTATGAGCAACACCTTATCATGAGTTTGATCACGTCAGTTTGGCTGCGCTTGCTTGCCTCAACTTGCAGAGTATGCATACGTCATTGCTAAGAGATATTAACCCTGTTGAACTAGGTAGTACATGAAGGGTAACAATCAATAGACATGACAGTAAAGCAATTCATTAGTGTTATCTAACTATTCTAGGTCGATCGCCCAACGATTGTCCATAGGAGATAACTCCTAGAGCTGGGGGGTACCAAGGTTCCCCCCCTTGCTCAACCCATGGGAGGCAAAGTAGCTAGCTAGTCCATCTATCATACTTGCATTCGCATTCGCTGGATAGGCGTAACTTATCAGAGATCAAAGATCCCTTCCAAGTTCCTGCGAGTAGTCATCACTTCTAATCAACGCAGAATAGAAGCCCCCTAAACGCTTGACCTTCTGAGATACTGTACAAGACGAGTATCACCAATACGAGGAATGTTCAAGTAGAATCAATGTGCTAACCAACTACCAATACCCCCCAGAGGATCAGATCAACCATTGAGAATTCAGTATTCCTTGGACACTGAATCGCCTTGTGTTGTCATTAAGCGAATTCAGAGGAAGTACTGACCCCAACCTAGAATAGCTAGCTCACTGACGGATCTGGACGAGACTGTTAGATAATAGAAGAACTGAACTGTCGATAACCCAATAAAAAACCATGAAGTAACCCCGAATCGTAACCCCTTCAATAAAGTTTTTCCACTCTAGACTAAAGACTGGCTGAGAATCTCAAACGAGTAGGCAAAGCTTGAGAAATCTCAGTGTACAGATTGTGCATGGACATGCTTGGAAGAGATCCGCCTTTGGCTTCGGTAGCTCTCCATCTGTTATGCAATTCTATGTCAGCTTCTTGCACCTTATTGTTTCTGGCGCAAGTAGTAGCACCTCTTCGAAAAGACCGATACACCCTGTAATCATTTTCCAAATCAGCGTTGACATCAAGAAGAGAAGGGTGCTGTTGAGCACAGCGATAGAGCATATCTCTCAATTCTGAATTAAAGTCAGCAGAGCATAAAACATATCCCTCCTTGTTGCATACTGCTGGACCAACGGTAGTAGACAGACCATCGCTTGTTAGAACTTGGACTAGCCTAGTCAACCACGTTTCGACAGGTAAGCCACTTCTGGTATTCTGCGCTACAACCATCATATGATTCCGTGTGCCAAGCTCGTTTTTAAATTCTCCCATCAACGGAATAGCAAAATGACTAAGATCCCCGCGGTTCAGACCTTGAGTGATCCTATTGCAGAATTCGCTTCTTTCCCAAAAGAACAATTCATTTCCTCTAAGTGCACACGTGAAAAGAATCAAGAATCCAGACCCAAAGATCACAATATCTCTCTTTCGACTGACAGAACATTTGTCAGAAGAAAACTCTTCTTCGTAGTCGTCCAAGATAGCATGCAACACCTCAACTGACAATCCTACATTCTGGCGTACTTGTTTCCCCATTCTTCTTTCCATCCCCATCATAAATCTTGAGAAGAACTCCGAATTAGAAGGAGCATGGTAGAAATGCATCATTGCACCTTTCTCATTCTGAAGTTTCACGTCCTTCCACGGAAACAAAGGAGAGGAAGCGTAAGCAGCTGTGTAGCTCGACCTGAGTCTACGTACAGTGTCAAATTGTTTATGAGTAGCAACATTTCTACCTGGCTGCTGAGAATAGCGCAACATTTGCATGCAAATTTGAAATCCGCAGTCATCATACATAGGAAGAGGTCCTCTTGGAATAACAATAGGAGGTAAACCAAGTTCCCCATCCATCTGTCTACCAGTAACCAGATTTCCGCGCAAGTTAGAGACAGTTGAAGCACTTCTACTCCACATTGCATCCAATTGTACCCTACGGATGTAAGCCATTGTGCTATTGTCACCCAAAGAATCCGTAACCATAGGTCTCTTCATCAAGATCTGGAACCAACATAAATCACACTTAAAGGATATGAACATGGAATCACAATTTCTTGCTCCCATGTACTTCTCCTTCCGGGCAGCCTTCTTCCAACTCACTCCTTCGTCGTTTTCGGGATTCACTACTGGAAACTGAACCTGGTCTGACGCTGTATAGCATTTTGCATGCCAAGTCCCGAGAGAGTGCTGACACTTCCCTATGGAAGAATGAAAGTTCCCGCAAAAGAGGTCCTTCGAACCCTGTGTTCTCTTTCCACACTTCTGACAAAGTCCGACCCAAGTCCAAGAGTCTTGTACAGCCTCTGAGCTGCCAAGGTTTGTGCCTAAGAAAAGGAAATAAAAATCCAATAGTTAGTGGTTCAAACATGTTGACAGGCCAAGCGGAATGTCCAGGGGGTAAAGAAATAACCAAGTCTGCCGCCTTGTATAACTGCTTTCTCCAAAAGGGTTGCATAAGTCTTGGAATGATAAAAACATGCATTGACCTCTGTCTCTTGTGACGAGCCTTCCGAAGCTCCTCTACAGCTACGTCACCAATGATTGGTGGAGGAGACCAAACAAAAGTTCCTGGCTTAGTGGTAGGAATCTTCATTCCATCGCAATTAGTAGAATAACCTCCAGGTACTATGTCATGTCCTCTGATGAACCAATCTTTAGCTTCCAAGAATTCGACTTCCCCTGGTAGCCAAGAGCGTAACCAAGACTCCAAGTCTGATGATCTTTCCAAAGCGGTAAGATGAATTGGAATAAACTCAATCATTTTCTTTCCAGCCATCACACCTGTAGTGAGGTTGCCTCTAGATAAACCGTCTGACCCTTGAGCCTTCATCCTCTCTCCGGAGCAATGTATAATATGAATTCTACACCGATACTTCATTTCAAGCTTGTGGAGACGAAGGACAAGCTCAAACAACAATTCACTCTTAGAACTTCCATTGTACGCCGCAGCTTCACAAGTACTATTGTCGGTGAAGAAAAAGACTTCAACACCGTCAAGTAAACCTTGCTCGCCCATAGTTTCAAGAGAGTCGACCTGATTGGTGAATTCCCTTAAATTAGACGAGGAAAGATCCATCTCCTTTCCCCAAACACCATAACGATAAATGATATCCCCTTCAAACTCCCATGAACTTCCGAATCCCCCACCAGAAGCGTCCCCAAAACCAAATCGAATAAAGGCTAAAGCCTTTCCCCTTACAAGTCGCTTCGTAGGCTCAATACTATTGTATAATAAAGAAAGTGCCTTCAAGTCATTTCCAAATCTCGGAACAGTATCAACTCGAGCAGGATGATCTCTTTTGTCAACAGATCAAGCTCGCCGCTGCCACAGAGGCACATTCTTATTCGATTCAAAGTCAAATGCAACATTCCCCGCTTGCATCTCTAACCAAGCTTTCTCAGTCATCTTCCATCCATCTCTATTTCTATCATAGCGCCAGCCATTTAAAGAGTTATAGAAACCCTTCAAATACGGAAAAGTCTTAGGATAAGTCCGGCTCATATGTACCAAGAAACCTACATCGGCTTCTAATTCATCATATGAAGCATTGATGGAGACAAGTTTACCCAGTTTCAATTTCCATTTGAATATGATATCCCTTGCCTTGTTCCACTTGGCATGGGTAGCAAAGACGTAGACACCATCGTTCTGAACCGCTTCACATTTCGCTCCAGCCCAAGCTCTAGGATTTTTAGCTGGTTGTCCCCTCTTCCTAGAAGCATCTTGCTGTCCCAAATAGTTGATCCGACTAGCCACTATGTGAGTAGTCTCACGGCAAGATAATTCTCCATCAGCACCAGTACGAATGTCATCAATGTAAGTTCCAAAGAAAGCAGGCATGATGTTATCCACAGAGTTCCAGCGATATACCCAAGGCATCTCAGGATTATAGTTTTCAGAACAAGGAAAATTGAAGACTATCTCATTCCAGTAAAAAGGATTCACTCTGCCTGTAGTATCATCGTACAAGCGCAAAGAGACATCACCAAGAATAATTTCTTCAGACCAAGCGAAGGTTTGAGTGCAAATATAAGGAGAAGGCTTGAAACCCATCAAAGTTCTGTTCCATCGTTCAAGCACTCTTTTAGTACCTGCTTCAAGCTCTGAAACATCTACTCCTGCATATGGACGTAGATCTAAGTCCAATGCATAATTGAGAAACATTTCACCAAGGTCTATATCACCGAACCAAGAAGAAGAACTAGCATTCCGAAGAATCGAATCTACGGTCGGTAGGAAAAAGTTAGGCGTCCAAAGACAGTCATTCAGACCACATTGTGTGGCGTCATAGACCACTCTGATATCAGTGTCGGCTTTAGGTACTGCAAAATATCCAGTCAAGCTTCTTACAAAACCAGGTTGGATGTATCCTCTGTCTCGAACCTTTGATAGTTTGGACTTAAGTTTCTCCTTAGCTGCTGTATCTGTAGGCCATCTCGGCGAGTCCAAGTAGCTAGGCATATGAGACCAATCAACAAACAACTTAGTTCCATCCCTGACTGCACTTCTAACTTCAGGCGGCCATCTCCAAAAGAAAAGAGTAGACCCAGCATCCCAGTCCCACCATGAAGAATGAGCTGCTCTCATTACAGCATCAGCTCCAACTTCCATATTCCGCTGTCTTTCATTGACGTTAGTGCCAGCCCCACGACTTCCCTTCTTTCTCTTCTTAACGTTCACTTGAGCAATTAGAGGAGAATAGGTAATACTTCTTGACTCCAAATCTTTACCAAGAATAAAATCAACCCAACCAGAGCAATCTGAATCACTAACATCCGAGAGCTCACTACTAGCATTGCACTTTGCAGCTATAGCGGTAGCTTTTTCCAACAACACACTCCGAGTTAAGGTAAGAGAAGCTGCTCTGTATCCAGCTCCTTTGGGTTTATGAGCATCTCTAGCAAATCTTATGAAGCTCCTAGTAACATTCTTGCGATAACGCCTGTGTAGAAAATTCCGCCATGCATTGAAGAAACGAGAATGATTTTCTTCATTGTAATCACCAGTACACACCAAAGCCTTCTTGCCATGACCAACAAAATTCTTGACGGACCATTCATCCCACTCCTTTGGATCCGCTTCTGCATCGTCAGGTTTGGCTGCTCTATCTGGACCAGCTGATTTACTACCACCATTATTCTTTGAAGTTTGGCTGTCTTCACCACAGCTAGTTTTTGACTCAGTTCTTCTAGCCGAAATATGAGCTAGCAGAGCGTCATTGTCATTATGGCAAAGCACAACTTCAAAGAGAGCTTCAGCTACAGCGCGAAGTACCTTTATTGGAGCAGCATGAACAAAAGCTCTTGAAGGAGAAGAACTACCATCTCGCAAATGGAACTTCTTCAACTGGTCTTGAACTTCCAACTCAATATCATAAGCATCGTACATCTCACCCAATGTCATGACTCGAGTGACGTCATGGGTAGTGTCAAAGACAGATTTAGTTTGCACTATTGGTCGCTCCACACCAGCTAAAAGCAGATCTGTATTGTGATGGACATGTGAACTATCTGATTCAGCAAGAGTCTTACGGTTTGAATGACCTTCTACAGTTGAAAGAATGTGACGTAGTTGCCTGTGAACATGATTCCTTTCCACCTTCAGTGAAGTACCTGGAGCATAGACTTGCCAAGACCCACTAGTAACTCCACCTAATTCTGAGTGAGTGAGAGGTATAGCATCATAAGAAAACTCTTTGGCAATATCCTCGCATACGTAAATAACCTTACGAGTGAATTCATCACTATCAAAGAATCGTAGGTAAATGGTTTCCAAAAACTCCCTTGAACCTTGAACGAAGACGCACATCTCTTCATCTTCCAGCAAGCTACTGAGTTGATCATTCTTAACTATCGTCTTGCCAATACAAGTAGCCTGGACTTCCGCCATTGCAGAAAGCGATAAACCTTCCACATAGGTGAAGATGGAACTAAACCCAAGTCCTTGCAATGCATATGACCAGGAAGGCCACCCCTGAGCCAACACCAGTCCCCTTCCCAAATGCTTTTTATTTAAACTAAGTATTCCCATCTCCAGCTCCATTGCCCGTGAGCTGGAATCCCCAATGTACTCCCCAGTATCAATATCCGAACGGCTATCCCCCGAAGAAGAAGAAGAAGAGGAACAACTAATACTAGTAGATAAATCATCACCTAGATTATCTCTGTATCCCCACAAGTTGTAAGCCTCTTCTTCCAAAGCTCAGCCTTCACCATCGTCAGCGTTACCACCACCATTGGAATTGTTTCGCTTCTTCAGCTTCTTCTCCGCAGAGGTAACTCTCTCAGTCAAAGAGCCGTGCTTTCTACTGAGTGTATCAATTGTTCTCGCTTGAGCAGTTACCAAAGATCTCAAGCTATCCACTTCCGACTTCAAGTCATTCATCGCTGTCTCATTTCCTGATACCTTATTTACAGATTCCATTAAGAAGTTGATTTGAGCTGAAGCGATGGAAGGATGGTTTTTAATTCCCAATTTATTCAAGTCCTTGACCATTGAGTGAAGAGAGATGCTAGAATAAAAGACTCCCATGTCCACAGCTGCCATCTGAGTAAAGTCTCTCGCAGTTACCAGACTCAGCGCCGTACCGAAATGCTGGGTGTAAATTTCTTCGATACCACGGCACGGTAGCTTCCAAGCATTCTCCGATTCTCCAAAGGCGATGGTACATTTACGATGACTTTCTTCCATGAAGGTTAAGCAATAGCTAATATGATCTACGGTGTCATTCAACATCTCAATCGCAAGATGAAAAGGATCAAGGTTCGATCTGCTCTGCAGCTGTGCTTCAATGAAGAGTTTTTTCTCAGTCTTTACATCTTCCACAGCCTTGCGAATCTTGTACTGAATTCCATTATGATCCGACGAGACTCCGAAGTCTTTTGCAGAAGGAATTACTTTGAAAAGACTGTGTCTTCTCACTTCAGCCTTTGCTTTGTATCCATGGCTCGGGATGTACTCAGTGGACGTGAATAGTTCAGGTCTAGCAGTCTTCAAAGAGTAAAAAGCTTCAGCATCTGCTTTGACGATGGACATCCTATTAAGATTTGTATCATTGATGGGAAGAACCATTCCATTGATATGGTTCATGAGATGTGCAAACACTAAATTCCACATCAAGTGTGGTGTAACAAAGCATCCAAGAGGAACTCTTTCAGTACCGAACCATTTCTGGATTAGAGCCTGTACATCAGCTCTTTGCTTGATTAGGTTGCCTTTCACAGCCACTGATTGTGCATCGTCACTCGTTTCGCTTGCAGCTTCTAATTCTCTAATCCGAACGTCATGTGCATCCAGGTCCGCTGTCACATTCGTGAACGACATGTCGCAGAACTTGCAGCAGCGACTGGAGCACGAACTATTTCCCTCAAAGGGGTTGCTTCCAGTCGGGTCATTACAAGCTACATGACTCAAGCCAGCTCCAGCATGACCGCCTTCAGGAGAACCTCCAGCAGCACCTTGCATGAGAGAAGTGTAATGGTTAAGCAGGAGAGTGACGCTCTTTTGCAGGGTATCGCTTGTTTGTTCAACCTCGCCAAGGCTGCTTTGAAGGTCCTGAATAGATCTAAGACCCTTCTCTACTGCCGCCCAGAGTTGAGGTGGAGTTTCGGAGTCTGAATTAGAAGCCTTTCCTAGGACAGCCTTGACCTTTTGCATTTCCAATTTCAGACCATCCACCAATTCCTCGAGCGAGAAGATATGCCCAGGTAAATTCTTCACCTTAGTCTTGTTCTCGTTCACTAGATACTGCACAAGGTTGATCAAGACGCGTAGCTGTTCAAATACTTCTTCCGCAAACTTATCCACATTTTCTTCCTTGAGATCAGAAGGGAGCACCAACGAAACTGGATGGGATGTGTCCTCTTTCTTAGCAAGAGCGATGACCTCTGCTAACTTTGCAGCAAGCTCTCCCACATCCAAAGCCTCAACGTCTTTATCATTACTCTCCGAATCCTTCATCGACGACCAATAAGCATCCTTGATAGAGCCAGGTTTCTTTTTGGTACAGGTCTTCAGGAGCTTGTCCACCTTGAGCACATCTTCTCTGTATTGAACCTCTTTCATCTCCTCAAACTTTGCAGTCCAATCGGCATCCATGGTTTCCATCAAATCCTCGATAACCTGGAATGATAGCTTGTAGGAGTCCAATGACGTCGGGAGGTAGCCTTTGGATCTATCAGCTCCCATGATTTGGACAAGGAAGGCAGAGGAAGGTAGAGAGGGATGTCTGGCTCTCTTATGACTTTCAACATCGCAAGTACCTTTTTCAAGGATACAGATCTTATCAGAGTTTCCAACCTTACCCCCACAGATTCCCTCAGGATCTAGCACATGAGCCACTTCTCGACCAAGTTTCACAGCAGGCGAAAACAGACTAACCCCCCCAGTGGACGAACGAAGAGAGGACTTACCAACAAGTGGCGAAGCTTGCTGAGCGGCTGCAAGAGCAGCACGAAGAGGATCTGAGTCCTGAGCGGGAGTAGAAGACGTGGAGGAAGTAGTGGTCTTCATTGTATTCGAAAAGAAAAAAGAAAAAGGAGTAAAAGGTAGCACAAAAGAGGGCCTATCTGAAGCACTAATCGAATACAAGCTTTTTTATGAGCAACACCTTATCATAAGTTTGATCACGTCAGTTTGGCTGCGCTTGCTTGCCTCAACTTGCAGAGTATGCATACGTCATTGCTAAGAGATATTAACCCTGTTGAACTAGGTAGTACATGAAGGAAAAAAAAATATATTTTTTCGCAAAACGCCGTCATGCATTTTGGGCCACTACAAAAATATAATTTGGACCACGACAAAACATGTTCAGTGCACAATCAAATGAAGAGTAGAACAAAAAATGGATACATAGAATTAAAAGCAAGTATATAATTGTACGAAAGTGGTTCCGATATGTAATTTTGTCAATACTGTAGCTAGAACTATTCCTATGAGCGGTTTGTACAATTTATCTATCTTTTGAATCACTTTGAGAACAACATGTGGATATATATTTCTATATTTGAAGTTAAGTTAAGAAGTCAAGTGTATAAATTAAACATAGCGTATTGGTTTATGCAATAAGTGAGTTTGGTTCAGATTGAATGAACCTTTGAGATGTATTACTATTACTATGATTGAAAAAATAAATTGGACCACGCAAAATTCCTCTTGAAAAATAGTGTTTTGAAGTGATGTTTTCTTACAAAGTAGATAGATGGAGACCAAACCTCCACCACGATCATGTGTTTATTTATCAATAGTAATTGTATCTTTATGGGTTTTGAATGAAACCATGTATCTGTTTCATTATAGCAACAACACTGCGTGGTCCAAATTATATTTTTTGAAATTTGCAGTCATGCAATTTGGGCCACGTTGAAAATAATTTGGGCCACGGTTCATATCTCCCCCCCCCCCACCAAAATAAACTTTCATGATGCGAGACCCTACATGATGCTTCCTTTTCTTTTACCAAGCTTTTACGTACGCATGATTTCTAATGCTTTCTATTACCTACTACGTACGAATCTTCCTATTTTCTTTTTTTTTCCCGAAAAATTACAATTTGCCGAAAACAAAGATTTTACGCCATGGCCCTGTGTACGTACTATGTGTATGCAATTCCCACTTTTCTCTTCTGGCTGTGGCTACATGATCATGTAGATCCCATTGAAGAGGGGCTGCCAGTGATTCAATCAGTGATGGATTTGACATTTTGATCAAGTCAGCTTTGAGTGTATCAATGTGTGCAGTGTCCATTAGAATTTTATTAGAAGACATGAGGACTGCTTTGTGAATGGCTTGAGCGAGTTTCATGTCTGGATGCTCTGCTGCTGATTCTCCACTGGCAGAAGGGGTCACGTGTTCCGCCTTCTGCTGTTGGGGTATCGACTTCCATCTTTTCAGACATGTTTATTTGATGTAAGATTATGTATGTATTTGTGTGTGGTGTGTTGGAAAGGAATAGCTTCTAATGCATTTGAGATGTGTTTTGCTTTTGGATCTCTGTGTGTGTGTGCATCGTTTTTCGGTTGTGATCGAAATGCTTCCTTGAGCTTTTTGTTTTAGAGATGGATCATAACCCAGAATCATTTTGGCCTTAAAAGCAGGATTCAAGTATCATCCGAATATGCAGATTTGGAAAGTACCTTTTATTTGCTACGTTGACAGCCGTCAGTGATGGATAGGCATTCGAGATCTGAGAGTGGAAGGAGTAGTAATCGGAGAAGAAAGAAAAGAGAGACTGACAAGAAATAAATAAAGATGCTCCAGAGTATATCCTACATGATACAACAAAATTGGAATATAAACGAATGTAATCTAATATTCTCTTGTTTTCTAGGAGAGTAGAAAAGGATTTGTTAGTTTGTATGTAAATGAAACCGAATCCTGTTTCAGAAAAAAAAAATATGTATGAGATTTATATACGTAATTATTACATTGTAGATATAAAAGTTTAGTTGAAAGCTAGTCATTTCTTCACAAAGGTCTCGTCAAATTAATTTCGAAAAATATGCAGTGTAGCTATTTGACTCCTATCGTGACGTCTTTGATGCTATTTTCTTTCTAGCTAAATAGTCATTGGACTGAAAAGCTGCCTCCAACAACAGCGTGAAAAACAAAAATGGCAGCATCAAGGTTGGTTACTATTTGCTTCATCCTATTTCAAAACATTTTCAAAAGCATAACACACATCAAAATGGACATTTCAACATTTCAAAGCAACCTCGACTTCATCAAGAGTCTCTATTCCAACAAAGAATGGAAAGACGAGGATTGCAAGAATGATATTCTAGAAGCTGTAGAAGAATGTAATGAAATGCTCATGAATGCATTTGGAAAGTCTTTGCAGAGATTATGGGATCATAAGTCATCCGCTGAAGCTGTGGAGAAAGTAGTAAGGAAGTTCCCATCTACACTTTCGTATGTCGATGAAGATTATAGAGAGATTCCCATCGTACATGCTGCAGGCTATGAAGGCTTTGAGTACATCCCTGTATTAGCACAGGAAGGAATCAAACATAAAGTAGGAGGCGAAGATGCAAGAGGAGGACTGCTAACAATTGACTCGGGTAGACGCAATACTTTGCAAATCTTGGGTTATTATGGCAATGATCATGCAATGAAAGTAAATGTGTTCCAAGAGCTCCGTGAATTGGGTCTACTACAAAAGAATGACATTCAAGAATACAAACTACTAGAATGGACCTGCGTTTCACGTAGTAGAGACAGGTTTGAATATCTGGTCAGCTGGGATCCAGATGCCTTGATCGAGACAAGGGTTTACAATCAACCTCTGATTCACTACATGGTAGATGAAGATGAACAACATTCTTCGATGCATTTGCTTTTGAAAGCTGGCTTCGAGTATCATCCAAAGATTGGCGGGATACTTTTTGTAGAAGATGATGAGGGAATGACAGGACTCGATTATATGTGTGAGCAGAAAGGAGTTGATGCAGTCATATCATTGCTACAGCAAATTCTTTCTCCAAGTTGCGACTTTCCTATACTTCACCATGTCTTTATTAAAGAGCCAAAGCATATAAAGTTGTTCACCGAGAAATTTCCCTGAGCATATCACCTAAAGGACCACAATGGCCGTACACTTCATCAAGCTCTGCTTGCCGCTGGGCCTCAAGTGATGAAAAAACATGGGTTACTTTTGCGTCACTCTCTGACAATCAGATCCAAGAGAAGGATCCTATTACCACGTTACATCCTTTTGCTGCAGTGGCAGTGGGTGAGCATGCGGATTTGGAGAAATGCTATTATTTGCTTCGGCGACAACCATCGGTATTGGAAAAGCGCTCAAGAATTGAGAATGATCCAAAGAGAAAGAAGCAAAGAGTTGAATCACACACAAATGGTGGTAAGAAAGCAGCCATCGTTCATGGATAGACACAAAATTGATGAGAGTAATATGACTAGTAACCTGATTGAGCAAGTAATGAATGAAGATGTATCAATATAGAATTCATATTTTACAAATCAAATTAGTTGTAGATAATGTGATGTAGTCTAAATTGCAAGTTCAAGTGTAATTATATTTCCGTAAAATTCTTTACCAGCTATTGTCTTCAATTATATTTGTATGCTTGATTAGTATATATGCGTAAAATGGAGTCCATTTCAGAAACAAGGAGTAGAAGATATATATAAATATATATTTAGTCTTTCTGATTGTAAGAAAGTGCAATGAAAGGTTATTTCTTTATCCACCAAAGTTCTCTAGCTTCAATTTAATTTTTAAAAGTTACTAGCTATTTGACTCCTACTCTTGACGTCATGGAGAGATTGGAACGACATTTGCATATATCCACGACTCAAAAAGATTTTGAAAATCACGAGAAACCAGCACACTGATTAGCCGTTGTTTCGAGCGCCGCGCATCGCAATACACAATATCACAATACAGCTACAATACAGTATTTCTTACACGTCAACTGGTGTCAATAGCTAGGGATAAGACTTTTCACAACGTCAGCAAATTGTTAAATAAAACAAAACACTTTTGCTCATTATTTCAACAGGATACTCTATTGAAATCAATTCTTTTTAAGATACAAGTTATTCTTTACAAGAATTAAAATTACTTCTTACTCTTTACTACATTTTTGAGGTATGATCTATCAACCTACGAGTATGCCTTCATTTTTACCAAAAGCTACAAAAGAAAGCTTATCATCACCCGATATTTTGCATTCAAATACTTCAATCACAGAAAATGGATAACAAAAGTACCCCTTATGCTTATTCTATATCAAAAATTGGGTCCACCTACAAGCCAACAATGAAACCTGGTGATATCATTGAATATCGTGACTATCTCTTCCAGTAAGTTTTCTAATTTGATTCTGCACAAATCTATTTGTCCGCATCAATTCTAAATTTTATTAAATAACCAAAACAGAACTCCCTGTTTTGCACTTGTAACTGATGTCCATCCTAATAGAGAACATCCAATTTTCTGCGATGAAATTGCTCATTTCTCGTTGCATGGTAGCTACCACACTTATACTTCCTTTTCCGATTTCAAACGAGTTGCAGAGCTCAAACCAGATGGTCATCATGTTCCCATTACCCATCCTGGAGAGTTGCTTTGGAAGGACAAGGATGGCTTTAACTATCTCAAAGGATCTCTTAAAAAAGATTATGTGATCCCCGACATGTTCAATTCCTTTGTAAACGACGTCGCTGAAGCTTGGTCAGATACAAAGAAAAGAGCGTCCTCTTACTCAACCTCTCAACACTATTCTTCTACGGTTAAAGTACAAAACTCTCTAGGGCATATTTATGATGCCTCGCAACTCAAACAAGCATCTGAATCACCTGACAATTTCAATTCCTTTGCAAATGATGTTGGTACGGTATGGTCTGATATACCAGAGAAAAGAGCTTCCTCTTACTCTGCTACTGGAGACGACTCTAAAATAGATGTTCAGAACTCTCTTGGTCATATCTACAACACCGCACCGCTTAAACCTGCACCTAAACCACCTATTTTTTTGTTGAGCGATAGTGAGGACTCTTCTCAAGAAGGTGATTTCGTTTCCTTTCACACAAAACGTACAAAGAATAGTGGTCCTTACTCTTCCAAACCCAGTGGCAGTGGTAGCGCGTCCAAACCTTCTGCTTCTAAATCCCATCTTGTAAAGGTTACTTATGAGAAGGGATCCAAAGATGCGATCCCCATTCCTCTTCAACAAAAAATCAATTGCACATCATTCAATAGCTTGCATTACAACGAAATATTTGTTGGCTGTAATCACTTCCAAAATTATTCCCTACCTGCTAATTCAACAAGTGAGAATTTTGATGGTAATCTCTCTTCTTACTTCCCTGTCGGAAGTATTTGGAGCTCATCAAATGAAGTACTATCACAAATTAAACAATTGTCCTCCAAATTTCTTGGATACGACAGTGTCAACAAGAGATCTAGTAGCTCCTTCATCTGTTCTAATGCAAAAGACCACAACTGTGAATTTAAGTTGAACCTTATTGCAGTTTGTAAGTATACAACTCACGAAGACAACACACGAAGACACCTATGGGACCATCTCGTGAAAATAAGTTCCTTCAAAAGCCATTCTAAATCTTGCTTGACAAAGAAAAAGAGAGAAATTGTGCTTGAATCATCTAGTGCATCTAAAAAGAAAAAGAGTAAGAAAAGTATTCCATCGCAGTGGAATGTAAGTACCACTCCTTGTATATCAAACTTCTCTTTGGTTGATGAACGCGTCATGACCCATAGTGCAGAATTGATTTGTTGAAAGATATGCAAAGGGATATTCTTCTTATTTCCTAAGTTTCTTTGAATTAAATGCCATGCATCAGCCCAGAACTTTGCATTTGGCAAATGTAGTCTTTCAGTTACAAATGATTGGTCCATAACTCCATCGGAACTGACAACCAGAATTTCAGAGGCTGTGCGACCTTTTGCCATTGAAAGTAATGACTGGAATAGGAATATAATAATAATATCCTGTTCTCCCTGACCTAGTGCCTCTAGTACAGGTAAAATACAATTATTGGAATCTTTGACAAGTATTCCAAAGTAAGGATAGAGTGCTGTATTCATCTTCTTGTGGCATCCATCAAAGGAGAGATAAGTCCCAAATCTTTCAAATGCATCACGCATAAATCCAGTCATCCATGCACAGCAAATAATCTCACCATCTTGATTCTTGAGAATACGAAAATCAAATGATTTGTCGTGCACTTTGCAGAAATGAAGATATCCTTCTACATTACTGGTGGGTGATCCTGAAGTAAGTGTAAGACCAGAAAAGTTATGGTTCGGACCACCTTCATACTCCTTTATAAACATTTCGTGAAGCCTCTTTGAGTTGAAGGAAGTGAAGTCACCAAAAATGGAATTTGGGCTTGAGTAAAGCTCAGAATAAGTTAAAGAGCCAAATAAACCCTTCACGAACTCAATATCCTTTAGTTGATCCTCGTTTAAAGATTCTATCTTTCCAAAAAATGATCTGCGAAAATCCCTAATTTTCTCAGAAGTCCATACAATAGAAGATGGAGAAAAGGTTTCAAGAATTGGTCTCAAGAAACTGGGAGGCATACTGGGCTTGGTCTTGTGAAGATTAACTAACATGGAGATAAGTTTCTGATCAAAAACTTTCATTTCAACACCAGAGCGCTGAATTGCTGCTTTGAAGTTAGTAATGTTTCTGTGACATTCATCTGAATGCTCAAAGCATGCAGAAGTTATCTTTACAGGGTAGCTGAATAAAGGCTTTCTGCGTTTTGAAGAATCTGGTTTGGTACGACATGTTCCAATGAACGTAATATGGAATGTACATTTCTTGTGGTTGCGGCAAATCATGGAGTTCTGATTTTTGAGTGAAACTAGAAATTTACTGTGAGAGCAAGCCATCTTTGCTTGGGAAAAAAGGAAATCGCGGTCTTTCCAAATGCTATTTACAGGGAAACACTCAGGAATTGTAGAATCTATTTGATGAATATTATCAATAGAGAGGATATTATCTATGGTCTTGGTAGGCTGAATACATTCTTTCAAGGAGGAGATGTTCACATAGATAGTTTCCACAGGCTGTTCTTTTTCATTTAGAAGATTTTGTAGGGATGGATGGACCTCATTCCACTCCCCTTTCTCAAAGACATACATCCCTTTCTCTATCACTTGAGAATTCATCATCATGATAGATTATATTGGACACTGGCTAATGGTGAAAAAGAGGCAGGTATATACTCACTCAATTCATGAAACAAGGAGTATCAAAAGTGCGCGAAATAGTTGTAAGATTGGAACTAGTCTTTTTTAATGATTTCTCGTGTGTCTGTATTTAATAAGACTAGACTAGCGCTCTAGTAGAGTATCCGGAGTAGATTTATTGCAAATCAAATGGAATCTAAATTTGTAAATGCGAAAATGTCAAATTGTCCTATTGACACCAGTTGACGTGTAAGAAATACTGTATTGTAGCTGTATTGTGATATTGTGTATTGCGATGCGCGGCGCTCGTTGTTTCATAGATTGCGCATAAAAAATATTTTGTTATCTATATCACTACGTACATTACGTCATGAACATTGCAAACTTTCAGAGTAAACTCGACTTCATCAAGGATCTGTACTCCAACGAAGAATGGACAGAGAGAGAATGTCGCGATGATATCCTTGCTGCACTTGAAGAAGCTCACACAAAGATCGTCAATGCATTTGGTGAATCTTTGTGTAGATTGAGATATGGAAAACACAAACCATCACTTGAAGCAGTTGAGAAAGTTGTAAAGGAGTTTCCGTCAGCTTTATCGTATGAAGATAAAGATGGATATATTCCCATTTCATATATTAGTGAGGACAACGATGATGGAAGTGGTTTGGAGTATATTCCAATCCTTGCAAAAGAAGGTGTAAAGCACAATGTTGGTGGAGCAGATGCAAGAGGAGGACTCGTATGTAGAACTCCTAATGGACTTACATTGAACAATTTGCAGAACTTATGTACTTGTTCAGACAATGAGATGGTAAACCTAAGTGTGCTGAAAGAGCTGCGAAAGATGGGTCTCTTCGTCAAGAGTGACATCCAAGATTATAAAATGTTGCATTATAGTGTATATTCAAGTTGTGGAAGAGGAAAGAAGCGGACTAAGTTTCTAGCTGACTGGGATCCGGATGCATTGCTGAATATCGACTCACTTGAAATCATGAATTTCGAAAGGGAACTTGATGATTTGGAAATACTTCTCCTAGCAGGGTTCAAGCACTTTCCAAATACCGGTGGAATACTTTTTCTTCAAGATACTGCTGGTAATACGGTATTTGACTTAGCATGTAGAAAGGACTATGGGTATGGATTAGAAGGTACTATGTCTATTCTACATAAAATACTTGCGCCACGTTCTGACTATCCGATCCTACACCATGTCTACATCAAGGCTCCTGAACATGTCCCTTTATTTGCAAAGAAGTTTCATTGGGCATATCATCTAAAGGATCACAAGGGTAGAACACTGCACCAAGCTGTATTGGCGGCTGGACCTGACGTCATGAATGCAAACAGTCAACTTTTTGCATCACTCACGGATGATCAGCTTCAAACAAAAGATCCAATCATTACTCTATATCCTTTTGCGGCTATGGCGGTAGGGGAGCATGCAGAGTTGGAGGTTGTCTTTGATCTTCTCCGTCGTCAACCATCAGTGCTAGAAAGGCTTCATGGGTAATTTGTCGGTGGCTGCTGGAACCTTTTTTCTGTATTTCAGTACTGTCAATCTACTCGTATGGTAGTTACATTTCATTATCCCTTATCATCGCTCCTATGTTTCGGAGTTGAAATGGATCAGTCTTCCTCTTACTTACAAAATATCTTTATACAAGAAGATCCAATTGGCGATTACAACTATGTAAACTAAAGCCTATATTAATTTGTAGTCACCCTTCTAACAAAGATAGGACATCAGACAGAATTTAGAAAGAAGACATCAAACAGCGTCAAAGCATTTCGTTTTACAATCCTTTTACAGTTATGCTAACATTTCCATAAATATAAGCAGAACAGATCAAACCCAAAATTCGAGATGACACTCCTCAACTTCCCAATATCAAACCCACAGTCCTCGGTGAATTTCAAGAACGCAGTGGTCAGGCACCTGCAATCCAAAGACTTCATGATGATGATCGCGTGCATTAATAGTCACTACATTCTGTCTAGCAAGCATTTTGGCTTGCTCTTTTACAAATGATGCAGTAGCTGTGATCCCGTAAAGATTCAAATGAGGCATCACACGGTCAAGCTTACACTTGATGACTTTCAATCGCGGGCAGATACACTCATTTAAGGATAGATAGTATCCTTCACTCAGGTCAATCTCTTCTAAAGTCTCCGACTTGATGTTAAAACCTGTTGAGTCACTTCCATAATCGCTATTTAGCGTCAATCTTTTCAAGAAGGGAAATTCGCTTGCAATTTCTCCAAGCTCATCCACAGAATTGTTTGTCCCAAGAATCTCTTTGCCGTTCTCTATCTTCACAGCGAAAACTATAGAGAGATTTTCTATCATTGGGAACCATCTTACCATTTCAAAATCAAGTTCGGCTTTGGTAGACACAATCTCAAGAGTTTTCAAGTTTTGCATACGCCACGAAATATTAGCAATTCGCGACTGTAGACTAGCGATAGAAGCTAGTTCAGTACCAAAGGATCCATAAGGGATACCATCATCGAAATATGCAATGTTAAATACATCGTAGTCTTGGTTGTAGTGACAATGGGCAGCATAAATTTTCAAATGGTAAACTTCAGAAAGATCACAATTATCCAGCAAGTGCATAGCAATTGTCGCTGAGAACGGTCCATTGGCAAAAATATTGCATCTTCCAATCTTCAACTTGTTCTTACATGCCCAGAGGAGCTCGTGATAATGGTGATACTGATTTCCAATGGCAAGAGGTGTTTCTTTAATGTACGAGATGATAAGTCTCTGAAATTCCTTCGAGACCATGCTATAGTCATTGAACAGAGCAGATATCCCAGATATTCCTTTCTCATATAAATAATTAAAGTAGGGCCTAATGAGAACGTTATCTTTTGCCAAGAAAGAGAAAATATTGTGAATGGATTCCTTTGGCACTGAGAACAATGTCAAAGGGCGTTCGAGAGAATTGTAATCAAAATCAAGTGGGTTGGAGTTAGGAGCAGCATGGTGACTATCGAGAATCCATTTCTTCATAACCTCTTCTGATCTTTTCTCGGTAATAGCATCAACTTTTTCTGGTCCTTTCTGGGCTCTTTTATCATCAGTCACAACAGCAATTTGATCGTCTGCACTAAAGATTGATGATGAATTGATATTAATGCGTAGCAACAAATAGATAAGGCTCACGAGTAGAATCATGATGAGTTGAACCTTCTGTTCCTTACTCAGTTCTCGATACCAGAAATCATTGTACAAGTCTGTTGGTCTGACGTGCATTTTGCTCCAACATCAATTTACTGAACACGCACTCTTTTGGATTATGTCGATCATCAACATTATACTTGAGCACAGTTGTATCAAGAATACGAAATTCAGTCGGAAAATATCCAGTGTAATAAATTTCGATTGCCTAGCTACTTTTCAAATCAATCGTGGGAATTATTTTGTCACATGAACATGGATCTGTCAAATTCTGTCAATTTTTCTGATTTACCCGTGCAATTTACATAAAATGTACTCTTCCTTATCGTCGCAAACCGAGTTTCGAAAAAATGAGATTATTCATAGATGCATCTCTGAAAGGTTTGCTGTTGGTACATGGTACTATAAATATCTCCGTTCCATCGCTTGATGATGAGTGGATCCAACCGCGTCCATCCTTCAAGCGTAACCATGTTACTTTTTCATCGTGTGCCTTAACCTTTTCACTTATTAGCACGATTGCATTCTTTTGTAGTAACTCAATACTCTCAGAAGAAGAAAAGGATGGCCCTCTCGTGATTTGTACTCCACACTCAGTCGTGACTTCATATTTCCATCCATCGTTGTTACGCTCGATACAAGGCGGAGTAACACACTCTTCCAAGTATAAACATCCATTACAATGTACATGGACCCATTCTCCTCTTGTTGTCAGTGATTCAAGTCTTCCAAAGTTGTCCTCATTATAATCAGTATCCAATCTATTTCTGAATAATTTTGCAAATGATTCAGATGGATGGTCAATATTCACTTCTTCATCGATATCAGCATGTCCATGGATTGTTAGAATTTCCGATGCTCGTAAATATTCTCCGCATTCGAATTGAAAGTATTTATCTTGTTGAGACCTGATTGCGGGTGATCTTGAAGAAGGGCCAATACGGACTTTAATACCATTCGAAGCTTGTACTCGGAACCAGAATGATCCATATCGAATATCAGGTTGTTTAATATCAACTGCATACTGGCAACCGTGAACTGTTTTAGGTATCCAACCTTTATCCCCATTCAACATAACAAAACTATTGTTTTCTTTCTTTGAAGAAAGTGGAAGCCATCGTTTGACTTTGACACATGAACCGCAGGGAATAGTTGGTTTCTCATCTATTGGTCGAGGCTTTGCAAGACTATTAAGATTTGTCTCTTCCACCTTTTTAGAACGAAATGGATCAAAGAAGACACTGGTTACAGTTGATTGAGCATCGTCGTCATTTCTTTTTCTCAAACTCAACCGGTTTGCCTCAAAAGAACTTTGTTTGCTTTTATTGTCGGCATTATTCTTTGAAGGAAGACAGGAAACTAAAACACCATTCTGTTTCACTACTCGAACCCAAAGTATATCTTCCTCGTCCTGTCTAGTGCTTTTAGTCTCAAGTAACTTCGCATTACCAACTTCTTCAAAAGCAGTCAAAGCCTCACTTTCCGGAATTCCTACACCTCCGCAGTGTTTGAAATGCTCATATTCTTGCATCAATACTTCTTGATTGGGAATGATTGCCCAACCTGTATTGTCCGCAAGTTTAATCAATCCAGATCCTGGAGAATACTTCCCCGAACTTTCAATTCGCTTGGATGCCTCAAATATAGCACCACAAAGTAACTTTCTATGTTTACCATTTTCATCAAAGACCCATCCATCCCTTCTCGAAGCAGCATTGTGTATTGATTTATTAGTAGAAGGTCCATTCATGGTATGAAATATCGCAGATGGCGTACTTGATGATACCGCTTTCCGACTCTGACTTGAAATATAATTGCTACTTGCCAAAGAAGAAGATGTCGATGATGACTGTTGACGATGAATCAAATGATTCACTTGGAAATCAGGAGCATCCAGTATCTTTAGCCCATTTGGTGCAGTGACTCTCACGAGAAATATATCAGGTCGGAAACTATGTAGAGACTGATGATTCGATGAACTCATGCCGTTTTCATCATTCGTTGTTTCTTCCTCAGCAATCTGATGCTGTGCATTCCTTTGAGAATTAGATTCTTTCTCCTGTGAAACATTTGTTGCAGTATCCCCCATGGTAACGCTTTCAGTTTTGGAAGAAACCACCATTCCATTCCGTGGATCTGTACTGATACTCCCAACATTACTAATACTACTGGTGGAAGCAACATCCTGTCTCCTCCTCCCAGGCCTCCTTCTCGTCCTTACAATATTCAATGGAGTAGAAATAGAATTGGAACTAATAGAAGTTCCACCCAAACTAATATCATCCCTCACACCAAAATTCATGACATCGACAAAATCCGTCACTTCCTTGACGACAATTTCCATTTTCCTACAGGGAGTATCATCTAAAAAAGATTTGACAAAATTTCGATCGGTAATCCAACCACGTTTATGCGCCAATCTCAAAAACACAATTCCATCCTGCATCCCATTGTTGAAAGTACTCCCTATCCTCAAGGATATTTCTTGAATGGTATGTGGTAACACCATCCCTTGTGTAAATGGCGCATCTTCACATGGACCAGCTAAGATCGGCAAGGGTGTGTGACTTGTGATTCGATAGTAAAACACACCGGATTGACATAGGAGTGGCGGAGAGGAAATCTCTTTTAAAAGTTGTACATTTTTCCTTGATTCGTATATATATCCATGATGTGACGTGTGTCGTGGTGTAGAGGGTGACAATATTGATTTTTTGGGTGTATGCGTCGGAGTGGAACTTCGTGCAGGTGTGGCTAATTTGTTGGGTTGTGCAAAGGATACCTTTTGTGTATTACTTCGTATGGGTGTATGATGTGTGTAACTTGTTGCAGTTGATGTTGCATCAATGGCGTATCCTCCTGTTAATACTTGATCGACTTGAATTATTTTTTGTGTTGAAGTATTGGTTGGAAGTGTATTGTGACTCGATAAAAGTGGCAATGTCGACGATGAAAGTATCGTGTTGGCCGATGGTTCATTTTCGTGATCATGTTCGTCTTGATCTAGTTGTTCTTTTAAAATATCATTATTATTTTGCAAATGTGAACTTGAAGCATCCAATTGATGAGTACTTGCAATAATTTCTCCATAGGAAACATAAGCTCCTGATTTCCGACTATTATCATTTGGAGATTGCAGTAAAGCAATGACTCCTTTGTAAACTACTTTATAATATTTCACCTGTAAATGCTTATAAAATGGATTCCTTGATTCTCGTGTAGGCGTTGTATATTTGTAATGAGTAAGAGTCGACGAAGAGTTGGTGCTGCTTTCTTGTTCCAAGTTGTTATTTGCACCACTCGTTCTAGAAGCAGTATTTGTACTACTGCTATTGGCTACATTCCCAATGTTGAATCCTCGAGGCGGAGAAATAATTTCATTTTCAAAAGAATTTGATTTATTTCTAGAAGGAGTCTTTTGATTCTTGGCAGGTGATGTGTTGCTCATGTTTTCAAAATTGTTTTAGCATATACGTAAGGTACGAGTGTTGCTTCCACTTTCACCTCTGTTTTGCTAAAATGACAGGATGAATCTGATTCGTTTTGTAGAACATAAAGCAGCAATGGGAATAAATATAGTTTTGATTAGAATCTGTTTGCTAACTAGGCTTTGTTATTCACCATACCTTCTACCTTCTACTTTCTACTTTTCCTCTTTTTAGCTGGTTCTGGAAGAATGGCTTGTCATAGTAACGTCGACAGCTATTTGACTCAACTTCTCTCTTTTGACATTTGAACAATGACGAGAAGTTCACGTTTGTGATGACGAGAGACGAGAGTGGACAGAGAGAGAGAGAGTTTATTGGACTGCCCCGTCTCTCTTCTCTATTTTCACATCTTATCTTTACACAACATATACCTACCTTGTTGAAAACTGTGCAGCCTCTGAATAACGATGAACATCTCAACTTTTCAAAGCAATCTCGACTTTATCAAGAGCCTCTACTTCCATGAAGAATGGAAAGATGAGAAGTGTAAAGAGAAAATTGTAGAAGCCATCGAGGAATGCAATCAAAAGATACTTGATGCGTTTGGTTGGTCAATGCACAAACTAGACAAACATAAACCATCCTTTGAAGCTGTGGAAAAAGTAGTAAAGAAGTTTCCGTCTACATTGACTTATGAAAACCATGGACGGATTCCCATCCAAAGTGCTGCAGCTGCTCGCAACATAACTAAGGAGTATTTGACAATTCTAGCTAAGGAAGGAGTCAGACAAAAAGTAGGAGGAGAAGAAGCAAGAGGAGGTTTGTTGACGATTGAACCAAAAAGTGATGGATATAATACTTTGCAATTCATGTGTAGTTTTGTTGCCAAAGAGGTTGATGATAGAGAACGGTATGATATTACGTTCCTTCAAGTATTCAAAGAGCTTCGGAAGATTGGTCTATTACATAAAAACGATATCTATGAACAACAATTGTTGTACTTCTGTTGTAACAACGATACATGGAAAAGGTTCACATATTTATTAGATTGGGATCATACAGCATTATTCACAACAAGGGTTGAGGGTGACCCTTTGATTCATAAGCTTAGGGACTTCAGAGAAGATTTTTGTTTAGCTTTGGAAACAGGATTTAGATATCATCAAAGTATTGGTGGATTACTTTATTAAAGACGACAAAGGAATTACGGCGTTGGAGGGTGCATTTGATACATTCGGGGAAAAAGAAACAATGGATATGCTCCATGAAATTCTTTCACCAAATCGAGACTTCCCTATACTTCACCATATCTTCACCAAGACTCCGCAATATAAGGATTTGTTTACAAAGACATTTCCATGGGCTTATCATTTAAAGGATCATAATAGTAGAACATTACATCAAGCACTACTCGCCGCTGGACCTGAAGTGATGAATGACCATGAAATTTTCTTTGCATCATTGTCTGACAATCAGATTCAAACAAAAGATCCAATCACCACACTCTATCCATTTGCTACAATGGCAGTAGGCGAGCATGCGGACTTGGATAAATGTTTTTACTTACTTCGACGACAACCATCAGTACTCGAAAGGCGCTCGAGAAGTGAAAGTATTTGTCGAAGAAAGAGAAGAAAGTTGAATGTAGATTCTCATGGTATGCAGAAATGATAGGCTAAGAAGTATAAAATTCCAAATGTATATTCTGTATTTACTATAATATTTATCCAAAAAATATTTGGTACTCTTTTTCTGCATTCAATTTCACCTGTGCTTCGCTAATGTATGATAAAGAATCTGATGATTCGTATTGTAGACCATAAAGCAGCGATAGGAAGAAATTGTAGAAGAACGATATCGATAGTATTGATTGAATTTGTTTCCTAGAGAGAGAAGCCTTTATTATTCACTATTCATCATGTTACGTACTACGAGTATGGGAAAAGTACCTTTTGCAGCTGGAACCATTGCTTCGTCATAGTAACGTCAAAAGCTATTTGACTCCACTTCTCGTTTTGACAAGCTCGACAATGACGAGAATTATAACGAACAGCACCGTCATACCGTCATACCAAGCGATAGCGCTTGGTCATACCGTCATACCGTCATGCCGTATGCCAATAGCTTTAATCTCTATGCACATAATACTTACAACTGCTACCATGAACATTTCAACATTACAAAGCAATCTCGACTTCATCAAGAGTCTCTTTTTCCACGAAGAATGGAAGGATGAGAAGTGTCGAGATACAATTCTAGAAGCGATTGAAGAATGCAATGAAAAGATTGAAAAAGCTTTTGGTCAATCAATGCACTATCTCTATAAACACGAGTCATCTGTCGAAGCTGTCGAGAAAGTAGTGAAAAAGTTCCCATCGACATTGTCATATGTGGATGAAGATTATGAATGTATTCCAATTCAAACTGCTGCAGGTGGTGATGGATATGAATATGTCCCAGTTTTAGCAAAGTTAGGAATGAAACATAAAGTAGGAGGAGGAGATGCAAGGGGAGGACTACTAATGATTGATCCATACGACAACAGGGAATGGAATGCATTGCAGTGGCTTGTTACAGAAAACGGTGATTTAAAGAAACTCAATGTGCTGAAAGAGCTCCGGAGATCAGGTTTACTGCTGAAAGAAGACATTCGAGAATACAATCTACTGCATTACTCCTGTTATGATTCAATAATTTGGTATTTGATCGCCTGGGATCCAGATGCCTTGATTGAGACAAGAATTGGCGATAAACCTTTGATTCACTACACGGCAAATGAAAAATATCTTCAATTGGCTTACCATTCTCTCCATTTATTTTTGAAAGCTGGATTCAAGTACCATCCAGAGATTGGGGGTTTACTTTTTGTAAAAGACGACAGCGGAATAATTGTCATTGACAAAATATGCAAAGAAATAGGAGAAACAAAGACAATGGAAATACTACATGATATTCTTTCAGCAACTCGAGACTATCCCATCCTACATCATGTCTTCATCAAAGCGCCGAAGCATAAAGATTTATTTGCCGAGAAATTTCCTTGGGCTTATCATTTAAAGGATCACAATGGTAGAACACTTCATCAAGCTCTCCTCGCGGAAGGACCTGAAGTGATGAAAGATCATAGAATGCTTTTTGCGTCACTCACTGATAATCAGATTCAAACAAAAGATCCTGTCACAACACTCTATCCATTTGCTACAATGGCAGTAGGCGAACATGTGGACTTGGATAAATGCTTGTACTTACTTCGGCGACAGCCATCAGTATTAGAAAGGCGCTCGAGAACTGAAAATAATCGTAGACGAAATAAAAGAAAGATATATGCAGATTCTCATGGTACGCAGATATGACAGGCGTGAGTGTAGATGAATCTATTGAATATTTTTAATCACAAAAATAGTTCGTTATATAGTTAAATATTTATCTTTCTTTGGACTTACTTAGATACGCAAAAAGGAAACATTTGTTTTTGATGTCTCTAATAGGTAACCTGAAAGGTATGTTTAGTAACATCCACGCATGGGCTTTGGACCATTGTTCACACAAGTTCCACAACATGAAGTACCAGTTGAGCGACATACCGCACATTTTGGAGAAGGTTCTTCTTTTGGTTTCATTGTACATTCTCCGTTTTTGTTTCCATTTCCTACCCATTCACAATTTCCTAGACAGTCTTGCTTTCTTGTAACAGAGGAACATTTGAGTGGAGGGTCTGATACTACAATATTGGTAGAACATGCTCCACTCAAATCGTGTGCTTCGCCTGCTCCAAAGTCTCCAGCAGCTGACACTTCCTCTGTTCCATCGATACTAATCTGATAGTTTCCAAGTCCGTAGTTGCAACACATACCATCACCATAGGCATCATTGATTTGGAATCTGTATGGAACATTATTTGGTACGCAGATTGAGTCAGTGTGCTCAGTTTCTCTGTCGGTGTAAGATCCTGAAGCTAACTCAACACCACTACAAGTAGAAAGGTTCCAACTTGTCTCTTCAGGATATCTGTCAGTTGTCAAATTGACAGCAATTCTCATCTCGGTCGGGGCACATTTACATACTACTTCACCACCTACAATCTCTTCACCATAGTCACATGGTGAAGTATAAAGAGGCTTGGTCTCGGCTGAAAGAAAAGCACCACCAGACAAAACATTGTTGCCATTCACAGCCACGGTATACGATCCAGATCCGTATGCGCAGCAAATTCCATCACCATATGAATCATTGATGGTAAAGCTGAGACTGGTTCAGTCATCAACACAAACCTCGCTTGTGTATGTATCACTATCTGTGTAACCACCACCGGATAACACTGATGCCGAAGTAGCATCAGTAAGCTGCCATGAAGTCTCACCTGGGTAATTATCTGTGATAATTTCTACTTGAACACTATCACATGTTGTTGGTGAAGCCGTTGGACTGCTAGTTAGAGCTTTCGTTGGGACTGCTGTAGGTGATACATTGTTGCAAATTCTAAACGGAGTACTTTCTTGACTACCAAATTCTCCTCCTGTCTTTACAACAGTACTTCCTACTTGAAGTGTATACGAACCATTTCCATAAGCACAGCAGATACCATCTCCATACGAGTCAATGATAGTGAAGGTGTAATATCCATCTGCCAAAACAATGTTTGATTCTCCAGTAGAGTCACCAGATGCAACTACATCTTCAGCATCATCCTTGATAGTCCAAGAAGTTTCACCAGGATATGGATCTGGATTGATAAATAAGGATACAGTTCCAGTATTGCATGGAGGAGGAGTATCAAAGCGTTCAATCTTGACATTTGCTCGTGCAGGGCTGGAAGTCAAATCAATGCTGTTCACGGTTACGCGAAAGTTGGTATCTGGAGAAGAATACGTTCCTCCGCTATTTAAATATGCCAAAATATCTGATTCTCCATATCCAGTTCCTAGCTCACGCTTATGAACAAGCACCTGATTTCCGCCTTCTACAGTACCACTATTGATACCAGTTTTTCTATTGAAGCTCACATAATAGCTCTCGTTCAAGTCGACCTTTGCAATGACTATGTCCTCTGCAGCAACATTTGGATTTTCATAGTCGGAGAGTCCAATGAGATTTCCTTCCCATCCATCAAATGAGATGGAAATCTGCTTGTCATCGTACCATCCAAGTTGCCAGTTCTTTGGTGCGTTAAAGCACTGTCTTGGACCATCGTCGTTGCTGTAGCTGGCACCCATCATACCACTCTGATCTCCATAAGTTTCTCCTGCTCCATTCGCAGCAGGATCTCCAGAATGTGCCAATACTAGATTGTGACCAACTTCATGAGCTGCCAAAAAGAACAAAGGTTATGTCAATATTTTTGAATAAAATGGATGAACCAAAATAAAAGCTCATTTTGCAAACTTACCTTGCGATGACACATAGGTACACCAGTTATCCGAGTATACAGAACGCCAATGGTTAATATTAGCATACGCAATACCACTCATAGTTCCAGTTGGGAGACAATACATGATATGATTTGCAATTTGAGTTGGACTACTAACATTGAATTTTGCATTCAAAGCTGCAACAATGTCATTATTCATAACAGAGTCTCCATTAGTGGTAGATGAAGGGACAGTCACTGTGATTACACCATCATTGATGTCGGTTCCTTCTGCAGGAATGAAGTTCAATTGATTGTAGGAACACTGGTTGTACCATGACTTGAGGTTGAGAGAATCTCCAGAAATTCCAAAGATGTTATGGGAAGTTCCAAAAATACTATCGGATAATTCACTTTCAGAAGCAGATGTGGTTTTATCTGCAGCAACAACACGAACAGCAAGAACAGTTCTAGTTCCAGCACATGATCCTCCGACGTAAGTACCACAGTTTCCTATTTGAGTCTGGAGCTGACGTCCATGAGGCCCGTTGCCATTGCCGTTGCCGTTGCCGTTCTTCTTCTTTGCAAGTCCAGGAGGAGACTTGGAAATAATCTCAGCTGTAGACTCGTCAATCATTGCATCTTCATCGAATTCAAGTTCTACCTCTCCAGATACGAGCTTGCCGTTTCCAAAATTCTTCTTGATGAAGGCCTTGTCTATAGCTTTGACCTTGTAACTTTTTCCACTTGGAGTTTCACAGGTCATGAACTGATCATCGGTTCTATCCTCAAATAGTACATCGACAATAGAAGCGATACAAGTATCATCAAGTTTCTTGAGTTGGCGTCTTCCTCGAAGCTGTGAAAAGTAAGAGGTATGAGGTGAAGGGTTTATCATTCATATCGTCGATTCTTCGCATAAGTCATGTACTTACATTATCCCTCTCTCCAAGAGCTGTCGCTGAGTCAAGTGCTACAGAGGCGAGGAAAAGTGGAAGCATCAACTTCATTTTATATTTTTATTATCGTGAACGTTTATAGTTTTGGTTTTCAGACTTGTTTCAAGTTGCCACTTTTTAAATTTATGTTATGTTGAGCTTTGAAATAATAATGAGAACTATCACTAAGGGGAATTATATCACTTATTTGAGTCATAAGTATGACTGTTCAAAAGTAGGAGGCATATGACTATTCGGGCTGTTCGCCTCACATGCCTGATGAATCTTAATGGTTCTGACTTCTTTTTCCAATCATTATTTAATGGTTATTACCTTTCATACGTACGGCAAGCATTTCTTCTTTGGACGAATAGGAAGCATCAGATGGCTCTAGTACCGCGTTCGTAAAACCTTCCTTTTCGAATTATTCCTTCCTTCCTCTCATAGCCTTCATGGCCCCTTTTTTGCTTTCTTGAATTATTCCTTCCTTCCGATCTTTTTTCCTTCCGATCCTTTCTTCGGTGTTTTCACACTATGAACGGAAACTTTGTAGAATTGTATCGTATTATTTTCATTTAATCTTACAATCGAAGCACCCATCTGTAATGCTCTATCAAAACGAAAAAAGAGACACTAATGATCCATTCCATATAATGAAATAAGATTCATCAACCATTACTATAATTTGAAGCATGTTCATTCCCAAAACTCTGAAATTTTTATCCATCCAACCAGTATTCCTATGCGAGTTTGCTTCCAGATGAATCTGCCTTCAATTGATCACGATAGTTACCACTTATTCCGTGAGCTTCTATAATTGTAATATACAACACTAACAGCTTTACGCAGTTCTAGCTTTCTTGTTTGATTTTCTAGCCGCAGAGTCAAATTGATTTTTCCATTCAAAGAAATCGCATTTGTGCCTTCCATACTTGGCATCACACGTGTAAAACTCACGGCCGGGATTTTTAGCACTATGGCTTGTCTTCACTTCAGCAGATCGACCACATTTACACAAAGGCATCATTTGCATAAATCCACAAGAATCTTGATCCTCTTTTGGACAAAGATGAATCGTACGCCCATAATTCAACGTTTGCTTTGAAACAGTCCTTTCTTTATATGGCAGACCACAATCACAGAGATTTCGAACACGCTTGTAGGCAACCAAATACTCGACAAGGACTTGACTGTCATCATATACTATAAATTCTCGAAATTTCTTTGCAACCTTTCCAGGAATTCCAATCAAGCTATTGGTTGCGTTCCCATCACTTTGAGAAGCTAAGCTACTTCGGGCATCATTGGTAAAGACTTTTTCACCATTTTCAATTCGAGTGATACTATCTACCGATAGCGTATGATTTCCAAGCAAAACGCGACAAACAAGTGCATATCTAACATTCTTGGGATGCATCTGGTGACATTCTTTATAGATCTTTTCATGTAGAATAGCAATATCGCCTTGTGTTTGATACCGTGGATCATTAGTTGAATATTGATCAATCTTTGCTGCATTTTCAGCAAAGTAAAGACCTCTTCCAAACAGACCATTATTAGCTAGAGCAGTCTTGTGTCCTTCAAACAAAATAGAATGTAGATTCTCAGGACTTGTGCCATGTAGTAGAAATACCTCTCCAGCTTCCGTGTACAAAGGTTTGTTTGCAAGTTCCAGCATCGGCTCTCTATACGAATCAGGAATATCATAATTCGAGTTGCACGGATGGTCATTCTTCATATTCTCTCTAGCCTCGTCAAATTGCTGCTTCTGTACTTCATTATTTATCTTCCAAGAACCGACAACTTCCAAAGAATCAAATCTTGATTCTGTATAACTAGCCATAAACTTGGGATCGACTTGAAACATTTGTTGTAGAATCTCAGCTTTTCCCCAGTCCGATAAATACGTGACATAACCAGGAAGTGCTGGACGTTTCTTATCATTTTCAAACTGCAATTTCTTTGGCATATAGTCAGCACTGACTTGCAGAGTACTATCCGTCTTGACCCAATCAAAGAATTTACAACCATGATACTGTCCTTTAGCACAACACCAAAATTTCCTTCCTTTATTTGGAGAACCTGGCATCGTCACTGCTCTCTGTACAGAAGCTTTGCCGCATTTACAATTTGGTCCTGCCTCTGTATTGAATATTTTTCGTGGTGATTGATCCGCCCAATCGAATGCTTTGCAATTGTCACATCTGTAATACTGTCTTCCGGGAAACTTTGCAGATTCGCCCGCAGTGCGCTTTTCTCTGACTGTTCCGCATTTGCAGAGAGACAAGTCGCTCATGGTAGCATCGGTCTACTTAATCTTTAGGTTGTTTGTTTCAAAAGATATGGTACTAGTTTTTGATATTATGATCTTACACTCGATGCTGATGATGATAATGGTTGCGTCGTTCGCATTCAGAAAAAGAATGATTTGGTCCCACTAGTTGACGTCAAAAGGCTTATTTACCTATACGTCATTGTTTTGTTTTTATAGATTGCTGCACCAAAATATTATTATGGTCGCTCATTACTCATTGCATAATGCCATATATTTATAATCAAACTACCAAAATACTTACACTCGATGCTGATGATTGATAATGGTTGCGTCGTTCGCATTCAGAAAAAGAATGATTTGGTCCCACTAGTTGACGTCAAAAGGCTTATTTACCTATACGTCATTGTTTTGTTTTTATAGATTGCTGCACCAAAATATTATTATGGTCGCTCATTACTCATTGCATAATGCCATATATTTATAATCAAACTACCAAAATACTTGAGTATCCTTTACTATGAACATTTCTACATTACAAAGCAATCTCGACTTCATCAAGAGTCTCTATTTCCATGAAGAATGGAAAGATGAAGAGTGTCGAGATACAATCCTAGAAAGCGATTGAGGAATGCAACGAAAAGATTGAAAAGGCTTTTGGAATATCGATGCATAAACTTCATGATCATAAACCATCAATTGGAGCAGTGGAGAAAGTAGCGAGGAAGTTTCCATCGACATTGTCGTATGTCGATGAGAAGGGAGGACTTCCCATCCAAACAGCTGTGGATGAGGACGACTTAATTGAGTATGTACTAACACTTGCAAAAGAGGGTGTGAAACACAAAATAGGAGGAGAAGATACAAGAGGAGGACTACTATTACATCACCCAGATGATGATGATGACGACGATGATAGGAACACGTTGTAAATAATGAGTGGTGGTTTTGCTGATGAGGATGAGAATATAGAAATGTATGATATGAGGAGTCTTCATGTGTTTAAAGAGCTTCGGAAGGTTGGTCTATTACGAAAAAAAGATTTAAGAGAGCAGCAGCTGCTGTACTTCTCTTGTGCCGAAAACTCTGTTGAAAGGTTTAGATATTTAGTGGATTGGGATCCGGGTGCATTGCTCAAAACAAGAGTTGTAGGTAGACCTTTGATTCATAAGCTTAAGGACCTCAAAGAAGATTTTTCTTTAGCTTTGGAAGCAGGATTTAGATATCATCCAAGCATTGGCGGATTACTATTCATAAAAAATGACGACGGAATTACGGCTTTGGAGGGTGCATTTGATAAATTCGGAGAAAAAGAAACAATGGACATGCTCCATACATTGCTTTTGCCAAATCGAGACTTTCCTATACTTCACCATATCTTCACCAAGACTCCACAATATAAAGACTTGTTTGTAAAGAAATTCCCATGGGCATACCATCTTAAAGACCACAATGGTCGATCACTTCATCAAGCGCTCCTAGCAGCTGGACCTGACATCATGAATGGTAATGATTTACTTTTTGCATCACTATCTGACAATCAGATCCAGGAAAAGGATCCAATCACTACTTTATATCCATTCGCTGCAATGGCAGTTGGAGAGCATGCGGACTTGGAAAAGAGCTTTTACTTGCTTCGTCGACATCCATCTGTATTGGAAAGACGCCAAAGGGCCACCGAGAGCCACCGCAGTAGTAGAAAGAAAAAAAGAAAGGCAGAAGAAATGTCATGAGTTTAGCTAGGGGTAAGCTTGTACTATCAAATGTTCAAGGTGGTAAGGTATTGAAAAATGCATTTTTACTTGTCATGTACGGTATGGGAAATATTGAAAAAGAAACAATACTTACAAATGCTACCATACACATTTAGACTTGATCTGTCCTTCTTTGAGTTCAACCCAACGCGTAAAATATTCTGTGCTACGCATTGAACTAAAAATTCTACAAGCAAGGAACTCATACTCAAACACTGTTACTTTTTATTAAATATTTATTTCCTATTATGTATAGTTATTTCCTAAATTTTCTCAAGTAAGAATTCTATCGTCGAATCATGTGTATCGTTGCTAATAAAGCAAGAGAACAACCTCCAAAGAAAATGAGAAGCTGCAGTAACATTTCATATTTGTGTGATGTTTTTGCTTCCCCTCTAAGTTGACGCATTATTTCAGAGTTGGTTGCTAATAAAAGTTCGATTTCTTCTTGTTGTCTCTTCTCCATATCCTCCAGCATCTGCTCCCTGTCAGAATTTTCTGTTTCTCTCCTCTTTTCTATATCCTCCAGCATTTGATCTCTAGATCCCAGCTCTATCTTCAGCTCTTGAATATTATCTTCAAGATCGTTAACTTTGTCTTCTTTCTCATGAAGCAATCTTTCCTCTAGCAATAGAATTTGTTCACTAGTTCTCTCTATTGTGCTACCTGATGTTTCCTCATTTGCCGATGGCTGTTGAAGCACTGAAAGCAGCAGTTCTTCTTCCTTCTTCTGTTCGGCTGTACTTGCATACTTTTTCAAATCTTGATCAGAGTAGACGAATCGTACCTGGCTTATGATGAAGTTACCATGGTTCTTCTCGCGAAGTTTTCTTGAATGAACATCACCAGCCTTCACTGTTTCACAAATTCTCGAAAACATATGCGTAGAACCTAGTTCATTTCCATTCACTATTCCTTTCAGCTTGCGTCGACCATCAATTGTCGGCAAGATTTCTACTTTTGCACTGATGGTGGAGTCGGGTTGGTAACAATGTACATCGGATACTCTCCATCTACCAATTTCAGAAGTATTAGCTAAAGTAGAAAGGTCAGTGACTAAATCTCTCGAAAGGGTAGTTTCATTATGCTTCGAACAATCAATCTGATCCATTTCTTTTGTGAACACAAACTCAGTTAAAGTTCTGCGTGCATCGATCGCTGCAAACTTTTTCTCAAATCTAATGAACCCTGTTATCAAATCGAGCGGATTTCCATTTTTATCAGCTACATAAGATTGGCTATCTACTCCTACCTTTCCAATATAAACCTCAAAGTTTCTTCCTTGTATAAGCTCCAGATCAATTTGAGTGTAATCAACCTGAAATTTGATTTGTCGTCCTTCACAAATGATGTGTAACTGGCCCTTTTCAAGCTTTAAATCAGTATCTGCACCCTCATCGTCCTCTACGTCCACCAATATATCGAATGTGTATGGGTAGCTACAGTCAATATCTTCTGTAAACATTACCACAATATCCTCCCCAAAAAGAACTTCTTCCTTCAAAGGAAGAGCTTTTCCATATTGCTCCGGTTTTGATCTATCAAAAATACCAGTGATCGCATCATCTCGATAAAACTAATGAAGTAAAGTGAGGTGCTAATCAACAACAAAAGATCTTTAGAACAAGAGAGTGCGATTGTATTTACCTTGAATTCATCTGGGCCGCCAACATCAGTACAAGAAGATTCAATTACGATTTCATACGTTCCATCAACAATTGTTCCTCCCCCAATATACCAGTCCATACCAATGTATCCAAAGTCATCTTCAGTAACTTCTGGGATGCCAATGTCTACGTCTCCTAGCGTAATGAAATCTGTATCGTACAGGTGCTTTCCTCCTCTAACTTCAGACTTTGCATTTTTCCAATTTACTTGTCCATGTTTTCGATACTTGAGCATAATACTCAATATACGTCCATTGGGTTCTTTCATATCTTTCAACTTTATACCTCTTCCACTTAAAGGATTGAAAATTTTTACATGAAGTTTGCTGGGATCGTTTGACTGTGAATTGATCAAAAAGCTCCTATCGCGCTTCAACTCCCCTGCCCATTTCACGGTTGGACAAGGTTCCAACCATTTCAACTTTTCAACATTATTCTCCACAACATTGTAAAATTTTATAGTCACAGGTTCCTGTTGAAGGGAAAATTTGAGCCTGTATGTTCAAGAATACGAAACAAGTCAAAAAGCTAAATGAAAGAACTCACTGTTTCATAATCCATAGCGAATTCACAAGCACTTCGTAGAGCGAATTTTACCGGCTTGAATTCATATCCTGTAAGGCCTCTAGTCACACGGACCTGTCTATTAATTGGTCTCTCTTTGTACAATTTAATATCGGTTCCCTCGTAATCCAAACGAATTGCACTATCCATTCTCATCTCTAATGCAGATGTGGTTTCGTCTATATCTTGAGCCAAAAGAAAATAGGAATAAGAATGCTCTCCGACATTTGCAATCTCAATTTCGAAAATCATATCGTCTGTTGGAAACACAAATTGGCTAGGTCTACTCAATAATCTGATACGGGGATCTTCGCTGCGCAAAGTATCTTGCTCCCATCTACAACGAGTTCGACCAGACACAGTTTTAAATACAAAACTATTATATTTTGGATCGTGATAGATTTCAACAACAATTTCATCTCCATCGTCGGGATCTCCGAGGGAAAAAGATATTTCGGTCTCACTTTCTCTTTTGGTTGAAATAGAACTGCTGTGTTCAACATGAAGAGTTGCTTCTGCATCTCCCGTTGCTTTCAACATAACTCCCATTACTACTCCCTTTGTTGACACGTTTCCGACTCCCGCTTTCAAATCGAGCTCTATACAAAAAAATCCGATGGTGTGAGTATTGTAGTAGTTAAGGTTGTATAATAATCGAAGGAACTTACCAAAATTGCAACCGGCGATAGCTGGACCGAAGACAAGTGCACCAGCTGCTAAAGGTATTAGCGGTCCACCAAGTAACATTCCAGTTCCTAGAGCAGCTAGACCTGCAGCCCCAGCCACTACAAGTGGCGTCACTATGTTACAGTTTTGATGTTCATAGCTCCTCATTGCTTCCTCAGAAAGAGACACCGATAACATTCCTGCGTCTCCTGAAAATTGTATGCGCATAGTATTTCTGATGCTGTTTTGGTCAAATTTGAACTCTTCTCCGTCTCCTAAACTTTGAACAGGAGTGTAGGGCACAGCTTTTTCAACTAATTCTTCTGGTAAAAGATTTGCGTAGTGCTGATCTTGTAGTAAATCTATTCCTATCTCCTCTTCAAAATCTTCTATCTTGTCTTCATCCTTCACAAAATTGTCACCTTTCTTCTTTTTCTCAATGACTTGACTCAAACTACTAACAGATTGAAACCAATCAGATATTTTTCTTTTGCTGCCAATGGCATTATCTTTGGCAACTTCTTCCATCGTTTTCATATGGTCCCAACCGTCTTTAGTTATTTTCAATGTATCCAATCTTGTCTGTTCGAAAGTAATATCTGCTTCGCCGCAATTTCTAAAATTGGTTTCATCTTCTTTTCCAAGACAAGAACCTTTTTTAGCTCCTGGGCAGCATATTCTTGATTTATTTCGAATCTGATCTAGTATTTCCTCTTGTGCAGCGATGGCATCTTGGAGCTCAGGTATAATAACCAAGTTGATATGGTATCTCGAGTAGAACGAGAGCGCAGGGGAATTGCCACTTTTTAAGTCAAATATTGTAGTTGTCGGAAGAGTTTCATCTTCATTCAATATTGGTGTACATTTATCCTTTGTAGGTGTTTCGCTTGGATCTGATCTCCATACCCATCGACTCCAGTGAACTAGAAACACTTCCTGATATGCTACATTCAAATTGGGAACAACAAAGACATCGGACTCAGAACCTGCTCGAGCTGGTTCGTCACTGGTTGTGTATGACTATATCCAGTGATGAGGAAAGTCAAACTTAGTTAAATAGTTTTGAGGAAAAAATCATCACCTATATTTCAATAACTTACCCATGTTGTAGTGATTGAATTCTCAGTTTCATATTCTTCATTTACAAAATCTGATTTCATGTCTCCTGACATTGGCACTTCAGCATCGAATTTTGCGTCTCCAACTTGGGAACAAAAAAGAACTATTGCTCCCATGCCACCTCCTGTACAAAGCTCACCTTCAAAAGAAGCTCCAGCACCAATCGTTAATCCTAAATGAGAATTTCCGCTAACAGTTGTTCCAGATGTGACAAGTTTTGTTGTTGTTACGATATTTTCATATGTCGCGGTTGAGAGACCACCTGGTGGGTCACGCAAAATCATCACAGGCTCGAACGTAGGTATTGCTATACTATTACCAGGACCTTTATGATAGAGGCCATCAATGAAAACTTCAGCTGTGTGCTGAAGGTTTGTATTTGTAACAGAAAAGAACATTTTTCTGGTATACGGTGAAAATGGATTAGGGCGACCAGTTGCAAAGGATGGTAATTCTTTATTCTCGAGGCTTCCAACGACCTGTGCATTACGATCGTTTTCATCATGTTTGACTGAAAATTGGCATGGTTTGTTTCTTTTGACATACGCCTCATGCTCTTCTTTTGTAGAAAATAAGCATGTATGATCATTGTTAGAGTCACTGTAGTTTTCTATGACAAGGGGAGAGCAGTACTCCAATGCTAATTTTGTGCCTGGCTGTTCACCTAAACCATCCCAAAACTGGCAGAAGCCATCTAGCATATCCATTCCCAAATTGCTTTCGACGTTAACTTTATACTTTTCGCTATCAACATTTGTGCAATAGAGTCCAGCAAAGTCACCCTTAGGTGGAATAAGCTCGTGTTTCAGTCTAATATCGACTTGAAAAATCGTCATGTAGTTGATCACCCAAAAAGACGTGTTGGCTTCATCTCTATCTTTGATGTAACAAGGTTGTTCATAGGTACTTTCAAAATCTTGCACCAAATTAACAGTCATCATTAGTTCACCATCATATTGAAACCGAACCTTCTCGAAGTCATTGATTGCGTTAGAATTTAAAGGGTCTGGCATCTTATCCCCTGCAGTACCAGATTCTCCTTCCAGTTTGCTATTTTCGTCTTCCTTCTTCACAAAAGCTTTCATTACTTCAGTGTCGAGTAAGTTGACAGTTCGAACTACTGTCGAGAAAAACTCCCAAAGTGCCTGCATTCTTTTCTGTTCTGAATCTAAAAAGTCAATAATCTTGACTTCCAATACTGCTGCTGGAAGATTAGAAATCTTTTGCGAAACTTCGTTCTGCACATGGGGTTTACCCTCCCATTTGCATCCCATAATGGAAATCATTGTTTTAGCTATTCCCAATTTTTTATCACAATTACCTCCAGCTATTTCTAAAATCATTTCTGACTTGGAAATATCTTCAAAATCATTTCCATTGTACAATTTTCCATCTTGAATGGTAAGGCCTTCTCTATAATTCCACCAATTATGTTTTGCTTGAACAAATTCATGGGAATGGTAAATGACTTTCACTTCTTTGATTTCACTTCCGATTACCACATTAGCCTCATAATAGCCAGATGCATCAGTTGTCACTCTCACAAGCTCCTCCTCTTGCCCATCAGTACTCAAATGCATCAAAACAACTTCAGCACCACTGACCCCACATCCTCTAGCCCCAGGATAAGCAGTATCCTGTACGTAAACAGTCCCAGTGAAGAGGACTTGTGTGCTGTCATAAATGTGCAATATTTTGTCAAATTCCAAGTGTTTAAGATACAGTGGTCTATTATCGCAGACATCTTCACCCCAATTGCATAGAAATGAATGAGGTATTGGATTGATTCCCCTTGTTGTTTTCGAGAATAAGATCCTTACAGGAACCTCATCTTTATAAGTGACACCTCTCAGGTAAGGATGATCAACATTGAACTCAATAAAGAAAGAACCACCTGCAGTTGTTTTAGTTTTTCCAGAACATCCGTTGCAATTCAATTCTTCAAAGTCGAGAGATAATAGTTGATAAGTGATCTCGACTTCATCAACTGGAAGAGTACCTGCGTGAGGTTCTGTTGTCACTATTCCAGCATAACTACCTTCCCAACGAATGGTGTGAGGGAGACAATTGCGCTCACTATGATTGAGATCGACACTTCTCTTAGTTGTATCATACGGGGAGGGCATATAAGTTCCTTCGTCAACGCCAGCTTGGATACAATAGATGTATGTATAGCCAACAATCAACTTGGAAATTCGTTGATCATCCATAGCCTTTTCCAGGGGAGAAATCTTAGCTGTTTCACAACTACTATCTGATCCTGTCTTGTAGCTAGCAATGTTTACTACATCTCCAATGCTTTGAGAGAATTCTTCATAAGCTGTGTACCTCACTAAAGTGAAAATATTTTCGCAAAGGCTATTATCAAAAAACTCAACCATTACTCGGCCATCACTTTGAGGCAAAATGTCGAAATTGATTGGCTTTCCAGTACTATCATCAGCTAGAGGATCACAAGTGCTAAAAATAGATGATACAATTAGTACCAGAACGTACACAGTAATGAAAATAAAAAAATGTAAAAAATACTCACCACCTAGTAACAAATCGTACATGCATAGATCCATCATGATACTGAATTGTCAAGACATAAAGTTGGCCTGGTAGAAGGCCTACTAGTTCGAGCATAATCTTGCCTTCGTCGACGCTACCGTCCCCTGCATGCTCTATGTATGCTTGATATGCATCCCCAATGGGCATAATGTTGAAACTTCCATCGGAATTCCGTTTCTCCAGTTTTATTCCTTCTTTTACTGTTTCAGATCCATCAGATTTAGTAGTTTTGAAATTGGCATGTCCATAAGTAGCAATCTTGTCTAGTGGAAAAGTAGCACTTTCTGTTGAAACTTTCACCATATCAGCATGTATTTCGGGAATGCAAACATCATTCACATCGTCACTAAGGTACTTTTTCAGTACACCACCAGAATTTTTAAGAACAAATCCTACCAGAACATACAAGATCAGGGAGGATTTCGTAAAATCAAGCAATAAGAGAAAAGAAATGAAACGTACCATCCCTACATATACAACCTCCTTCTCGATACACTGGGTTTCAACATAAAAAGAAGTTAGATGATATGTATTTTCTTCGGGCAAAAAATAAAGGAGCAATCTTACCTGAATTAGTATCAGAGCATGTAAAATGTAGCTGAAAAACATGCATAAACTTAGATCAAGTGAAATGATATCTCATGAAAGAAAGCAATAATAAACTTACTTCTTTTGTCACTCGTGTCTCTCTTATATCACTACTTTCATCTTCGACAACACTCGAGGCCCTTACTTGCACACTTACTACTCCCGACTCCGAAGCATATATTGATACCTGGTCAAAGTTTGATTGAACTAAAAGATAATCCTCAACTTCAAAGGGTCTGACCTCATAATTTGATCCTGTAACTGCCTTTTGATAGAGATAAACCTTATTAGAAGTCAAAATTGCAAAGAAATGACCATGTGTGGATAACGTAATACGGCATGTAGCTCCAATGGAACGCGTTATTGTAGTAGAATGTACCCAGCGTGCTTTGACCAAATCGAAGACATAAACAAGGAAAGCGTTTGATCCATCATTGATTACTGCCACGGTTCCAGAATCAGAAATTGCAATTGCTTTTGGGTTGGCAGTTTGCTTTTTAAGTTCCATAAAGTAATTCTCTTTGCGACTATCGTCACCTTCTTCTCTTTCAACATCAGTGTGATAGTTAACCTGTGGATTACAAGCCTGGACAATATATTTATCTCTTTTCAAGTCTTTGTACACAACCAAGCCTCCACCTACATTATGAGCAATGTCGAGTTCAGACACGTTTGATTGTTCTGTGATGTCAATTGGAGGTTTAAAGCTTGGATGGAAGAACTTTGAAACATCATGGTCGCCACCTGCATCTCGCTGCCTTTGCCAATTCCCAAAATTCCATTCAAAAGGAAATTTGAAACATTCTTCTTTGACAGTTGCATCAGAATTTTGAGACAGTACTATGGCCATCCTATTTGTATGGAATGATTTTGGCGAGTCTAGTTCTGGAGCCGTAAACAAAATAGACTTTTTACAACCTGGAACTCCAGTATCGGAGTTGAGATTCTTCTGTAGACAATAGTAGGGAGTTAGATTCTCTGCATAGGGGTTTGATTCTTTGAAGGTAAACGGGACAATAGTTCCACCTGCTCCCTTTTGATGAGATTCGACTTTGAACTTGAAAGGACTATTCGATTGAGCTTCGAGAGTGAAACTTGGATCATCTTTGCACCAATGAACAGAGCAGCGTAGTGTCTTTTTGCAATCTTCAGGTAGCGGACCAATCCCAACAACTGTAGGAAGGGGCTGATCCAGATAAAAATTACTGCTACTATCAAATGTTATCGTTGCCTCATAGCATTTCTTTCGTAATGGAATAGTTGCATCTTCACCAGGTTTGAGATATTTTGGAAAGCTAGTTTTATCACCAACTTCTCCAGTGATTACAAAGCCAAATGAGTTTTGATCTTTCACATTCTTGGAGAGATTATTGAAATATTGTTCAAATTCATTGGCGAAGCCATTGTTGTATTTGAAAACTAAACTTGGAGACTCTGTATCTTTTGGAAAACAGTCGTAAGTTTTATCTGTCTCCGTCTCTTCGATTTGCCGAGTGGGGCAGGAGTAAGGTATTTTGCCAGATGCAATATTGCTCTTCACAGACGTATACCGTTCCCCAAAAGTAGAAAGGTGGTACACAATATCTGCTGCTTCAGCAACCCTCACTTCATCTGTAGGCGCGGGATAAAGTTCTCGAAACTTTTTTCGTAGCAATTCTTGAAACTCTTCTACTGTTGGCCAGTAGTTTGGAGCGTCCCAAGACTTATAATCAGGATTGAAATAAATCTCGCCCGTTTTCTCTTGACATAGAAAATCTTGAAATTTGACCTTGTCCTCTTTACTTGAACACGAAACAGGGCCCATTTGTTTTGCAAATACCTCTTTATATGGCGAACTGAAACCATTCTCTGCGATGTATTTCGGAAACTCGGTATTTGGATCTTCTAGTGTAATTCCATCAATGCAAATGTCTGTGTACGGGAAATCAGCATTATAGCAATAATTCCAATCATCGCGAACCTTCCCTGCACAGCTATCTGGTCCTCTTTCTGCTTGTGTAACATCCACCCACCATTCATGATAACATTCCGGACACTCAAATTTGTAGTAGTGCTTTCTCTCACATTTGTGATGGCATGTATGATAGCATGTTTGACAACAGCTGAACCCCCAACAAACACCAACTTTGCAATGACATTCGTGTGGATTACTATCAATTCACAGGGGATAAGTTTGAAACAGGTCGAAGTTATAATTTCAAAAAGATTTCTCATCATAATTCTTACCATTGATAAGGGTTACAATTGTACTCGGAAGTTGTGTAGCACTGGTTTGTAAGGACATCACAGTAATCATTGTTATAGTCATGTTCTTTCTCTCGCTAATGTAAGAAAAAAATTAGGCAACTGTATACAAATGCAAACGACCTTTACTTTCGAACTAAAATATTTACCTTATAACCATTACGCACATAACAAGACAAACCTTCTCCACCTAATTCAAAAATTACATGAGACTTTTTATAAAATGCAATAATGTCGTATAGTAGTCTATACTTACAGTCAGTATCCTGTTCACAATTCCCTTCACATTGTTGAAAATTGGAACCACCATCTTGACCTGTATGGATGTAAGAGGGAGACTTAACACAGTAGTTTTTACCTAAGAGTGCTTCGCCATCACAGTCTGAGGGAGTAGCTTGTGTTAACATACCAGCCTAAAAGGGGGATTGTTAGTGAAATCGACAATTTCTGATACAACTTTCGTACTAACACCAACTCACTTGTTTCCCATCTAATTGGTTGACGAAGCAGCTCAAACCATCTGCACAATCGTCATCTGAATTGCAATGACCTTGGCATCGGAGAAGTTTTTCGGCATCTTTCTTTTGTACAATCTTCAATTCACATTTCAAAGGTTTGAACTCAAACGAAAACCCGTAAGAAACAGAACCATCACTGTGATAACAAAAGTTCGAGAGTCAAAACATGTGAAAAACTTGAATCCGTACACATGCCATTGAATATGAACTTACCGACAAGGGGCTCGGCCACCATCTGCTTTTACTCTATTTGGAATTACACTTCCTCCAAGATCTTTCCAAAAATCATTCAAATCTGTCTGTTTTCGATTCTTTGCATTGTAACCTGAAGTTTGAACCTCGGTAAAGTAGCAGTAATCTTTTGGATCCTCTAGAACATCATATGCAACATCCCATCCATCTTCTCTTGATGGAAATTTGCTCTTTGCTTCAGTCCATGGACTTTGTGCATGTGGAACAGAAAGCGATCCAAAATTGACATGAGATCGAGGAGAAGCTGGGTGTGGATCTTCACCTGGCTCAAATGGAAGCATAATTGAAGCTCTGGTATTACTACCAGGAGTGTCAACTAGTCGCACTTGACTAAAGACAGATTCTCCCAAATATTGGTTGGAATCATTGTCCTGAATCAGAATGATGTAGTTTATTTTCGAGTCAGTCTCGGGAAACAAGTCCGCAACATGGATATCAAACTCCGTCTCTCTATTATGAATCGGTTTGCCAAACACTTCAAATTCTCCTATCATGTGAGGATATCCGGTCTCACTTCCTTCTTTATTCAACTCCATTCCAACTTTCAAGGTATCTTCACTTGGTATGTCAGCCTCGTCAATTGTGATGTCTTTCAAATGAACTAATCCAAAGGCATCCACAGCTGATCTATCCAGATTGACACTGAAGATTTCGTTCCCACTACTTGTTTGTACATAAATTTTGAACTTGTTCAAACGATCTGCAAAGGAATCCATTCGATTGTAAATCTTTACTTCTGTAACAGTGAATCCAACTGGAACATCGACATAAAAGTTTGTCGTTGATGTATTTGGTATACCTGTATTTGTAAATGTATTCATGTTGCCATCTATTGCCTTCTCAGCAACTCCTCTTTTATCGTCGGGAATATTGTGAGACTGAAATGCAGTTCTACCCAAGGCCAAAGAAAGGTTTTCTCTTTTGACATGACTCCACTGATTAAACTGAGTTCCAGCGACAAGGACACAACGCACATGTTTCCCTGCAAAGGGGTCCTCATCAAGATTATCTTCCACACAAATGGCATGTCCTTCTGCTTCATTCTTTAATTCAAAACGGAATTGTAATCTGGTATGTTCAGTGACTGGATGGGAGCTTGGCAATTTAAATGCTTTCCAAGCATTTCCTTTAAGAGTAGCGCTACTGAAATCGTCTGTAATGTGAACTTCGCCACCAGAATCTTGATTAAAGGCTTTATTGTTACCGTAAGAAATTGCACTCAGTGTCTTCACATCATTGACCTTGAAGGGACGGAACTTCAAAAACATTTGTGAGAATTGGATTCAAATATTTTAAATTTGTTCTCGAAAATATATTGCAAAGCCCAACTGTGAACTTACTTTTGATGTTTCTACAACAGCAAAACCAATGTCATCATACAACTCTACATTACTGAAAATAGACTCAGATAATGGATCTTCTACAGCATTTTCTTCCCCATCTTCTCCAGCATTCTCTTCTGCATCTTCTTCTATTACAGTGTTTTGAATCAAAGCAATATACTTTATCGCCGGTCTACTTCCATCGAAAGCACTTCCCGCTTCGACACTCTCAGCGCTACCAAATACTTGAACGTTTGTAGGAGTGCAACCTTGAATTTCTACCTCTGTCCCAAGAATACCAGGAGGCAATTCCATATGAAAGAAATCTTGATCAGATGGAGTGATATCCAATGTGAAAATATTGCGTATTTGATCGTTGTGGACAATAATGGTGCAATCAGTGGTTATGGAATCACTAGTTTCTCCAAGGACATGAGTGATGGTATGGTTTGTATCAAAAAGTATATGCCCATCTGTACTTCCTGCGATTTCGTATGGAGCAACAGTCAAATCAACTTTGATTCCATTCCAAATAGGATGTCCAAAGCTGACTCCATCCAAAATCATGTCACCAATTGGAATATCGTATTGTCTCATGGTTGCTGTAGGTTCTTCCCCAAGAATTATTACCTCAACTAATGCCAAAATTCCTTCTTGCTTCAACTCAATCCGAACCTTGTCTCCTTGAGTTTCATCAGGGAGTGACAACGTGTAAACATTGTTAATGTAAGTGAACACGGTAGACTCAAGAGTCAACATAACAGTCTGTCCATCAAAGATTTTGAGAACAAAAGGAACTAGAGGCTTCAACATCCACTCGTGAATGATGACTTTGGACATGGTTTGCAAATTTGGTAGAGAAACTTCCCAAAAAGGAACAGAATCTTTGTTAGTGATAGCGATAGAGTTCTTTTCAATATCAAGACTATCACTCCATCGAGGATTAATATATCCATCTACAGCTTTTCGCGCATCGCTAATCCCAAAGTGACTAGTGGATGACTGTGTAGCTGGCATTCCAAGAGCAAGATTTGAAAATTTTGAACGTCTCAAATCAAACTCTTCGGATTCAATTACAAATGGCTCATGGCGTTCAAACTCATTACCTGTCAACCAAATACATTTTCTACTATCTGATAAAATAGAATCAGAATCAACACAGACAGCATGTCCTTGTGCCTTTACTTGTACTGAAAACTGAAATTTCAACCTAGTGTTTCTTGTTATGTAATATGGATGTAACAAGGGATATGCCTTCCAAGCATTACCCACAAAGGTAAATTGCTCACTATTATTAGGATCTTCCATTAGCCCTCCACGCACAAAGGAAGCAGTGGTATGATAATTTACAATTTTGTTTGTTTGTCCGAAATCATTCCAGTCAAGAGCAACTCTGTTTGCCTAAAGAAAAGTGAAAGTAAAACGAGCAATGAGAAAAGTTCAAAATAAAAGTAAATTTTGAATATGATATATGTACTTACATTGAGGTCTCTTTCTTCTTCATTTGCCCAAATACCTTTTCTCCTTTCAAGATCTCTATCTCTACGTCCACTAGCCACTGCGGTGCAAACTTTCTCTACACACTGACTGAACTCACCCATACAATCACTATTATAATTACAATCATCTCCATCAAATACAGTTCTTCTCTCCTCAGTACTAGGATATAAACTCGGTGCAATTGACAGTGAAGGATTCGAAGACGGTTTTTGAGTAATATCTTGCGTTGGTATAAAGCTAAGAGTAGGCTTAGCACTTGGCAAAACTGATGGTGAAGACGTAGGTAAAGAACTAGGAGCTACAGAGTGATGACGTCCTCCTCCACAGTCACAACAGGCTAGAAATGTATTCTTGTCCTTGTACCAGATATCACTGAATTGTTGGCAGTAAATCTCTGGCTTTTCGGCAATTGCAGGACATCCCATAGCAGGCTCAATATTGAAGAACCAGTCTGGCTCATCAATACATTCAGACGGCTGCGAGGAAGGTTCAGCAGAAGGAGCTTCACTAATGACGGTTGGACGGGCAGAAATTGTAGGCTTACTGGAAGGAGCCCTGGAAGGATAGGTACTAAAGAATTTACTACCTCCACAATAACAACAAGCCTCTTTGATACCTTTCCCATTGTAATCATGATCTTTGATTGCCCAAATAGTGTCACACCATAAGTTTTCAGTTTCAACTTGAAGGCAAGTCATGCCAGCATAATCGCTCTCTCCTCCTACACGCCATCCTGGTTCATCCTATGATAGAGAAAAGGAAAGATATTGATTGTTGTTAGTGAACGATCATGACGAGAAGGTGTAGAATTGTGATGTGAAACGGAAACAAAGTTTTTTGTTTAGTTAAAGTTGTAAGAGACGTGTTGCCATCTGTCCCTATCTGGCTAGGGGCTAGAAAAGGCCACTACTAATGTTGTCTGACCGCACCAGTCTCTACAAAAAATACATATATTACTTACTCTACACTCAGACGGAAAATCTGAAGGACTGGAGCTTGGCAAAAGCGAGGGTTCATCGCTTGGTATTGTTGAAGGTTGATCGGATGGAATAGTAGAAGGCGTAGATGACGGAATTAAACTTGGTTCAGTTGTTGGAAGACTCGATGGTCCTACAGATGGTAAAAGACTTGGCTGATCCGAAGGTACATCAGACGGAACATCGGAAGGCGCGTCTATGAAACATTGTGGTTAGTAAATGTAAAGGAAAAGAAGTAAACATAAACAAACACACTTCATCATAGCAAAGGAACCAAGACCAGACCAACAGTAATAGCTTTGCAAAACAGCCTACGACTAAAGATACAATCCCAAATCACTTGCTTACCGCTTGGAACATCAGATGGCATCGATGACGGAAGCAAAGAAGGCTGATCCGATGGTATATCAGACGGAACATCGGAAGGCACGTCTATGAAACATTGCAGTTAGTAAAAGTAAAGGAAAGAAGTAAGCATAAACAAACACACTTCATCATAGCAAAGTCAAGAACCAAACTAAAGATACAATCCCAAATCACTTGCTTACCGCTTGGAATTTCAGATGGCATCGATGACGGAAGCAAAGAAGGCTGATCCGATGGTATATCAGACGGAACATCGGAAGGCACGTCTATGAAACATTGTGGTTAGTAAATGTAAAGATGCTGGGAGAGAAGTTTCGAGAAGAGAGCACTGTACTTTTATCTTCTGTCCAACTCCTCGTAAAGAAAAAGAAGACAAGCATAGACAAACACACAGTTACAATAACGATAGATATAGGTTTGCAAAACAACCAACGAATGAAGATACAATCCCAAATCACTTACCGCTTGGAATTTCAGATGGCATCGATGACGGAAGCAAAGAAGGCTGATCTGAGGGAAGTAAACTTGGCCAAGATGAAGGTGAAGTAGATGGTTTAGATGTGGGACTAGCACTGGGACGCATAGAAGGTTCAGCAGTCGGAGTCATTGAAGGTGATGAGCTCGGACGAAGTGAAGGTTCGCTGGATGGTTTAGCAGACGGACGAGAAGATGGTTTGGATGAAGGTTTGGCAGTTGGAGTGATAGAGGGCGATGCAGTTGGTGAAAGAGAAGGACTTTCACTTGCATAATCCATCTGCCAAGCATAACACGATTTATTATCTCTTGCACCATTTCTGAGGTACAATCGTACCAATTCAAATCTATCCGTAGGATCCACACCAATCATCCATTGTCTTGAATCATCACCTTTTTGAGCTTCAATACCTGTGAGAATTCTGTTGAATTGAAACTTTGCTCTTTTGAGATTTGTCGCTCCCAAAGGACAATTATCAAGATATAAATTTGTGTTTGACCATCTGATACATTTTGACGAATCAATGCTGAGACGTAGATACTGGTTGGAGTCAAAGTAAAACCAGTTGCTTTGATCGGTAATGGAATCGCAAGCTCTGATTTGCAGCTTAGCTGGAGGTCTAAGACTTTTCACCTTTAGACAGAAAAGAGTATCTGGCGCTGTCTTATCATAATTGTAATTAGAAATGAATCGCACTGCAGTCAGTGGCATTTGCATTGCTGAAAATCGTTTTCTTCCAGACACCTTTCTAGTTGATACTTGATTACTTTTCAATTCTTTGGTTTTTGCACCATTATTTTGATCTGAACGACTACTTGCACCAAGAGTTGCATCCTCAACACTGCTCTGTTCATTCTTCAAAATTTCACGAGGTAAAGTATTCGTATTGTGAGTAAAGATATTGTTCTCCATGGTAGAAACACTTTTCAAGTCTCTGCTTCCGCCTATCGGAGCATCTTTGTCCTCATTTGAATTAGGACTTTTGACAAAGGTAGAGTGACGGTTGAAGAAAGAAAGGGTACTATCCAGGCGTTTTTCACTATGTGGCACTTGACCGTGCTCAGATTCAAAAATGTCGTTCAAAATGGTCTGATGCAGATGCTCATCCCCGCCTTCCTTTGTAACACCTGAATCAGCTGCATCACCACCTCCTGCATCAGCTGCATCATCAGCACTTGTGTTTTTTTCCTCCTTTTTTTCCTTCTCCGTGATGGATGGAACTAGTACCTCCTGATCAATACGAAATGCAGATGAACCAACTGGGTTCTGCGTAGAATACTTTTCTTTGTCAAAATAAAGTTGCCCCTGTTTCTCTTTCTTTTGCTCATTTTGCGACAGTGCAGTAGAAGTACTGGAAGAAAGAGTAATAGCACTTCTATGACTTCTTCTTCTTCCTAACACGACAACACCGTAGTCCAAAAGGAAAAGATTCAAAAGTACAACAGACGCGATGCTGCTTGTGAATAATTTCATTGTCTAAGTTTTTTATTAACTCTACCAGAGCTATCTTGTTGTATTTTTAAAGTTTTTATTTGACTTTGTTTTTGACGAATCCTTTATAATTTGAATTGTGTGATTGTGAGGAAGAGAGGTTTCTGTCTGCTCCATTATTTATTGGTTACAGTTTCATCAGAAGTGTTATAAGCTAAATAGGAACGACGGAATGATTCGTTCGTAGTACTTTATGCATACCTGAAGATCTGCATAAAGAACTCATTCGTGTCAAAGACTAGATTGTTTTAAGACATGTGGCGGAATTAGTCATAATACCATTATTTTACAATGGCGAGCTGGAGATTTTTGTGCACCAGTCCGTTGGAAGTTCAAGTACGTATGATGAAGCCACCCATCCATGTCTGCATCTTCAATCTTCGTCTAGAACCAATACTACATAAAATTTCTGGAAGCGGGAAGATAAATAATAGCGTATTTTCACATCAACAGAAAACAAAACATGTACTGACTAGGCGCTTTATTTTCAGAGAAAAAGACAAAGAATAAAAAAGATCCCATTCATCCTTGTACTTTATTAAAAACTGTTCCGTATCTAGTATGTACATACCTCCACAATGGAGATCAATGGAAATCTCTCACAAGTAAAACTCGGTATGCATAAAAACTGGAAAGGCGTGTAAGATCCTTTGGAAGCCTCCGCAGTAATAGAGTGAAAAAAGAAAGACGGAAGAAATATCAGGAGGTTTTAGCTAAGATCAAGCTGACTGTTTTTCGACGTGGTATTGAAAAATTCATTTCTGTCGGTCATAAAAATTAAAATTGAAATGCTGATTTACTTCATCATGTAAAGTGAGATTTGAGATTTGATTCTATTTATTAGATGTCTTTGCTTGTTCTTCTTTGAGTTCAATCCAACGCGAGAAATATTCTGTGCTACGCATTGAATTGTACCAAAGCATAGAAGACATATAATCCTTTTCACGCCTCTCTGCTAAAGATTTTCTTGACGCTTCAGCTGATTGTCAATTCTATCCAAATTTGAAAGGCCAAAACTAGTCTCCAGTATCAATCTCGCTTGTCGTTGATTATCGTCCCATAAAGCTTTAACCTTGTACAGACTCACAGCTCTTTCTATAAATGAATCATCATCATGAGCAACGGAAGTGTCCCAAAGTTTTGTATCATCGCTACTAATACCTTCCATGCCTATCGGAGTAGTAACTACAGGACATCCATACATCCATGAATCGATAATTTTACCCTTGATACCTGCTCCAAATCGAACTGGTGCCAACATTACTCTTGAAGTTGCCAATGCATCATCTAGATTGTCTACATAACCCTTGACAATAAAGCCTTTCTTGGGATCATGCATTTGTTTAATACGAGGGGGTGGATACGATCCGTATACATATATTTTTGCATCAGGAATTTGTTCACGAATACGCGGCCACAATCTTTGTAACATCAATACTTGATCAATGTTGGGCGGATGTTTGAAACCTCCTAATGAAACAAAGTTTGATCGTTTCGAGAAGGAATAATCCGAACCATAGTATTTCGATTTCGGTTCTGTAAAGAAAGGTGCCAGTCCCATCTTTGAATGTGGTATAAGATATTCATCTGATAAAACTTTCAATTCATATGGAGAGCAAACCAAAGATAAATCTGATCGATGAATGCTAGACAATTCCCTCAGTAGCATTGAGCTCGCATCCTTCTTTTTCGATTTGTTGACTGCATCCATTTGGCAAGTTGGTAGATTTGAGGCATACGTGCCTTTGAAGAAATCTAATGATAATACACCCTTCGATTCAACATCATACGCTTTTATTTGTTCGTGACGATAGTAACGTAGAGAATGCATATCCTGCATATCTAGTACGCGCATAACATCCGGACGATGATTGTAAAAGTAATGTGAATATGCCTCTTCTGCAAAGAAACGATCAAATACTACTGTCTTCAAATCACGAAACGTTGAGCTATGTAGCACTTCCTTGATTTCTTCTTCTCTATTCGGAGGAAAGTGATGAATGTGCACGTTGGGAAGTAACTTTTTCATTTCATGTCGCTGACTATCATCAGCTCGGAGACCACATCCATAGTGCACTTGAGAAAATGAATCAGATGACGATGCAAAGTGATTCAAAAGTTCAACTGTGCGCACACCCGCAGCTGATGCATTTGGTTGAGGAAAGAGAGTCGGCGATAAAAATAAGATGCTACTTTTCCGTTCCAATACTTGAATCGATCTTTTCATGATGCGGAAGCACTATTTTACTTCTACTTCTAAAGCACGTATTATTATTCTAAGCAGTACATCACATCAAGCTACTAGCTTGTGTTTTTTAAAGATATCATCATATCTTTTGTTACACCACCTTATTCTTTCGAGTGTGTGTGGAGAAGTTCTAAGTGAGTGGACGAGAGTAGTGTTCGCACAGTGTCTCATTATTAAATGGCCTTTTATTGACAGCTGCCAGCTTTTCTTCTTCAAGCGAGAAGAGGAGAGAAATGACAGAGTATGAGGTCTTCCACATTTTAAACTTGGAGTGCGAATGCTAGCATGTCGCTCTTATCGTTTCTGACAAGTAAAATAAGAATGCAATTGGTATGGAGATCTCAAAAAGAAAAGACATAAATCTTGTTTCATGAGGCACAGATAAGATAATGTCATATCAGATTCGAAGGAAGTCTAACATTGATCAAGCATTGATCTCTTCTGCAGAAAACATCTATTGTTCCAATTTTCCTTCTGCAAAACATATGGCTGGAAGCAAAGAAATTGATATTTTTGGAGATAGGCTTCTTCCAGACCTTGATGAGACAGCGTCTGAAGTGATTTGTATCCTGGCAGGTGGGTTCGATCTCATTTTTTTTCGGCATAATTCTACAAAGTGAAGAAATAAGCATTCTGTGCACCTTCTATTTGATTTCGAAGAACCTATCTCAGACCCAATCCAAGATCTAGCTACCTTATCAATCGTCGCCATGAAAAGTATCGCAATCTTATCTTTAGAATCCTGTGCAATGTGTCTTGGCTTTGTAGCTATGGATTCAATAATACTAAATATGATGGAGATCGTCAAAGGAAAAAATCCCTCTTTATCCGATTGCTGTTCTATGGCAGCTTCAACAAAGACTCGCCAGCTTCGAAGAAGAGTACTTTCGAGCAATCATAGTGTGGTGGGAATCGAGAATAAACGGAGGATCCCTTCCCCTAAATACTCCATAAAGAAACAAATAGATGCTGAATCCTTCATCATAGATGTCGATTGGGTTTCCCAGAGTGAATAAACCACCAGAGACTACACCATTACTCAAGTTGGTCAACAATTTTGTATGGTAGATTGTATATAGTACATATTATATAAGTCCTACATAAATACATGTTCACGAAAAAGTTATCTAGTTTCTGTTTATGTTAAGCTGGCTCTGAAAGTACATAGAGTAAAAGGTATTACATTTCGTACCTTACATCGAAAGCAAAAGTACTCACAGTCTCGTTCAATACATTCTTCGAGGTTTCTCAGATGCAATCGTATCAAAGTGAACAAATCATTACATACGAAGTTTCCAATACTTCATTGGATTCAAACGACTGACACCTATCAAACATCAAACTCGAAAATTCAATATAGTTTTCAAACTTGATTGAAAGAAATTGAAAGTAGGTATCTTTCCAGTATGAAGTTTACATTTTACCTAGTATAAATCGTATCAATCATCAAAAGATGCAAAGTCACATATCTATTGAACAAAATTGGAAGAACAATGCCAAACAGAATGGAAAAGATACATAATACGTAATTACAATCTCTGTCAATCAAGTCAAGCAACATATGAGAGGTACGTAGATAAATTCATATGAATTACATATTCAGATTAGAAATAGAATTTGATAGAATCTTTCGAGATGAGCGGATACAACATATTCTTTCATTGTTATTTATACATAAGAAACTTCCGTGGCACACTGTAAATGAAAGAATACATTCTCAATCAATATCAGTGAACATATCTAAAGCTCTATTAGCTTCTGCAGACGAAAGTTTCAAAAGGTTCGAAAAGAATACGAAATCTCCATGTAAAAATTCGTATGCACAGAAGTATTCCTTGGCAATGTGATTGCAGAATTGTGCACAATATTTTCTTCCCAGGACCGATGTTGCATGCAACATTTTCTCTAGTTGAAACGATTGCAAAAACAAAGAGAAACAATGACACCTGAGAAGCCTCATCTCTTTTTGAGAACCCTAATTTCTCTCCATTTCCTTTCCTTTTGTTTCTTTTTCAGTTCGTACTCAAAAAGAAAGCATCAATCAACCCATCAGAACTCGAATCTTTTTCATGTCAATTACATTGAAGATGATACAACTAGAACGTTTCAATCATAACTAATAGAAATCAATCAAGAAACAAACATGAAATTCAGTCTTTCAATTCTAGCACTCACCCTCAGCTCAGCAACAGCATTCAGTCCATCGGCACTGAGCAGCACTTCGAGAACTAGACTCTCGGGATATCTAGATGATCTCTCCTCTGACCTTTATGGCGAAGATGCTACTCCAGATGTCGTCGCTGATTCTCGTGAAGCAAACCAGATGGCGAAGGAAAATGTAGATAGAGGTGGAGTTGGTAGTTGGGAAGGATATGTTGAATTCGAAGAGTTCGACGGAGGAGGTACGTATTGACATATACTATAGCAATGTGCAAGTATCCCTTTTACATTCGATCGTTGACTGACCATCTCTCCTTTACTTTGATTGAATAGATGGACAAATGGGAGTTGCGGGAGATGGACAAAAGGGACTCGACAAATCTGATTTCGAGACTGGAGGACTCGCAAAGCAAATGAACAAATCACAAATGAGATCGGCGCGTAATGCTTGGGGAACTGATACAGGATATGCTGAATCTTTGAGAGAACAGGGAGTGGATACTGCTAGAGCACAGCAATTGGAGAATTGGAATAATCAGCAAGAGATTAAGAAAATGAAGGATCAACAGAGATTCATGACTGAATCTTTTGATGCGCAACAGGAGAATGCCGAGGCAGACTGGAGAACTCTTGCGAAATTCGGAGTAGAGAGAAATCAGGTATGTGATTGTAGTCGTGTAGCCTACATGATGATGGAACATATTTTGCAAATAGAAGCTGTGACTTTTACAATACTTTCATCTTATGTTTTTCATTTTTGTACCCCATAGGACTTTGACTTGAATGAAACTTTTGGACAAGTTAGTTTAGCTGATGCAGAACTTGAAGGAATACTTGAATTGAATGCAAGACCAGGAACCATGGCTGGAGGAGTAGGTTCTACTGAAATTTCACTCAAGAACCCATACATGGGATTTTCAGATTTTAGAGCAGCGTTTACCGCAGACAGTGGCAATGTTTTTAGTGTAGATCCAGCAGAGGGTAGTTTGAGTAAGGAACCTACTCGGATTGTCGTGAAGTTTAGACCAGAGAGCATTGGGCAGTATGAAGGATATTTGGTGATTGAGACTGAAGATTTCAAAAAGACCTGGAAAGTTATTGGATCTACCGCATAAAGTAGTAGAAAAAGAATAGGTGAACAAGGAAGCTCTTTATGGTCAGAATAATTTATATTTTTCAAAGCATGGTGTTGACTATCTACTAGATAGAAAATCATACTCATTAAGTTGATGACACTAGTTAAAAGATATGCAAAGACATTACTATCATTATTTACATGTCGGTCGAGTAGATGGAAATGACATCTTGTTTCTCATGCTTCTTTACCAATTCTTTTAATTCGGTTATTGACTTCTGGAACATACAACACAGTTCATCATCACACCTTGTACCATTCATAGCACGTACAATTCTCTTTGATAGCATCCCATCAGTATTGAGAATACGTTTTGCAGGTGTTAAAGTGATGGATTGTCGAAACTTTTTTGTGAAATTTTCGTCACTCTTGACTTTCACCAAAGATCTGTCTGAGCCGTCATTGGGGGATTCAGGGCTTTTATACAATGGAAAAGCAGATTTGTTTCTGTACATATCGCGTCTTGTTTCTTCAAGTCCCAAAGAGTTGTGACGTTTCAGTGTTCTTGATGATCCCGTTCGTCTTGCTGGAGCAAGACTTGCTCTTCTTGTGAAGGAAGATTGCCGATATAATCCCGGTTTGCTTTCCACTGGTGTCTCAAGATCCGCGTACTTGACACTATGTTTTGATTCTGAAATGTCATCCATTTTTCCAGACGATACAGCTACTGGATATTCATGGACTCGTCGAATGAGACCTACAATCACTCCAAATGTGACAAATCTACGATGATCAATGTAATTGAATACTTCTTTCCAGTCTATATCTTTAGAATCTTCAGAACCAGAAGAACCCATCGAAGCTGTGCGATTCTTAGATCGTCTCTTTTTCTTCTTCTTTGTTTTACTTTCTACAACAGTTGGAATATCTTGTTTCTCAATTCGATTTGTCAAGACTTCACTCAAACTCAATCCCCTCTGACACGATGTATATAGTATTGCAATTGCCTTCATCATTTTCTTTTCTTCTTGTTTTGGAGGTGCATTGAAATTGGCAGTGTGAGTATTGACAGATGGAGACTTTGCAAATGAAAATTGCGGAGAATTCTGCTGCGGAGACTGGCCCAGAGAATTACTGCGATGTTTGGGTGAAGTTCCAAAATTTGAAGTGGAGGGACTCGTGCCCATGTAAATACCTCTGGTATTTTGAAAACTTCTTGATTCCTGGGCATTGTTGTCGGTGGATTCATTCTCTATAGGAACAGGTGGATATGAACATGCGCCGGAGATTGGGGCTAATAATGTCATCTTACCCTTCCCTATCGAATTATTTCCTACTCGTGTTATTTGAGGAGGGCGATTTCCTCCAAATGAATTTACCGGAGTCATTGTGGAAGGCGTAAAAGATTGCATGCTATTGCCATGTACCGATACAACATCATTCTGTTTAGAAATGAATCGGAACGCGTGAAGAAGCAAGTCATTTTGTTTACCAGAAAGCATTTGCTGTGCCTTTTCAGTAGATTCATAAATGTTCGAATATCGGAATATGTCTACGCATGCCAACACATTGTGATGTCGTAATACTCTGAGGCACGAGAGAACTATGGCCTGGTCTACCTTTGACGACTCCGCAATAAGTTTTGCATGCCTAATTCCATTGATGTATGGTACTATCCAATTAATCGTAAGATCCCAATCTAAAGATTGCAGCACATATTCTGGTCGCAACAAGACTGGAACTGCATAATATGGAACTTTTGGCGCATGTTGTTTTGGAGCTGAAAAGTATTGCAAATGTAAAGCATTGGCATCATCCAAAAGTAAGTGGCATTTTGCACTAGGACTATTAAGAGATGGCACGATCATATTTAAGTACTGCTGTACTTTTGGCTTCGTTGAGGAAGATGATAAGAACCTTGATTCTATTTCCATAGCTTGAAATACTGTCGCAAGTCTGGATAAAAGGGGCCGGAATGGTGATGGATCTGCTTTCCGACGAATGACAAAACCAATACTAAAGAGCAAAGCGTTACGTTCATACCGCGTATCTTGTATAATACAAGGCCTATAAATTTTAAAACAAATAAGATCAGGGCATTGGGAGAATTGAACTAAGTCATAATATAACTTACCTTGTAAGAATATGTACATTATGCGTGCTGATTGAAAGTCATAAGGAATGAGTTGGATTCACAGAAAAGTTAAAAATACCAGTAAACATACTTGACATACCTTAAACTGATCATTTGCCCAGTCAATTCATTACCAGTGATGATGTACTCGCAGGTACTATCAAACATGGATTGTGAATTCTCTGGCACGGTAGGCTTTTCTATTGGTTTTCTCTTTTTCGACTTAGACTCATCCATGGCACTTCCGTCTACATCCTCAACTTTCCTATCTTTCGTCGATCCTGTCGATGGATCTTGTGTATCTACCTTTACAGTTTGCTTTTGCCCATGATCATGACTATCAAGAGATTCTTTACTTTCTACTACATCCTTTGCAACATTCTCTTCATTTGGATTCTTGACACATTTAAACGACCTTCTCAGCAAATCTTCCATTTCTGCAGTGCTGATAGCAATATCATGATCCATAAAATGCTTTGGAGACTGAAAAGACACCTTCGGACCAACAATATTATCAAACTCTGCATAAAATGCACAAAACAAATTACAAACCGATGGATCTTTAATACGTGGTGCTTTCATTTGTTCCATTTTCACCAAAGGTACTTTTTGCGTAGGAGATTTTGCAAACGATCTTTGACTGTGTATACTTTCAGAAGGACCCGCAGATTTGTACATTTGTCGAGGATTATTTTTGGAAGTATTGCTTGTATTACTAATTTGTGTCCTTATGTGTCCTAGGGATCGATCACTTTTATCAAGACGATCAGAATCATCTATACTACCTATACTTTTATCATGTGTAGAGTTTGCATTCATAAAAGATGACATGTGCATTACCTTTGTAACGGATGGTCTCCGAATGCGATTGCCAGGAGTATTAGGATTGCTCGTGGTGCCACCTATTGCAACAGAAGAGCTCAAATTTTGAACTATGCGACTTTTAGGTGTATATGTCGAACCCGAAGATAAAGAAATTGTATCATCTGCATTCTTGGAGTTGTTTGTTCCGATGCTAACATTATCTGTATTCGACGTGTTTCTTCTATGTCTTCTCGAATTTCCAGGTTGAACCGATGGTGACTCTGTAAATGAAGGTGGCCGAACAGGCGAAGAAGATGCCGAAGCAAGAGGTGACTTATTCGATGCGGGAGGCTGTGGCTCTTGTGTATCTTTATCTTCTATCTTCGAACTTGTTTGATCATCGTTCGCTAGATCTACACCAGTCTCTTTCATTCTTGGCAACTAAGGGTCAGGGAAAGAATTTGCATCTCTAGTGAGAGACTAGGGTTGTGGGTTGGTCAAATAGAAACGTTTGAGTAACAAAGGAAGTTCTATTACATATCATCACACATGAGAGAGATGAGAGATAAGGAAATTTGAAGAGAGAGAAGAGAGAAGGTCATGGCTCTCATTATTTGAGCTAAATAACTATAAAAGAATCGGGCGTCATTGGAAGGAGCGTTTAATCTATTAACTTTATTTATGGAATGATGGAGTAAAAGAAAATCATCATAGGATTATATTCAATCATTCACTATATTATATTGATTTTATGCCAGTATAGCGAATATGAAGCGCGTTGTGAGTGATACATTGTAAATAAAATTTATGTAGTTAGAAAAATTGTAATTAGTTTCAACTCAACAAGTAATGCAAAATGAGAAATTTGCCACAATCTCTTCATTCCAATATACATAATATTTTCATGCTGTTCCTCCAGTTAAAGGAGCATTCTCGCCTGCGGCAGTAGCTTCAATATAAGGAGCTGCATCCTGAGAAATAACAATTTTCAAAGGTACTTCGTTTTTGGAACGGAAATTGGATACAAACAATGGAATCAACGCATTGAAAATCATCCAAATAATATCCACTACCTGACCAACACACTTGCCAGGAAGAAAACTTGGTTTCAAAGTCCAAGGAGCTCCATGACCTTCAGAGACTACATAGATTGTAGCGGTGATTTTGAATGAACAAATAATCAAATCTCCAATGATATAGGCTAGTGCCAACATTCTAGTATTCTTGAGTCTGGCTTCGTCGGTTGATCCTAGCTGCTTGTAAGCAGTGTTTGTATCATAGATAAACCAGACGTTCTGGAGTGCGACAATTATGAGTGCAATCTGTAGACCAAGGAATCCAGCTGTATGGCCTCTGACGTTCTCGTATGCAATGTTCACAAAGATTTGACGAAACTGAGAGCACAGAAGGATGTTCAATGGAAATAAGACCTTGCTCAATTTCCAGAACCAAGGTTCAAGCTCACCTCTTTTGTATGCCAAGGCTGTTGCCATGAAATCAAACACTAGGTAGACGAGAAGAGAGTATTCAAAAAGAGGATAGACAATAGATGTCAACTCTGAAAGTTAAAGAAACAAGAGAGAGATGTGTATCAGTTATTAGATGTAAAAAGGAAGGAGGATGGATTAAATGATGTATCTTACCTCTACTTGGCGTATAGTCCCAATTAGTGCAAATGTTACCAAAACCGAATAGCTATGGGACAAATTTAAATGATAAATTTTATGTACAATCTAGAACAGATCCAAATACAAAAGTTATTATCCTTTCTCCTTACCTGGACCAAATGACTCTGCGTTGTAATATCAAATCCTTTTCCATAGAAAACTCCAAAATCAGGATCATTTCTATTGTATGGACCACATGAGCTCCCTGATGTATTGTAGAAAGTAAGTTATGAAATCAACCAATGAATCAGACATCACGTGAAAATATCTCACCATCGGTTGGGCCTTTTGCTAGAATTGGAGCAACAATCAACTTGGTCAAAGTAATAGCAAATAAACACATACTCCAGAATGCTAAGTAAGCGTAGAACCTTTTGAAGAGAAAGGAACGGTGAAAATTACTATCTATGAAATACAAACGCCCTAAGAAGAGCGAACCTTTGCTTACCTCCAAGTTTCTGCGGTGACAGTAAGAGTGTATGATTCACCACCTCCTGTACTGGCATTTGACTTCTTCACTTTTGGTGCAAGTGAACTACTACTGACTTGGGCATTTAGACCGAGGAGATTCACTGTATTTTCAGTCATGATGAGTTCCGTAGTTCTGTAACTTGAAACTTTGGATAAGATTATGTGCTTCCAAAAATCAAAAACGTATCTTGTCCCCCTCCGCAGTCGGTTTCTGACACCAGGAAAAAGATATGGAATTTGTCTTCCCCTGCAAAAAGGTCTTTTTAAAACTTTCTACACAGTCACAAAATCCTTTTGCTGAGGAAAAATTTAAATCCTTTCAACTTTGATGTTTCATTTCGCGCCAAAAAGTATCTTTTAGAAAAAATCTGACAGCTCTCGTAATTGCAGCTTCAAACATTTCACTACTACAGAGAGCTCGAGTAAATCCTGAGGTTGAAGGGTATTCTTCATTGCTTTCACTTGTGTATATTTTAGTATGGAAATTGTAAACAAATTCTTCTCTCGCGTTCAGGAGTTTCTTCAGAATCTTCCTCAGCATTTCTGGAGAAAGATTCTCATCTTTTTTATTCTTTTTGTGAGTATCTCGCTTCTTTTTAATGGATGTATGAATCAATCAATTTACTCACTACAGTATATCCAATCTTCCACAGCTTTGTCTTTGGAATCTTTCCAAGGTGCCATATTACATTCAATTTGATAAGAATGGCGATAGTGACTATGAGAAGGGAGGTCTAACTGGAAGTATCAATCTCGTCTATTGGGTGAATGGTTTTCAATCATCTAAACTACATTCACCAGCATGTAACTTTCTTCTTGTTCACATTGCATTTGGAGTCACAGTACTTGTAATGATGGCTATGAGTTTGGTGAAAACGGCATGGCGTAGAAAGTATGGTAATTATTTCTTCACATTTGCAATACTTTTGAGTGTCCATACTATTCCTGCTGCATGGACTATGGGCCCAAACAAAGATTTTCTCAAGTACCTTTTTACCTTCACTTGTATTTGGTGCCTCGTTGCTGCCATCTTTGGTTTTCGAACTTAGAAAAATTACGATTTAGATCCTTTGAAAGCAGAAAAAGAATTAGCATGGGAATATGGACTTATTACATTAGGCGCGTATGGAGCTGGATTTGCTGAATATAGCGGCATCATTGCAAAATTTCTGTACAAAGCGGAACATGGTGTATTCAAAGCTTATACTGAGCTTGATCCCTTGTTTGGTCACTCTATTTATGACAAGCTTCCAGAATGTGTTGGGATGACATTTTTCTTTGCATGGGTTGGAATTGTATGGTTTTGGTGGCCGATCAATCTTCTTGAACCAGATTTGAACGTTCCAACTATCAATAATAATGAAAGAAAGCCTTTATCAGGACAGTATGGATCAGTATAGAATACTTCAAGAACTATCCTAATCCTATTTATATGTAGTAAGAAAAAGAAATAATTTTCATGATTAGTTTAATTAAAAGTTGTGCCACAACCAGGAGTCATATGTGGACCTGGGCCTGCTGGTTTTGAACTGTCTACCATATTTTTGGTGTATGAGTATCATGCATATCTACTATGTTTTACTTCAGTATCTTCGAAACAGGAAATAGTATCATATTCCTAGAGAAATAAAGATGAAGAATAGATAAAGAGATACTTTTTAGATATCATAGTTGGGTAGGTAAATTTTGAGAACCCGATTTCTCTTGCTTCTTGTGACGCACTAGGCCTTTTTTGACAACGACAAACTCTTTGGTCGACGGTTTTCCAACGTTAGTCGTTAGTCACAAACTTACATAGCTTGTTGTTGTTGGAACAGGCAACGCGATCAACAAGGACCCAACGACCCTAAGAGATGTATAAACATACTTCGAGAAATTCACCTCATTCATCACCAAACAGACTAGATACACAATACTTACTCACAGCAATATGGTAGACAGTTCAAAACCAGCAGGCCCAGGTCCACACATGACTCCTGAAACCATGAAGATGAAAGTCAACTACGACGGAGTGATTTTGACAACTATTGATGTCCAAGATGCCCCAACCGAAGGTAGACCAAACAGAGTTACCTTTAGCGATACCACCAAGGGTAGAAAGGATGACGATGATGCCGTCTTTCTTCACAACATTCGTGAAGTTGCTCGCACGGGTGAAGGATATGGAACGAAAGTTGATTACGAAGCAGATAGACTCACTACAAAAGATGCTATGGCTCTCCTTGCACAAGATAGCAGAAAGGTCCTCTTTGTTATTCATGGATTCAACACCCAAGCAAGTTTCCATCTTCTCGACTGCACCTTTGCAAATGAGAAAGCAAAAAATGTACAGATTGTTCCAATTTGCTGGCCGTCCGAGGGTAAGATGCTTGATTATTTGAAGATAAAGGATACAGTAAAGCTGCTGGATTTGCTTTACAGAAGTCCATGAAAGGTCCTATGAAGGATTTGCTTGCAGGGGATATCAAGGCATCCATACTTTGCCATAGCAGTGAGTATTTCCATCTTTAGTTTATGTTATAAATATGCAATGCAATGATATCTTTTTTACTAATGTTTGTTTTCTATCAGTGGGTAATCGGGTCTTTAGACATTTTGCTGATCCTACTTTCAAATTTGACAACATTTTCCTTTGCGCAGCAGATGTCGATGGTGATATTTTTCATGAAGATGCTTCTGCTGAAAAGAAGGAACAAGCTAAGAACATTGTTGGAATGTTGAGTGACGAAAACGAAGGAAATGTACATGTAATTTACAATAAGAAAGATGATAAATTGGGGCAGTCCAAGTTTATGAATCTTTTTGAAGGCGAGAGACTAGGTGCCTCTGGTGTGCGAATGGAAGCACAGAAAAGATTCTTTAGTTTGCGTTCTTTGTCGAGTGTGTCGGATGATTGCAAAGACAATATTGTGAATGTGGTTGCAACTGAAAAAGGTTTTCTCTATGACTATGCGAAGGACCACAATTACCACTTCTATGACAAAACTGTAGAGTATTATGATGAGCATGCATAGATATCATTTCATACTTTTTCTCTCAATTTAGCAACAAGCCGCATGATACATCAAATCTGTAGCTCCTTTTCAGAAATGGTCTTGGTCGATCTTCTAGGTGGATAATACTGCTTTGACATTAATATATTGGTAGTTGTGGCACAACTTTTTAAATAAATTGTAATTAGCAAGATGTGCTTTTTACTAATCGGTTACGAACTTTAATTAATAAGTCCCATCTCTACGATTGACTCTACTGTTGACACGATTTGAAATTTTAAGACAGAATCTCGAATACAGTATATTCATATCACAAACGCCATTTTTCAGTCAACGCTTATCCGGGAAAGCGAGAGAGCGAGAAAGTGTGATGTATCGTTTCTGCTCTTTGAGAAATATTTCTCGTTGGTAAAGGAAGAGATATGATCATCAACTGATCTCTTATAACTATTATTCTTCCATGCAGAATACTTCCTTTATGATGGATATGAAACATCATAGCAATGACGATAATTGCCTTCTACTAAGTCCTGAGAGACTGAAAGAAGAGGTAGCTTCAAACCATCCCTCTCCTTCAGCCCCATTGAAGGCTTTGATTGCTTTGGATTCAGAAGTTGAAACGTTGCAACCTCCCCAGTCTATATCGCCTACAAATTCGAACGTGCAAACAGACATTTCATCAAAACTGAATGCTCTTTTGTCATATGTAAGAAGGCATCAATGGAAGCTAATGAGTTCTATAGCTGGCCTTTTCAGTCCAGCATTACTTCCGTTGATTGGATTTACAAGAGATGGGATCAGACGCCATTCCATTGCTACCTCGATCCAATCGAAATTAGATGGGGCACATACTTCTGGGATTTTCAGTATCTTTCAAAAGGCGGGTTGCGGGCAAATCTTACCAATAATACAAGTTGCAGCATGTGGATGTGTCTCTGGATTTCTAATCTGCATTAGTATTGAGTATTTCAATATAGCACGTATGTCTCTCGCTGACCAATACGAGCATTTACCAGACAGCGATGACCTAGAGCGGGAGATGCGTGACTGATCCAATGTTCTGTTTATCTACCAAATCATCGTCAGCTACTTTTATTTGATATACCAATGACCTCTTTCCTATACCAATTGAAATACGAAGGCATTTCTGAACTTTATGATTTCTCATTAATGTACCGTGCAAAGATAAAACTGTATTACATACATATATATTCCTATTCAGTAGCTTTCTTTGGCTTTGCAAAAATGATCTCACTCATCATCCAAGGAAATCCTTGTGGTTTTGTTCTAACAACTTTTGTTATCTCCCAGTCCATTTCTTTCATGTAAGGAATAAGATTCTGAGGCCGACAACCTCCAACAACTTTGGGTTTGACTCGATATATTAAATTCCAACCAAGGGTCATTAGAAATGTTTTTACGGAGTCTTTCCAGCCATAGGTAATTCCAGCGAGTATTATTTCTCCATCAGGATGGATCAAGTGTTCTGCTAGAGTTAAGACTTTGTACATATCTTCTTCTGATAATAAGTCAAGGCAGTATGTAGATATGAAACGGTCATAGGAACTTGCAGGTATCGTTGACAATAATTCCGCAGCATCTCCATTTGCAATATACTCGCACGATGCTTCCATGCTACTGCTTGTATAAGAGTAGAAGCGTTCCTTAAACTTTGCAATCATTTCTGGACTCTGATCAACACCATGCCAATGGACACTATTAGGACCAGTCAAACATTCTGTCTCCTCATTGTTCGTCTCATCTTCCATGATTGAGAGTACATACTCTGCTAATTTGCCTTGACCACATCCATAATCAAACACTTTTTGAATGGATTCTTGCCCTTCTACACAACTTGTCTTTCCAAACCCTACCATCTCCACCAGTGCCTTGACAGCTGGTCCCCCATAGCCGCTATCTTCACTAGAGTCTTTACCTCCTATATGACCAGAGACTGCAAATTTGTTATACACATCAACTGCATCTCGATGACTCAGTGTCGGCCTTTTATCAAAAGATCTGAAAGATTTGTTTGTTGACGAAATATTGATTTCTGCCAAGGCCTTTGCAGTTAAGAAGTCCATGGAAAGAAACAAGAGCGCTAGGAATATCGAATACATGATATTGTTGTCAGATTCAAAGTTGAATGTATCGAAGATGAGTTTTCAACTGTTCCACATTATGTAATGGTGTGTTATTGTGTTATTATTCGATGACAAAGAGTTGAGTTACGTAGTTAGCGGGAAGTACTACCTGGGCAAATAATGCAATGGTTATTTTACACTTTTTTCAATGTTGACAGGCCTTATCAGACACTCTTTGTCTATTCTAGGACTAAAAGTTAAAAGCTTGTTGCAGTTGAGTTCACACGTCTGATGTTCTTATGATGTGCGATGTGCGATGTGCAGGATGGAAGAATATTCAGGATGCACTGACGCTCTCAAAGCAACAAAAGGCGAGGTTAGGGTGCTAGTGTAATTCCAAAAAGGTGGCATCTCTACCTGAATAGGAAGAGAATCGACGAACTCACTCACTCATTGTCGTTACGATACTGTAGTGAAATTGCGAAAGACGAATCCTTTATTTGAATATCTATCTGCGTCTTGATCTTTCCTTCTCCTCTTTCGGCTTACGGTAACCTATACGATGAGCGTTCTCCTCAAGGTAGGTATCAGAATCATTTCTCTAGTCACCTCGTTGGTTAGTGCAGTGATTGTAATGGTAGGGATTTCTACCCAGCCAATCATGTCTCTATTTTGTGGAAAGATACCGTCTCCTTTGGCATGGATACTTTCTGTGGGTGGATTTTACTATGCGTATAAAGTTCAACAATGGAGCGGTTGGTATATGATTCTATTTGTGCTCGGGTGTATCGCTTTTGGAATTGTTGGTACTCCTCTTTTCTTGTACAATCAACGTTTCAATCCAAAGCCCCAAAGAAATAATTCGAGAGGAAATACATTTATGTTGGCTGAAGATCTACAACAGCCTTGGATGGATAAAATTCAAAGCATACCAGTTTTGGGACATCTGTTCACACTCTTCCTTGTTCCACTTGCAGTTTTAGATAGTTTTTTTGGGTGTGGAGATCGGCTTTGGAAATTTATTTTCAGAGGGAATGTGGAATTTTATGACGACAAACAACTTTACGGTGAAGAAGTCCAAAATGCTTATCCAAAAGAGTTGTGGATCCATGTGAATGGGATCAACACTGATTTAGAATCTGCCAAAGAAAATTGCAGAATTATGCATAAAATGTTTGGAAGACCTGTTCATTTGCTACATAATCCAACAGATGGTTTTATCCTAGACCTCTTGGAGTGCATGATGGGTAAGACTGGGCTCCTAAAACGTGGTTGTACAGAACCACGAAAGAAACTTAGGGAGATACTTGTGAAGGAAATGACAAAGAAGGACAGCGGGATGAATAACGCCTATGACAAGATTGTTTTGATTGCACACAGTCAAGGAACAATCATTACAGGAAATGTCATTGCGGATCTTACAGATATAGCTGATGACAAACCATTTGGAAACGATTGGTTTCAAGAATGCGATACTGAGGAAGAAAAGAAAGAGAAAGTAGAAGGAATCAAATACAACTTGGAGAAAATCGAAGTCTATCTTTTTGCGGGCTGTGCTCATCATGTTACTGGCACACGCGTGAAACATATAGAGTGCATTTCAAATCGTGGAGATGTTGTTGCCATTCTTGGTCACTTATTTCCAAAACTCTTGCAACCATTTTGGAGAAATACAAGAGGGAATGGAATTGTATATGATCAAAATTGCAAGAGCATTGTAGATGTTTCCAATTGGGGACACGATATAGAATGCAACTACCTTGATCAATTCAAGGAAGGTTTATTTTCTGAAAGCAAACTCGTCCAGGAATACTGGTTGGATGGACCAAAGGAAAAGATTGATGAGACAACAAAACTTCTCTAGGTCAAGAATGCTCTTTTCATAGATAATGTATAAAGAATCTTACATTAATTATGGAGTAGACATTGGTTTCATTAGAGATCATAAAAGCACGCACACCTCATCAAAATTCTTTGAAGAGTCGCAAAGAAGGGCATATTTATCTTAGGACGGGCTTTTGTTTCCGTCTCAGATTATTCGTATGCTCGCCATATCGCCATACCTATACTTAGGCAACAACTAACTATTAGTAAACCTTCATCTTGAGGAAGGAACGCTCGCTATACTTCAGCCAACAAAAAACCAACGACGATAGATAATTCAAAAAGAATGTGGTGCAGACTCATTCGTGGGAGGGTGCACTCCAACTACCACTTTTCAATTTCGAACTGAAAGTCATTATAGGTCATATGCCTTTACCGGACATCGTTATGGATCACAAGTCATTCCGTTGGTATGAACCAATGAAAACTCTTGAATATGGCCTAATAGCCTATACTTTTCCGTTTTTCCGTTGAAAGTCTTTTTATTCTGTTCTGGATGAGAAGTGAGACATACTCCTCGTTCAAGATGATGTTATTTCATGACGACTCATAAAATACAAAAGTGGCAACTTGAAACAAGTCTGAAAACCAAAACTTTATACGTCCAAGATAATTATATATAAAATGAAGTTTGCACTTCCAATTTTCCTCGCCTCTGTAGCACTGGACTCTGTGACTGCTCTTGGAGAGAAGGATACTGTAAGTATATGACTTATAACAAGGATCGATGGCACGAATAATAGACCTCTCACCTAAATCCCATTCCCTTCACAGCTTCGAGGAAGACGCCAACTCAAGAAACTTGATGATACTTGCATTGCTTCTATTGTCGATGTACAATATGAGGATAGAACCGATGATCAGTTCATGACTTGTGAAACTCCAAGTGGAAAAAGTTACAAGGTGAAAGCCGTAGACAAGGCCTTCATCAAGAAGAACTTTGGAAACGGCAAGCTTATGTCTGGAGAGGTAGAACTTGAATTCGATGCAGATGCAATGATTGATGAGTCCACAGCTGAGATCATTTCCAAGTCTCCTCCTGGACTTGCAAAGAAGAAGAAGAACAATGGCAACAACGGCAAAGGACCTCATGGACGTCAGCTCCAGACTCAAGTTGGAAACTGTGGTACCTACATTGGAGGATCATGTGCTGGAACCAGATCTGTTCTTGTTGTTCGTGTTATTGCTGCGGATAAAACCACATCTGCTTCTGAAAGTCAACTTGCAGAGAGTGTTTTTGCCAATCAAAACGATTCTCTCAACCTTCAGTCATGGTACAATCAGTGTTCCTACAATCAGTTGAACTTTGTACCTGCATCAGGAACCGGCATCAATGGTGGTGTAACCACAGTGACTGTCCCTTCTGCATCCACTGATGGAGACTCTGTCATGAATAATGACATTGTTACAGCATTGAATGCAAAGTTTAGTGTTAGTAGTCCAAATCAAATTGCAAATCATGTCATGTATTGTCTCCCAGCTGGAACTATGAATGGTATTGCATATGCGAATATCAATAATTGGCGGTCTGTATACTCGGATAACTGGTGTACTTATGTTTCAGCTCAAGGTAAGTTTGCAAAAAGAGCTTTTACTTTGGTTCATTCATTTCAAAATTATTGACATAACCTTCGTTCTTTTCTGCAGCTCATGAAGTTGGACACAATCTTGTATTGGCACATTCTGGAGATCCTGCTGCTGCTGCAGGTTCGTCATCGGCAACTTATGGAGATCAGAGTGGTATGATGGGGTTCAGCTATAGTAACGACGACGGTCCAAGACAGTGCTTTAATGCACCAAAGAACTGGCAACTAGGTTGGTACGATGACAAGCAGATTTCCGTCTCATTTGATGGATGGGAAGGAAATCTTATTGGCCTCTCCGATTATGGAAATCTCAATGTTGCTACAGAGGACATGGTCATTGCAAAGGTTGATTTGAATGAGAGTTATTATGTGAGCTTCAATAGAAAATCTGGTATCAATAGTGGTACTCTCGAAGGCGGAAATCAAGTCATGGTTCATAAGCGTGACCTAGGAACTGGATACGGAGAATCAGATATTTTGGCATATTTGAATAGCGGAGGAACGTATTCTTCACCAGATACCAACTTTCGCGTAACCGTGAACAGCATAAATTTGGCATCCAACCCTGCAACAGCAAACGTCAAGATTGAACGCTTTGATAATCCTCCTCCATGCTACGATGGAACTGCGTCCGTTTCAATTACCCCAGACAGTTATGCTGGTGAGACTACTTGGGATATCAGGGATGATGCTAACAATGTACTTGCATCTGGTGGTTCTACTGGAGCATCAAACATTGTTTTGGCCAATGGATACTACACTTTCTCCATGTACGACTCATACGGAGATGGTATCTGTTGTGCTTATGGAAATGGTTCCTATTCATTTCAAGTAGGAAGTACCGTTGTGAAGACAGGAGGAGAATTTGGTAGTCAAGAAAGTACCCAGTTTGGAATTTGCAGTAATGTTTCACCTACAGCAGCCCCGACGAAAGCTCCAACAAGCAGTCCGACAACCTCACCTACTGCAGCAGTAAGTACATTTCTTCGTAGTTTCACTTGTGGAATTTTTTCGATTTTTTTCATTTTTGACACTTATATCTCTTGTATTTTGATACTATTGCAGCCTACCAAGTCCCCCACACCAAATCCAACTGTACCACCGACTAATCCACCATCTCCTGCTCCAACAAGCAGTCCGACAACCTCACCTACTGCAGCAGTAAGTACATTTCTTCGTAGTTCACTTGTGAAAATTTTGCGATTTTTTCATTTTTGACACTCATATCTCTTGTATTTTGATACTATTGCAGCCTACCAAGTCCCCTACACCAAATCCAACTGTACCACCAACATTGGCACCGACTTCTGCACCATCTACCGCCCCTACTAGCTCGCCAACTGCAGCAGTAAGTTTTTTTGCGAAGTTTGAGAAAAATTCGAAAATTTTCGATTTTTCATTTTGAAGCTAAATTTTTACGTTATTTTCAATAGCCTACCAAGTTCCCCACACCAAATCCAACTTTACCACCTACCAACCCACCATCTCAAGCTCCAACAAGCAGTCCAACTAATGCTCCAACTGCAGCTGTTACGAGCTCACCTACTTCATCTGGAGGATGCGATGTTGTTAGCGTTGAAATTCTCACAGATAATTACCCAGGTGAGACTTCATGGCAGCTCACTGATGCTACTTCGGCAGTAGTACTATCCGGTGGCGGTTACACAGCTAGTAGTACTACAATCACAAGTGAGGTATGTGTTGATGATTGGACTAGTCTCAGTTTTACCATCAATGATTCATACGGTGATGGAATTTGCTGTGCATATGGATCTGGATCATACACTGTGACTGTGAATGGCAGCACTGTTTTGTCTGGTGGTGCTTTCGGTTCAAGCGAGACCAAGCCTCTTCAAGTTGCATCATGCTACTACGGTGAAGAGATTGTAGGTGGTGAAGTAGTATGTAAATGTGCTCCAGATGAGATGAGAATCGCTGTCGACCTGACCACTGATAATTATCCTAGAGAGACAAGCTGGACCCTTTCGACTTGTGGTGGTGTTGAGCTAACTTCAGGATCTTACACCGACAGTGGAACTGAGCACACTGACTCAATCTGCGTACCAAACAATGTTCCATACAGATTCCAAATTAATGATTCCTACGGTGATGGTATTTGCTGCAGCTATGGACTTGGAAACTATCAGATTAGTATTGACGGAACACAGGTGGTGTCAGCTGTTGGAGATTTTGGATCAAGCGAAGTACAAGATCTGAATGGAGTATGTTCTACTAATGTTGTAGTATCAGATCCTCCACTTAAATGCTCCTCTGTAACAAGAAAACAAGACTGTCTAGGAAACTGTGAATGGGTAGGAAATGGAAACAAGAATGGAAAATGTACAATGAAACCAAAAGAAGAGCCTACTCCAAAATGTGCGGCATGTCGCTCCACAGGTAAAGAATGCTGTGGAACCTGTGTAAATAATGGTCCAAAGTTCATGCGTGGATGTTACTAAACCACACGTCTCATCATACGTCTTAGGTTAGCTTATTAGGGAATAAGAAAGCAATGTTTCCTTTCTGTGAATTATTCCAACTGAAAATAAAATTGAATTAAACTTTTTAGACATTTAAATTTCCGTATCATATCATCTATTGTTTTGTCTATCGCCGAAAACTTATTTGAAAGAAGACGTTAAAGGACAGTGAGTCGTTGCTTTAGATCGTACATAGGTTCTTTTCTTCGAGACGACAGCTTGCCTTGGGACCTATTTTTATTACGAACACGCAGATGCCAGGTTCAAGTCTCATCTTTGAAAGAACTTGGAAATAATTTCCAGTGCTTCACCTGTCAATCTTGGTGATAAGTCACTCATGGTTTCAATAGAAAAAGCTTCAGAGCTTTACATATGGAGTTCAATCTCACCTTTGCTATCAAATAGTGAAAGTGGATATTGATTGTCATGATATTGCTTCGTGAAAGTTGATTGGTAGTCATTTCACAATGAATACATGCAACACGAATACATCAGCCAAGCATACGGATAATGGAGTCGAGATGGAAATCCTTCTACATGCGATTATTAGAATTGGTTCAGATATCATTTATGAGTCCTATGTTATTTATTAATTATGAAGTAAATTTGGTTTCATATGATGTTGTTACAAGTACTATCGCAACAGGAGCATGAAATAGTATTACAATCTACGTAAACTTCTCGCAGCTCCGAAGTCGAGGGATTTAAATCGCAAATTTCTTGAGGAAGTTCTTGTTCGTCAAAAACATTGCTGGTCAGGTTCAGAGATACTATAAGAAAAAAGAAGTCAGCTCCATGGTGGGTATTATAAGCATTGTCAATACACCTTGTATAGAAGAACGTACCTAGATTGTTGATACTGCCAAGTTCTGCAGGTATTATCCCGCTCAAAGAATTACCATCTAGAGCAATTACTTTTGGATTGTCACTTTTTGCTCCAATGTTTTCAAATGATGGCGGTATTGCACCAGAGAAGTTATTGTTTGATAGATAAAGCTCTTCAAGTGTGAGTAGATTCCCAAGGAAAGAGAGTGTACCATTCAAGTTATTCTTTTTAAGATCCAATCTTTTCAAAGAGGACAAACCTGTATTGCCATCAGTCGGGAACAATTCAAGTGGCAATTCCCCCGTTAAATTATTATTGTCGAAATCTAGAATTGCTGTGATGCAAAATTTTGAAGTATATTAGTTATCAATACTCTGCATTCATTATCGTGCAAGTAATGTTCTAGAAATTTCATTCCTTTATTACTCACTCAATGAGGACAATTGTCCATATTTCTTTGGTATTGTACCATATAAATGATTTCCTCCCAAGTCTATAGACATCAAAGTCGTCCGTCTAGCAATATCGATTGGCAAAGTCATGTTGAAGTCATTCCATCCAAGATATAGTCCAACTAAATCATTCATCTCATCCAACAAACCTTCATGCCAAGGCGCTTGCAAATTATTAAACGCTAAACTCAACTTGCGCAATCTCTTCAAATTTCGAAAAGAAGATGGAATATTCGAAACTAAAAGAGGATTACGATCAATCTGAAGCTCTTCCAAAGAAGTTAAATATCCAAATTCATCCGGCAATGTCCCATCAAGTCCATTCCCATGCGGTGTATTCCCAACACCATTTTGATTCTTGAGAATGACAAATTTTGTGACTAACCCCTCCTCATTGCATTTTTCAAATCCATACCATTCACATTCATCCCATGAACTCAGCCATGACTTTTTCGATCCAGTCGTACATGCCGAATCTGATTTGAAACAATCATACCATCCACGTCCATTCGACGTGGAGTAATAAAATACAGCAGATATATATCTTTGAAACAGTCTTGGATCATTTATATCTCGTCTCCCCGCTGGATCATGATGATATAACCATCTCATGGCTTGGTATTGGGGTGTACCTGGTATATTCATCAATGTAGCTTTACTTATTTGTGATATCTTATCTATATACTCTGCATATAATATTTGCGTCGGTGAAAAGGACGGAGCGACAGAAGGAACCATGGAAGGTCTTTCAGATATACCTGGAGGTTTCGGTTTGAGTACAAAGATATAAATGGGTATCATGATGGCTGCTGAAATGACAATTAAAAGTACAACACTAATGATCATGTATCGTCGCAGTTTCGACCTTGCCTTTTGAGCATTTTCAGTTGATGTCGGTAAAACAGCTATTTGAAGAGCTGATACTTCTGATGTATCTGATTCATCGTCTGAGTCAATTGTATATGCTTGAATGGCTCGTCCAGATTGATTCTCTAGTAGGTTATTATGTGAAGTACTTGTAGGAATATTTGTCTCCCCTGTGTTGAGGCTTTTTGACGATTCAAACTCTGATCCTCCATAATCTACAGAAACATTCTGACTCGTGGTCCACGACGTCGCAAATGGCGGTCCATTATTAGATTCCATTTCTTGGATAGAGACAGGTGAACAACAGTGAACTATCTAAAGGTGTTACAAAACATGAACTAAAAGAGGAAGAAGAATAGAAGGGAATTGAAATTGGCCACTTTCGTACCTCTTTCTCTCGGCTACTTTGCCTAGCCAGAATACTCCTGATGCAACAATGACAATGACGGACTCAGTGATGTGTTGCATACTACTTGTAGTCATTTTCATGTTCACATGAATATGTATGTTTTGTCATGAGTTATGAACATCAGTTACAATAGAGAGAATAACAATCTTCATTCAATACTTGTAAGAATTGCATATGAACGTCAAATGAGAGATGGTAGTAATAATGTCACTTCAGAAGGAAAAGAAATAATTGTCATTGATGATGACGATTCATGTTCCTTTGCTGAACAAGAAGTGGAAGTTATTGCACTTGATACTGAGGACCACAGCACGAAAGATCCAAGACATGTTACTAAAGAGGCAAGCATCAACATAAATGTAAATCAAAATGATATAGTCTTGTTTCAGGAAATTACTGGGGTCGACGAAAGCACTGCTATAGACGCCATTCGCAATAGTTCTAATAATGTACAACAGGCGATTGCGTCATTCTTTGATTCTTCATCTTCGAGTGCAGATATATTAGTATCTAGCACTTCTAAATGCAGTCAAAACAACAAGAACCAAAATATATCAGACGAAAAGGATAGAAAAATTGCTTCAGACTACAAATGTATTGACGACAAGAAAAGACCATCAGCCAAACAAGAGAAACAGGTCTTGATATCCTGCAAACCAACAAAGAAATGGGACAAGGCCATCGAAGCATGTCGTGCACTTCAAGTCAAGTTCGTAGACCAAGATTTTCCTCCCAATACATCATCACTTGATGGACGTAAAATTTTATCGAAAACAGATGCTGATGATGATAAAGTTATCAAATGCAATTGTGGAGTTGCTGCAGCTGTCAAAACTGTACAAAGGGATGGACCAAACTATGGAAGATTCTTTTTAAGTTGTGGACGACCGAGACCTAAACGAAAAGTAAACAATGTTCCGATCGTACTTGACAATGGTGGAAATACAAAGAATCAGAAGAGTGATGGTGCGACCTATGCTACAAAGAATTCACAATGTCGGTTCTTTCAATGGGATGATAAGCATCAACAATCTAGTCAAATTTCAAAGCAATCTACCAATGCATGGGTTCACCTATTGCAATGGGTTAGGTTTGAGTCATTTCCTACTTTTAAATTGAACCATCAAGGTAGATTTTATCCTTCTGATGTCAAACAGGGAGCAATGGGAGATTGTTGGTTCTTGTCTGCACTAGCTGTCGTCGCAGAACGGCAATATCTAATGGAAAAGATATTTCCTCATCAAACTTTTAATGAGGAGGGATGTTACGAAGTCAACTTTTGCTTAGATGGAAAATGGTCTCCAATTTTGGTAGATTCATGTATACCTGCCATAGCAATGGATGCCTCCAAAAAAAGAAAGCGGAGTACTTCTGGGAAAAATGAAAATGGAAGTGTTGAAATACAGCCAGGCATTGCTGCCCAACCAGCATTTGCATCAGGCACGACACTTTGGCCATGTCTTGTTGAAAAAGCCTACGCAAAAGTTCATGGGTCATATTCTAGATTGAGCGGAGGATTTATATCTGAAGCGTTTGCCGATCTAACTGGATCACCTGTGGAACGAATACGGTTTCGACAAGTATATGATTTAGATTCGCTATTTGCACGAATACTATCATTTACAAGTGCTGGCTTTTTAATGGGTATAGCTACTAATGCAGGAGGGAATGGACTTGTTCCATGTCATGCTTATTCTCTTTTGAATGTATATGAGGTACATGGAGTAGTCGTTGGGCAGCAGAAGAAAGTGACAAACTTCTTTACTAAAGAGGAAAAACATGACGACGAGATTACGATTGTAGATACTCCAAATGATACAACTAGCGATAAAGAAAGGACAGTGCGCCTTGTTAGAATACGTAATCCATGGGGTACGAAAGAATGGCAAGGGAAATGGGCAGCTTCAAGCGAAGAGTGGACTGAGAAACTACGCAAGCAAATTGGAGAAACTGCATACAAAAAGGGGGACGGGACCTTTTTCATGGAGTTCAGTGAGATGATACAAAGATTTGACCATATGGATGTTGCCAAATGTCAAGAAGGATGGTACCGTATTGATAAGGCTGCAAGTTTAAAACTTCACAATAGTGGAGATCCTCTGTATTCTTCAAACCTGGTGTATCACTGCAATGCTTTAGAGGGCACTTGGGCTTTTGTGTCTATTGTACAGCAGAAGAAGCGATCAAATGCCACGACACAATTTTGGTACACTGACCTTAACCTGATAGTTATGAAGAGGAAACGAGGAGTTCTAGAATGGGTTTTTGAAAAATGCTTATTGCAAGGAGTAGATAGGACATGTGATTGTGAAATGTTTTTCGAATCCTGTCACGAATACTGCCTTTTACCATTTTCATATTTGAGTGGTCGAGGTGAAGTTGAGTTTGGAGCTCAACTTGAAACAAGGAAAACAGCACCATTCCAGTTCGTTATATATTCAGCCAAGTCTGTTAGTTTGAAAGCTGAAGTGCGTTCGACGCTCGGTAGCTCTATACCGCTGCGCTCTCTTCAGTTGTCCTTACTAACGACAACAGAGAAAGTAGTGGTAGCAGTAGGTCCCTCGATAGCACTCGTCACCACCTCTAAGACAGGATGCGTATATTTCATGTTACTGAATGGAAATATGAAGCATAGTCTCATATTTAACCTTGTGGTGGAACTACCTCATGGCATCAATACAGCTTATGGTAAAAATCAGGATACGTACATTATTCCTCCTATGATGCAAGCAATACTCTTAGTATTGACCAACGACGGGCGCAATTTCTCATCAACAATTAATTTTTCTCACAAATCAGATGGTGCCAATGAGTCCGAACAAAAGAAACAATCTTACAACTCAATTCACACGAAAGCAGCCTTGAGCGTTATTGGAAAGAGTATTTGTGAGCAAATTGATATATCAAAACCAATTTCCTCAAAAGGCAATGGGACAATAGACTCTAGACTATGGAGTGCGTAAATATTAAAATTTACTTGTGTAGTAAGGAAGAGATAGGGCTGTAGAAGTAAAAAAGAACTTGTCATTGGAACCAAATGAAAAGTCATTTTAGTGATGTAAGTAAAATAATTTCAAACTACTCTGAAGTATCGTCTGTTTGAGATTTTTATTCAGGCAATAATCAAGAAACAATATTTGGCTCATACTTTGCATCTCACTACCGTGGTTCGTATTATTTTTATAAAAGTTGAACTAACTTGCTTGAATCCCTAGACACGTTTTGAAATATCGTTACCCAGCGGAATACCATATACCTAGATCAATAAGATATTTGAAGGAAAAGGTCTTCGCAACAATGCAAGTTCTTTGGATTGGATAAATCATTTTTAAAACAGGTTACTTGGAGAGTGTAGATAAACATATATTATTTATTTGCTACAAGGTGGAGTTGCCGACAGTTTCTCATTCAACCTAGACTAATTCGTCAGGAGAGGACTGATTCTGATCAGTAATTGCTGTCTCTTCAAAAGTTTTTTCATTAGAGGAGACGTCTTGGTTGTCTGATTCTGCATTCTTGGAAATTTCTTCGCTTGCCATTGCAGTTGCTTGTGTTACAGCCGATCCACTACGTTTCTTCATATTCCTCAACCTCTCCTCTCTTGTAGCTTTCTTAGCTTTCTTCGCAGCGCGCATCAATTATACATACATCTTATTATTCATCTCACAAACCGTTCGATACAGTAGTAGAAAGAACTAGTCATAGTTCCAAATTGTTGCATGTGGCAGCAGATTTGCGTAGGCGAGATAGTATGAGATACCAATTGTTCAATTGGTCTAGCACCTTCTCATGCATGTTGGATAAGTACCTGACAAGTGGTCGGGAAGGGTATGCACCTTGGTTGTATTGGTATTACCGAAGACGGAGACATACCATTATCATTGCCTGCTCCATGTCATAGCATCGAATATTGTTAGAGATATTGTGATCTTGAATTGTAAAGAGTCTGATTGTTAGAAAATGAGTTGGTGTATGCTCATCTACGGAGACTCGCATGTTGTCATTTTGAAATTATGAGCGTGTTCCTGAAAGTGGAATTGTATTACTGATGTGCAGCATATTGACTTCTACATGAAATGGGGGAGTTGATACAGAGATGATGAGATCTGTTTGGTGAAAGCCTACAATCTCCTTTATCCATTTCTCTTCTTGGTCTACAAAGCTTGTATGACTCACATGAGTTGATATGGTTTTGAAATAATTATTTTTGTTTGTTTCACTGACGGAAACACATGCAGATGGTGATTTGTAATTGTGTTGCCAAAGGGACAATGGATATGGTTTATGGTTTATTTATTGTAAGTGTCTTGTTGTAACGCGAACGCAATTCGGATGTCTTATCATCTCATAGCTTTGTCAAAAGTGTGTCAAGAGAATGAATTACGTTGTGGGACGAAGGATTTCCCTAGATAACGATTATGAGATTACGAAAGAGTTGAGCTTGCGAGTGAAAATTACATTTGGGTTAAGAGATAAGATTACGGAGTTGTTTGCGATGTATGCATGTATCGACGAGGGATCATTTTACCATCAAGATATCAAGTTGGAAAAGCATTGAGTATAGAGCGACCGAACGTATTGATTGTGAGAATGATCTCCATACGGTATAGTGCATATGCATCAGTCAAAGCAAACGATCTGGATTTTATTATTACATCATGATATTACTCAACAAGCACATGCTGAATTCATTGTTGCATAGGTTCAAGATGTCCAGCTAACTCGCCAATTTCAGGCTTGAGGGAGAAGAAATTGATACTGCAGTGTGTGATTGCGTCACACCTAGTTCAAGCCTTCTTTGCCGAGTAACTATTGCATCGTTTACAGCTGTTTACAGAGAAATTATTGCCAAGCTTACATAAAAGTGTGGAATGCAGAACAATAATATGTCGAATGCAAGAGTGCCGTGGTTTCAAATGAGTGGACTTATTCGAACCTGTAGTGTCTAATGAGTTATTGTAGGCAACAAAGGTGGCTCCAGTGGGTATCACAGTGAAGATACAAGATGCCAACCATAAGAAGGTGGCTCCATTGGGTATCTTGAGTAGATACATTATGCCAACCAGGGTATCTTGAGTAGATACATTATGCCAACCAATGCTAGATACTTGAAGAACAGGTGAAGTCCCATCTCAGAGTTACTACTTCATCCGACTGTGCATTGATTGACTAGCTGCAGTGGATGCTAGAAAGGCTATAGATCCACAAGGCGCAATAAGCATGATCCGCAAATTGTGATAAGTATTCGTTGTCCAATTGCATTTTGTTGCTTTATTACTTTGGTGCCAAGCGTGCACTTTGACAGTTGTAGCATGTAGTTGCAACGACTGTGTCATAACCAGCAAATGTGTGTGAAGAATATAATGGATTGCATTCGAAGGGAGAAGTATACCCGAAGTTGCAATGGAGGCATTAGTGTATGCCAATTATAGGAAGTTCGAGATAAAATCACCTTGTTGTAATAGAATGAATCGGAGATGATATTCAGATTGTCGTAACAGAGTGAAGAATCAAGAAGTGTATTTTCAAAGTACTCATAGAATTGGTTGAGTATGTGTTCCGTAGCATATCTGATAGCAGCATGACTTAGGAGAGACGGCATATTCATATCATATTGTTTGAAAGTATAAGGTATCTCGTGTGTCATTTTAGCAGTCATTACAGGGACAGCTGACTACTGCGTAGCGCGAGAAGCATGGAAGGGAAGAGAGCCTCAGGCTGATTTAGTTCAAGACAGCTGATTCAAGAAATAAATGCTTAGGTTCACAACTTACGGGGAGTCAAGTATGTGCTTTGTCAGAATGGATCGAAGCTGCTACTGATAGGAACAATGTTTCTTGTTGTGTGGTAGTATAGGCGATACCACAAAAGTACATGTGACACGAGAAATAAAGTGAAGGGTAGTATATCCCATCCTGAGTGATGAGAAGGATACTCAAGGTTTGACTTTCAATTTTGGTTTACATTTTACATTATCCATTCTACAACTGTTTCATATCTAACACTTGTAATGTCATAACGAGACTTACAACGTGATTTAATAGTGTGATGATGTGCAATTTGAAAGAAGTTAGATTGCGTCGCGAATATGGAATAGTGCAAGTTTGCCTCACGGTACAAGAGCATACTTCTAACGGCTGCAGATTTAAGGTGCAGCGGTGTCCATCTCAGATGGAGCAGTTGGAGTATTAGCTATCAGAAGTGTATATTGTAAATGGAACGATGAGATCTCAGTTTTCGAAAGAAGAGTCAGTGATATAAGTAGGTGTACGACATGGTCCTGTGATATGAATGCGTGAGAACTGGAGATAGTTCTGAGGCCCTACTTGCTATTACAAAGACTATAGGCAATCCAACAAGGATCAGTAAGTGCCTAGCTAGGAGAGCAAGTCTATGAGGAAATAGTAGCGGGCTTAACGCATGGGGTTATCAGGATCATGGTGGATGCTACATCTTTGCTGTATCGACATAGATCATTATTTGAAGCCGTGCAGGTAACAGTGACAGATTATTGAAGTAAGTATATGCTCAATGTGAGCAGAGTCTTCATTGACAATGATGCAATTACAAGAATTGCAAGCGTAGGTCCTTCTCTTTGCAGTTGTACCTCCTGGCGTTGCGCAGAAACCAGGTCCCCCTTGGGGTTTATTAGTCCAATACGAGAATCGCATTGCGGGGAGTGATTTAATATTGGTGTGGTCCTGTTTTACGCCCTGTTTTACGTGCTATCGTAGTGCTGTATGGGTTAGAGCGAAGGTCTGTCTCCTCACCTAATATGGTTATGTACATAGTGTTCTCACTCTCTAGGCTTCGGGTTCTCGATATCTTGATGTTTTGGATCTTTCAGAGTATCTTATAGTTTAGATATAGTTTAGAATCTATCTAATAGTAACGAGTGTTTCAGCACCTATTCATAGTGATATCTCTCTAGTTTAGAGCAGTACACGGATATTTAATCACATCTAGTCGAATATTCTTTTATAAGTTTAGACAGAACAAGACACATTTGGAACGATTGAACAGAATGATAGAACAAAATAATAAATAATGATGATGTAGCCTTCTCATCAGCCGAAGTGTTGCTTTCTCAGTTCAGGAAAATGCATTTTATAGCTCGTTGCTTGTTATAAAAGGTTCCTTTTCCTAATAACCATATCCTAGTTTAGATTTACTTGTTGATGTCCCCTACTCGTAAGACATAAGACGATGGAAATGAGACAAAGAAGAATCAGGGATCAGAGACAAACATTCCATTTAGGCGGACCTGCATTAAAATGCAGGACCGCCTTATCACGTCTTACAAATAAAGTCAAATATTAGACAGAAAAAGACACATTTGGAACGATTGAACGGAATGATCAGAACAAAAAATCTAATAGTTTTTGAAGTGAGAAGGCGAAATGGCTGGCCTTCTCACCAAATGAAATTGCAAAGTTCCTCCCTTGCACACTCCAATTAGAAAAGCAGCACCCTCTTTACTTGTAACATAATTCTTCCTAAGATAAACAATTCATACAGTTTGAGAACATACTGCCTCAGGAAGATAAAGTCGATCAGCCATGACGTATTCAATCAGTATTCTTCAGAGACAGGTCTTGTTTCTATCGCAAATTATAGGATCTTCTCTCTCGTTCTTAGCTTGCTTAATACTCTGCATCGTGATTCTTCGCTCTAGAAAAAAGCTGAAGGTAAGCATCAACTTAAAAGAAATTGAAAGCTATTGCTATCCTACTGGTGATGAATACTTGTGCACCTCAAATAGCAGTGGTCAATTAGTGCTTAAGAAAAAAGTCGGGCAGATCCTTTCCGGACAGTAATCCGAAATCCGAAGACATGAGACGTGTAGTCTTCTCTATTCTTTACTGTACCACTCGTTGTAGACTCACCCACTCTTTTCTATTTTTCGATAGGATGCCTATCGACGCATTATCTTCGCCATGGCCGTTTATGATATCATCATGTCCATTGGTGGCATGGCTCAAATGCATAGATCAGATGATGACAACTGGGGTTCTTATGGGAACTATTACTCTACTCAAGTTTTTTCTACATTGCTACTGTTTGGCTTGATTGGCTCTCAACTCTATAATGTTGGTCTGTCTCTGTATTACTTTTTCCTCTTGAGAAAAAACTATCGAGAAAGACAATTCAAGACCAAGGTGGAACCCTTTGTTCACATTTTTATCTTTGTTTGGGCTCTTAGTGGAGTCATCTCTGTTCTAGCTACGAGAAGTTTCAATCCACTCTTTGGAACTTATTGGGTGTTTCCTTATCCCATCCATTGTAAGCTTTTCGAACAAGTCAAATGTATCAGAGGCGAGAATGCCCCAATTCTCAGCATCATTTACGTATTCTCAACATCGTTTATTAGTTTGGTGGCGAACTTTGTACTTCTGGCTGCAATCTGGTGGAAAGTACGTTCTCAAGCAAAACGTATGGAAAAATATAGACTTCGTAATGTTTCAACTGCAAGGTCCTCTACACTCTCCACCCTGCGTAAAAGTAAGAACTCCACGGACGAATCATCAACTTTGGGTCAGCCAAAACCAGGAGGTGTATTGGCACAGGCTCTTGCAAAAAGATCTGAAAGAGCAAATAAACGACAAGAAGAAGAGTTAGCTCGTGCAAGCCAGTTTCTTATTCAATCTTGGCTTTATGGCTTGGTATTTCTAATTTGTTACGTTGGCCCATTTGTAGGTGAGTAGATTTGAATTGATTTTGTTGTTTTTCTCTTTTTGCAGATTTGGTTTGCTAATGCTTATTGTTTTCACATTTCTAGTCATGTTCATGCTACTGGCTGGGGTAAAACAGACAGACATTCCCTATGGATTGAAAATATGGAACAAAGTTCAAAGTTTACAGGGGTAAGTTAAAACAATGACCATCTTTTCATCAATCAAAACCTCTTGAGTCTCACACCCTGTCATTATAGCATATTCAATATTCTTGTTTTCACTCGACCTCATGTGATCAATGCAAGAAAAAGAAATCCCAACCTAGGGTACTTTGCTGCTTTGAAGAAAGTTTTGCTCGCAGGATGTGATGACGATCAAACCGAACAAGACCGTCGAAGATCTTCAACTGTTGCAAGGAATCTTAGAGCCTCTGTAGCACTAGCTGATTCTTCTGCTCTTGATGCAAATCCTACCGAAAACGATGTACGAGTAGTCATGAATGAGGACATGTCTCCAGCGGCGATGATGCGCGCTGCGAAGAAAGCTAAGAAAGCTGCAAGAGAGGAGAGGTTGAGGAATATGAAGAAACGTAGTGGATCGGCTGTAACACAAGCAACTGCAATGGCAAGCGCATTTTCAAGAGTGTCCGCATTGGATTCCCAGCAAGAAATTTCCAAGAATGCAGAATCAGACAACAAAGACGTCTCCTCTAATGAACAAACTTTTGAAGAGACAGCAATTACTGATCAGAATCAGTCCTCTCCTGACGAATTAGTCTAGGTTGAATGAGTAACTATTGGCAACTCCACCTTGTAGCAAATAAATAATATATGTTTATGTGTATTCTCCAAGTAACTTGTTTTAAAATAATTATCAGTCAAAGAACTTTTCATTGCCTTTTCATATCGAATGTAGCTATATTAGTATAAATATCAACATGTCAACATTGAAAAGGTTCCCATTACGACAGTCATGTGACAGTTTAGAAGTCCGTTAAGATCACTTTTTTGGCGTGCACACTGGAAACCCAACCTCTTTTCTCTGACACCGCCATTTTTGGATCTAAACATATAGCCACTTCATTCTACATAAATACTTTTCAGAGAAGAGCAAATACGTTCATCTATCACAGGCCTTCAAATACTTTGATACATCAATATGATGGAAGGAACAGATCACACACCGACGATAGAGCTTGCTGTCTCCAGTGACAATTTACAAAATGTGGAATCGTCAGGCAATCAGGAAGATACTGGAGGACCGCCAATTGGAGGAGCTATTGAAATGATTTCCTCAAGTCAAAACCTACAAGATGCACTGAACCCTCCAAAGAGCTACAACACGGGTATCTCTGATCTATCCAAAGATCAACCTAAAAAAGAAAGAAAATGGATCTTTTCCATTCCTGCAAAGGGCATCAGCCTCATTCATCCTAAAGATGCACCTCTACCAAACATGAATGAAAAAGCATGCATGTCTCAAGGCTGGAGCTTTGCATCGCAACAAACGGACTGGAGCATTCATTCTCGTAATATCCTTCAAATCACTTATCGTCAATCTTCTCAAGCGGTTGCATCTTATACCAACAAGAATATTGCAGTAGATTATGTGCAACGTGTATTCAAACGGAGTAGATGTACACGGTCTTGTCTGAAATCTCCTCACATCTATATGGAAAAATATGATGCGGATGATATTCTATCTGTAAAGCTTTTGCAGGAAAGTGATTTATCTATTCGGGGGTTTCAAGAATGTCGTGGTGTACAAATTCTATTACGCAATAAATGTATTTCAGGAACTAGGTTTCCAACTTCGGTCAAACAAACTGATCACGATCGGAAGATTCCACAGGATGGTGAAAAAGTATTTAAGGAGGCGGGATATATTGGAGAAGTAGATAAAGTTTTGGATCCAGGTTTTGAGAAGAAGCGATCTGAGTCTGCTCCAATTGTTGTCACTTTTGTGATGCCGAATGTAGATCATCAAAATCAAATGGAAGAGAATGATGATGCAAAATATGTCGGTACTTCTATGGCTCCGCCTTTGCTATGGAAAGTAGATATGCCTCAAGATGCAAGTATTGCCCTTGAAGCATTTACCATTCTTGATGGAAATTTAAATGTTCATGGCGAGCATCCTTTTGGGAGAGAGTCAAGTGACAATTATTGTAATAATCCAGAAATGGAGTCTACAGGATCGTATAGTGACGATTGCAATGCATTTCATCCGACGAATATTTATTTGAATGGGTATCAAAGTTGGAGTTTTGCTGGTAGTGTAACTCAAGGAGATGAACAGCCAAAACCTGCAATGCCGGATTTTCTTTCCAAAGCATTTAACTTTGGTGCTGATATTCCACCTGTTCCAACTGAAGATTTGAGCGATGCATGGGTAAGAAACGACGGGTCCCAAATAAATAGTGATGCATACATTCAAAGAAGTCGGTCTGGACAAGGAAGTGAGGAAGACTGGACATTTCACGAACTGACTCATTACAAGTCTGACTTTTATGCATGTGTATCATGCAATGAGGGAGATCATGGAAAAGAGGGATCAAAATTGGATGAGCACGGTGGACCTGCTTTGATTCTTGGATTTCTATCTCAGACATCTCAATTTGGTTTGGTAACTTTTGATTCGGACTTTTGTCGTGTGGCAATGCATGCTTCTTGCCAAGGTATGATTGCATCGAATAAAACTGGGATTAGTACTGATTGGGCATATTGCCAATTGATGCATGAAAGTAATTATGATGAAGAACCAATGTCTGCTTACTTCAATGCTGTTAGTGCGTACAATATTGCTCGGCCTTTCCAAAACTTTCCACCTTTGACTGGCTGGTGCAGTTGGTATCACTACTATGAGAATATAGATTCAAAATCATTAAAAGAGAACTTCAAGAAATTAGCGGATCTCAAGACAGATATAACGTCGGATGCAGTGATTATCGACGATGGATACATGACAGCATGGGGAGATTGGGATGATTTAAAGCCAAAAGCTTTCCCACCTTCAAGCGGTGGAATGAAGGCTCTTGCAGACTCTGTAACTTCGAATGATATGATTCCAGGATTATGGATGGCTCCATATGCATGTGACAAAAATTCAAAACTTGCAAAAGAACATCCTGATTGGATTATCCGCAATGATGAAGGAAGATTTGCCAACTCTTCCAATTGTGGTAAATTCTTTTATGGTTTAGACGCTACGAATCCAGAAGTGAGAGAATACGCCTTCAAATGTGTTCGCAGAGCAGTAAAAGAATGGGGATACAAAGTACTCAAACTGGATTTCCTTTATGCGGCGTGTTTACATGGTAATGGAAAATATGACGTGAGCATGTCCAGAGCTGAAACAATGTACCTTGCTCTTCAAACACTGAGAGCAGCAGCCGGGCCAGAAACATTCATTATTGGTTGTGGTTGTCCAATTGGACCCGGAATAGGACTACTAGATGCAAATCGCGTATCTGCAGATACTGGTCCGACTTGGTATCCTGACTTTCCATTACCGTGGTGGGATAATGGAACATTGCCGAGTTTAAGAGCAATGGTTCGAAATTCAGTCACTCGCTCAGTTATGGGACATAGATTTTGGCATAATGATCCAGATTGTATTTTACTGGGTAAGACAACAAGATTGACTGATACAGAAGTAAAGAGTGCTGCAACAGTGATTGCAATGACTGGCGGTATGCTCTTACTTTCTGACGATTTGAGCAAACTTGATGACTCGAGACTTAGAGTAGCAACTAGGATATACCCTGTCACAGGAATCACGGGAGTAGCTCTTGATCTGCATAATACAAGTGATAGTGGAATTCCAAGTCTCATGAGATTATGGTGTACAGACGAGCATGAGATCGATTTGAATTCAATATCAGCTGCAGATGCAGCAACACTAAATGCAAGAAGGACAGGATTTCTACCAGATCAATCTTGGTCGAATCCATGGAAACGTGAAAGAAACTGCTTACCAGTTGCAAAGGGACTAGGATCCTGGTCCATTGTATCATTGAGTAACTGGACAGAAACAAGTTCTGTAGTCTCCATTCCAATGTCGGGCGCTCTCCCTCCTGAAGGATCTGATTCACATGATTTACATATTGGGTATCACATGTTCAACTTTTGGTCTTCCAAGTATGCCTGGATCCAACCCGGTCATAATTTCAAGAATTTAAGCAAGAAATTAGGACCTCATGAATCAGAAATATTCCACATCAAGCCAGTATCATTAGATAAGTGCCAATACATTGGATCGGAATTACACTTTACCTGTGGTTTTGAAGTAACAAGGTTTGATTCCACAAGCACTTCCATCGATCTACAATTACGAAAAGATTCAAAACGATCTGGATTCATTTATGTTTATTTACCATGTTATGCTTTTCCAATGACGGTCAAAGTGAGTGGTATGGTAGCTCAAGGTGAAATCATATTCAAGACACCAAAGATTGCTCGAAATGCAACCTTTTATGGAGGTCAGGTGGTTCGTATATGGGCTGTGATTCATGGTAATGGCTCACCTGAAGATGGAAGAGTAACTGTAAATATTTAAACGTAAAAAGTGGCAATGGCGTTTCGAGTAATGTGGATTCAACTTATAAAATATAAAAAATGAAGCATAGATTTCTTTTCTGTCGTATCAACTTCATTGCAATGGCGTTTATAGTGATGAATTCAAATAAAAAAGAAAAGCATAGATTTCTTTTCTGTCGTATCAACTTTATTTTTCATTAATGATTCTCCGTTCGGAATAACTAATCTTCCTGATAAGTGACTAAAAACGTATAATTTTCCTAAAACAATCCTCGACCCCAAAAAAAAGTGATAAATTGAACAGGAGCTACAATTACAGGTTTAAAAATGGAAAAACACATTGCTCATTGTTTTCTCATAGAAATTGATAGATTAGAGGCTTATCTAAAAGAATTAGAAATTGAATATCAAAGCAGATTCATAGAATGTGAGCAAACCAAGACTGTCTTTACACTCCCTGTTGTAATACTAAAAAATCTATCATCTATTATTTTCGAAATAGTCATTTCCAATCTGTCTTTTCCAGGACTCGCATTGAAATGACTTCCTACTGTAGGACGTATTTTCGCTATCGCTTGTATTTTCATACCAATTGCTTACCTTACACGAGATTGAACCCCTATTAGTAACAATAAGTAAAAGAACTCTACCTTTCCTTTACTTCCAATTCATACTGGACTAGAGTTTTAACAACGAAAAGCAGCAGCCTAAACACAATAAAAAAGCAGAAACTGATCAGATACATCGTGCAAGAATCAAAATTCAAATAGAGCATCAAAAGCATTCCCATAAGCTAGCCAGTAGTAGGATGCAGTCATCATCGTCTTGGAATTCACTCTATGAAGCTGCATCGGAATCAGCCAATTCAAAAATAGTTCAAAAAGCCATCAATGAACTCTTGGCCGACGACGACTTACGTCAACAACTTGCATTAGGACTCGGGGCTCAAGCAGTCTCCCTCTGTCATTCCACAGAAGCAGCACAGAGGATACAACAAATTTTAATAGCCGCTTGTGTCGTGGAAGCAAATGATGCACATCATAACGAAGAAACAACTCCCTCCTCGGAACTCATTTCCATTGGTGGGGCATTAGCAGAACTCATGCTCATGTTTCATGATTGTTACGAAACATGTCGGGAATATTTCATACAAGCATTCATAGATCAAGTCGCACATTTAGTCTCCAAGCCAAATATTGAAAATTCAACTTTTAGTTGTCATCTTGTCGTAGCGGCCTTTTTGAGGGTGGCGGAATACCCGGATCAGTTCAAAGGTGTACATGCTAGTATTAGCTTTACAGCTGCACTGTATGCTTATGAGGTTGCTTCATTGGTACATTGCAAAGACCAGATTACAGATCAGATGTACAGACGGATAATAGAAATGTATACCCTTGCTTTTAGTGATTATCAAATAGATAGGGAGCTGTTTGAGAAATCTAGTGATTTATTGCAGTCTATTGGTAATTCAAGGTTTCATTCCTTTGTGGCTCCGATATTGGTGGAAACTATGGAAAATATTACAAAAACTAGTACAGCTATTGCATGTTTACAGTCTTATATGCAATTTATTGAGTTGTTGGATAAGTGTGGAATGAACAGTGTCCTGCCTCATTACTTTTGTGATGATGGGTTTTTATCTATAATGATTGATACAAGCATGGAATTGATTATAGAAATGAACACTGAAGATGTAACTATTATGGTATACGAATTGCTTTGTACAATAATACGGTGCTGTCCGGAAGGTGGAGTTATTGTTGCAGCGGGAGCTTTAGTAGATGCTTTGAATGTGGACGGTGGTGTTTTCAAGAGTTCTGAAGAATGTCAACTCTTTGTAGAACATGTGACAAAGTGCTTGCACCAAGTTGCAGTGTGTATCCAAGATATGATGGATCAAGATGCGAGGAATAAAAGAGCTATTAGTAATGAAGATACCATCAGGACAGTCTATGAAATAACGAATATCATGAAAGTGCTCAAAAATACTGAGACACTCAATTTATGGACAGATATTTTGACATTACTTGACCAATACAATGATATGGATGATGAGAGTACTGCAGAATCGACTTCTAGTTCAAAATCAAGACAAGAAGAAGGAATAGGTCATCCTTCTAGTGGGCCGTCCGAGAATGACCATGGCAGCATATCTAGAAATGGTCAAGAGCAAATAAGTTCAGATTCTCAAAATAATGAAGATGAAAAAGAAGAACAGCAACAAGAAGATGGGACTCGTCCAGCAGATGGTAATACATTCAATGCATTTTATATGGGCACTACAGATAGATCTTTTCCTTCTTTTGGAAATCTTAGTGTTTGCCAGACATCTCATTCTGAGGCAAGTTCAAGGCATTGTTATTCAGAAGCAGGTTCACGATATGGCGATAAATTTCGAACTCAGCACAATGTCTATGATTCCGACTTGATGAATGGGGCGGTAGAGGTTTCTTCTGCTAGTAGTATTTCAGATCAAAGTTCGAGTGATGATGATCATGCAGAAGATGATGCCGAAGATGAGAACGATGCTGTTGACGATGTCAACCATGAACGTTTATCTGCCTTGATAAAAGCTGTCAGTACTCGAAGTTTTTCAGTTGATGAAGAAAATGAGATTGAAGATGCTATGGAAAGTGATGAAATTGTAGACAATATCAAGGAGCAAAGAAAACAAGAGAATGAAATCGACCTTGAGGAAGATTCCAAAATACCGGCAAAGGAAAACATTAGGTATACTACCGATAGTGCCCCGATTAGCACCGCAATACGAACAAAACAAAGTGCTGAATACTCTCTAGAAGAAAGGATAAAGAATAAATTGGAGGCAGAGGAGAGGAAATCTGATCCCCCTGATCTTGATTTCAAAATAAAAGCAAAGGTGGGAATGCATTCGATGGAGAGTCATTCAGATGAAGACAAGAACCCACCACCATTTGAGACCGATGGAAAGGTGCATAGAAATGCCGCTTCAAGTATTCCAAACTCTTCAAAAAGCATTGAAGATAGAATCAATGCCAAATTGCATTCCGAGAACAAAAGTTATTCGGTTGAGAGTCATTCAGATGAAGACAAGAACCCACCGCCATTTGAGACCGATGAAAAGGTGCATAGAAATGCTGCTTCAGGTATTCCAAACTCTTCAAAAAGCATTGAAGATAGAATCAATGCCAAATTGCATTCCGAGAACAAAACTTTCGCAAACTTGAAGAAAATCGATGACACTGCTACAGCTACTTTAACTGTTTCAAATACATCAAGGGGCATTGAGGAAAGCATAAATAGCAAATTGAAATACGAGAAGCAGCAAGGATTTGCGAAACCGTATCATAACGATGATGATCAAAAGCATACTACCAATGATGAAATCAACAGAAGAATAGATGGCAAACTGAATGGAAGCGGTGCTCAAACTAAATTGCCTAAACATGAAAGTGATGAAGATATGCTTAAATCTACCCTGAGTGCGTTTCCAAGGAAAAGTACTGTTGAGCATAGTATTGAACATAGAATAAAGTCCAAGTTACAGGCTGGAGCAAGTTCGTTGCCCTCTCAAAATAATGAAGACACAGAATCTAAAATTCGCAAAAAGATGAATTCGCATCAATCTGGATATGAATCCGAACCGAGTATTAACAAAAGTACCCAAAGAGATGTTGATGAGGACATTGTACCTTCGCCGTCAACTTCCTCAAGTGAAGAGTCTCCTTTGTCTAATACAAACAACTCAAAGCAGCGGGACATACTTGATGAAAGGATATCTTCAAAACTCGAGGCTCAACAGCTCACTAAAAATAGCAGAGACGATATTGGCGCTCGAAATTTGCATTCGGAAGAAGAGTTGGGTGATCAGAGTGAGTTCGATGAGGATGATGAACCAGATGAAAATGACTTAGAAACGGAGCCACTCTTAGAACTTGATGTCGAGAATCAAGCAACTAGTGATGCAAACGTCCGTCGAAAAAAGAAAGTGGTTGACACTGAATCGGCGTCGGAAGAGGAAGATGATAAACTTGTCGTGGCAATGGCAATTGAGGATGAAGACGATAACCTCAACGAGGCAAGAAATTATGACCCAAGTACGAAAGGAAAATTATCAAGATCCCTCGTAAGATGGACACTTGTAGCATTTATAGCTGCAGTGATAGTGACTTTGACATTAGTTTTCCTGCTTTCAAAAACAAAATTGAAAGAAAATGAAGAACTTTCACCAACCCAAGCACCAACTTCAAATTTACAAGGGGAAATTGCAAACTCAATAATAGAAATGTTCGGGAACCAAGCTTACTCTGATCCTACAAGTTCCTACGGGAAAGCATTTGCTTGGATAACGCAAGATAATTATGCATTCTCAAAGTTTCAAGAATTGAATGAAGTTACTGAGGCAGCACGTAATAGTGCAAACAGCACCTTTGATCTACAGCAGAGGTTTGTGTGTACATTATTTTACTTCAAACTGAAAGGAAATGGATGGGAGAGTTGTTCCGCAAGTTTTGACTATAGTGATACCAAATGCGAACATAAAAATAGAGAGGAGGTCATTGAGGAGAGGTCATCTTGGCTTAGTGACGTTGATGAATGTGAGTGGGGAGGAATCATTTGCAATAATGGAAAAATAATTGGCCTTGATCTGAGTAAGTAATATCATCAATAAATGGTGTATGCTACCATTTGTAACTCTTGCTCACCATTGTCTTTGCACTTACCTTCAAGATGAAATGAATCTTCATGGAACGATACCAACAGAGATTGTGCGACTTGATAAATTACAAATCATTTCTCTTGTCAATAATACCATCCATGGATTCTTACCCTCGGCTATCGGAGGGCTCTCTCAATTGCTTGACCTCGATCTTCATTGGAATAAGATGAGTGGTGAATTGCCTAAGGACATTTACAATCTCACAAATCTAATAGTATTGAATCTGGGGTATAACGCCTTTAATGGGACGCTTTCGGAAGAACTAGGAAACCTTGAACAACTGAAGGGCCTTCACCTGAAAGCAAATACTTTTGGTGGTTCGATACCATCAGCTATCGGAGACTTGGACAAACTAGAGTATTTGACATTGAGTGACAATCTCTTCACATCATGGCCAGAAGATGTGATAGCTTTGACAAATTTGAGGTCTCTTTGGATAGACCGCAATAAGTTCAAAGGGCGTCTTCATTTGCCGATAGCTGAAGAATTGGAGGAACTAGTTGTTGAAATAAATCAGTTCAATGGTAGCCTTCCTGATAATTTATACAAGGCCAAGAATCTGAAATATATAAAAGCCGGTTTCAATGACTTTTCAGGGAAGTTACAAGATGAAATTGGTAATCTGAAAAAGCTGAGACTTCTTCAATTGTGGGATAATGCATTTACTGGTAATATTCCGCTGTCATTGGGTACCATTGACACACTAGGTACGTACAAAAAGTGTCGATATACTTGGATTAGAGAATTGACGCTCACGAGTTCTTTCTTAGAAATGGTCTACCTTAGTCATAACAATTTTGATGGTGTCATGCCAGACTCTATTTGTTCTTTATGGGATTCTGAGTTACGGGAGCTGGATGCTGACTGCCTAAATGATTTACTTCCAGGTGACGAATACTATGGTGAGGTCGAAGTTGAATGTCCGACTTCTTGCTGCTCTCGTTGTTGCAATCCTGGGAAAAACGGTGTTTGTAAGAATGCCAACTAGACTATCTAGAACATACTTACTTGTCCGACAACTTTCATGAAAATTCTATATTCATAGTTCATAATAAACTGTTACTTAGATATGTAAACTAATAATTTGTTGTTACACTGATCTTGAGAGTCGACTGAAAAAAGTAGAAACGTCAGGTTCGCGACCCAGCATAGATCTTAGCATCTGATTCGGATCCTTAGACCCTCCATGTACCAATATTTCTTTCCAATACTTCTCCCCGGTGTTTTTATCGAAAGCTGTCGCTCCGTCCTGGAAACACGTAGCCCAAATATCTGCAGAGAAAATTGATGCATACAGGTAAGAATAATAGCCTGCACCATAGCTAACGAGATGAGAAAATTTTGAATGCCAGTGCGTGCCTTCCGCAAACATTAGTCCATTTTCTTGATGAAGTTTTCTGAAGAGGTCTGTTGTCGATCCTTGCCAATTCTCTGGTTGCCCAAAAATAGTTTGGTCGAACATGGCATACACACTAAGGAATATTTGAAAGTCAATAAATTCTTGGAGAAAGAAAAATTGTAACTGAAATGCAATTTCAACTTACCATTGAGACTGGATTTCAAGTGATTGAAATGAATTCTTTGACTTGATCAAATTGTCAATTTTATCTTCTGGAATAGATTTACCGCTTTCATAGTGGGATCCAATTTTTTGTAAGAACTGTTTATTCCAAACATAATACTCCAGCAAATGAGATGGGGTTTCTACAAAATCCATCGCAGCTCGAGTTCCACTTAGATGTTGGAATGATGTTCTTGAGAGAAGAGAGTGAAGGCTATGAATGGTAGAATTTGTAAGCTCTAGTTCATAGAATTGATACGAAAATAATACATGGAATACTAGTCTTACCAGTGTCCAAACTCATGTGTCAAAGTCTCAACTTCTGCATGTGATAAAATAGAAGCAGAGCCTGTTCCTGCATATGGGGGTGAAAGATTACAGACTAGCGCGACAATAGGCAGTTGATGGACTGCTTCTCCACTGCTTCTTGATTCAAATACCTCACATCCACAACGCACAGTAAAATGTGCAGCATGAGTATATTTATTTGGACGCGGATGCAAGTCAAAATACACACAACCAAGTGGCTTGTCACTTTTTTCTTCAACGAATTCATACTTTCGAAGCGTACTAACACCGCTGCCATCTACATCCCATGTTTCATTAGCATTCATATCCACTTCAGTCATTCTGATCCCAAATAATCGCTGTACCAAATCTTTGAGTCCTTCCAAGGTTTGATCTACTGTAAAGTACCCAGCAAGTGACCCAGCATCATCTTGTCCTTCAAATAAATGACTTTTCACAATACCTGTGTAATGACTCAAATCCCACGGTTTTAACTCTTCAGTAGTGCCTTCAATCTGAGATTTCACCATTGACAGTGTTTGCATGTCATGATTGTATTGTTGTTGAGATGCATTCTTGACATTATGTAAAAACTTCATGACATTATCAGGATGCATAGCCATTTTATCCGATAAAAAGTAGTGTGCATAAGAGGGATATCCCATGGCCTGTGCTAATTCATGCCGCTGCTTAATCAAAGCATCCAACACATCTAAATTCTGAGGACAAGCAGTATTCGCTTCCATAAATATCTCCCTTCTCAAGTTCGCTGATTGTGAATATTTCAATAGTGAATTTGCAATATGTGGTTCCGTTGTTAGCGTCACGGAATCATCTCTTGAATTATTCTGTTGAATATTTTGACAAATTACTGACTTTGGAATGGTTTTGTATACATCGTCTACGAGTGGCCCTTCTAATTCAAAACTTTTATGACGTACCAAGTTTTCTGTAAACATTGTTTCCAATTGAACTACAAAACTATTAAGTTGCTGTACACGTTCCCTCTCTTGGTCTGATAAATGTATGGCGTCACGTTCAAACTCTTTCTGAAGTAATATCGCCATTCGCCTTTCCTCTTCTGTTAAATTTTGCATGATTTCAGGATTGGACGTGATTGGTACTAGAGATTGATAAAGAGCTGTGTCAGCATTCAACTCCGCTATATATTCAGATAGTATTTGAAAAGCTGACGAAGCTGCGTTTCTCCACTCTGCTGAGGCATGAACAGACCGACAAAGTTCTGATGCATCAATTACAGAACACACTTTATTGGATATTTCATCCAAGTGTAAAAGTGTTTCTCTAGGTGATAACACATTGGTACCCAATGAATTACGGATAGTCTCACGCAATGTGTTGCATTCTTGCATTGCCCTCTTTGCATGATCTAAAAAATCTTTTGGCTGATGAAGATCAAGAGAAAAGAGGCCAACTTTAGAGTCTTTCGATGAATAGAAACGATTATTGGTAGAAATGGAGGACAGGTAGCCATTGCATCCTTTCCTACATTGGACAGGAAATGTCTTTATAAACTTCGAAACATATCTTGCAAACCCAAGCCTAGATAGCATCTTCCTATTAACAATTCGACACTAAAGATTGAAATGGATCCAAAGCTTCGTGAGTTCGTGAGCTGCTTCTCCTCTCCAAATTGGCAACAAAAATGAGAGGTTGTCAGAAGCAAGGCCATTGATGACGTAGAAAATGAGAATATCTTTTTAACGGAGCTTAACGTTTTAATGCTTCTTCATTTGAAGTTGTGTGTATTTATTTCCGTATCAATTACAGCATAATTATGGCTAATAGATTTCAAAAATAATATTTATATATGAAGTAATTTTAATGTTAAGTATGTGAGCCATTAATCCAAATCACGCTCTTTCACATAAGTATCATCTTTCAAAACTTTTTGTTCAGATTTCATTAAATTTTCATTCGAGAACTAGTCTACCTTCCATTCAAACTCTTATTTGTACGATTAGTCATATCAAGGAGAGCTGCATCCCCTCCATTCAAGTCTAGAATAACTTCTTCAAGGATAGCTTTCACCTGTTCCAAGTTTGGTCTATTTGCAAGATTCCTGTCCCACATTTTTGGCAACAAGGCTGCGATTTTCTTTGGGCAATCTTTTGAAATCGCTGGTCTATCTTTTCCGTTAAAGACCTTTTGCTTCATTTTAGTGAAATTGTAGCCCTTGAATGGCTGCTTCAATTCAATCATCTGAATGACAAAAGTCAAAGATTAGAAAAGTGAAAAAAGATTTCTAGTGGAAATGTATCAAAGTAAACACTTACAAATGACAAAAGGATAGACACAGCAAACACATCCGCAGTAGTGTTGTATGGTTGAGAATTAGCAACCTCTGGAGCCATGTAGCGGAAACTTCCAGTTTCACCAGTCAAATTATAAGTGGCAGGTCTAGATCCTGGAACAATGGTATCATCATCCAACTCCGCGGACAATCCGAAATCAAAAAGCTTAATGTCGTCACGTACATCAAAACCGAGATTTTCAGGCTTCAAATCTCTGTAAATAATCTTTTTCTCGTGTAGAAATTCAAGAGCGGAACAAATATCAAAAGCAACTGCAACTCTATCACACATGAGTTCGTTCTTTACTTCTTTCCTCACCATTCTCTTTCCAGCTTCCGGTTTCCATATCTTTTCAATACGATCTTCTAATGTACCAGTAAGGCAGTCCATTAGAATGAAAAATTCTCCAGAAGTATGTGGGACATCTGCTAAAGCACGCATCTTGATAATATGTGTATGACGAAGAACAGCAAGGAATTTGACTTCCATAGCAAGGTCGATTGTACTAGATACAAAGAACTGCGGGTCGCCCTTTTGAAAGCAGCCGTCAGTCACCTTTTTGATTGCATAACGTGCTTTTCCATTACGGAGATGACGGTCTGTGATGAACTTTTTATTCTGAAGTCCAATATATGGGTTTTCCTCTAGATTCATGTCGGCCATGTCATCTTCTACAGAGGCTGGTTTCACCCCGACAACTTCACTTACGGTACAGAAGCCTCCCTTTCCTAGTACTCTTCCAAGGGTAATTTCTGTTCAGGATGAGGATATATAAATGAGATGAGTATCATTGATTCAAAATAGAGAGTAATGAAAGATCTTTTCAGATGATCTTTGCTTGGGTGTTTGAAAGATACACAACTTACCATCGGGCTTAAATCTTGGGAAGCTAGCTTCAGCCTCTTTATTAAAAATAGCCTTGGACTTTGCCTTGGCATCAAGGATCTGTTGCGATCTCTTTCGTAGGAAATCTTCATTTAGGTGAGACATGTTTCTTGATGTTTTATGTAGGAGACCCCAGTAAAGTCAGTACTAATGAGGTGAAAGGAAGGTCCAGACAGCTGTTCTACGTTGTTGTTTGCCTGTGTATTTTCATGAAGATGAAGTAAGTAAATCCGGTAAGTATGGAACTTACAAGATACCTCCTGCAGAAGATTAATTTTTGTCGTCACAAGCTGCCAAGATTTCCAGTCCCGAATAAAATTAGACTTTTTAAAAGCACGTGTACACTGGGCCTGAATTAATTGGACTATTATTGAGCTACGTAATCGTGTGCACGAATGAAAGCAGAGAGGATCAGTGCCACCCGGTTTGCCACCTCTTGTTCCGACATCTTATTGTAAACCGACCCAGTTACAGTGAGAACAGGTGGTAGAAGGTTGAGTGAGTCCGTGATGAAGGATGTGCTGTGCTTATTTTCGTTTGATGATGATTCATTGTTCATGTCATTACGTACTCCTATCAAAGGTTTTTAATCCTAAGTTCTCATCATTCCTACCTTCTTTCTACGACAATACTACTTCAGAAACCATACGTATACACTAATTGTGTTACAAAACGTACCTAGGTACGTTTCCAAAAATGTTGAGTAGGTACGCTTTGGCTCGGGCTTAGAAAAGGGGGGTACGTTTTCAAACTGGGTACGTTTTGTAACTTTCCGCGTAGAAATACTTCAAAATCATGAGCACACTTGTAAAAGTGATAAGTCTATCTATCAACGAGTATTTTTAATAATCAATCAAATGAAATTAAGCATTATAATATAGTAATAGAGCCAGTAGTAGTCAAGCAGAACAACAATATAAAAATTAAACTTGCAATTTTCCGTTAAACAAGGGTTATAAGTAGGTACGTTTCCAAAAACTTGTCACTAGGTACGCTTTGATGTGAGGCTTAAAAAGGGGGGTACGATTTCAAAAACAGGTACGTTTTGTAACACAATTATTAGTGTAGGTTCCTGTTTTCCTCATCAGAAAAAGAGAATGAGTATCATTTATCATTTTGTACCTACTTAGCTAAGTACTATCCTGCTGCAAATTCCACAAGTCATTTCATTTCACGGTCTAAAGACTGTAGCATAAGAAAAATAGCGCCCTTGATGCTTCAAAGTGCTGCAAAATATTCAGAAGATTCTTTCAATTTGCATTTGATCGGAGTATCTGTTACATCTTTGATGAAAATGCAGTACCACATTTCTGCGAGTAGGTTTTTATAACAAATATATCTAACTTATAATAGTAAAATCTGCAGAACAAAATTAGCGACCATGTGCTTGAGCACTCTTTTCAGTTTTGTGAGTTTCATCCAATTGACCAAAAATGGAATCAGTTCCATAGCTGATACCAATCTCGTTTCTTAGCTGTGTCATGATTTCCTCGCAGTCCATTCTTCGAGAAGGATTTGCATCCCAGCATGTAGTCATGATATTTGCCAGTTCTTGACGCAACTTTTTGTTGATTGGTGGTCTTTCATTTCCATTATATACTTGAGCAGTCAAGGAGTCAAAATCGTGTCCTTCAAAAGGAGTTTTCATCTCACATACTTCCCATAACATCAGTCCAAACGAATATGTATCAACTCTCTGATTGTATGGCTTTCCAAGTGCAACTTCTGGTGCCATATAACGAGGCGATCCACTTTCTGCAGTCAAGTGGTACCCATCATTTCCATCAGAGAGATCTGGTCGCATCTCAGCAGCAAGGCCAAAATCAAAAATTTTCACATCGTCTCTTACATCAAATCCAATGTTGTCTGGTTTCAAATCGCGGTAGATGATACTATAGAAGAAGATAGTTAGAATAAACAAAATAATGATTGTATAGTAGATGCATTTCAATATAGACCAAAACATACTTACTTGTTGCTGTGTAAAAAATTGAGAGCAGAACAAATATCATACATGACAACCAGTCTCTGCCCTAGGTGTTCTTCCTTCTTTCCTCCTCCTACATCCTTGATACTTTTCAATCCACTCATACTCTTTAGTTCCTTGGACCATACTTCAATTCTATCACCAAGAGTATCAAACAATCTATCCAAAACAACAAAAAACTGTTCTGAACAATAATCAACATTACAAACAGCACGCATCTTGATAATATGTGGATGCTGAATCAAAGCAAGATACTTGACTTCAATAGCGAGATCAACAACTCCACTCAAGAAATTCTCTGGTCCACGATTCAATAAATCCGGTTTGAGCTTTTTGATTGCATATCGAGCCCTTCCATCTCTTTGAAAGTTTTTAGAAATGTATTCTCTATCTTGAGTGAATGGTGAAGGGTTTGCATCTGCTTGTCCATCGAGGAATACTTCGAGTAATTCAGTCACTTTACAGAACCCTCCTTCACCGAGAAAGACTCCTGAGTCAATTTCTGTGAAAAGTAAAGGAAGTCAGTGGTTGTACATTGATTGGTGTCAGTGGTGTCAAGAGTTTTCATCTCGTGTAGACTTACCTGCTGCACGAAATTTAGGAATACGATTTTCAGCTTCTTGATCAAATAAGGTGGATTCCGCAGTCTTGGCTGCTGTAACCTTTGCTGCAGCCTTTCGGAGATCAGCTTGACTCATATCTTCGATTCCCATGGTGACTACTTTGGGTTTTATGTCTTGATCTTATTCTTCTTTGTGAAATGTAATGCAGACTTGGCAGTTAAACTTGTCAGTATCGGTACAAACTCCTTCTACAGATGTAAAATATTATATATATATCTATTCAATATACGAGTTACGAATTATAAATTAGTAAACTGGACTCGTTTTGTATATCTTCACAACTTATAAGATTAAGATATTCAGGTTCTTGATGTGGAATGTGGAAGCCACTCTCAACTTCCAATTGAAGAGAAGCGAAAAACAACGTGGAGCTGGATTGTGGAAGGTGAATGAAGAGAAGAATCTTACAGGCACTTCAATCTGCAGCCAATCAAAGAGTTCGCAAGTATCATTATTTTCATAGAATTCCCAAGAACTCCGGGTCTTTTTTAAGTAAAATGGTCTACAATTTGGACACGATTGGTTGTCCTGCGTCCTGCCAAGCGGTCCTGCTGCGGTCGGTGTGGAGGTCTGCATAATCATCATGAAAGGAAGGCTGGAACTTTATTATCTATCTGGCTAGGCTCTAGCTAAATATAAAATATTGTCCATGTGGGGATGGGAATGTAGTTTATGCGAACTGAACATGGCGAACTTGGGAGATCTTCTGTCAAAGATCGGCATGTGTGTGTAGGCACGTATTCAGTGTAATTACATTGCTGAGAAGGAAGATTCATTCTCTTAACGATTGTAATTCTCTGACCTCTATAGACTTTGCAAAAGATTCATTTTCAAAGATAGCATTTATCACATCTTTCAGCAAAGATAAAAGCTGAAACAAATATATAAAATAGAGCTTCCATAGGTTGTTACAAAAAAAAGATATCTTTGCAAAAATTATTGACACTCTAGAATGGCAACTCCAAGAAGATTGACAGCGTTTCATCGTGCAAAATCAGCTCGTAAATTCACATCGAACCCATCAGCCGTTGCAGCAGCTGCTGCTCCTTATGAAACCGTGATTCTTGAAAATGGTAAACCGCTGAATGAAACCTCTGGCACAAAAGAATCAACTCTTGTAGCAGCTCTTTGCTACAAAGGAATGGAAATTACACTTGCATCACATGATCAATACATTGATGTCATTCTCACTAGAAGCAGAATGAGACTACAAACCCTCAAAGTCTATGGTGAAATCTTGGGTTTATTTGCGAACCCCGTCAATGGAATGGTCAGTGTCGTCACCTCGACTCGAGAAGTGTATAATTTTCATCCGGTTCCTACGCGACCATCGGGAAAGTCAACCAATCGACGGCCAGTGACTGTGTTTGGTAAATATTTTTGGATCAAGGGTAGAACTGTACTTTGTGAAGGAATCTTTTCCAATGATGTTCCTTTTGCAATTAAAGATAATGCTTCGACTGTTCATATCGGATCTTCGATTGATTATAAATTGTTGGTGGCGCATGCGGACCAAATTGCTGTTTTTGATATCTCACCAAGTGAACAGGATGATGAACTAATGCAAGAATTCGAGAATGATGAGTTTGATGATGAAGTAGAGTCGAGAGAAGGGGAGATTCTATGGACTATTCGTGTCAGAGCTACTATTTTACACGCGGCTATTGCAGGGGACGGACGATCTATTGCATATGTGCTACAGGGAGAAGGTATTGGTGTACCATATCCATTTGGTGTACGAACCTTTGTAAGAGACAAAGAAGATGGATCGAGCGAAAGTCTGGCGAAGCCACCAAGGCCTGAGGGACCTACGAAATCAAAGAGTTCAGAACTTGGTCGTTCAGGTTGTATTACTCCTCCTCCTATTCCCAATGCGAAAAGTAGTGACTCATCACCCTTTCAATATCCCGAGTTTGAGAAAAATAATATGGGGATCGTCTATAAAGCTGGACCATTTTTAGTTCATTCAGAAGCTGTCACAAGAATATCATTTCGTGGAAAAGGACTAAACCATTCTAGTATATATAATGATGAAGCTTCTGGAAATTATCTAGGACTTCGCGAAGGAAATGATTTGTTGCTGACATGCTGTTCATCAGATGGTAGCTTTCGTGTATTTTCACAAGGGTCATGGAAAATGTTGTTTCATTGGGATACTCCACCTGGAAGCAGAGCAGATTGGGTACAAGGTATTACAATGGCAAACTTGGGCGACCTTGATCCTCTCACCAAAGCAAGCATGAAAAGTAGTACAAAAAATGACATTACACAATCGCAAAGTGCAAAAAGCGCAAGTGATCTCTTGACAACTCCTCCAAGAAGCAAGAATTCCAATAATCAAACAAGAAATGATGCTTCCAATTCGTCGGGTTGGCAATCACAATTAACCCCTAACTCTGCAGCTGGAGCTTGGATATCTGAAATAACTTTTAGGGGACCATATCCAGCAGTTAGATTATCTCGGTTAAGTTTTTTGAAGTCAGGAGGAGATTCCTGGGCTCCAGCCCATTTTGATTCTGTAGGAACGATATTACCACCAGCAACTCTTTTGCCTCAAAGTGTTTTGAATAATTTAGAATCGATGACCTTGGCTGTACAAGGCCTCTGGTCGGCGTGGAATCCTTGGATTGCACATCCTGGTAGCGGAGGCAATGTTGTAGAGGATGAAAGTCTCAGTGGGAATGCTCTGGCTTTACTTGGTTCAGTCCCACATGGACATGGAGTTTCTGCGACGGATGTCGACTCTGGAGCTGTATTTGGTGGCACACATTCACCACCAGCCGAATTGAGGATAATTTGTTCGCATGCACAAAGCAATGTTGGTATTATAGAGCTTCCATTATGGGGAGATTTAGAATTAGGGGCGCTACAACTGGGAAGTCCACTGCGCTATTTGCTGAATTTGAAAGAAAATGTTCCTAAGGATGTCAGTATTATAAAAGACGATGGTTGCAGAGAGCAGGACATACTGGCGCCTCTACCTGTAACAGTTTCGACTAGATGTGTCTGTCTAGAATTTGAGTCAAATCGCCTTCTTGCAAGTGTCAGTGATAATCGCAGAAACATCTGTCTTGAATGGAGAAAGAAAGGAAGTATGAATATTGCAAGTTGTGATAGTGAGGAAAATACCGTAGCTATGACAAGACAAGATTCTGATTTATCGATTGCAACAACAGTCTCTTTGAATTCGATGGACAGCCACACTTCATTCAAAAATCCTCATGATTCCGATATCAAGCAATTTATGGATTTGAGTATAAGCCCAATACCAATGAATTTACCTCAACTACATTTACCTGCATTTGCAAATCGCGATGAACTTATTTCGGTTGTAAAATGGTGGCCAGATGAAAATTTCGGTGGCCCTCCAAGGCTATTTGCATTGACAACAAAAGGAACATTGATACTCTATGAAATGCCTCCGCCTTGGAGTGCAATCGAGCCAATCGTTCCTGATCCGCTTGCTTTGAACAGTGTGGGTAGTGCGTTCCAAAGTGAAAGTGGAGACAGAGAATCATCCCATAGTAATATTTTTGATTCTTCAGCAAAAGAAATAGAAAGTGTTTATGAGGCGACACTGACCCCCCATCCAGATTTTGGCCTAGGTTTGAGATTAGAAGCTCAGGCAGATGGAATGCCTGCAATAGCGGGATCGTATAAAAAACACCCTTTGACTGGTGGGAGACTCCCAGCAGAAAGAACTGGAAAAATAGTACTGGGTGATGAATTGATTGCCGTCAACGGAGTTTCATTGGAAGGACTCACGTTTGATGAAATTATTGCCACTGTTAGGGATGTATCGCAATCTAGTAAAGATGGAGAGTTGATTATGAGATTTCGCGCGCTCGAGAAGAATCGCATGCTACGGGAAAATCTGAGCAATTTATCATTTGACGTTCCGATGGATGAAGGACTCGAGGTGGTACATCAACTCAGTCATGACGCGGCGGAGCAGACATCTGTAATTGTCGGTGCCAATGGAGAGACGCAGCAGGAATTTGGACGCATTGTGGCGACGATACCAAATGCAATGCCCTCTTTTTCAAGTAGCCCGCGATCGCTCGAACTTCTACCATGGCATTATGGAGAGGGTGCTCCTGCACCTTATGAAGTTCGTGGAGCTACTTTGCTCGTAGTTGCTGTTGGACGGAAAATCAATGCATTTCGTTTCGAGGTTCTGAACGGCTCGGAAGCGGATTCATGTGGCAAATTAGCTGACCTCGGGTTTATCGAACTCGAAGGTGATGGAGATATTACATCTCTAGTTTATGTACAAGTAGCATCCGATGGATGGTGTATTAATGTTTGTGATAGTATGGGGGGCTCTCATCTTGTTTTTATTGATGTTATTTACAATGGCGATAAACTTGCTGCAGAATTTCGAAGTCACTTGGTCATCCAGAATTTGAATGAACTCAATAGTAGTGAAAATTCCGTCGAATATCTCACACATGCATCGTCAGTAGACCTAATTGCAAATATGCCTTTTGGGGGAGAGGCTCATGAAGTCTCTATTTTATCAGCGTCGCCGCATTTCTCGTTTCTTAATTCAAAAGGAGAAAGTAAACAAATACAAGGCAACTATGCAGTGACAAAAATTCGCCACCGCAGTGATGCAGGTGGAAAGAACATTCCTATTCTTGATTTTCGCTGGGTGAAAAGTGGATCTGTGGATGCATTTCCCCAAATCGTAACATTCAGTGAATCATCCGCTATAGTCCACATCAGACAATGCGACGAACTGACATGGGTGCCTGTTGCTGAGATATTTTATCCCCTCACAAAAGAAACATGTGGAAAACGTGGAATACAGAAAAAACTTTTAAATTCTTCTCTATCACCCGCTGACTCAAATCCGCATCTTCTGTCAGCTTTGAGGAATATTGTGAGCGCAACGGATGAGAGAAACCTTCTTTTATCAGATTGGCACCCGGAATCTTATCTTAGTTTACTCTGTACTGATGAGGATGGAGTGAAAGCTGGATTACGGACAAGAATAAGAGGCATGATGCAATGGCTAGTCGAATCTTTAGATCCCAAGGATACCATGGCTATGCATTGGGATTCAACGTGTCGCCTATCTAGCGTTCCATTTACTGCTTTTAACACATTTGATAAAGATAGACCCCTCGTTGACGAAGAAGAAGTAAAGACTGAAGAAGCAAATGCGTCATTTTTAATGAATCAGTTGTCTTTGAAGCAGAATGAGTTGACGCAGGAAGAGCTACAATCTAAAAAGATTGAGGATTGCATCATTAGTGCCCTGAATAATATTAATGAAGGGGAGGTGGAGGCTGGTGGTAACTTTAGCCGAGAATTTCTTGCAACCATGACTTATGCCAAGACAGCGAAAAAAACTCCAGAGAAGGGGGAAGAGGAAGAAAAAGGTGATTCTCTGCCTGGTCCTATCAAAAATCTAGGATTTGATGAATTAGGATGCCTTCTCTGTCTGTCTAAAATATCTGCCAATCCTCCTAATTTTGCTTCGTTGGACAAATTGGCCCAATTCTTTGCCCTCTCTACTTCCATAGTGCGAACAATCGAAGAAATGAAATACGATGAGCTTGCCAAGGATGACGAAAAAACAAATGATATCGCATCACATTCTTTCCTCGTGAAAAAAGTTTCTTCTTCAAATCTTAATGAAAGAAAAAAGAAGCTACCTATGAGCGTTGCTGATTCTGCAAGTCTTGCTGCATTACTAAGTGACTCACAACATGCTTTGTTGGAGTCATGTAGGCCAAAGGAGAAATGGACGTGGGAAGTAGCTAGAACTTTGAATTTGCCATTTTGGCTAAGGTCCGATGAAGAGCTAACTAGGATATCTGAAGAAATAGCACAGCAAACTTTTAAAGATTCGATGGACGTCGTTGAGGCATCTTTATTTTACATAATAACAGGCAACATGAAAAAACTCAAAACAATGGCAGCAGCTGATAGGAAGCATACTGGGAAAACATTTTTTCAATTTGTTACTAAATTCGACTTCAATTCTGAAAGAGGGAAGAACGCTGCAGAAAAGAATGCCTTCAGTCTCTTGAGAAAGAGGAAATACGGCCCTGCCGCTGCTTTTTTCTTGCTTTCAGAGCCACCAATGCTTACAAGTGCTTTGAATATTATTGCGACAAAAATGGAGGACATGGCTCTAGCTTTTTTTGTTGCACGCCTGGTTGCAATTAATCGAGGCAAAGAAAACACTTCCAATGATAGTTTTGGGTCGGGATTTTCTCTACGGGGATTTGGTGGTGGAGGAGGGTTTGCGTCATCAGGACCATCAGTCGATGAGCTAAGTAAGAAAGTGGAAGAATCAAAATATATTGAATGGACTCCAAAAATATCATTAGCCGCAAAGAAGCTCCTTAGCAGTCATGGCTTATCAAAGAAAGATTGTACTAATCCTTCAAAATGCTTACAGCTGCTGTGGTTAGGGCGCCCTAATGATGCAGCTTTGGCATTTCTTGATATAAATGAGTCAGCACATGATTTCAGTCAGATTCAAAACTGGAATATACCAACTTCTTTCCGCCAATGTTCAGCTCATGGTGCAAAGTTTAAAAATCCTTCTTCAAGATTGATTTCAAAGATAAATTCGGTTTGTGACTTCTCTGCTAGACCAATGATTAGTGCAAAGCTGAATATTCCTGTACATGTAAAGTGGTCTGTGTCACTGGGAACTGCGACTGCTTTGTGTCGGAGAGGCATTGAAATTCCTTCCATCCTTATCCTTTCAAACAAAGCTTTTGAAGAAGACAGAAATGAAGGCTCAGAAGATAATAGCAAACAAATGACATCCTCTGAGAATAATCTCAACTCTGTACTTACAAGAAATGTCACTGAAGCTACATCTACCACAGATAATATGTCCTCATCAATCTTCGACTCATTTGACGTAGGTCCGCCATCCAAACCTAAGCCAGCACCAGCAGCTGCAGCACCTGCTTCTACAGCAGCTGCTTCTGGAGAGATGTCATCATCAATCTTTGACTCGTTTGATGTAGGTCCGCCATCCAAGCCTAAGCCAGCAGCTGCAGCACCTGCTTCTGGAGAGATGTCATCATCAATCTTCGACTCATTTGACGTAGGTCCGCCATCCAAACCTAAGCCAGCACCAGCAGCTGCAGCACCTGCTTCTACAGCAGCTGCTTCTGGAGAGATGTCATCATCAATCTTTGACTCATTTGATGTAGGTCCGCCATCCAAGCCTAAGCCAGCAGCTGCAGCACCTGCTTCTGGAGAGATGTCATCATCAATCTTCGACTCATTTGACGTAGGTCCACCATCCAAACCTAAGCCAGCACCAGCAGCTGCAGCAGCTGCAGCACCTGCTTCTGGAGAGATGTCATCATCAATCTTCGACTCATTTGACGTAGGTCCACCATCCAAACCTAAGCCAGCAGCTGCAGCACCTGCTTCTGGAGAGATGTCATCATCAATCTTCGACTCATTTGATGTAGGTCCGCCATCCAAGCCTAAGCCAGCACCAGCAGCTGCAGCACCTGCTTCTGGAGAGATGTCATCATCAATCTTTGACTCATTTGACGTAGGTCCACCATCCAAGCCTAAGCCAGTAGTAACATCGTCAGCGTCTTCTTCATCTATCCCATCCAAAAATCAAGAAGAAGAAAAGGAAGAAGTTATTAGCGACTCTATCATCGAGAATATACAAGTACCTCCACTTTGGCTTGAATGGAAGGATCAAATAAGAACGAATTGTGTAGCTAGAAGACTTATTCGAGAGATAGCACGCGTGATTGCTCCATTTCTGGGCGATGTTTCTAACATTCCAATGGCATTGTTTAGAAGACATGTTCATCCTTTAATTTCATATGGAGCTGCCCATGTTTTCCAAGAAAAATGTGACGGTGAAACGTTACTATCTATACTAGTGGATATTTTGGACAATCTATGCTCCAAATTTGAGGTATCAAAAGCTGCTGTTATCGAGCGATCTCTTTTGGTCATAGGTTGTCCTCATCAGCCTCGAAGAATTGTATTTGCTGTATTACTTAACTGCTTGACAGGAAGAGCAGATTTAGCTGAAGATATTATGAGAGATGCTGCAAATGATCAGGTACAACATTGTGAAGCTCTTGTTGACATCAATGATGAACTGGTTTATCATAGGAAATCTTTATCTCATACTTCTAGTCAATACGCAAGAAGACTTGCCGCAAGTGTGAGTGCTCAATTAGAGTTATGCCTCTGGCTTCATCGAGGGGGCGTTTTTCCAATGTCAGGACTTGCGTTGAAGGAAACAACTGTAGGTGTTAGAATAGGGTATATCATTGCGAGTTGGGGTCGTTGTCACGAAGCTTTGGAAACTCTCCTGAAATGTGATCCTGATTGTTCCATGGATTTTGAACGTGGAAGACAACTATGGAGTAGTATGAAAATGATTGTAAGTCAACAGCCAGAAGAAAAATCTAATGAAGGGACAGAAACGACAAGTGGTGGATGGGAATTCCTCGTTGATTGTAGTAGGGAGGAAGCAACGGAGATGCTGAAGACACGAAAGTGTGGAAGCTTTATTTTGAGGCCGCACCATGAAGATCATGGAATTTTTACATTAAGTTTTAGAACGAATATGAAGCCAAAAGTTGAAGCTGAATCGACTGAAGGTGAAGAAAATGAAGAAACTACGAGTGATGAAGCCTCTCCTCCTTCTAAATCATCAACATCGGATAACTCTGTACAACACGCAATCATACGATTGTCAGATGCAGGATTTAAATGCGGCTCATTTGGACCTTATTCCAGTCTCTTTAGACTTTTAGAGTCTGTTTCAGCATCATTACCATTTGATCTTTTGTTCAACGAGCCTCCAGCTCAAGGCGTGATAAAGGAAGAAGGGAGTCAGACTTCTCCTAACTCAATATTTCTCCGAAAACTTGCATTGCATTCGAGTACAGATCATTATCGATGGAATGCATCAACTGGTAAAGACCCGAAATTCTCCCAAGTCAATGACGGCGATGATAATGATGTAAATGAAGAGGACGTAATAGCACTAAAGAGAACGGAAAGTTCGTTTTTCATGCAGACAAAGCAAGAACGGGATGAATTCCAGTACCTAAAGAGGTTTGGGATATTCTCTCAATTACTAGTTCTTACAGAATTGAGGAAACAAATAAGTGCTGTTGTAGCATCCCGAGATGAGAAACTTGATGTGAGATCGGTATGGGGAGATGAAAGCAAGAATAATAACATGGATGAATCATATTTTGACGGAAACTCGTCAGAAGGCTTCGAGGAAGATGGAGACCTTGAACTTGACTCTATTGCTTCGAGAATGATAAGACCGTTTTTGAACTGGTGTAGATCCGTGGAAACATCCATAGTGGGAGATTTTCTTCCGTTATTGGAAGAAATATCCCAACGGCCTGCATCTTCTATGCCTGTATCTTTATCTGCATCCCAAACAGCGATTGAAGCAGTTCCTATTGAGATTGGAAGTAGCGCAGATTGCGGCGACGCAATTATTCGAAAAATGATTCAACCGAAGTCTGGGGTTGAATTCAGAACACTTCGTGTCGGAGAAGCAGGAAAGAGCGCTGTCATTGTTCTGTTTAGAAAGAGTCAGGCTGTGGCATGGATTGTAAAAAGTGGTGCTGAGCAAAATGAAAATGATGCTACCAAACGTCTTCACCTCATGGAAAAACATAGAGTGATTGAACGAGTTGATCTCCATCAGATTGCTTATGAGAAGCAGGTTGATGCCGATCAAAATGCCTTTGTAGAGGATGAAAATGATGTGAGATATAGATTTGTAGATCCATGGGAAGTGGAAGTTTTAGAGTCCAAGGACGCTGAGCTACGTGGAGCCTCTCTCGGAAGACAACATTATGTCCCATTCACCATAGGGGGAGTAGCTAGGTCGTGCGAAGAATCTCAAAGACGACTTGGAGGTCTTCACCTTCTATCTCTTTGGTCTACTGCTAGAGGCGGAGTGGCTCTCACAAAGGCCCTCGCGTCAGTTTATCCTCCGTGGGAAAGAGATACTGGAGGAGATCTTCAAATTTCTAGAGGAGTTGAAACCTATCCTTCGACTTATGCGAATTGCTTCAGACAACATCTATACCGCAACACACTCTTCCGTAGACTCAATTTGCCACAACGATTCATAGCTATACTTCAAGTAGAGATTCTTGATTTGAAGAATTTGACAGCTCCTGGAGGATCCCCCTCAGTGACAGCATATGCTCTTTTACGTCTAAAACGTGATGCATCTAATGCACCTTTGACGCATAAAGCAAGAACTCTTGATAGCGCATCAACCGAACCTCGGAAAATCAGTAAAAGTTCAGGTCCAAATGCCCCAGCTTCATGGGGAAGCGTAGTACGTTTTAGATTCCCACTACCAGAAGATGTCAACTGTGATGGAGTTAGTTTCGACAGTGATCGCGAGGCTCTTTTCAAAGGAGCACCTAGTGTCCTTCAACTTTCAGTGTATGAGAAAAAATTTATGACAACCTCTTCGCTTGGGGGTGCTGATGTCAGCCTTGATGGGCTATCCACTAACGGACAAATGGAAGAATGGGTTCCTCTCCAGTCTTCGAAGGATGATATTACATGGTTTGCTAGATTACGATTGACTCTGCGATTTGAGCTCATGTGTCTCGCTTCACAAGCAGATGAAAATGTAAGTATTGATGCTCAATGTCCAAGTGCAGGATTGAGGAAAATGCGATTGCTATCCCGTATCGGTGGAGCTCATGAAGATGCAAACGGAGTACCTCGATCTATTAGTTCTCCTGATATTGTGTCTTCTTACTTTGAGCAGATGGTTTCTTAGATTAGTTGCATTAAATGTAAAAAAGAACATAAAAATAGTGATATTTCTGTATTCTGAGTTGAGTTGCAAGTGATCCTACTTCCTAAAACATGAAAGTGATAAAAGGGACTTGGGGTGAATTCAATAAAATGAGAAGAGCAATAAGTCCTACGTGGTATTCGCAACATAGAGGTTCTTCTTCCGTTTAAACTCAAGAAAAAAACTCATCTGTAGCATAATTAAGGAGAAAGAATTGTAGCTTCCATAAATATGGAAAAGACATTGATCTCACTTTACCCCGCTATTTGAACGAGTATCCGAATGTAGACCCAAAGAGAGGGAGGGAGAGAAAGATCTATACTTCTTTGAAAAATATGGAACAATAGAGTAAACGTACATGGTTTCATTATGTTATTAAATGATTGGGTCAGTGCCAAAATGGAATGTTGCGTGAATCCTTATCTACCAAATCTCGAGTGAGCTTTCTCTATTATCTCCTCAATTACTTTCGGTCTATTGCTACATACATTTATAATAAATAGATGAAGTCCAACATTATTAATATTTATAAATTTTACACATGTATTTTATATATTATATTCTGACATCTAAAGTACTACAGTAATAGGATTCATGGCATAAAAATAGAAAAAGGCCCCAGTCTCGGATTCATTTCTGCGCAATGCATTATCTTCCATCAACACTTTTTCCTCCTCTTGAAACTCAAAATTATCTTCCACTACTTTCTTGATTGTCGCAGGGGATATCGCAGGTAACTTGTCTAATACGTAGTCAATAACCTGATCCAAGCTTGAAAACATGTTGGAATCAACAGTTTCAACCTCAGCAATGATACTCTCAACAATAATTTCTCTTGGAAATACTTTTGTGTCTGTGATCCATTGCTTCCTCTTTAGCAAACTATGATCTGTAAAAAGTACCTTGTATTGAAGATTACTGTTTTTCATTCTGTGATCTAATACTTTGCACGGTACGAGTTTGACATTGGCTTTGTATTCATCGTCATTTTGAACATTCGGAGGAGGCAAAGGCAAAGCATATCCTAGACTCCCATTTGGAATAATATTTTCACTAGATGCAATGGTAGGATCCTGTGTATGTTGTACTGATTCTATTTCAATCTGAGAATTCTTTGACAAGATACTTTTTTGCTCAAGTGTCTCCTCGTTGGAAGCGGCGGAAGAATGTGACTGAGAACTATGCTGCGAATGTATCGAGGAGGACTTTGATCTTTTGCAACTAGAACTCGATGGACTACTACTTTCAGAATATCTCCGTTTCCTTTCAATACTCGCATCTCCTTGTATAGTATGTGCAAAACCAGATTGTGTCTCTGTCAAATGCTCATCTACTTTGGTAAAAGCATTCACTTCCAATCCAATCCCAAGACAAGAACGAGTAGATACATTTCCAAGTGTAGTCTGTTCCAATCCCTTCATTTGAGCTTTCACTGTCGATTGACAATCTTGAAACAAAGTACAGCATTGACGATTGATGGATTCATTTGGATCTAAATGGTGAGGAAGCACAGTCCCCTGTTTGAATTCAAGACGGAATGTCAAATATCTCTGAAAATGATCTACTTTTTGTCCAGTAATAGATTCATTGCCATTCGAAGAGATGGACATGTAGGATTGTAAATTACAAAATAGTTTTTGAAATTGCAGTTCCATATCTCGTTTCGAAAAGGATCCTTGTTGCGTTGAGGATTGCATGGCTGTAACATCAAACTAATGACAATGACTGAGCAAAGTATCATATGCGCTTCATAATGTACATACAATCAACTTACAGAATAAGATTCACATGATTCACTTTCTCCTTCATCTAATGGCAAATGATGAATGGCAAAAATAATTCGTTCGAGATTGGATCGACTTTCATCCTGTTTCAAGACATCATAAAGGCCATCAAGCCAATGACGTAGTAATTTCAATTCCGCCTTCATGACTGCATGCTGTCGTTCCGTCAATTCATGATGGATGGAAGTATCTTGTGTATTATCATGTTCATTAGTACTGCACGCCTGTGTCTGAGTGAAATCAAATTGTGTCAATGGTGAAAGCAAAGGTAAATCTGGATTCTCTGTTGGATGCAATTTTTCAATCGAGTCTTGACTTGATCCTTGATTGCCATCATTGCAACTTTTCAAAGAATCGACATCATTTCTAAATATTGCAAAGTCTGTTTCATTTTGAGAAGTGGCTGCATTATGAAAGTAAGATTCGGGAAAGATATTTCGTGAATGACAAATGGTTGCCAGACCATGTTGGATGGTGTTGTGTAGGAATCCAATGGCTTGAGCAGTTGCTTGTTCTTGAGTGACGCTCTGCCTCACTCTAGTCTTTGTAGATGCAGCCTTCATTAGTTGATAGATGATGGGTATTATTAGTGAGGTACTATGATGGAAGAGATGTTGGTAGTAAGAAGAGGAGGTAGTACATTACGAATAGAGAGTGATGATGGATAGACGCGTTGATTGTTGATTGGTGATTGGATAATAGTATAGTAAGTGCACAAATAATGGAGAGCTTCTTTAGTTTGTCTGAATAGGCCTTTTATACCACCTATTTAGTCTGTGACATCTGTTTCCAGTCTTGCCTAGAACAGGTCGTACTTTGCATGAAAATCCAATAAGTCATGCCAAGTTGTTCTTCTTTACTTATGGTGTATGTCAATGACTCTTGCTTGTGACCTGTACAGCATAACATTTGAAATCCTTTTGTTTACCGTTAGCTTTCTGAACTTCTTCTCCCCGAGCAGGAGTCTCAACCGTTTTTGTTTATGAAAAGGCACTGCTCCTACTAGCCTATTTCATTTCAGTCTTTGGTCATAGGAACTGAATTCAAACAATATAATACATCTCATTGCATTTCTTTGAAAGATCTATTGTTTTCCATCATGAAAGTACCAACAGCAGCTCTACTATTCCTCGCTTCCTTTGGAACAACCATCTCTTCATCTCATGCAAAGATGGTTGAGTTCCAAGTTTCATCTGACGGTGAGACCAACAAGCAGAAGAAGAATGTGAGGAAACTACAGGACGACGATGGCCCTGTCGGCAAATGCATTCACGATGGTTGCAAGGAAAAGTGTGCAGATCTTTATTGTGCATGTGCTGATGATTGTGCTGGTTTTCCACTTAATGTTGATGAATCATGTAAAAAATGTGCTGGTGACGAAATTACCAGTGGAGCCGCTTTGTTAGAAGAATGTGTAAAGCATTGTTCTCCAAATTGTAATAATGAGCAAAAGACACCTTTGCAACCACAGGAAAAAGTAGAACCTAAATCAAGCAGAGCTCCCGTGGCGAAAATGGCTCTAGGTAAAAGATTCTTGAAAGCTGATGGATTCGACTGGGATGATTTCTTTGATTGCAAAGATATACCAACTATTAGTCCAAGACCTACAATGACACCATCCATTAGCTCAGCTCCAAGTATTTCCGCAGCCCCTACAACTGACTGTGGTATCATTGATTGCGATATGACTCATTCTGCAAGTTGTAACCCAGGTATGTATACATTTCTTTTTCAGTGGATATCAATAGATTCATGCTTTCGGTCTCTTACATTTATTTGATGCTGTCTTCTTCTTCTCTCCAAAGATCCGCATTACAGCGTCTGGTCTGGAACTGTCTCTTATTATGACTTCCAAGGATCCTGCGACCAGATTGCGATTGATAATTCCAACTTGCAGCTACAAATGAAAACCAGAGGACGCGTTTATTACTCCACCATCACCAAAGTTGCCTTGAAGATGAAGGCATCAGGTGAATTGTTGACTGTAGATGGAACTACTATTGTGACCAATGATATCACTACAGCTTCCCTTGGAGCAACCGTTACCCAAATTTCCAATTATGTACAAATTACTTTCCCTACTCCTGCAGGAGATTCATAAATCAGGATCTACTTAAACACCTATGGAATTTCTATTCAAGTGTATGGAATCGGTTACATCTTTGGAGGCAGTGAGGGAATGCTTGGATCATGGGACAATGGAGGAGTGAACTTCCAGAATGGTACTGCGTTCGACTTGTCAGGTGGATATGCTGATGTTAAAGCAAGATCCTTCGAGCTTGCTGAAGATTGGGAGGTTCCTATTGAAGCGAATTATTTGCCAAACCCATCGGATACCTGTGTTCCTGAATCCGATTGTGTAGCAGGTGATACTGATTGTGCTACCGTACCTACCAGAAGACTCGAAGATAAAGACGTCGATCCTGACTGTAAAGAATCCTGTTTTACAACTCCACTTAAAGACATGTGCTTTACCGATCTTGCTTTGAGTATCAAAGAGACACCTTGCTCAGATCAGTTTGCACTTGAATCTGTTGAAATCTTTGATTGTTATGGGGAACTTGAATCTAAAGAAGAAGTTGACAAGACCTGGGCTTGTCAGCCGACTTATGTGGACCCTATCATTGTTCAAGAGACTCTTGCAAACTTTCGTCCGGTTGGAAGCGAAATGTGTATGGCCGATGATGACACTTGCACATGTCTTGGTGGAGTTTGTGTTCCTGACTGTGTAGATGAGGTTGGTACAGTCTGTGTACCTGGACTTTGTTCCTCTGCCAAACCAATGAAAGAAATGAAGGACGAGTCAGCATCAGAAAAGATGACAAAGGCTCCAAAAGGTGATAGACGCTTGAAAAAGGGAGAGAAAGGTGACGAAGAGAAGATGCCGAAGGCAAGTAAAACTCCAAAGGCGACCAAGTCTCCAAAGAGCAAATGCATGTGCAAAGTACAAGTATAAACACATTGCTTCAAAATGAGGTATGAGAATAATCATCTGAGAGTTAGAAAAAGGAATATGGAACAAAATAACAACAAGAACGAAATAGAATAAAGAGAGTAATGTGTAGAATAAATAAACTAAAACTGCTGTTCGAATATTCATTGTTTTCGACTATGATACTAGTTCAGACTACTGTACTATCATTTTTCAGAGTAGGAAAGTTGACTACAATAACAATTAACATGAAAGGATGATACAGTCATGGTATGTTCAATATTTGAAGTTATATTTGTAAGTGGATTCTGCATTTTCTCTTTTTACTCAGATATTTGTATTTGAATTTCCTTACAGCGATATTATTGGATCAATCATGGTAGCTGACTCTAAGAATTTCTTTAAATAAATTTTCCTCACGTAGGGAGGTGGTCTGGCGTGAGGGGGTCCGATGTGAGAGGGTTCGTGAGAGGGTGAGTTGGACGCATAACCTGAGCATTCTAACAACAAGTTGGATGAGTTATTCCCGTCTTTTTGAATTTGGCCGTTGGTGCGTTGCTGCTCTTGTTCTCGTTTGTTGAAAGCATCCACCACTCTCACATAAAACCGTCTTCGTCGTCTCATACCATGGTAAGTTTGTCTATTTGTTTTCACTACAATGTACTCAACTCATTTCTAAAATAATTTCTGCAGGTTGATTTTCGCATCAGAATGAAGTGAGATGTACTGGTAGGGTTGGCTTAGTTTATTTGATCGCCAAGATCTTGTTCATCTACACAACTACCGTTCATTTGGGTGATCGCACAGTTATTCTATTGCATGGAGGTTGCAGGATCTAAATACAATTTGGCTTTAGAAAATATGAGATGGTGAAGCAAGCGGTTGAAACATGGTCTGGAAGCCTTTTTCTAAGGATTTTTTGTATGTTTTCAGCCCAAACTGACAACTGACATATGTTGTTGTTTCACTTTTCACATTCGGTTTGCAAAATGGTGACTATTAACGCTGTAACAAAGCACCTCCAATCAAATCCTTAAATGGGAAGCAAAAGGGACTATTCTGAGTATAATTCAAAATGGAAGCATCCTAATTTAAAAATATAAAACATCCAATATGTTTCAAAATTATTTCTAATTTGATGTACAATAATAATAATACTCAATTGCTTTTCTAAAATCTATGTAATATGTTTTTTTAGACATTAAAAAAAAGCATGCGAGAGGCGAAACCGGTTACCAACATCGACTTTTTCCATACGTTATCATGGAGTCTCCACCACCTTCTATGTTTTTGTTTTTTTTTTCTCTATCACTGTTTTCTGGGATTGATTCAAATGGAAGATTTTAATGAGATTTCAACACAGGAAAGAGACTTAGGTTATGCGTCCAACTCACCCTCTCACGAACCCTCTCACATCGGACCCCCTCACGCCAGACCACCTCCACGTAGGATTGATATACAGATTGCTCTTTCTGTTGCTACGACATTGAAAGAAAAATCCAATGACAGTCAATCACTCTAGCTAGTGGCCTAGCTTTCTCAAAAAGCGAAAAAGAACGTCATCCCTCCTTTCCCTTTTCCTCTTCAACATGAACATGTGTGCAAATAGCCAATAACATTTGCATTTCCATCTCATTCATACCTTCATTATTGATTGCCAAGCTCATCTCATTGAAAGCATTGCAAGTCCCTATTTTACACATAGTCTTCTACGCTAAAAGTATAAAAGATCGAAAATGTCTCAAACACAAGAGGAAGAAGATGCATCTTTGGCTCAGCTAATTTCTCTCCGCCAATCTCGAAAATGCCGCACGAAATCCATTGATGAAACTCTATCTCTTCTAGAAGAAGCAAACCAGCAACCAACAGCAAACAATGCATCATCAACTGAGTCAAAGGAACAGACACTACCAAAACTACTCGCGCCTAAAAAGCCTTCCATCTCCAAAGCAAAGTCCAACCTATTGAGCAAATCGGCACCATTTCATAAATTCGTACTCACTGGCGGTCCATGTGGAGGGAAAACTACAGCACTTGCAAGATTATCATCTTATCTTCGTGAACGTGGGTTTGAAGTCATTACTGTACCTGAAGCATTTACAATTCTCGCCTCTAATGGCTTTCAACCTAGCTTCTTTGCAGTAGACGGTATGCCATTTTGTGTACAGAATTCAGTAATGGATATGCAAATTGCACTGGAAGACTCATTTGAACGAGTCTTGCGTGCCAAAGGTAAACCTTCAGTTCTACTTTGTGATCGTGGTGTATGTGATGGAGCAGCATATATGGAACAGGAAGAATGGGGTCACTTTTTGAATGAACGCAATGTGTCCAGTGCTGATATTCGAGAATCGAGATACAATGCTGTCTTTCATCTTGTGACTGCTGCAGAAGGTGCTGAAAAGTATTATACATTGGAAAATAATGAAGCAAGAACGGAGTCGCCTCAGCAAGCGAGGGAATTGGATAGGAAAGGGCGTTTGGCATGGTTAGGTCATCCGAAATTGTTTGTCATTGATAACAGTACAGATTTTGAGGGCAAGTTGAATAAACTTGTCTCAATTGCTACTGAGTTAGTTGGATTGCCAAGTACTTCGAAGCAAATTACTGTTAAATATCTATTACAGCAGGGGAAGATACCAGATATTGCTTCCTTTCCAAAGGAGTTGGATTATCAGCTATTTGATGTGGAGAAAGTATACCTGTATGATACTGAGAATACAGAATATGCAGAAGAATATAGTTTTATTCGAAAGCGTACACACTTGTCCAAGGATGGAACACGATCACTAGGAACTTCATATGGATTGACTACTGTGCATATTACAGAATCAGGAAAGCAAATTGAAGTCAAGAGAATTATTACTCCTAGAGAATATAATGCTGCATACAAGACTCGAGATGAAAATAGACATGTTGTCAAGCAGAGAAGAATAAGTTTCCTTTGGAATATGAAGAGTTTTAATGTTCATCTTTACCATGAGCCTCTGAATGTCAAGGATTTGGGTATTGTTCATGTCCAACAGCAAGAAGACGGTGATGATATCCAGAATATTCAAGAAGATTTGAGTTCAAGTAGTATCAGTGAAGATGGAAAGATTTTAAAGAAGAAAGGATCAATGGAAGACCTTCCAGATTTCTTGGATATTGAACGTCGTTTATCAGATGGACGAGAAGATCAGAAGAAATATGGAGCTTACAGCATTTCATTGAATGAAGATGGAGATGGGAATTGATTTCTTTTATATGCACTATCTAGTTCTACAATCAAATGGCTATTTTTCAATTGTAGACTTGTGATAATGACTTTAGAGCTATTTTTTGTTGTTTCTCCTCGCAAAAGAGACAATACGTTTTATAGATACATCCAATAGGAAACAAGGACTAAGTGGTAACTACTTCATCAATTAGAGAAAGATTCATTTTAACAATGTGCATTCATTCTTAGATGCATCAATGAGTTATGTTGTTGGTTCTAGTTTTTGTGAAAAAAAAAGATTCATGCTCTTGCCTCATTATGAAATACTTGTAGTACACTAGTAAGAAAATGATGTACGGTATTCCACCACTCCAGAAACGCTGTGAAACTTTGCACTCGTGCTAAAATACAAATTTGCAAGTCTATCTACTGATTTTAAGTATCTACTTCAAATTCACAGCTCACCCTTCCTTTGCATCTTTCTAGCAACCTTTTTCAAATTTCTCACTTTTTGGGCCTCGTTTTCAGCAGCTTGTCTTGCTTCGTTTTCCTTCATTTTAATTATTGCTTCGTCACTAAGATTCTGTTTAGGTTTCACTGATTCTTTACTGTCATCGTAATAAGCAAAGCTTTGAATCCATTCTAGTCCTTCATCGGTAGATTCTTCCTCGATGAAATTACCATACTCGTCAAGTTGTATGTTTCCATATGCTTCTGCAGAATCATCCATGGACTTCCTATCACCCTGTTCCATTTGCTCTCGAAGCTCTTCAATCTTATCTTCACATGCATCGTTGATGATTGTCCAAAGTTGCTTCACTCCCTCCCCTGTTACACTACTAATACAAAACGGTTGACCTTGAGGCAATCCTAGACCAACCCTAACTTTCTCCAACTGATTTTCTAATGCATTCTTCGAACTCATTTTGTCAATTTTCGTTGCAACTACCAAAATAGGAAGATTCATATCATACAGAGCTGCCAACACTCCACGGTCATCATCCGAAGGATCTCGTCTACAGTCAACCAATAAAATACCTAATGCAAGTTCTTTTCTCTTTCCAAGATATCGTTCTGCGGCCATCTCCACGTCTTCCTTTACACCTTTTGAAAGTTTTGCATATCCAAACCCTATTTGTCGATCGGCATGAGCAATCTATTTTACTTGGAACCTTTTAGAATCAATAACTCTCTTACCTGGAAGATCCGCAAAGGCCAACACATTTTTTCCTTTCTTTTTACTTTGTAAACTATAAAGATTGACACTCGCAGTAGCTCCTGGAGTTTTTCCAACTGTGGCAGTATCAAGATTCGATGCATTTGTAGCAGATTTACTGAGTCTATTCAAAAGTGACGATTTACCAACATTACTTCTTCCCAAAAATGCAATTTCAGGTACACCTAATGAAGGAGGTAATCTCATACCCAAATACGCTCCTTCAAAAGTCATACTATCAATATCACGATCTGGTCGAAAGCGTTTCCACTTTAATAATTGACGATCTGTAGGAGTAATCAAGGAAGAGGAAGCATCTACATCTCCCACCTTTTCTTCTAATGAAGTGACTGACGATGATAATTCGCCTTGTCGGATAGCTTCACGTCTCTGAAGTTCCGATTGAATGTTTTTCTTCACATCTTTTTTAGACATTACCTTCCATGGAGGTAAATTCTTTTGCTGAGTTTTTGGTGCCTTTGTTCCAGTTGCCTGGGCAACAGGTTCACTTCTATTTCCTTTTTTATTATCATCACCATTTTTCCTAGTCTTTTTTGGATTTCCACTGGTAGAATTACGCTTTTTATTTTTCTTTGTTGCTTTTCCTCCAGCTTTTCCAGATGGCCCTCCTTTTCTTGGTTTTGCATATAGCACTGTATCTTCTATTGTATTTCTGTAAGTTGTACTTGAAATTAAGTTGAATGAAGCCGAGGGAGCAAATGCATCGCCCTTTTGAGTAGCGATAACCACCACCACACAGAGAACTATTGACGATATATATACATTTCTAGAAGAGAACATTTTTGTTGCAGCTTATATCTTTGAAGTTTGGAAGATTGATAAAGTAAACTAAACCTGAGATTATTCAAGCGATGCTAGCTAGAGATAGCTGACTAGCATGATGAAGCATGATGTTTGTGATGGATGTGATGAAAACGAGTGGCGGATGAAAGATAGAAAATTGCGCGCTAAGATGAGAACCTGTCAAAATCTATCTTATAGATTGTAGTACGTACGTACTCTCCATCCATCCAAATTGGATCTTTCTCCTTTCTCCTCCTTGCTCCTCCTCGAATACATTCATTGAAGATTGATTGATTGGCACTTTCACTATATACAGTTCTCCAACTCTTCTACAACGAAATGAAGGTAATTCTAGCAATGGCATTCGTCAAACACATTGTAATGTTCCGTCTCAAGGAAGAGAGCAAAACCTCAGACTTTGAAACCGTCTACAAAGCACTCCAAGATCTTCCAAAGGAAATTCCACAGATTAAAAAGTTTGAACTAGGAAAAGATATGCTTCTACCTGCAGGACAAAATCATCCCGCTGGACCAAATCGTCAAGTTGCTTGGGTTCTTGGTTTTGAATCTGTAGCTGATTATGAGGCTTATGATCAGAGTCCTGTGCATAAAGCTTTTCTCTCTGATATTTTGTTGCCTAGGATTGAACCAGGTAGCCGATCGGCTATCCAATACGAAGTGGACGAACTATAAAGTGGAAAATGTTTTGCTAATTGTGATTTGATTTGCATATATCTTATATCTTGAAATATGGAGGGTTGGGAGAAATTATAGACATAGGTAGGCGGAGTACCTGCCTTGCACGTATGAGCAATTACTAGCTAAACAGTGTACCTTATGCACTTTTGAACAAACAATGGTAATCATGATCTTCCCAATTTGATAAAGGTTAAGCAAATCTAAACTTAATCAATCATTGTAAAGATTTCAAATCAAAACGTGGAAAGACATTCATCATCGATTTTCTGTGACGTGATTTTGGATCTTTGACAGATTTCTCATCCAAAAAGAATGAATCATGCAATATCGATATCTAGGAACTGAAGTGGAAGTGGATGTGTCACCTTTGCTTCTATTCTATTAGTCATATTCTCCGCATAGTGCGGGGCTTTTACCCCTAAAAGTACGCAAGGATTTTATATACTAAAAAGAAGTCCATGTCATATCCTTCCTACTCATCTTACAATACTTTCGGTGCTAAAGAGATTGAGTGCCTGATGCATTCTAAGACATGTTGAATTCTGAAATTAGGCATGAAGTCTAGTTCCTAGGGATGCAAATCGGTATGTAGTAAGAGTCAGATCTCGAATTCATATGCTGCTTGAAACATGACTCGACTCAACGCGGAGACTTTTAAACATATCTACCTTAGATACTTCTTGCATCCTAAGACACCAAATAACTGTTATTGCGTAAAGTACACTCTCCTTCCATGTTTACCCCACCTCTGTGCGATCCATTTTCATTCGTGGTCTCTATTCACAATCGGAAAACGCGAATAAGGTAATGTCATTGTGTGTAACAGAACCAATGCATCCTACAAAAAAGATATTTAGAATGTAACATATGTCATAGTTTGAGTCCTGTAATTAATTGATAGCTTGCTGGCTACTAAAAATCGAGATGCAAAGCAATGAGTTTCAGCGTGTTTTTCCAATGCTTCTCACTTTGAGTCCCACCTCAGTTGACCTTCAGCTAAAATAGTAATAGCGAAGCGTATCTTTCAAATTCATTTTTCATCATTGTTCATCGCAAGCTGCTGCACAAGACTTCTTTTCACACATCCACAAAAAAAGCAAGTTCAAAGGAATTACCAAATCATCAAAAGCAAGTAGAATACGAGTGCACAATCGTGTCGAAAACAAAATCAATGAACATATTACCTCAAAAGCGCCCATTGGCTACAAGCAGCAAAAATGCTCCAAGAATGAGAGAGCAGGAGGCAAAAGATACTGGCAGTCGTGATTCCGAAACTACTAGTAATAGCAGTGCAGGAAGCACGGTTGTATTGTCAGTTGTCAATGTCGAGCAATCTACTCAACATTCCGATCAAGGGACAACCATGTCTTTACGTCCAAATAAGAGAAGATCGAGCACACCAGTTGTGCTCGATGAGCACGAACAAGAAGCACCACGGCCAATAGTGATCAAAACTCTACCTGAGGAGAAATTGACATGCATGACAGTAGAAATTACAGAGAACGATGTTCTATGTGGTAGAGGAGGCGTCACTAACCATCACAAAGGCAATATTGCCTTCCGAACACTTGTATCGGCCAATCAACCAAAATATGTCAAGACTCCTAGACTGCACAGGTCCGACATTGCAAAATCTATTGTTGCGGAAATCCGAGAGAAAAATGGTAGATTCTTGAAAAAGATAGGCCAAAATATTTGGGAGGATATAGGTGATACAAAAGCTACAGCAAAGGCTTCGCAAGCTTTACGAGAGGGTCTTGCAGGTAACGTCAGACATGTGGTCAAACAGAGCGGAGTAGGAACTCAAGCCTTGAAAAGACTAGGCTTTGAAGTGAACCCTGCAATGGACTTTGTCTCCAGAGAAACGATTGAGGAACGCCTCTTCAGTCCAACACGTTGAGAGAATGCTCTTGTCTTAACAACAGTTTATTTTTATCAACTGTTTGTAACAAATGGAAAAGATTAATTCGATTCGACTCGGTGAAAAAATAATTTTCATTCATATAATTTATTCAAATGTGTAAAATAATTGCATTATACTATTATAATATAGGTGTTTTCATCTTTCAAACATTGGTATCTTGATTTGATCATCTTTGCTTCATTTTTTACTTTTTTGCAAGTTCTGATCAAATTTACATACTTACCAAAATAACTAGCGGTGTGACAGAGACTTTGTCATGTTAGGATACTCTTTCGCGCATTTTTTCCCAGCTCCATTCATCTTCTCTTCATCCTTCTTCTTCTATCTCTTGCTTCATCTTTCCAACGAGATAAAAAACATATCCATCGCGTGATCTTCATAATTCGTTGCTTCAGTTTTCTACGAAATTGAAAGGACTCTATAGTCCATAGAATGTACATATATAAAGCTGAATTGATTTGTCTTTGATTTGTGTTTGTGACTTGGTTGCATATAAAGCACTTCAAGGGAACTGAGAAAATTCCATCTTTCGATATCTATCGAAAAGTCATTTTCTTTCCTAGAAATTATAATGAAGACGAGAAACAAATTAACGCCTAAAGAACATTCTGCTGGCATGAATGCAAAGAGCAAACTTAGTCGCATACAGGATGCATCTGAAGCAACGGTTGTATCTCTTCCTAGTTGCAATAGTAGCAGAGCTGGCAATGATCAACTCATTACGCCATATGTTGCAAATGAGAAATCAACCGTGACAACAAACGTGTCCAAAAAGGAAATTAGAATTACTTCGTCTACTACAAATGTATCTGTTTTGACGACTCAAGGAACTGTTTTGCCTTCTGCTGCAACTACCACTTCTTCTTGTCCAGGGGTTCAGCAGAAACCTGTGGCTGCGAGAAGAAGTAAGCGTATGACTTCTGCCAAGCTAGAATATAAACGCAAACAAAAAGTAAGGCTATTTGTAAATCCACAAAAGGCAAATGGATATGAGTCCAATTTGTATTCAGAGGAAGACATGAATGATCACAATGACTTTCATACAGATTCCGAGTTTTTACCGCCTCATAATATTCCTAAACGAAATGAACCTTCTAGTACAGAAATGGTCGTGACTGAGATGCCACCGAAACAAATTGAATATAGGAAAATCAGTAGCATCTTCACTTCCTGCGATGATTCTAAGGAACTCACATATGCTTATAAGAAAGCATATGGTGACGTATATTTCCAATCTAATATTGAAAAGGAGGAAAGGGATATTGTCAAACGGAATGAGCTATCGAAGAAAAATTCTCCCATCTCTCGACCTAGAACACGTAGTATCTACAAAGAGGAGGAGAAGGAGTTGTCACGCGCGTTAGCACCTACAATGCCAATGTACATGTCAAGTAAATTTCAATCTGAAATCAATTTAGAAATGAGAGCAATCCTTGTCAATTGGTTGATCAGTGTGGCCAACGATCTAAGCTTCACTCATGAAACGGTACATACTTGTGTCAATTTGATGGATAAGGCCCTGTACAAATTAGAAGTCACTCCAGAAACCTTTCATACCTTTGGATGGTGAGTCAATTTTACGTATTGTTAAAGATATTTTTTCTGCTTTGACTCACTCTCTCTCTCTCTACATTCTCTCTCTCTCCACCTCAGTGCATGCCTCGTAATTGCAGGCAAATTGAACGAAGTAAAGAAGACTAGGCCTGTTGATATTGCCTTCTTTACTGACGGTTCGTGTTCACCAAATGAAATCTGCGCAATGGAAATGACCATTTGCCTCACTTTAGGATTTGATTTGCAGTGTGTGACTGCATTTCACTTTTTAGACCACTACCTTGATGTATCTTGTTTTCCTCCCGATAACGACACGGAACACGGATGCGCTAGATATAATAAAAAATTACATTCGATGGCACTACTCATTGTAGATGCCTCTCTTCTAATTCCTGCTCTAGTAGATGTCAAAGGCAGCCTCATAGCTGCTGCAGCTTTGTATCTCGCTAGGGCAATGGTGGGTAGCGATGATGTTTGGAACAGTCACTTGAGACACCATAGTGGATTCGAAGAGGAGCAAATGTTTGAAACAGTTTCACTACTTTATCGACTTCTACAAACCATGCACAAAAACAAAAATATGAAGTCGTTGATGAAAAAGTATGACACTGAAAAGTTTCTACGCATTATTCAGAAAGTAAATGTTTGTGACATTACAAGCGTTTTTGCTAAATACGAATGATGATATGAATATATATTTCTAAGTAAGCTAAATATAAATATTACCCTCTAATACCATCAAGAAGTTTTCTCTATAGACTTTTTAAGTTATCAGTGTGCTATTTACAGGAAGAGATTACCACTCATTGCTTTTGTCACAGAACCTGCTATTCTGACAACGCCGTCTTCGAGAAGTGTACATTCAACAGTACCTCCGCGTTCAGATTTCTGAGATCCAACAACACAATTCTTTTCTAGCTGCTTTGTAAAATATGGACCAAGAACACAATGTGCCGAGCCAGTAACTGGATCTTCGTTGATTCCAACCTTTGGTCCAAAGAAACGTGAGAAGAAGTCAGCTTTCTCTCCCGCTTCCTTCAATTCATCTGGAACAGTGCAGCATACAATAATTCCACGACTGTATCCATCAAATGTCATCATAGGCACATAGCTAATCTCAGACGCCTCTGGTATCGAGAAGAAAGCATCTGCTGTCAGTTCCACAAATAAATCGTCACAACCGTCATCGACTCCGATATACCTAATTGTGGAGTCAAAATCATCTTCGCTCATATTCGGAAATAGAGATTCTCGAATGGTTTGCTTTGCGGCTTTTTCGTCCTCGGAGTCAGCTTCAAACTCCACAGTATTTTTGGCAGGAAATTCCATGTGAATTTTTCTTCCTGCTGCAGGTTTGCACTTTAGCACATCCGAGCTTGCATAAAACGTTATCGAAATATCGCGCCTTCCTACTTCAACTAATTTGTCAAACACAACATGGGACGAAGCCAGTGTAGCATGTCCACACAACTCCACTTCTGTTCCGTTGCAAGTATAGTATCGAATGTTATATTCTAATCCATCAGTATTTGGTCTTTCCCAAATAAATGCGGTCTCGCTGAGGTTGAATTCTTTTGCAACGACTTTCATCCAATTTTGGTTGTCTTCCGAGTGAGGATCAAACTGTTCTTCACCTTCTACATCCATCTGTCCTGCATCTGTAATCAGGACAACACCAGCTGGGTTTCCAGTCCCCTTGGTCGCAGTAGCAAAACTGTCCATGATCCAACATTCATAACTCTTGTCCTTTTTCACAGTCTCTGTAACTTCTTTCATGACCATTTCACAATCATACCAATCATCTTGACCATGTTGAATTTGACTTTTACCCATGACTGCAAATCCAGAACGAATGTAAAAAGGCACATTGCTCATTTTACTCAAGAGTACAATTTTCTCAATTGGATATTTCAATTTCGTACCAGATTGATTCGCTCTGATACTTTCAATAGCATTTATATAATCCTTCATCATTCTAGTTCCAATTCCCAATTTTCGATATTTTTCATCCACCACTACAGAATGTATAGCAAGATATTTTCCCGAAGGTACGTGTGTTTTCATGGATTCTTCGTCAAATTTGTGACATCTAGTAGCTGTAATGAATCCTACGATTTCTCCCATACCATTGAGACTGTTGAGGTTATCATTCATAAAACTAATGGAGGCATCGTTGGTATCTTTTTCATCTGCAGAGTTGGTAGAGTTGATGGGTGATATTTCATTGACCAGTACGGCACATCGGAAAAATGCCGCAGCGTGATGCTGTCGATATTGAATTTTTGCTCTGCTAGCTGCTTCATCTGCTGGATAAGATGCCTTTTCGAGTGCAGTAATTTTGGCAAGGTCTGTGGGACATACATTTCGGAACAGGAGGGTCGGTTCTACTTTCGTGGGGGTAGCATTATTTGGATCTTCTAGGGGGGCATTGGTACTTTCTTCTACATCTGTGTTGTTTGTAGAGACAGGTGGCGGTGCCTTTTCTTCATTGGACGCTTCCATATTGAAAAGAGAAGTGAGGTGCTGTCGATAATATAATAGAATTAAGGTTCGCAAAGTATCAAGTAGAAAAAGTAAGTAAAATGAAAGAAAAAAAAGGTGAGTGAAAACTGAGAAAAAAAGACATGAAAAATGAAAAATAAATATTTCCAACATGTAAAGAATTTTTAAGTAGTGATGACCAACATGTATTTCTATTCTTCCATGATATATTTAAATTTAATAGCTCATAATTCATAAGCAACAGCAAAGATTCATATATATTCTCTTTCTATACAATGTCTCAAAGCCGTGACTATTACAGATTTGTTAAGATCTCACCATTTATCTCACCGAAGTGATTTTGAGGATATGAAAATATATAACAAAAGTACCCTCTTTCTCTCCCTGAAACGCAGCAGATGTCGCCTACTAGGTGATGTAGCTACAGTGATGTTACTGTGTGTTAGCTAGAGATTGAGGAATGCCAAATCTTTTGCTGGGCAAAGCTATCCTTTGATGGTTCCGAAACGAATTGCCCTTGTTGTGCTAGGAAGAGGGTGAAGTGGTGCTTGTTAGGTGTTCCGGTTGAAGAAATATGGTACTATCAAATAGTGGTCAATCATTAAAATTACAAAAATAGCTATTTCGGAAGACCTAGATGAAAGGCAAAACGCACAAGCGACGAACTTTTTTCATCAATGCAGACCCATGACGTCATATAACGGTTATTCAGGGCGGTTCTTCGAGTCCATTTAGAGAATGAAATTCGAATTTATGCATAAGCACAAAATTGAATGTGTAATAGAAAAGAAATCTTTGCCAATTTTGCTCATTATGCTTTTATAATAATATGCATTTTTATAATAAACATTGTTTTTGTATGTAAGTAAAATACTTGTGAAATATGAAAGAAAAAATGAAAATAACCGTTGTCATTCTCTCCCCTTTTCTATTCTATCCTGTCTCTTTCCAAAGAAAGATGAGGTGTGCTCACACTCTCATTCTTCTCCATCAAAACACACATCTTGCTTGCATCTGAATCATCTACGTAATCTCATATCATTGTGAGCTAATCAACATACTCGAACATCATACACTCTTTTCTTCCAATACATTGTACAGAAACCTACTACAAAAATGAGTGCGAGATATATGCGACGACTTCGTGAAGAAGAAAATACAAATGAAGCAAACGAAAGTGACGAAGAAAGCTATGAAAGTGAAGAAGAGGAACCAGCTGCCAAAAGTTCAGGGTTTCACTTAATGATGGATGATTCCGATAGTGACTCTGATTCCGACAGTGACTCTGAATCTAACGACGAAGAAGTAAAACAAGTCAAACCAGAACCTGTAAAAATTTCTACAAATGAACAAGAGGAGGAACCAGAGGAAGAAGATCTTGATGCCATCTTGTCGGAATTCAAACAGGAACATGTTGGAATGGAGAATGAACAGCAGCAGCAATTTACTTCTTCTTCCAAGTATACTGTTGTCTTGTATGATAATGATTCAAGAGATTATAATTTGGACAATACCATGCGCAACATGTTGAATGGTACGACTTCTTCTGCTTCCAATAAGCAATCTTCCAAACAGAGAAGATCAAAGCAAAATCATAACTTGTTTACTAGACATCGTGATAATTGGGGTACTCGAGCAACCAGTTATGTAGGAGGTGGACTCGGAATGACACAAGTGAACACTGATGAAAGTACAACTCCATGGCCGTATAATTCACAAGTTCTACAGGGGAAATCAGATGAAAATAATCCAGATGAACAAATCATTGAAATACCACTCGAGATTCAAAATTGGTATACTTTTCAGAGAAGTAACACATATCAAGATCGTATGGATGACTATACGAGATATATTGCGAATACAGGTGATATCAATACTCTAGCAATGTTTATTGCTGATAATCCATTTGTAGTGGAGCCTATTTTCCACTTTGCAATGTTTTTCTTTTCCATTGGTGAGAATGATAAAGGGATGGATTTACTGAAGCGTATTCTATGGGTTTTGGAATCGGCATCATTTGGAAGTTTTCTGTTTGGACATGAATCTTGTGATAAAGTCAATTTGATGGATTATTACAAATCGGAGCAGAATAAAGTTTTCTTTGATACCTTGTTTCGCTTTGCTCAGACAAGTTGTACAGTTGGATGTGTCACTACTTCCTTGGCTGTATCGAGATTTTTATTGTCGCTTGACTTTTTGAGAGATCCTACGGGGATCTTAATGGTGCTTGATTACTATGCATTAGCTACCAACAGAGAACAAGATGCATTGTTCTTGATCAACATGGTGGAATCTGATGCAGTCAAAGTTTGCAGTGTCGATGAACATTATTTTGTGGGAGACTTAAGACAAATGCCAAATTGGGCATTTAGTTATGCACTTGCATTGTATCGCAAGAGTCACTTTCTAGAAGATAATGATGATGATGCCAGTGATGATGAATCACAAGCAATCAGCTTGGAGAAACAAGCAGAAGAGGCTCTAGACTTTGCATTAAAGAGATATCCTTTTATTGTGAGAATGCTTCTGGAAAAGAATGGTGTAAATCTCAGAGCTAGATCGTTTCAAGCAGATTGGCCATCGGCCATGGATGATCTCGATGATATGGATAGGAAATCCAATGCTGGAGTTGACAGGATTGCCAACATTTTTGTAGAGCGTAGTTACAAGTTATGGAGTGGAGATGATGTACAAAAGTGGTTGTTCAAGGGATGCGAAAGGCTTATCGCGTTTGGACAAGACAAAGACTACACCCCTTCGGATGCTTTGTTGAAATATTACGAGTTTGACCCTTGTGATTTCCAGGACTCTTTTAGACGCATTCCTCTAGATGCGAACCCATTGGATCCATCTCTCATGGATACAGCTATGAACTACACTCCAAATAGGAGACGATTCTTGAGACTAAACAATAGAAGGCATGGTGGTCGAGGTGACGACGAAGGTATTGATTTAGAAATGCTTGCAAGGCAACAAATGGCTTTACTTGGAGCAGGTAGAGACGGTATGGATGTCATTGATCCAGATCTTCCTCTAGCTGAGCTATTCCTGAGATCCATGATGCCTTGGGCGCGCGTAGATGGTGTTGAAGGTGCTCCACCGCCACAACAAGAAGAGAGATAAGAATCTTCATTGATGGATGAAAGAATACTCGAAGTTACAAGTACATATGATGGACATTTTCACTTTGCCTTTTGTAACGTAAATAGATAATACGAAACTCTGATTATATATTACTCAACTTCATAGTCAGTCACATATGGTACTGATTCAATTACTTTTATCTGTGAGAAAATTTTGCTTTGCAAATATACAATGACATCAGAACTATACGGTAAAAGGAAGTTATAAAATGGCCTCTTTTGGTATCTTTCTTGCAAAGTTCTGACATCTCTGACATCTGTAGCGTAGACTTAGCCACAGCAAATTAATAGACTGTACCTTAGTAGACATCTAGTTGTAGTTCAATCAATTCAAAGAGAAACCAGTGAATTCATCAAACTCAATGTCGAATAATTTTACGAGCACATGTACAAATGCAACGGGTAATCATGGATCATCTTCATGTTGCTTAGAAAAGGATCTCCATCCAGAAATTCTGAGACACGTCTTTACTTTTGTGGGTGGATATGAATACAGATTTGTGGCAGCCGTGTCCAAGTCTTTTCGTTCTATTTACTCCAAGCAGTTTTCTGAGAAGCACACTAGTGATGCTTGTGCTGGATTGTCCGTTTATCATGCAAAGGTCTACTTAGATGAGCGCAAATTTATTTCATACTTTCAAGACGAGAAACATTTTATGAAGATCAAGATGCAAAATATACTGGATCAAGCAGTGGTTCACAACAATTTTGATGTTATTGAATGGATATTACAGCCATCATATCATACTGTTAAGCATGTAGATGTATCATGCAGAGCGGCTATGAGACATGGGAAAGTTGATTGTCTAAGATATTTTCTTGCAAAAGATAAGACAATCATGGAATTCCTACTAAGTGGGTATTGGAATTTGTACGAAGCAGCAGAAAATGGGCAGCTAGGAGTTTTAAAGTTTGTAAGTTCAAAATACTCTGTCCATAATCAGTTTTGGATCATTGTGAGTCATTTGGCAGCAAAACATGGACATGTAGAGTGTCTTCAGTATGTGCACGATGAAGGAGAATGTTATCGATCCTGTTATTCCGCGGCGGCTGAACATGGACATCTTGATTGTATCATTTATTTGTATGAGAATAATGTTGTCACATTGGAAAGTAGTGGACAGGAAGGTGCAATGAGGGCTGCAGCCCGAGGGAGTTACAGATGTTTCCAGTACTTGTATGACAGAAATTTTTCTTGGAATGAAATTGATTGCTTCAAGGCAGCGCTGAGAGGTGGTAACTTTGAATGTGTAGACTTTATTTTTAAAGTATACCCAGGTGTTCTCAGGAACAACATTTTGGACTCTACCGACTTTGAAGCTGCTGCTCGATCTGGTAATCTTGAATGTCTTCAATTCTTATTTGAGAAGAGATGTCCGTGGGATTCCAGAGCATCCTCTGCGGCTGCAGCAGTAGGATCGATCGATTGCCTTCAATATTTACATGAAAATGGCTGTCCGATTGATCGAGGATGTACCTCTGCAGCAGTGAACGCTGGCTCGATTGAGTGCCTTCGATACTTGCGTGAGAATGGATGTGAATGGAACGGTGATTCGTGTTGTACATCAGCCGTCTTCAAAGGGTCCAAAGAACACCTTCCTTGCTTACGCTATCTTCATGAGAATGGGTGTGCCCTTAGACCTGAGCTATATCAGATATGCATAAGCCAAACGTTGTCGAATAGAAGTAATGAAGAAAAACTCACAGTTTACACTGGTCTTTTGAAATATTTAAAGGATGCAGGAGTAGATACACCTTTCCACGCAGTGCGCATAGTAATTAGATACAACATGGCGAATCTATTCCAATACTTCAATTTAGATACAATGAAACATGGAAACCAAGGAAACAAGGCATTCCTAGTAGCCTTACGTCAAAAATCTTATGATATTCATCCCGATATTCATCATCTCTACAAAGATGAATGGAAAGACGATACAATTTATTGCTTCGAAGCGCTCAAATCAGGAAAGATGAAATTCTTGAAGCATCTATTAGAAGATGGGTTCAAAGCCTCAAAAACTGAGACAAAATACACTTCTGAGGCGGCGAAAAATGGCAATTTACATGTTCTAAAATATTTATTTGATGAAGGATTCAAAGCTGCAAAGGATCTATGCGTGGATGCAGCTACAAATGGACATGTGGATTGTCTCAAGTTTCTCCATCAGAGTGGCTTTGAATTGACAAATGATGTATTGAATGCATCCAGGACTGATCAGTGTCGAAAGTATTGTATTGAGAATGGCCTAAGACGTCGATCATCTCGTAAGAGATCAGCTGCCGAGGCTTTTTGAACTACCAAATGTATCGATACCCAATCTGCATGATATATAAATTATTTCTTTAGCAATATATTTATTTTCAAGAACAAATATGTGATCTATTGTACTTACGTAAGGTACCATACCATTTTTTATTTTTAGATTGAACAAGGAACAGGTAAAAACCAGGTATGGAGAACAATCAAGAACACCTTGGAATATCTTTCATCCTTGGCTAGCCAGCGAGCTATCGAGTGCAGATGATCATGAGACAACAGACGAGAGACGAGAGACGAGAGGAGAGAGCAAACAGCAAAAAAGCATCACAGCATCTAATTGAAATTAGATATCATGACCAGCCTTACTCGAATACAACATTTATCACTAGCGCCCCTTTACTAATATCAATGAATCAAAGCAGATCTCATCACTTTGGCCATTCGAGTCAAGGCATTTCGAATCCCTATCAGCAGCAGCGACCACAGCAACAGCAGCCTCCTCGACAGCAACAACAACCAGCAGCACCTGTAGCTCGTCAGCCTTTCCCTCAGCCTCAGCCTCAGCCTCTTCAACAGCAACAAGAGCCTAATAGACCCAATCATTCAAGTATTCAACCAAACAGTCAAAATCAAAGCCATGTCTCCTTTTCAGCGGCTCCAGTGGAACACATTGTCAAATGCATGACAGTCTTTACGGACGGCAAACGAATTGCATTTGCATGTTATCACGAAGACACCAATGAGATCCTTTTAGAAGATTGTATCATTTGCAACAAAGAGGATATTGAAACATTTATTCAATCATTTCTGTCAATAGCTCGACCGAATCGCATTCTCATTTCAACCAAAGTTGCATCCGATCCTAAACTCATGACATACCTGAGTCAAAACCCGCTCGATATCGAACATGACATGATGAATGCTGCAACTACAACTGGAAATGGAAATGCTACACCGAATACAAGAAATAGCAGAATACCCTATCAACTACTCAGATCCAAGGCCTTCGATTTGAAAAATTGCAAACAGCTCATTTTGAATCAACTACGTGTCCTATCACTTTTTCATTCCAAGCAAAATCAAGACCCTACTCGACAATTTCCAAACAGTCATCAAACATACGATTCCAATAGTAATTATCATGCCATTAGCTCCATTGTCAATTTTGACTCTCACACCTTACTCAAAGCACTAGGTTCTCTATTGTTTCATTTACAATCTACAATATATAGTATGGAAGATGGAAACACCGTCACTGTGAATCAAATCACACATGTACAGTCGAATAAATATATGAAAATTGATTCCGAGACCTTGTATGCTTTGCATATCTTTTCACATACGAAAAAGGGGTATAGTTTGTATACTCTCTTGAATCGATGCAAAAGCAAGATTGGCAAACAGTGTTTGAAGAAAATCATGTTACGGCCATTATTGGATCCTGTCGAGATACAACAGAGACAAGATGGTGTAGAATTGCTTTTAAAGTCAAGTGTAAAGGATGTTGTGGCGAGATTGACGGCTTTTCTAATGAGGATTGGGAGTGTGGATTCTATTCTGCACAAGATTGCGAAATGTACCACGTCTCCTATAGATTTTGTAGTGTTGATGCGAGGTGTAGGTGCCATGATTTCTATTTTGGATATTTTGAATAATGATTTGAGGAATATTCTTATAGGACAAGTAAGGGCTTTGGAGCAACAAGAGAGAACTGAACAGACAGAGGCTGAAATATACTTGTTGAGGCGTCAAATTGCTTTGGTCGAGAATATGGTGGATGATTGCAATATGGCGGAATTGCAATATTTGTTGGAGCGAATGAATAACACTATTGATCAAGAAGCTACTTCCTTGAAAAAAGATTCTGTTGTCATTCAGTATGGATTTGATGCGGAGTTGGACTCCGATCGAGAAATATATGATAACATGGACCGTGAGTTGTTTTTGTGTTTTTTATTATGCAAATGTATGCTAATGAATCCCTACTTATGTTTGATTTATCTACAGGGATACTACGGGACGCGATGCTTGATCTTTTACAAAGGTGGCCTCAATTTCAAGACTTGACCGTCACTTTTGTTTCTCAGGTGAGATCTTCACTATCCAATTTACGCTATTACCCAAATGCATTTCTCTAATTGTTCTCATTCTTAGGTCGGCTTCCTCATTAGGTTAGATCAACGGAATGTGAGGTATGATGCTGAGACAAATTCGTTCCCAGATTTACCACAGGATTTTTGTTTCATATTTACGCAAGACGATGATATATACTTCAAGAATCCAGACATTGAAGTAATTGATGCTGATTATGGAAATGTTGATACTAGAATCAGGGATAAAGAACAGCTCATTGTCAATGCACTTGAGGAGGATATTTTTGAGTCTGAACATCATCTTCGAAACGTATTCCAAGTAGTTGCAAACTTGGATTGTTTGCTGTCTTTTGCTAACTGCTCGGAAGATTTAAACTTTGTTCGACCAGAAATCATTCCTGCCTCGAATGATATCTCAAATGATTCAATCTTGATTGAAAATGGTCGCCATCCTCTACAAGAACTCATTGTTGAGAATGACTTCATTCCTAATAGTACATTGATTGATGAAACACGTAGAATGAACATAATCACTGGTCCCAACTATTCTGGTAAGAGCTGCTATACTAGACAGGTTGGAATCATTGTGTATATGGCACATATTGGTTGCTTTGTTCCATGTAATTATGCTCGAATCTCAATTACAGACCAGATATTGGCAAGAATCAGCAGTGTTGAAACGTGTTCCATCCCTCAAAGTAGTTTTCAACTTGATCTTACTCAAATGGCGACTATTTTACACCGCAGTACTTCCAACTCTTTGGTTCTAATTGATGAGTTTGGCAAGGTAGGTAGCAAAAATTTAGTGTTTTACTTTCTTGTCGGAATTTTATCACCACCAGTCTTGTGCTTATTCTCAATTTCTATAGGGGACTTCTCCTGTCTCGGGTATTGCTGTTTTGACAGCTGCTTTGAAGAAACTTATTTCGATTAAATGCAAAGTCGTATGCACAACTCATTTCATGGAAATATTTTCATTAAATCTGCTCAAGGATGGTGTTGATAACTTGAAAGTTCTACATATGGCGGTGTTCATTCCTGATACAGATGGAGAAGAGGAAGAAGATGCGGTCCCTCTCTTTAAGCTAGAGGAAGGAATTGCAAAATCTTCAGCTGGAGTTATTTGTGCCAAGATGGCAGGTGTCCATGAAGATGTTACACTGAGAGCCAGAGAAATTTTGGGCGCATTGAAAAACGGGAACAAAGTGAAACCAGTCCCAGCCAAAATGAATTCCAACTCTGTTTTCCAACCTCAAGCAAAAGCAGCATTGAGGCATTTCCTTGCAAATAATTCTTGGAAAGACGAAGAAGAAACTGAGCTGAAGGCTCTTCAAAAGAAAATCTCGTTGATGTAGAAAGTTTTGTTCGTATTCTACTGTAGTCTTTTTGTACATAAGTTACTTTTATTCATTCATTATATCAAATAATTTACCATTTCGAATATTCATATGATTCAGTTTTTAATTAAGAATCTAGACTAGCCAGGTGTTAGTAAAATACCAGAGAAACAACAACAACTTGCAGTTGAAGAGTAATACGTAGCTAAGTACGTATTACTTTGCCGCAAAATGGGTGCGTTTATTACCCCTCCAAGTAAGGGGATGGGTGCATATTCCGCACCCACTCTCAAAATATGCAAATGTATCACTGGAAATGGGTGCCTTTATTGCACATCTCTATTAATACCATACTTTACACGTACAATCTCACGAAGGAATGGCACTGCAGCATCTCAGCCTTCTCCAACATGATTTCTCATCTCTTCTATCATTTATAAATCATGTAGCATGTTTTCAAACAACAATCTACACGGAACTAGGGAGGAGGGTAAAGCTCAAGAAGAAGCAAAATGAGGAGGAGGAGGAGGAGGAGGAGGAGGAGGAAGAAGAAACATACGATGACGATAACGACAACGATAATGAGGAGGGTGATCATGCCGATGATGATTCTGAGGAAATACCAGATTTAGCGCCTAGAGACGAGATTGATAGTAATAGCGGTGATGATACTGAAAATGAAACTGATGAGGATACCGAAGATGAGATCAGAGTACGTGCATTAGTACCTAAAATGGTGCCACTTCAATTGCAGTGGGGGGATATCTACGAAAAGGACGAGAATGAAGATGAGACTAGATCTGTCTCCACTGCAACTGAAACTGTAGAAATAACTAAGAATCGAGATGGATGGACAATTAGAAGACCTTTGATGGATCAATATCTCAGACCACATCATGAGAGCTCCAGTAGTGAATTGAATCAAGTGTCGTATGGTAGGAATATTGCTTCATCACAATTTCCTACACTTGGAAGATCTCATGCTGCGTTTGAAAGGCGATTAAGAGCTTTAAGAAGACGCATGGGTCTGACACACAGAGAATATGTTCAAATTGATTCAATTTTACCTTGACAACCCTGAATTGCTGATTCATCGCTGGGAAGAACAAAATAGTCATGATGACGAAGAAGCAAAACATGATCGTAATGAATAAATTAAAATATTAAACATATATACATATATGAAAAATTTCTTCTATGTGAATAAATATTGTGATCAAAAGATAATTAGTAATATTATTTTCAATTTTAATATTTTTTGTACGAAATGGTCAAACATAGTGGGTGCGCTTATTTCCGGGTTCTTACTGTAAAGGGTGCTAGGAGCGCACCCAAATTCAACACACGAGAACTTATCGATTTGAAAAACATACTCATTCTCATGTAGACTGAATGTCGAAGTTCCTGAGAACATTTGACGCAATTCCGGAAGAATCGAATCGAATCATCAACCTGTTTCTGTCGCAGTAGAGTAAGATCTTCTGAAAGACAAATTCAAAATATCCAATTGATAATATGAGCACATTCACATACTACAATGTATACGTAGGTACATACAAGTTCAGAGAACATTGTTGCAATTACATATTGCAAACTACGATTACGTAATGTTGATGTTGCATAACTATTTTCCACAGGGAACTGAATCGAAATTTTCTTATATACGTAATGATGAGAGAAAAGAAGAAATCAATTGAAACTTCAGCCAATGATATGACAAGTGCTAGAGTAAAGAACCAAAAGGAAATGGTAGGAGACAACGGCAGAGATAAGAAAACCCTTGCAAGAGAACGTTCTACGAGAGTCCTTAATCGCTTAAGATCAAACTCTTCACTATTTGGAGACGATGTCAAAGAAGGAAGGAGATCTAGTGTTTCTACCATAGTATCTGATAAAGGTGAGTGTGCGGTGGATAACATTCTAGAATTACTTTCTACTCGTATTTGTGTTCAAATGTTTATATTTTATGCATATGCTTCTTTGCTTACGACGAGAAGACATGACCATAGGAAATCAAGTTGGTAAAGGTTCATTTGCTGAGGTTTTGATAGTTCTTGGTGTATCAGAACAATTTGAGGCATTATCATCGTCTCAAGAGGATGGCACCGAGATAAGAATACTTTCCAACGCAACTGCTGCTACTAGTAACTCTTCATTGCAAGACGAAGAGTCCTCTACTTTGGTCATTAAAAGAGTAAGAGACGATCTGAATGAAAAGAATAAGATCTCGAGTACACTTGATCTGCTTACTGAGTCTGAATTCCTTGCCCATCTAAGTCATCCTCATGTAGTCAAACTGATTTGGTAAGGTGTTATGATTGTTTTCACTTGACATCAGATTGAAACATATTGCTCTTTGAATCCTTCTCTCACTGTTTACAATCATTTCTGTTACTAACATAGTACTGGAGGCACTATGGGTAGTCCTTGCTTTTTTAACGTCATGGAAAGGATTCCTCACACTCTTGCATCAACTATTCGGCTCATGCGGAACGAGAATTCAATGTTAAAATTTGATATAATTGGAGACAAAAAACGCTATTGGAACTCCATGAGGAGCGACTACAAACAATATGTGGAGTCTTACAAAAATAATATTGGGAAAAGGCAATTACGTATCATTCAACAGCTTGGATCTGCTATTCAGTACCTCCATGAACATCGGTATGTATCATCAAAGTTTCTCATTCAGAATGCTACCAAGAATTCTGTGAGACTCACTTGTTTCTCCTCATTATCAGAATTATCCATAGAGATCTAAAGCCCGAAAATATTGGAATAGATGATGAAGGCAACGTCAAGTTATACGACTTTGGAATTGCTAAAGAGTACGTCTAGAAAGTTTGTTTTGTTCATTTCGAAATGAATTAAGAATTCACTCACACTTTTCTATATTATTTTCCCTGAAAGGCTCAAAGAAGAGGATCTTGTTAGAGATGGTCAGTTCAAGGCTACAGGTTTAGGTAAGTTTACATTTAATATTCGATTTCCACAACATGCAAATAATTCTCTCACGAGTATATTTATGCAGTTGGCACTTTAAGATACATGGCTCCAGAGGTTTTGAATGCTCTACCTTATGGAAAGGCAGCAGACATTTACTCCTTCACGCTGGTAATCTGGCATTTATTATCATTGGAAACCCCTTTTCTTGGGTTGCATGGCAAAAAGAAGATCTGTGATACTTACAAAAATATTCACAAAAAGGGGAAAATACCCAAGCTTAAACGTGATTGGTCACGCGAACTTAGGTCTATCATTGCCCGCGGCTGGAACATGGATCCATTGAAGAGACCAAGTGTCGGTGACTATATCGTGGCTATGGAAAAATGTGAAGAATTTACATTTTGAGGAATAGAGTCAAGATGTAAGTTGACTGAAAGAAGTGACTTATTTCCAGCAAAGTTTGTATTCGACAGATACGAGTGACTCGGCTGTTGATACCCATCAATTGTCAACATACGATTATACTTTCTACTTTTTTACTCATCACAAATTTCATAAATACGAAAAGTTGTGTTCAATCATGACTAAACTGAGTGTAGATGACGTAAAGGTCATTTTCAATTGTTTATTCGAAAACAAATCTCCACCAGAGAGACTTCGTTTCAAGATTGTCGTAGTTGGATCGAATGGAATGAAGCTTTCTCCGCCATCATTTAAGTTCGAAGATGGATTATATGTTCTTTTGAAGCCATTGAAGAAGGTTAACGGTCGTGATATTACATGTAATGAACCTGAAAAAGATCTCAGGATTCCTTCTAATCTCACATCATATGTGTTTCATGATCAACCTGAGGAAAATTGTCCATGGAGTTTGAGGTATGTGCAATTTGTAAAACGATAAAGGTTTAATATTCTGTCCTAACTTTTCATTTCATGTAGCGGACCTCAGTATCCAAAACCGACTGCCCTTCAACAAAGATATTGCTACCCTAGAGGAGATCCCGACTATTCCTCGCAGAAAGGAGGCTCATTGTGGACTTGTTACAAAGAAGACGGAGCTGAAGACTTTGAATTTAGGATTCTTCATGTATATTTTTCTGCTAAAAGAGCTGGAAACAAACTTCCCACAAAGAAAGCTGCAGCTTCTCCACCAAAGAAGAAACAGAGAAAGGTGAAACTGGAAAGTCCACCAACTGTTGCTCCAACGCTTTCTATTTCATCAGATCAATCTATGCAAGCAATGCCACCGCTACAAACTCCACATATTCATAGTTTTGAATCCTTTGGATCTGCTTACAATGATTCTCCTCTTTCATTTGATGTGGCCACTTCTCCGATCAAGGACAAGTCCTTTGCTCAGATCCTTCATAACTCTTCTTCGATTGATACAGAGTCAGAACCACTTTCAACTCCAAGTCGAAATTTCTTCGACATCCAAACAGAGTTTGAAAAGGCAAATGGCATCATTCGTTACAATACTCCTGAGCGAAAGAAAAAAGAGGACTCTAAACCACCACCTTCTCCAAAGAAAACTGTCCTAGTTCGTTCAGTCCCTCCAGCATATTATCCTCGGCACACCCCTTCCTACTACGATATTTCGTCTCCTGACTCTGGTGAGAATTATCCACGTCATTGGCCTCATAGATATTACCGAGCAGCTAGACCACACTTTCCTCGCTATCATTCTCATCCATCCCAGTATCCAGTCCAACAGAAGACAGTGGAATCTCCAGCATCTGATCACGTAAGATTTACTCTATTATTTTTATTTGAACCTTTTATAATTATGAAATCCTAACTCTTGCTCTTCTTGACTTACAGACATGCGATGTAGACATTAAAATTGAGCTTCAAAATATTCGAGAGAAGCTTGATCAAAGAATCAAATCTGCAAAAGATTCTGAGCAAGAGTCTATGAAAGAGCAAGTATGGGAATGGGCTACTAAGTTGAAAGAGGATGACAAGTTTGGCATGTCGGACAAAAACCATACAGTAGATAAAGTATAATAAGTTTTATTTCTCCCTCCTACATATGAGGTTTTCTTCCCAGATGAAGTATAGAAACTACTATATTTGAAATACCAAACTTTCTTGCCACGGAGGCTAAGTCTCAACGTTGCGTGATTTGAAGTCATGAAAGAGATTTCCTACTTCGTTCTATTTCATAATCTTCATCTTCTGGTACCAATATTCTTCAATGAATTCAATATGAACCTCTTGCAAGCTCTCTGAAACTTTCTTTCGAGATGACCATCTTTTGAGCAATCAGTATTATCCCTCTTTTTTCCGAAAGGCTTTGTACACGGGACATAAATGCTTATGTCCTAGACCTCTTCTTCCTGAATTCTCATGATGAAGGTAATTCAAGCGTTGATGGTCTTTGCAACAGTAACAAGCTACTCGACAACCTTGACATACAAAGAGTTCATAACCTTTAGTGTCCTCGTCTTTGCATGTGTAGCACATCATATTGAGAGCACTACTTCTGTGATTGATATAATTTTCCATTATCTTGGTGGATATGTCCATGGCCTCATTGGCCGTTTCTAGAGGGTAATTCTCTTTATAACAGAAAAAATGGTAGAAACTAGAGAGAGAGGCAGCTAAATGACCTGTTCCAGAAGTTAGCTCAAATAGTGTCCTATTCGAATCCAATGCTTCTATTGTAAAAAGCATCGGGGACACTTCTTCCTCATGAACTAGAGCGTCTCGAAGTTTGTCCATATTCGAATATACAAAGAACACCTTACCAAGCCCATCTAAATTATTAATACAACTGCTTCCTTGTGGAACCTCATGAATCTTTTGCAGAATCTTATCTGACAGGAATTGAACTTCTTCAAATTGTTGCTGTCGACTCAATTCAAATAGAGCATGTGTCACAAAAATATTTTGTAATGAGTCTTCATCTGCCCCGACAATATCAGTATCAAGAATTTCAAGTACATTTCGAATAACCCTTTGAATTCTATCATTGTTGACACCTTCAAGTCTTAGGAGAAATAGATCTTGCCACGGTTCCACTATTTTTTGAAAGGAATCGTGCATTGGAAATTTCACTAGATTTGCCAGAGACTCAAGTGCATCATTGTAGTTTTGGCACTGGATTTGATGGAAGAAAAGACCTGAATAGCTTATTGAAAGGCGGTGCCTAAAATCCTCTTGCTTACTCAAAGCCGCATAGGCTTGTCTGCTCTGTAATGTTAGTTGGACCTGTTGATCGTAGATCCCGCAGACTTCACGATCCCTATTACATCCGATACTTTTGATTTTTTGACTGAGGAAAGAATAGATACTTTCACATTCCTCCACATACTTGAGATGCCTAGCCCTCTCTTGCTTTGACGACTTCTTACTCTTGTTTTTGCTGCTCTTTCCCATCTTCAATTAGTGTACTTGTAGGCAAAAATTCCGAAAATAGCAGACTGGGTCTTTTGGTTTGTAAAATCAAATTTGAATTTTCAAAACAAATGACTTTTTTATTTACGTAAGAACATCTGTCAATGAATAAGAAGTCTCATCTTGCTATCGCTTCGTCGCACCCTTTGACTGAAACTTGGTATATCGAACGCTTTGGACATCACATTCCCATGTTGAAGAAACGATAAATCTTTTGCAGAAAATGATTCCCAGCATTTTAAATACAATGACACACAAGCAGACCCAGCAATCCAAACAATGTCATTTTGCACTCTTCGATAGATCTAAATCATTCAACACCATCAAATACGAGAGTATGTTATTGACTTTGATATGGTGCCTATTGGCATCGAAAACAATAGAAGAAATCATTGGCTCTGAATGCATTCTAATAACGGCTCTCAACTGTCAACTTGAACCTTATAACACATGTTTTGACGGTTTGACTTCTCTTCATCAATTCTCTTCCCTTTTAAAATCATTTGTTCTGATGATCCAACTTAATACATGAAAAGGAGAAAGACAACTTATGATTACATATAGAGCTATAGAGTTCCGGTAGATGGAGACATGATCGGTTTTCATTGCGTCCTCCTATTTGGTGCCAGTTTAGCTATCTACGAGTTGACCGACTCTCCCATCGGCCAGGAGTGCTTCTTTCCTTGGCGCGTCCACAACTCCAAAATTTTCCACCAAATCTATCTACATTCATCTAAGAGGCGCGTCACTTCATGCTGACACCTCATGTAGTCGTAAAAACATCAATCAACCTCAGAGGGCGAGATAAGTGCAGCAAGAGGAGCTGGAACAAGTTCTCACAATTTCGTATTGTCTGAAAAATGTTGTTAAGAGCAGTAATGCAAGCTTTGAAAGCTATCGTCTTTAAGGCAGTGGTAACCAGGCCACTGTTATCAGCCTTTCGTCACGTAGTGAGTGATTGGTGCAGGGATAAGAACACCGTAGACCAGGAAGGGGAAGATCGTCGTGTTCGTCGTGTTCGTTTTGCAATGGATGCGAAGAAGGAAGATGGAGTCCTCCATCCGTATGGAGTATGGTTGTCATCACCAACTCGTAGGGAAGTAGGAGGCGAGGTGCGTGATATATCCAAGCCCCCTGACTACGAGGACGGCAACGATGTTGATTGGCGTCAACATCATCAGGAGGATTTGGAGAAAAGGGCTTCTTATTGGCATCTTGTGAAGAAGAAGAGTCCTGTTTTTCATGAATGCATGGCATTGCAGCGACTATTGGAGAAGACGCAGCTGGTATTCTGGGAATTGGAGGATAAGGCTAATGCGTTTGATCCAAAGGCCGTTCCATTTCATTATGATTACTATGTGTGCAAGAAGGATGCCGTTGAGAAGGAATTCTATGCATTGCGGCAACAATTGCAGCAGAAGCAGGAGGGATTCTTTGAACTAGAGCAAAAGATTGATGCTTTAGATCCAGAGGAAGGAGAGGAAGAGCCAGTGCAGGTCCAAGAAGCCGTGCAACAAGAGAATGGCCAGGAAGGTGAAGGTAGTCGTGTACGTCGTGTTCGTTTTGCAATGGATGCGAAGAAGGAAGATGGAGTCCTTGAATGGAGTGGAGTGTGGACGCCATCAAAGATCCTTAGAGAGGAAGGAGGGGAGGTGCGTGATATATCCATGCCCCCTGACTACAAGGACGGCAGCTTTGGTGATTGGCGTCAAGATCAACAGGAGGATTTGGGGAAAAGGGCTTCGTATTGGCAGAATCTGAGCAAAAGGAATTCCGTTGAGAACCAGTGGTCGGACTTGGAGAGAAAGATTAATAAGTTGGACAATCCAGAGAGCGAGGAGGAGAGGATCATGGTGGAGAGGCTCAGGGAGAAGCAGCGAGAATTAGAGGAGGTACTTTCGGAATTGGAGCAGAAGATTGATGAGTGTTTGTTTATTTATCCAGAGGGAAATACTAAGGAATTGTTAGAGGCAGAAGAGATCGACGAATTTGCAGAAGTGGAGGCAGCAAGATGGGAAGATAAGAAGATTGAGAAGAAGCTTGGGGGTGAAGGTGTCGTGATTGAAGATGCAGATAGAGCAGAGGACATGGATGTAGATATGTTGGATGTACAGGATCAAAACGAGGGAGAGGAATATGTAGTTCAACAGAGGAAGAGAAAGGTAAGTGCCACTGTAGAAGAATTGAAAGAACTAACAGTCCATTCGGAGTTTTCGTCTTTTATTCAAATAGGATCAAAGAGAAGGAAGTTGGAAGCGAATCCCGAGCATCAAGAGAGTGATTCCGTTGAAACTGAGGTTCCAATCCTGTCTCCGGAAGTAACAATCGAGATTGTAGCAGCAGAGGCAGCAGAGACAGCAGAGGAAGAGCCAATGCAGATACAGACCGAGGAGCAACAAGATAGTGATTCCATTGAGGTAGAGGAACTTGGCTCAGGATTTGCTACGGATGCTGCAGGTCGTGTCAGGAGATTCTCACATCGTCTGAAAGGGAAGAGCCGCAGAATCTACAAGTTCTGAATCATTTTCTCATCGGGAGTCTTATGGTGCTTGACTTTAAATGCACCCTTGGTAAGTCCATTTTCTTTCAATTATTTTATATATTTGAGGATGTGATGTGTACTCTAAAGTACTATTCCTTCCTTTTCTATTAGCAATTTACTATATACCAATTCCCTCTTTGGAGGCAGAATAACCCTCTTCGGAGGGGGAGGCTTAGATCAGATTGATTCGATGAAGATTTTTGAAGATGATGAAATAGTGCAAATTGGTCCCCCTCCATCACTTGTGGTGGATAAAGCATGACAGGACTTGTCCTGAATATGGTGTTTGGTGGTTCACCCTCTTGGTCTTTTGATCAATGCGAAAGCTGTTTGTATTATTTCATCATTCTTCAATCTCGACATCGACATCAATTCTGTATCCTGCTCGTTCGCGGGTGGTGTAACAATTCCTTGTCACCGGCTTCAGCTCCAACTTGTTCAAGGCCTTCACGTGGCTTGGAGTGTCAGTAGGAAGTGGATTCATTGACTTGAATCATTGGGTTGTGACAGCCCTGACTTCTGAAGCTAACATTGAACAGTCTCTTTTCTTTTGATCGCGTATTGACCCAATTTCTGTGCAGTCTTTGGCACAGCTTTGTACTTGTAAACTTGGTGAATGCATGGTCCTGATGTAGAGATGGTTTGCCTTTCTTGCTGCTGTATTTATTTGCAGCCCATAATACTAGATCATGGCTCATAAGCCCAGCCTTTCTCTAAGTTCGATTCTATCCATGCATGAGAGTTACTACAGGTCTGTCCATGGAAATAAGAAACGGTTTCTTCTCTTCCTTGACCACCTCTGCTTTTACAATTTATTCTTTGTACTCGCCTTTAGGTGAGGATCGCGTTGATACATGCGAGCTTAGACAAATCCTTCTGCGTCAAAGGTACTCGATTAATCCTTAAAGTCAGTCGGTCTGTGATGCTTCTATCCTGTTTTCATCGTTTAGCTCGGAGGGAATTTTCTCTTCTGTTGAAAAAGTTGAGAATCATCAGTACTTTCGATACTACAGTAAAACATAAGCTCAATCTACGAGTCGTAATTCATTGTAACAGTAGATGTAAGAGCCTGCTAGATGCAAAGTTGATAGAGTCTTGCTCTTCGACTTTTATATCAATGGGCATTAGTAAGGGAACTAGAGATACAGCCTCTAATCTAAGTGATACAATGCCCTGCACTTCCATACACGATTGCTATATGACTGAAGTAGTATACATAAAGCTTAACTCAAGTTTATATTAGAATATTACATTATCTGTAGTCAACAATCTCAAGTACATCAGACTCAGATTTCAGCATTCGTAGATCGCACCAAGCTTCTTATCAGAATAAGCAGCCATCATGAAAGGTCATTGTAGTTTGAGCGAGCTTGTTACTATTCATCGACCGAAATAAGAAAGCTACAAAGAACTAGTTTACGGAAAAGTTACTCTAGATGAAAGCCTATTGACCAATATATGTAGGAAAGTTGCAATGTTTTCGAACATAATGTCACTCATTACTTGTTACATGAATATGTATATATATATACATCAAAATGTCGACCATGACTTTCACAAGAAATTCTTAGCCCCTGTGCCCAAAGAATTCCTTCACACCTCATTTTCATATCGACTATTGAAACTATTCCCCTACATTACAAGCTTACCGTCTCTAATAGATCCGAAGGCATATCCTTGACCGACTGCTGAAGCTTACTAAAGTGCTTGTCTGCAGTTTCTTTGCATTGTTTTGCAGTTTTATTTCGCATGCCATTCACCCCACACAAGAAAGTGTATTCAAAAGCAAAGCACATATCGGGATCTATAAACATAGTCTCTATTGCAATGTTGTCGGTACATGGAATTGGTCGAGACTCAATGTCCTCCACATGAATGATAAATTTTTCAACTTCTTTTTTCCCTTTTTTGTAATCAGTAATAGGCATGACTGTATAATGCAATAATTGTGAAAATTGGCCAATGTCTTTTCCCATACTGAGACCGACTAAGATTCGATGGCTTCTTTGCAGAGTTTGGTTGCAAGCGAATTGCAATGCACCTTGAACGAATGCAGTAAAGGATTGTCCAATATTCATTTGCTGAATTTGCTTCTTCAAATTGTCTCTTAGGATGGATTTCCATCCACGAAACAAATTCGATTTCAGACAGACTTGCGTACATTCAAAACGAATTGTATGCATGTCAATATCAAGTTTCTCATCGAATATACTCTCATCGAATACTACGTCCAAAAGAGTTTGAAATCTTTCTCCCAATTCTTTAGTAGAAAAGATGGCAAATTGAAGATATTTCTCCTGATTAGGACCTCCAACTAAGTAGTTCTTGAAATCTTTAAATTTTTCCATGATCAGTTCTTTTTGTTCTTGATGCAAATCATCAATGGCCACAGCTCTTGGTACCTCTGTCACAACAAAAGCTTGAGCGTTGTAATTGAATTCAACTTCCACGAGGACAGCTTTCAGAGGTGGTTGCTGCTTGATATCTTTTTCCTTGAGGGCAAGATAGATTGCAGAATAAATTGGATACCTTTTTGTTTCCGTTACCCATTTGTCAAAGAGACTACAAATATTCAATCCTGTTGAATCATAATCCAAAGTTTTTTCCGCGTTTTTTGCAAATTGAAAATTACATTTGCACGTAAGTTTATGTCTTGGCCAGTCCTCAACTTGGCAATTGCGGCTACAATAATATGCAGAATCACATTTTGAGCATTTGCTTAACTTGAATCCATTATCAGCATCTGTTTTCAAGCAGTTTGCACACATAATTGTAGTACTTTCTTTGGACTCCTTTTTGGCATTCACCTGTTCTTTTTTCAAGTCAGCATTGGATGTTTTCTTGCATACTACTTTGTGTATCTTCCATAGCTTGACCTGACACTCGCGGTTGCAGAAGAACACATCCACACCGTCGTCAAGACAAGGGGCGCATTGGAGTACTGCTCCTTCCTTGTTGCAGGCTGCACATGGGCCGCCGCTAGGCTTCTTAGTAGTAGTTGTTATGGGGGGCATGCTGTTATGTGATGGACTGTAGCACAGATATGACGATGCGATGGTTTAGATTTAGGTATGCAATGATGAGTTGTATGCTTTTTGGCTTTGTTGCTATCTTTGCTTTTCACAATCGGCCGTTCATTGCTGGCATCGTGTCAATATATCGTTTCGTCTGTTGCTTCCTGTCAAAAACATAAATTTAGCATAACATCTGTATTGGTCCCATCTAGAAAGATTTCATTTTCAACACGGAAAGCATTTCAAATATCAAATAGATCTTCTCACTTCATTGATTGCTGAAGGGTAAAAAGAAACAGATGAAGAGATAGAAATACAAGTCTTATCCAGGAAAGTCAAGTGGGTCTTTTTAAAAACCAGAATAAAGCCAGACATTTCCAATGCAGCTCTACGTAAATTAATTTATAATGATCGCACCATTAATTTTTTACTTTAACAACAAAAACCAAATAAACATATACATGATTCGTACTAAACCTACTTTTTCAATGATGTTAGCATCCTTACGAAGCCAGAAAGATCAAGCTCACCATCGTCTCCAACAAAATCCTTCATCAATATTGCGCACCTAGACGGTGATACTTGAAGACCAGTTTCTTTTAATCCAGCTGAAATTTCATTCGGACCTAGCTTTGGCTTTGACAATGTTGAACGTCGTAAGTAGTCAAATCCTTTCACATAAGTCCTTCCTATGGCACGAAAGTGAAATAGAAGAGCTATGATGAAGTCTTCGTCACTCATGTGATCATGACTAGCCTTCGATCTAGTCACAGAAAACTCTTTCATACTGTCTACATCCTCACGTGAAAAGTAATTTCCACGTTCTAGAGTTGCCTGTTTCTCTAGCCCGTCCAAAAAGTGGGCATATTGGCGAAAGCTCATACCAGGTTCATGGTACCATTCACCAACAATTATTTTCATTTCCTCATCGGTGAAATCAATACCTCTATGTTTGTTTAACCACTGCTTCAGTTCCTCAATAGTAATAAAATTATCTTGGATTTTGTCTATCTTCAAAAAAGAAGAAGTATCTAGCATCCCTGACGCAATATCTTTCTGAGGAACTGTCTGTTGTATCAATCTCAAAGCTTTTAGCCGAAGTTCTCTAGTTTTTGGTGCATCTCTTGATCTAATCGAAGAATTTTTCTTCGTACTATCAACACCCTCGCGTGAAAAGGACTTGTTCGCTTCAAGAGTCGTTTGCTTCTCTAGCCCGTCCAAAAAGTGGGCATATTGAGCAAATGTCATTCCTTCTTCATGATACCACTCACCCATCATCAATTTCATTTCATCTTCGGTAAAATCTACACCTCTATGTTTGTTCAACCATTGCTTCAACTCATCCATAGTGACGAAATTGTCATGGACTTTGTCTATTTTTAGAAAAGAAGAAGTATCTAGCATTCCTGAGGCGATATCTTTTTGCGGTACTGATTGTTGTATCGACCTAAGAGCTTTTTGTCTCAACTCTCGTTTCTTTGCCGCATCCTTGGACCTAGAGGAGGAATATTTCTTCATACTATCAACACCTTCACGAGTGAAATAGTTACATGGTTCAAGGGTCGTTTGCTTCTCTAGACCGTCAATAAAATGTGCGTACTGTGTGAAAGTCATGCCGTCTTCATGGTACCATTCACCAACAATCATTTCCATTTCTTCATCCGTCAATGATTCACCATGACGACTTTCAAACCATTGTTTCAATTCGTCTATTGTCACATAGCTATCTTGAGCTTTGCCAATTTGCAAGAAGGAATGCGTATCAAGCATTCCGCTCGACAAGAATTTCTTTGGTACTGACTGCTGAATCAACCTTAGAGCAAGCAGACGTAGTGCTTTTGTTTTCGCGACTTTTGATCGCTTGTCAACTGATACAGTACTTTTTTCTCTGATAGGACGAGTGATTTCAGAATGAACACCGTAACGTTTTGATTGAGGTATCGATGAGTCCCGAGATGTGTTGATTATGTATTTCTGGAATGTTGGAAAGTTCATATATGAATCATCTGGCGTTTCTTCTCTACTCTCTAAAATAGGGGTTGTGTCAAATGTCTTGGCTCGTTCAAAAATGCATTCTATTTGTTCATCTGTGAGCAAAATGTCGAAATGCTCTCCTAAGCCATGTCGAAGATCGTTCTTACAAATGTGTCCATCATCGTTGATATCCAATTTCTGAAAGGTTTTAATGAGAGGTCCACCCCGAGCTTCAATTTTCTTTGCAAAGGAGTATTCGTAGCTTTTAGGCTGCAATGTTTGTATTTGCGTTGCTGTCATGTTGTTTTTCAATTGATGAGCCCTTTCACTTCGTGATGAAATTACTAAGCAACCTCTTTATGAACCAGATATAGAACAGTGCGTTGCAATTTTGAAGAGGAAGGCGAGAGTTGGTGGAGGAACATAGACGCACCTCTCTCAAGCTTGATGTGAGTAAAATGTACTACACAGAAAGCGAAGGATAAAAAGCGTTTGAAAGAAAATTTTCCCCATTCCTGTTTCTGCTAAAGATAGTAGCTAACGGTTAGGATAACGCATCCTGACCTGACATGGATTATGTTTAGCATTGGCAGAATTCTTTGGTTCTATTCTTCTTCCGTTACGTCATCAGAATTCTGATAAGAATTCTGTCTCTTTTATATTCGGAACAAACATTCTTTTAGGTAGCGATTAGTAACATAATTCCCATCTAATTACTTTGAATCCTTCGTTGTATCACTAGTAATTACTATTCACAATGAGTGATTCTAATGCAAATACACCAATCAAAATGTGGCCAGCCCTTGATTACGCAGACTTCGTAACTATCAAGCTTCAGCAAGATTTTGCTGATGGTTCCTATTGCAAAGAGAGTTTGCCAACCTTTGATGGAGAAGGTGGAAGCACTGGAAACGCGGAAGCCTTTCTCTATGTACGTGAGCGCTTTATCTCCGCAGCCAGCAACCGCAAGCTAAACTTTGATGACCTAGAAAAGTTCAAGAACTTTGAGGATGTGCTTAAAGGGGTAGCGCAACACTACTGGACTGATACTGTTTCCACCCATGCAGATGTAGTGGCAGCAGCAAATGCAGACAAGTTTCAAGTTGCAGTGAACCTTATGATGATTAGGTTCTGCGGAGGGCGTGCTGGAGGGGATGCTCTTCTAGAGTACCTGCGTTCTGATAAAGTGAGAAAGGAAAAGAGCAAGAGTGTTGCGGAGCATGTAGGGAGATTCTGTACTCTTGTAGGATATGCCAAGGAACTCTTGAGAATCGTAGCGCCAAGACCTGATGATAACCTTGAGAAGAAGCTTGTTTTTGATTCCTTCCCATATCAATGGAAGTTGAATTTCACCAATTCAGGAGCTGTGTATCATGAAAAGTCTATCAATGAGATTAGTGAGTACATGGAACGCCAGAAGAGTACTGCAGATGCTGATACTTCCAAGAAACGTGCTCGTCATCAAGATCTGAAGAATCAGAAGTTCAAGCAGCGTAAGAAAAGAAACAGACGCGGTCAGACTGGTGGCTTCAGAAACCAGTGTACCAGACATGAGCCTCCACATAATAATCATGAATGGGAGGACTGCATTCTTAATCCAAGAAGTGCCAATTTCCGTGGTGATACTGGTAGCAGAGGCCGAGGAGGAAGAGGCCGTGGCAATGGTTATGGCGGTAGAGGCCGTGGTAACGGTGGAGGAAGAGGTCATCATAACCACTCCAACCACAACAATAATGGAGGACAGTCCTATAACTCCGGTAACAATCAAGGACATGGTCAGAATCAGAACTACAATTATCAAGGAACTCAAAATAATAACAATGCTAATACTCGTAGCAATCCAGAAAACGGTTCAAACCAGCAGGGTTCGAATGGCAGTAATGAACAACACTTCCTCATGGACAATAACAACGTCTGGGGAGCACATCATGGTGCGTTCAATTAAGGTTTACGATTAAATAGGCTTAAGGCCGTTTCGTGAGGACTTGTTGTGGGTAAGCGATTTCCGGTATCTAAATAAGAATTTGCAACGAAAACAGTATGAGCTACCAAGAATTAAAGATATTCTCGAAAGGAGAAAAGGGTACAAATTTTTTACCAAGCTTGATATTTCGATGCAATATTACACCTTCGAGTTGGATGAGGAAAGCAAAAACTTATGCACAATCACTACTCCATTTGGTATGTATAAGTATAACAGACTGCCAATGGGGATTCTGGAATCTCCAGACATTGCTCAAGAGATAATGGAAAATGTGCTACGTGATGAGGACTGTGAAATCTACATCGATGATATTGGTATCTTCTCCGATGATTGGAGCGAACATGTTGGTAAGATTCAGCGTATACTTAAAAAGCTGCAGGATCACGGATTCACTATGAATCCACTCAAGTGTGAATGGGCCGTACAAGAAACTGATTGGCTCGGACATTGGTTAACTCCAAGTGGACTAAAACCTTGGTCCAAGAAGATCAAACCGCTTTTGGCCATGCAACCTCCTAAAAATGTGAAGCAAGTACGCAGTTTCATAGGGGCTGTAAATTTTTATAAAGATATGTGGCAACGTAGAGCTCATTTGCAGAAGCCGCTAACAGATCTTTTAAAGACAAACAACTTCCACTGGGGCACAGAACAGCAGCAAGCGTTTGAGCAAATTAAAGCAACAATGGCGAAAGACGTTCTTCTTTTTTATCCTGATCATAACCAACCTTTTTTTATCTATACCGACAGCTCGGACTATCAGTTGGGAGCTACACTGGCTCAGTATGATGCTGATGGAAATCTTCGACCAGTGGCCTTCTTTTCAAAGAAGCTTAATGCAGCTCAACGAAATTATCCTACTGGTGAAAAGGAATTTTTGTCGATCTTCGAGACATTAAAAACTTACCGTACTATGCTTCTAGGTGCTCAAATCCACATTTACACTGATCATAAAAATCTTACATACAAGAATATCTCATCCCAACAAATGCTACGCTGGAGAATGTACATAGAGGAATTCGGACCTCAATTACATTTTATTCCGGGCAAAGTCAATACTTGTGCAGATTATTTCTCACGTATGGAAGTTGACAGTAAGATTCTTGAGGAGAAGAGTGATGGTCCTAGTACAAAAAGAAACTTGGAAGAATCTTTCTTTCAGGATTTAATTTTTGATGATCTTCGAATAGCCTTAGCACAACAACAGGATATGCAATTAGCGCAACTAAGACAGAGAAGCCCAGCTGATTACTCTTTACGACAGATGAATCCTCAAGTGCAACTCATGATGTACAAAAATAGGATATTTGTACCAACGCAGTATTCCGTACGTATCTTGCGGTGGTATCATAATGCTCTTAATCATTGCGGTGAAGAAAAATTGAAGAAAACCTTCAACGAAAACTTCTTTAGTCCCAGAGCTACAGAAACCATTAAAGAGATTTGTTCTAAATGCGAAGTATGTCAAGTAAACAAGACAGCTAGTGTTCAATATGGACATTTACCTCCAAGAACAGTTACTATGAATCCTTGGCATACGGTAGCAGTAGATCTAATTGGACCATGGAAGTTCAAAGTGCAAGGAGTAACAGTGGAATTTCATGCCTTGACAATGGTGGATCAAGATACTAACCTTGTCGAAGCAGTACGTATTCAAAACAAACATGCAAATCATATAGCAACGTTGTTTGAAAATAATTGGCTTTCAAGGTATCCTAGACCGGTTAAGTGCATTCATGATCAAGGAGGTGAATTTACAGGATCAGAGTTTCAGGAGATGTTGAATAGGTTTAATATCAGACCAGCACAAATCACTACCAGAAATCCACAGGGTAATAGTATTTGTGAACGAATGCATCAAACAATGCTCAATCAAATTCGATCTTTACTTCGTCAGCATCCACCACAGACAGTAGCAGAAGCAACTCAAGCAATAGATACTTTACTTGCCAATACTGTTTATGCATTGAGAACTGCGGTACATTCGACGATGAATGCATCTCCAGGAGCATTAGCGTTTCAAAGGAATATGATTTTGAATTTACCTTTCATTGTTGATTTGAATAATCTCAGAGCTAGGAGGCAAGAAATAGTTGATAGAAGCAATCAAAGAGAAAATGATAACCGAATTGATTATAATTATCAAGTTGGAAATTGGGTATTGGTAATTGCAGATTCATATCGAACTACAAGCAAATTGGATATAAGATTTGAGGGTCCGTTTCAGATAACGCAAGTTCATGTTAATGGAAATGTTACCATTCGTCGCAGACCAGGCATTTTGGAAAGAGTGAACATCCGTAGAATAAGACCATATCGTAGATAGTGATGACTGTCCAGTATTGGTCAGTCATGAGGAGAAGAGTGCTACAGATAGTAGCTAACGGTTAGGATAACGCATCCTGACCTGACATGGATTATGTTTAGCATTGGCAGAATTCTTTGGTTCTATTCTTCTTCCGTTACGTCATCAGAATTCTGATAAGAATTCTGTCTCTTTTATATTCGGAACAAACATTCTTTTAGGTAGCGATTAGTAACATAATTCCCATCTAATTACTTTGAATCCTTCGTTGTATCAGTTTCATTCATTTTATTAAAATAGTAGATAACTGACGCATACGTGCTAAAACAATGAAAATATGACAATTTACTCATTTTTCATTTTAGTCTACGTTCGTAAGTCGCAAGTACGTAGTCGTAGGAGAAACTTTTTCTTGTTTTGAAGTTTCATTTCTCTAGCTAGCTCTACAACCTTCTCCTTATCAGATAAATTGCTTCCTTTTCACCTTCTCCAATCTTTTCGAAATCAAGATTAAACTTTTGGCAAGCCTCTTCTATATCTCCAACACTTACTCCACCCCGAAAACAAAAGGAAAGTATAAAACACGCAGTTGAGGCATTTGAAAGTAGACCAGTTGCTGTTTCAAACAAGATTTGTAATGAAGACTGAGCATATGCTATATCACCACCCATCACGATATCAAATCCATCATCAGTCCATTTGGATCTGAAGGACTCTATATTCTTTCCCCATAGTAATTGTTTACAAATGACATCCTCTTTTGCGATAGCTTTTTCGTCGACATTTGACGAAATGTTACTTCTCATATTTCGGAGAGTATCCGTATCACCGTCGGTAAGAATGACTTTAGTCGCCCCTTTCTTATGTGCAATCATTCCACATAGACCCATCCCTGCTCCTAGCTCAACAATTGTTTTTCCATAAACTACGGATGGATTTTCACAAATGTAATTGCAGAGATTTTTGCTACCTTCCCATAATGTCATACCTGTGCTTTGAAGCAAGTGTGGATATCGCGATCTAACTCCATGTAAAGTTATTGTTTCATCACCAATTTCAATTTTGAACTCATCAACAGGGTCTTTCTTATCTGTATTGAACAAATCAAAACCTAAAGGTTGTTCGTTATCTTCCTCCTCATCAGATCTGTCTTCGATCCACTGTTGCTCTTCTTCCTCCATGCTTACTTAGATAGATATTATGAGTTTTCAAATCGTCTCGAGTTTGAAACCACATAGAAGCAAACGGTGGAGATAGAATTAGAAGAGATCCTATTTTTTCGCAAAATGAATGGCCTGGAATGGTTCCTAAAAATATGGAATTTACGTTGAAGTTGAACACTGTACATACCTACGTACGTAGGTACTGTATGCACTCAAAAATTAAAAATATCATATTGAAATGGGAGATTTGTCATGTTAGAAAAACTGTCGATATTCATGTCTTCCGCAACAAGAGGGAAGAATGGCGAGGTAATGTGTTTACAGTAATACAATATGGGAGGTGAAAAGTGGAAAGGTCTTTATTTTATCATGAAACTAAGCCCTGTTCATGACTGATCCATACTAATACTATGATATCATTGTTCGGAAAATTTTGCTTCTGAAGAGTAATTATACAGATAGCAAGGCATACCAATAAATCCACCTTCATTTCCACCTGCAATGCAGATTGATGACTTATTTTCGTTTGCCTCTGCACTACTTTCATACGTATCCACAGCAAATATTGGATAATCAGCTTTCGATACTAGCTCGCAAATAGGAGCTCCAATTTGTCCAGTAGAAAGTGAATCCCATAAACATAATTTCCCATCAATACCCCAAGACAGTAGTAAGTCTTCGTTTGGTCCACCAAGGTATCGAGCTCCAAAAAGAGGTCGACCAGATTGATGCCCTCCCTCCAATACTGCACGACAAACTGGTTGAACTGTTCCTCTACCATCACCATAATCAATATCCCATAGTACTACATGACCTGTTGCAACGGTGCTTGCTAATCTATACCCACTTTGATCCCAAGTAAATGATGTCAAATGACTCTGGCAGCCTGGAAGTTGTAAAATAGTGACGCAAATTCCTCGACCATTCACCAACCGCAAGGTTCCATCAGAAAGTGCTGCACCGACTAGATTATTTGCTGGACACTGTACAGCATCAAATACAAATACAAGGTTATCTGGATTTCGATCTCCTCCAAATGCCTTTGTCTTCGTAATAATATTGGTCAATTGAGCATCTGACCAATCGGGGCCTTGATCTTCATTCTTAGAATTGACATGAACAAACACACCACCAAACCCGTGTTCAAGATGTGTGAATTTTATATCTATCACTTTCTCAATATTGATTATTCCATTTTCTTCCTTCTCATTCGTGGTATCCTCTTGGTCGGGAGCGGAAGGATTGTATTGCCAAACATGAATAAAATCTTCAGAAGAAGTCATGATTGCGCTAATGGATGCACTTCCATCAGATTCTAGAGAAGGAAGACCACTCCATTTATCGATAAACTGCAATGAATAAATCTCAGTACCAAGAACTTCTTCCTTTTGTTCTTGAGCTGACTTCTCTTCCTCATTTTCTTCATCTCCCTCCTCGATGACGTTTAGTTTTTCCGGTTTGACACTATTCTTTCTCTTTTCTTCCAAATGATCCAGAGCAGCAAGTTCCTTCCATGACTTTGCTTGATCAAGAGAATGCAAAATCCTAGCATATCCATCTGATCCTGATGTAGCTAAAATTAAATCCCCATCTTTTCGTTCAAACTTTGAACCATTTCCTGACCCCCAAGAGCTAGAAGCCCATGCAACGCGTAGACATTCATGATCAGAACTCCCCGATATGGTACTCACAAGAGAATTCTGCTTCACATTCCAAATTTTGACTGTACTATCTTCACTCGCAGTTGCAAAAAACCGCCCACACGGTGAAAACGCCACTCCAAATATTTTATCCTTGTGACCAAAGCATTGTCGTTCTGTACCTTCATTATAAAAAGCATTTACCAAAGGTGTCGCCAATGAAAGTGCTTCTTGCCTCTGACTGACATGATAAAAGGGTTCATCTTCTTGTTGTATATCTTGACTATCCATGTTTGCGTCGTTCTTTTCACTCAACATGACGTGCTGCAAAAAAGCCTGTAAATCCTCGTCGTTGAGAGATTCGTTATCAAAATCAAAATCAGCTTGTTCTCTCAAACGAATGTCGGACGGATCAATTCCGAAATCGATATTATTATCAAATTGATATTGAAATGTCTCTTCTTTGTCAGGGTTACACGGTAGACAATAGAGAGATTGACCTAGACCACTGTGGAACTGTTGTACGAGATGATTGGTGTTATCTTGAGGAATGGAATCAGTCCCTGTTGTCTCGTCTGTATCTAAATTCAACTGATTGAGAGCTTGTGTCAACTCTTGTTCTTGTTTCTTTGTGTCTTGCAATTCTTGATCGAAAAAATCAGCCAAATATTCGTCTTCGAAAATGTGTTGATAATCGTCTGGATTGAGTAAACTCTGGTTATCAATTTCTTCAATGCTATGATGTCGAATGGGTTTGTTATAAGGGGACGTCTCAACGGGTATAGGTTCAAAGTCTATATCTATATCTTCTGATTCACTGTTTGCCGTTTCAAGTGCTTCTGGCGACGATAAAAATTCAGTAATGGAAGAAGAATCTTCTTGAGAGTCGGGTACTGGCAATGATGGATCTAGATCTTGCTTTCCAGAGTTGCTGGTATCTTGCTTTTCTACAGAAGCTCGGATTAGGGGTACGGCCACATATCCAGTTTTGAGTGGCACTTTATCCGAAATATATCCGTCCTACTTGAACGGCCTACCCGACGTCCCCTACATGACCCGACATCTGTCGTGCCTACCATTGGCACAGCATTGGTACAAACTATAAATGCTGTATCTGGTGTTAGAGCATTAGAAATTATTAACAAGCTTAACCTCAAGAAGATCGACGATGAAGTTTATAGTTTATTAATATGAACAAGAAGCTGTCGAATTTACAAAAAGTCAATTCAGTGATACTATCTGCGATCATGGTTTGCTGCTTCGTCTTGTGAGCAAGTGAAGTGAGTCCTGACAAGCTCATAGATCGTAGGAGATAGGTTTGTTAGAGAAACTTTAGAACATAGAGTGCTTCTATGATGCAACAATTGTCTTGTAGATGATTACAATGCCTAAAATATGAGTTAAATACACTATATAAAGCATATATACATTAATATCCATTGGATATATTTTGATATCTGAAATCAGGAAAAAATGTGCCATTTTATCCGCAGATATGTGGCCGTACCCCTAGCTCGGATATCTTGTGCAGATGTCAAGTTAATGGATAGAAACTGGCTAGGGTCTACTGTAAGTGTGTCTGCGTTGATGTCTGCCGAAGCAAGTTTCTTTTCCAGATCTGCAAGTGTAAATGGTTTCGGACTGCTTTTGGTACTTTCGTCTGGAGTTGAAGATGTGTTTGCTTCCTTATTTGTCTCCATGAACAGATTTATAAAAATGCTGAGACTCTTTCTTTATATGTAAGCTTTACTCTAAAATATGCAATAGTCTCGGCTTTCTCAAAAGTACTGCAATAAGAATGCTCCTATTATGTAAAATGGTGTGTAAATACCTTTAACCCTTTCCTAGACGGGAGATCGTCACTTTTTTGGCGATAAAAAAAGAACACACACAACATTACCAAACACATCGTCTCAATTCCATCACTTCCAACAAATAAAATTACACCAAATTTCATCAGTAGTCTACTATGTACCTATTTGAATGGATGGTGCGCTCGGATTAAGATTTTGTGCATTGTATTTGATAAAATATACAGTATTGACTTGCTGTAGGGTTCTCATTGAATTTATGGAGAAGACTATGAAGATATGTGCAAATCAAAGGAAATATAAATTCAATGAACATAAACAGCATATCAATAGGAAGCTGATAGTATGAAGAACGAATGGAAAACGAGAGAACCGGGACTTTTGAGCTTTATTGTACCACAAAAACGTTGTAAAAATACATGTTGAATCTGAAGATTTTGTAGAAATGGACCTCTTTTGGAAAATGGCGTGAAATGATCGAAAAATAAAGACTGAAAGCAATACAACAATCCACATTCCTCCATTAATACATAAGGAAGGGGTATCTATCTTGGTTTGCTTATGCAATGCCATAGGATGCTCAGTTTCAATCTATACTATGGATCGCCCGGGTTCTGAAAATCTCAATTTTGGCGATGAATTTCATGGATTTTGGAATTTGAGCCATTTCGGCTTCAAATCACTGATTCGCCCAGATCTCTCGATTCATATCCAATAAACAAAGCATTTAGAAGCAGAATAAATCAACAAAAGTATAGATTCGACTTTTAAACAAAGAAATGTAAAGGTCAAACAAAAAATAGCAACTTTTTGTATTGCGTTTTTCTAGGACATTTTGACACTACTGTCAATACACATTGGAAAGTAATGTTGTAATAACTCAACAAAAAATTAAATTTCGAAGCTATAAAATTACACAAGCATTAGAAACAATATGTTCAGGAATATAGAGTACTTGGAATAAGTAAAATTGACCAATTACAAGTGATATTATGATTTTTCTGAAAAAGGCCACTTTTGGCCCCCTCGTCTAGGAAAGGGTCTGAAAATTGACTGCTGTCAAAAATAGCTTATTAGATATGTCACATGACACTTACAAAACTTTCTCATAAGAAAACGTAGAAGCTCACGTCACCGATACACATTAAACCTCACCGGGGGAGTCACATGAAAGTCTGAATTTTACCACCCCTCTACTCATTCCCACAAAAATTCAAATGCGGAGAAGAAGAAGCAACGAACACACACGTCTCTCTCTCTGCTGGAAGTAACATAAAAAGTTGATAACCAATAAACATTCCACCAAAGCGTATGGTGACTTCTATCTTTCTTGTTATATTTTTGTTGTTTCTAGAATACATACAACGTAAAGAAGACGGGGAATGGCTTGTGACCACATTGAGTGGCCGGCCGGCGGAGGAATGTTTCCTAAGTGAATCTCTACTACTTGTCATCTTCCCCCAACTCCACCTATGAATCAGCTACAATCAAGTAAAGGTGGTATTCCAAGAGGTCCGCGATCACTGCGCTTTATGCTTACATAGTTTTCTTTGTGGGTTTTTACTTCGTTTTCTTGGTGACATTGATACATGTACCTCCAAACGTTTTGTGTATTGCTGAAATCATCAAAATTGAATTAAGTATACATTTGCGTACTATTATTAAACCAATATGATATTGTAACACTTGGTGTTTTTTAGAAAATTACCAAAACAGTTTTCTTCTTTTCTTTCATTGCTCTTGTCTGCATCATGTTTTGAAATGCACTCTTTCACACTACAAGATAAGTTCGTAGAGCAGAACTTTTATATGTTTGTTCTTTTAGTCTTTGTATGCTTTCTGAACTAGTATTATCTATAATAGTGTGTTGGTGGAGTACAATCAATGTAAATAAGAATTACTTACTACTTTTACGCGAGAGTGTAATAGAGAAAAAGACAATCTTTTTTTTCTCAAACACTTTTTGAAAGGTGGAATGAATCCGTTCAGATGTCAGGTTATGCATCCTAGAACCTTTTCTTACAGTTTTGTGGGAATGAATAGGGGGGAGAGATTTTCATGTAGCTCCCCCGGTGAGGTTTAATGTGTATCAGTTCATTCTTCTTCGCCAACAACTAACAACACATACATGTCTAATTCATTACTTGGCCATTGTTACTATTTGTTCTTTCAACAACATATAGCTCTACCAGCCTAAAGTCATCATCTCGACCTCTACACAACCCGGCTATAGCTACTCTCCTCTTCTTACTGAACTTCTACTCTAGCCAATTATATAAACATGTTGAAAACAATAAGGCCTGCACTTCAAGCTAGACGCAAACTGATTTTCCTCTATCTCCTGAGGTCATCATCAGCACTTGCTACCTCGGAACCAACAATTACAATGAATGTAGGATCTACGAAATCATCATTTCCAATACCGGCTCTCAAAGGAAGTATTCAATTACGACTGGCGACACGTCAAGATGTACCATCCATCCAGAGATGCAACCTAGCAACCCTGCCTGAAAACTACTCGAGTAATTTTTACGTCAACCACCTTCGTCAATGGCCAGATCTTGCACTTGTAGCAGAACACGTAGTGGAAGAACCACAAGATAAACATCGAGAAGACGATGCATTCAATAACCCATTCAACACCTATGATGCTTCCAAACCCCAAAATGAAATTGTAGGATATGTACTTGGCAAAGTGGAAGAAACAGCAATTGCTCCTCCCTCTTCTTTGAAAAAGTCAAAGAGAATGCCTTCCAAAGTTATGGATTCAGATGAATACTTTCAGGAATACTATGCGAATGAACGCAAGACTGAAATGTTGGGACATGTTACTAGTCTAGCTGTTTTGCCTACTTTTCGAAGAAGAGGATTAGCTGCACAGTTGATGAAACAGCTTCATTTTCATATGGATGAGGGTCATCATGCCGATGGAGTTGGGTTGCATGTTCGTGTTAGTAATGTTGCTGCGAGACGATTATATTGCGAAGGTATGGGCTATGGTGTAGTAGATGTGATTCGAGGTTATTATCAAGATGGGGAAGATGCTTTTTTCATGAGAAAGGAATTTCCGAAACGAGTTTATGATGACTATGAGTCGGAAGGGAAGAATTGGAAGACTAATACTAGATCTTCGACCCTTAGTCGTTTCAGTTTGAGTAGGATGAGAAGCAGAAATGTTCACAGCAATGCAGGAGTAAAGTCTAGTGTGTGGAAACATGGTCCGAAAGAATTTCGTTTGCCTAGGATAATAGTGAGAGACGATGATATTGAACAGAGCAACCAGAATGACATTATTGTTCCAGCTCTTGACATTGATCAATCTGAAGAGAAAATGGTGGAGAGATTATACGAGTAATGAACACGTACTACAGCAATTTTCTCTAATCTCTTGTCTTAATATGAAAGTGATAGATAGTCTAATGAAGTTATTAAAAAATATAAATTATTACTGGGTGAAAATTTTAAATCGCACTTCAAAATAAATTAAAATGAAAATTGAAAGAAACTAAAAATGGAATAACACAAAAATCTAATTTAGCATATTTTTGTCCGATGTGATGTCATCATCTTCGCTGAAATAGAGCTTCTCACTTCTCATCTTCTCATCATCATGTCCTCATCATGAATGAGAGATAAACTTTTTCTCAAACTATGAAGTAAACATTCTACTAAAGAGTAACTCATATAAATTCCAGTCCTCCTTTGTTTGCTTGCTATTTCTGAGAGAATGGGGATAAAGAATAGTATTTATTTGGATAGCTGAAATAAACATTTTCTTTGTATCAAGTGATGACAATGATTCTTATTCCAAAGAAGCAGAGGGAAAAGTTGGTCTGTCGGAAGCGTCAAGCGTACTCATTTCTCTTTTGTGGAATCATTGTGTATGTTCTTGTATTTCTGAGTCTCTTTGAATATAGCGGATTCATAGACATGCCAGAAGAATTATCTATTCCACAAGATTTCTCACTCAATACAGGTGGTAGTGGGAAGGTTACGAATAACTGGCTTCTCGCTCTTGCAGAGGATGATAGGGCTATTAAAAAGCGTCGGAAGGACATGATTAAAGTCAGCTGCAAATACAATATCGGAATATTTGTGCTGAGCAAAGAGAAAATTCATTTCGAACGAGAGGACTCTCTTTTAAATGACCAAAATTCAATCTATACGTCTTTCTCAGAATGTGCACCTATAGTCTTGAAAAGCGAAAGAGAATTACAAATTAAGTTTCCTCGCTCTATGAAAAGAGTGGCCAGACTGACTCTACTCAGAGATCTACAAAGAAATATGATTTCAAATGAATTCTATACAAACAAGGATATGGATATTGAAAAAGGAACAATTATCATTGCTGATTTTGATATGACAAAGTGGCCTGCTCTTTCTAATGTTAATAAACAAATGAAAGGGTTGACCATGAATGCTGGGAGGTATGATGCTGTATGCACAAACGGAGCTGGTAGCAAACAAGAGCAAAAGTACTATGATACCTACGCTACCATTCTCCTACCTGACGTATTTATTTTACAAAATGATAAGAGGCTATTCGGCAAGAGTGATGAAAGCAAAATCACAGTAGGAAATGATATGTTTCATTTCAATAAACGTTTGATGAAAACAAGATTTCATAAGCAGAATAACTTTACAGATGAAGAAAGACTCCAAGAAGAAACTAGACAAAGACGAATTGCTCTTTTTAAAAATATGGGTTCATCACATCAAGATGGGATTGAACCTGTACGCTCTTGTTTTGGAGGAATGACAATTTACAAAGCTCGCTCATACTTAGAACCGAAATGTCGATACCAAATAAATCATGACATACTCACAAAGCGAGATAAAGCAACAATCATGAGATTCTCAAATATCAAAGACAAACGACCATGTGAGCATGTCCTATTACATGAATGTCTAAGAGAACAGCTGGAAGATTTTCGTATAGGTATTAGTCGGCATCTGGTTGCTCTCTGGACAGGAAATGATCATAGGGGGGCATTTTTACAATAAATCTAATTAGTATGTACTTTGAATGTCATTTTAATGCTGTACTTTGTATGCATCTGGAACGTTGATAGAATCGACTAAGCCATCATAATATTTGCAAATCTCAGGATTGTTTCGAACTTTCTTCCTGATATTAGCTATAGCAGGAAAGGAATCAAGAGCATTTGAGGGAACACCATCATATAGCCCACTAATTAAGTTGCTTGTATTTTGAAATAAAAACAAATCTGCAATAGTCAAGTGATCACCAACAATATATTCACCTTTATTCGAGGAAATCACTGTATCAATTTTCTTAAGCATCTCATAGGTGACTCCCCCCTCTTTACAAGCTTCCATTCTCGCTGCTTCCTTTTCTTCCTTTTCAAGACCGCTTCCTACAGAGAAGGTCTTGCTAATTATATCTTCACAAGCATCCATCATTTCATCAACCTTTGCTGCTTCGAAGGAATCGCTGGAATAGAGAGAAGTTTCCTTGCCTACAAAGCGCAGAATAGCTCGCTGCTGAGCTACAGCAGAGCCATTAGAAAGTACCAGTACCGGGAGGGATCCATATGGTGTAGTGGGCTTGATGGTCTCTCTCCAATCTGAAAACTGGATTCTTTCATCTGTAAATGAAATACCACCGAGAGTTAGGGCCAGTCTTATCGCTTCGCCTCTTCCAGGAATGTTGAAATAAGTTAACTTGCAGTTCTGTAACATACTTGAATTTATGATCTGAGGAGTAATGAATAGTTAGGATTAGCTCTGATTGTAAAAGTACCATGGTACCATGAAGAAGTTGATTTATACACTTTTGATTTGTGTGTTCGCATCATCATCGTATGTACGACATTCGATGACGCAATCATTGGTGTCAAGACACCAATAGCATTTTCGACGACATTTCTAACAATTGAAGACCCCCAAATACACAGACGACGCTCGACTCCCTATTGTTTAAAACTATACTATACTTTGTTTGCACTTTTCAATCTTGACACTACCTAGATGAATATACTAGGTACCTATATAATTTGCCAAAGGGCCCGCTCACACTCCCTTTATTTTTTGATATATAACTACCAAGACAAAAAAAGATTAAACAAATTCTCATCGTGCTGAAGAAATAGAAGACGAGAAGCATATTCCAATAGCTTGTAACCTTTATTTGAACCGATATTTTTCGCATGATCAACATTTATTATAAATTATAGCTTGTGAGCATTGATAATGAATATGTAATACACTGTAGATTTGACTAGTATGATATCAACATGCTGTTATTAATTACTGATTTGACATTTGATAGGTATTCTTAGTTACCACATTCTTTTAGTATAATTTGAATCTGCATTTAATCATGACTTTATCTCCCCATTCATATTTTATTATACTCAAAAATCCCCAAGCATTTTCGTAGCAAGAATGACTCAATTATAAATAGCTATGCGAGTGTAGATAGGAGGTGCAATTTTCTTTAGCTATTTGAATGCTAACGACTTTGTTCCACACGCTTGCTTCCCAGTCTATAAAATGCCTTACTTTTACCGAATGCATTGATTCTTACTCAACTTGGATCTACACTTCTTAACATGGTAGCATCAAAAGAATCTTTAGAGACGAAAATACTTCAAAGGTTTTTTCATTTTCACCTTAGGAAAAAACAATAAGATTGTGTTTCAGGAGGCGCTCTTTTTTGAAAAGAATCCTTATTCCTTTAATTCTTCACACGCCACATACCCACTTCGATTTGAAAACAAATTGCCGCTTTCAGTTCATAACAAAAACGAAATCCCGGTCTATTTTGAGTGTTGACAATATCCCATGCGCTTGTTTCGAAAGAAAAAGATTGTTTCTTCGATGTGTTGGTATTGCCTCCTGATTTGGCTGATATTGCCTATACTGATATGTGATTTGATTGATAGTAGTATTGTATTGAATATGCATTTACTCGTGAGTTTTTCTCCTTCGTCCTATATTATTATATTCAAAAATCCCCAAGCATTTGCGTAGTAAAAATGACTCGATTTCGATTAGTAATATATGAGTGATAAGATAGGAGGTTCAATTTCGTTTAGCTATCTGAATACTGACGAGATTGTTCTATGTGCTTGTTGGTTCATAATCTGGAAACACCGTACTTGTACCAAGTAGAATCGAAACGAAAATATTTAATCTTGCAACTTCACTTATTTACATGGTAGATCAAGAAAATACTTTTGAATATTTCACCCGAAGATCATCCTCGACTATCGTCCACCATTATCTAATCCCTTTTCAGTCGGCTTTAATCCCTGGCCAGTCGCTTGTTGTTCCCAGTGTCAATTTACCGAATACACCAAAATCGTTCCAATTCCCAAACAATGACCAATGCAAGGCAGCTGAATTCCTTCTGAGTATCCCAACAATATCGAGCATGATGATTCGATTCACAAGCACTACTAAAGAAGAATTTCTTCGAAAGAATGAATAGTAACAAGAAATAATACTGGCTGCGGCCCCTATAGAATGATCCCAAGTTTTTCAATAGTAACAATCCTTAGCAATACTCTTCACATTCATTCAAACTAGCGGACCAAACTAGCTAGTAGTATTAGAAGATGCATGGAGGATCAACTGAAGTAGTACCATTTCCATTCAAACACTCAAACCTGATAGATTTTTAGTAGTAAGAACGAAACTGCACGAAGCAAGTGAAAGGAACTGTTGAATGATATCAATCTGCCCTTTTTGTTCCCTGTTCCACACTTTCTCTCATTCCTCATTCCACTTCTCAACTACAAATTTCCTTTGATCAGCCAGATCCTTTACATTCCATTCACGAATCGATTCTCTTCTTCTTCATTCTCACATTCTCACGGATTAATCATGTGCAACTCCAAGCAGTCAAAAAGTTGCATACAACTTTTCCAATCAAAAGTTGCATACAGCTTTCGTCAAAGCTGTCTCTAAAATGACATTTCTGAAAAGAATCCTTCCTTTGAAGTGGGAACGATGTTAATCATATTCATTTGAATGCAAAGGAGTTTGAGGATATACCTATGAGAGAAATTAGTAGAATGGCAAAGCTATTTAATTCCTTCGAATATGGCGCTGAAAAAGTAAGCTCATCATCAGCAGATAATTACAATAATCATTCGAAAGTAATTATGATTCCGTTCTTCCTATCATGATTCTTCACAGTCTGGAGTTTGGAGCAGCTACTACCATCTAATCGACTATTCCCTGTAATTGTAAATATGCTGATATGCTAAGGTCCTGTAAGCTACCACGTCATTGAACATAAGCATTCACCACGTCAATGGATCCCTTCTTGGATCTTTTTTAGACAACAGTTTTCCAGAGGCACGTATTTGGACAATACACGCACATCTACTACTGTTGACATAATCAACGGGGTAACACTATTTTTCATTCATCATATTTTACTTCAAGCAAAGGATAATGATTGTCAGAAGAGAAATGTGCAAAGCTGCACTCAGTGGCGAAGAGTGCCCTCTAGGAAGTCGTTGCACGTTTGCACATTCTAGAAAAGAATTGCACTTGACGACCATTCTGGAAAGATTGGATGCCGGCATCGTTGATGATGTAAATGTTTTTCGTTCTATGCTATGCTTCGATCAAATTGCTACAGGATCTTGGTAAGTAGTGTTCTTAAGAATTCTATTCTTATCATCTTCATCATTGGCTGCTTTGACTCACATCTTACCAATGAATCTTTTGTATCATTGGTGACAGTCCTTTCGGAAGCAAGTGCAACTGCATTCATGACCCTCGAATGATCGCAATGTCTTCACCAGCATGGCTGCCGAAACAAATGAAGAATTGTGATAGTATCTCGACATACATGTGGACTGGAATCACTTTGCGAAGCAGAACATGGTGAACTATGGTGTGAATCTACCTTACAGACAACAAAAGAGATTGTTTTGTAGCGTAGAGTTGTTCTATTCTATTGTCTCTGGTGCAGACGCTGTAAAGGATGTCAAGTCTACCTCAAAATAGTGCTAATCTGAATGCTGAGCTCTTGAGACTTGAAGTCACTCTTGCTATGATGATGAAAAGGGCCAACTGCTATGTACCCTACATGTACAACCCAAACCATTTCCTCATGGATCGATTATGCGCAGTGATCAATGAATGTGCATTCGAGGTCTTACCTGGTGAAGAACCTGGTTCTTTGAAGCTCAAGGAAATACCATTTGCTAGCTATGACGCTCACAATAGATGCCATGTTTCAGTGCATGAGGTAGCCTTTGCTCCATATGGATATTCTAGATCATATGAAGACATTCCTCTTCCAATGTTGCTATTCAATCAAGATACAAAGAAGGTGCTTCGTCCTGCTACTAAGAGGATGATCATATGCTATGAAAACGCGAAGAAGGATGAAGTCCAGCAATTGACAAGGCAAACTATTCAAGAAATGCGCAATCGTCGTCGTATATCTCCGTTTGTTCCTGTACCAACAAAACGCTTTGACAAGCTCATTGAGGACATGCACAAGGTAGGCAAATGCCATTACCCTGTACTCTACTCACAGGATCGTGAGATGCATGACATGATTGTCGATGCCATTGCCTTGAGAATTGATATGCTTCTCGGTAAGGAATATGATGCGAGAGAGAAGACTAGTGATCTTGAGCAAAAGTTCACGTCCTTGATGCGCTTTTACAAGGACTCAGTGAATGCCTGGCCGCTTTGTGATGGTCAAGGAAATATGTTTATTGATCAGCATACTGAAGTTTACGATGTCGAGACTATCTATAGGCCATATATTTCCACTACTGATCAGTCTGATGCTGAAAGAGGACAAGGAAAGCTCCTTCATCATTACAGAGAGGGTATTCTTTCAAGTTTTCTTGACAACTTGGATGCTGTAGATGACGAGTTTGAAACTGTGTACCCATTACTTTTTGGAAAGAAAAGGCCATATGATCCCTCGGCTACTCCATCTTCAGAAGAACAGGATCCTTTGAAAGGGGCAGACGAGGATTCAATTGACAATACAATCGACTTGTTTTCGGTACCCGATTTGACTTGCGTCTTTGAAGATCTTGAGAAGGATTGGGGTCCAGTTGTAGCAAAATTTCAGGGGGAGTGAGAAGAAAATGACGACGATGCTAGAATACTAGGGGACAATCTCACAAGATTGGATGCTTGGGGATTGAAGAGTACAAAAACAGATACAGTAGGATAACTAATAGGTTTATGTAATTGCTATTTTTGTCAACTATTTTATTGTTCGCTTGGTTCAACAGTAACTTTCATCCTGTATAATTGTTGAACCTTCAAGGTCGTTTCGCTCCATCAACCATTGATTATTTTGGACAACTTTTGATCTTTCTTTCTTCAAGAACATTAACCTTCCTTTCCTCTCTTTTGTTGTGTGTTGAAGTGTCCCTTCCTTTCGTCATTTTATGTGGTAAAATAAACAATAAATAGCACCTTCATCTGGCAACTTCAACGATCGTTGATCTTCCTTGTGTACTTGTACATGGCAAGAGTTTACCTTTTTACTTCTTCCGGAAGTAAACTTTTGTGTGCGTCATCAATTTCTCGATAGATGAGTTTCTTTGATCATTGTGTTATGGTTGCATTTGAGTGATTTTCATAATAGTTTCTTCCTTTCTTCTTTTCTTCATAGGAGGAATAGTTCCTTTTTGTTATCAGCAGGAGATACAAGACCACTGCAAGATCGTTACAGATGCGAGTAGATTGCGGTCATATTCATGCTCTGCTGTTTTGTTGTAACCAAACAAGCAAATCATCGATGTCTTCATTATTCATTCCCCTAGCAGTCGGCTTTTAATCCCTTGAAAGAAGGCGAAATTCTTGTTGTTCCCAGTGTCAATTTACCGAAGAAAACAAAATCAGTTTATGGTATCATCATCAAAGTATTAGTCCGGCAACAACAACGCAGTCATGTTTCGCTGTGTAGTATTCCTAGCTAATATTATCAAGGTAGTCCTACAGATCAATAGTAACTCCTTTTAGCTGGCTAGTATTAGTAGTATCTATTTGTATCAACTGCCTGCTAGAGTGAGTTGCACAAAAGAAGAATCCATCATGAAACTGTGTTTCTTCGTGGTGCCGTGATCAGAAAATATGATACAAACTCACTACTACAGACTACGGAGCCAATCATCGTTTATCTTCTTTCATATTCACCTATTCCCTTCTCAGTTGGCTTTCAACGAAATCCAAGAAATATCTACACGAAAGAAGCCATCCTCAAGCTTACATAGTTTTGCAATTGAAATTTCTTGAACGCAAACACGGCAAATACCTCTAACCTCGCAAATTTCTAAAGTAAAAAGAAATTTCCGTGTTTGAGAATCTCTAATGCAGACACCCTACATTCTCTTTTGTTGTCATAAATGGCCTAAGCATACGTACTTACATACAATTCAGAAACAATTAAGGTAGGGGCAAAAGCAGCTGAGCAGCTGGAAACCAAAACTTCTCGCGTTTCTTCTCTTACAGCGCCATAGTCCGAATCTAAATGTACCTTGTCTCTATTTATCTACCTTGAATGCAACTAGAACACAGGCTCGAACTTTCATAAATAACCATCATATTCCTATAAATCAAATCCTGAACATGTCAAAGGTACAACTAAATAGACCTCTCTGCAGATTTTTTCTAATGGTACGTACAATATCTTGGCAGCGCTGACCAATAAGGCAAACTAGTTAGTTCACTCCATCACTTCTTGATGGCTTTGAGGAGGAGCCAACACAACTCTACTTCCCTTTAGTCATCATGCAGCCCTTTTTCATTCTCTAAATCTCTGCTATTACTGACTAACTTCTCTTTTCTCTCTTGATAATTATTCATAGGGGAAATGCAAGTATACTGAAGATGTATGCACTTTTTCTCATCGATCTGAAGGTGACGAGACCATCGAACAAGCTCGCAAAAAGATTCCTTGCCCTTTCCATGCGAATAAGGAGAAGCCATGGCTAAGATGCAGACACCAGTCCACTTGCTGGTTTTCACACGATACCGTTGAAGAAGAGGATGACGACGAACTCTCTGAGGACCTCGTCTGCACTGTGATTCCTTCAGCATCAGCAGGCTCCAAGGACGAGGACAAGAATGATGAGAAAATTCAAACAGTAGACGAGCAGGAAGACCAACAACATCAACAAGATGCCTCTGTGACCTGCGCTCTCTGTCTTCAGAAGCCAGTCGAAAGAGGCCAACGATTCGCTCTCTTCTCACACTGCGAGCATACGTGCTGTTACCGCTGTGCAAGAAAATGGCACAGGAATAAACATAGAAGGAAGGCAATCTTGGCCAGACCGGCTGAAGCGAAGGATCATGTCCGTAAACCATCCCATGTGCCGTTGATGCAACATCACTGTCCTTATTGTCGAAAGCTTTCGGAGAACCTTTACCCTTGTAAGAACTACCTCAAGGGCGAAGAGAAGAAAGCATACATTGCAAAGTACATTAGTGAGCAGAGTAAGGATCAGTGTCAGCATTATGCAGCTGGAAATTGTCCATTCGGTGATGAATGCAACTTTCAGCATGTTGATGAGAACGGAAATGATCTTTTCGAGCTACATAATGCGCGGCTCAAGGCAAAACGAGATTTTCTCAAACGAATGGACGATGCTGCTGATGATCGAGATGCCGGCCCTTTTCCTATTGAACATTTCCAAAATTTCCGATTTGTTGCACGAGAAAATGCACTACCATGGGATTGGGGGGCATCAGATGACGAGGAATCTGATGATGATGCACCTGCATACAATATGCCTATGCCTGTGTCCGGTGATTTTGCAGAAAGGAATCTTGCCAATGAGAATCCTTTTACTTTTTTTAATCAAAATCAAGAGGAAAGATTCCATCAAAGTACTGATAATAGTACACTGAATCAAAGCAGCGAGGATAATAATATCTTTGCAAGCGTCATGGCACAGTATAATCAAGAGCTTGCAGCGGCAGACACTTCAGGAAATGATGAAATGGAAAGAAATTATACATTGAGCTTCTTACGTGACTAGTAGATAATGCGTCACTCCTTTTGACATACGAGGAATAGAAGTACAGAAGAGTGTAAGGGGAAAACTGTATATAAAATCAAGGGGTGTAGAGCATGTCTTCTTGTATGGCATGATCGCAGATAATTGCACTATCTTCAAATAGGAACATGTTATAGATAACTACTGTTCAATTTGGAGATTCATAATTTTAAAATTTTAACTAAAATAATATAAAAACACGCATAAATAAGTCAAAACCTTCTTATATTCTGTTGTATTCTCATTTTCATTTGTTTGAGCATGTCAAATTTTTCCAAAGAAAGCCAATGCTACACCCCCTATCGAAAGGGGGATCTTCATGAGGAAAGACTAGATAATTTGTGATAAGTAGTAAGTATACGAAAAGGAGTTTTTGTTTCGTACCAAGAGAAGTAACAAAACAACATCGCATACCATAGTAAGTTTTTATGTTATTGTGCCTCATTGCTTGAATACTAAAGTCCTAGCAATACTTATTCATCGGGTTTTAATGAATTGTACGAGCTAGGAGTTGGGGAAATCACCGCTTGATCAGAACAGAGGCACAGAGATACCATACATAGTAACCATAAAATGACGTTTCCATCCACGACGAGTCTCTCACCATTTCAACATCAGGTGCAAATATATATTCAGCACTCATCAAGACAGAGTCAAAATGGAAAGAATATTCATCTCCTCAACCTCAATATAGAACGGATATGATTCTTCGTCAAACTCTAGAGCGGTATAACCTGACATATTTATCAATTGGCATCAGCGAATCTTCCAGTAATAATGTACATGGTTATAATTTACCAGTTGGTACATCGATTCAATACAAGCAAGAATCCAATACTAATAAAGATATATCACACGACCTGATAAAGCTTCTATCATTTAAAAATGTATTGTGCGAAAATGTTGAAAAAGATTTCTTTGGTAATCGAATAAAAGCCCTCAGTCAACCTGACGGATCTTTTATAGTAATGTTGGTAAAAGATGCATACTCTCTTTGTCATTCCAATACTCTACAGAGACAAATCGTATCGACATCTCCATGCAGGGATGTATTAGGTGTTTTCTCAGTTGTACCACCTCATTTGAATGAAATGTCAATTACCAATCGGGCATCATGGATATCGGCTTCAAAGGAACAAGGTGGAATAAATACAGAAAAAGTGTTGCATTTTAGTAGATTGCTGAATGAAAATCAAAATGTCACCTTGGCCAATATCTTATATGACGAAGTTGATTTGTTGGAAAGTTGTCCCTTGACTACTTCGAGTAAAATCATAAAGGACGAAACAATATATAATCTCAAAGAAAAAGGATGGAATATGAATCATGAATTGACCGTACGACACAAAGACACAAGTCCTGAGTTTCAAATACAAAAGAGTGTCAATCGCATTCAGGGAGTTTCTCACAAAGGACAATTGATGACTCAAGTAAAGGTGGGAGATATGATACCTTGTCCAAAAATCATCCCGTCCAAGTGAGTATCGTCGACACATATACGAATGTGATTCATCCCCTCTATCATAGCATCAAAATATCATCCACACATGGCGACATACCCCTCAATGAACTTGATTATCATCTTGAGATTAGCGAAGATGGATCAAGTACTTTGTCATTTACTACCCTTATGGAACGAAAATCCATTATAAACATTGAAATGGACTACCGATTTTTATCCTTTGAAGAGTTTCCAGCAGATCCCAATCGTGGCATTGATGTACTTCCTTCCATTGCTTCATTGTCATGCATGAATGCTGATAGCACTGATAGTTTCAATGTGAATCCTATCTTGACGGTATATTCCAATTCCTTACTAATTATGCCACCCGTTCCAGATTTGAGTATGCCTTTCAATGTCATGAGTATAACATGTACATTTTTCGCATTGATCATAGGGTCTACGATCAACATCACTATTCGAAAAAGTAGAGAAAAGATGAGAGATAAATTCAATGGTATTGAAACACCAACGCTGAAGCAAAAGTTGAAAGCCAAGATGGTGAACTTGAAAGAGAAGTTATTAAAGCGGAAAAAGGTTTCACCGCCACCGTCATCTAGCACCAACAAAGATAAAGTAGAATAGAAGGATATTTTTTACTTATGAGTTATACTGTACATGAAAACAAATGAATACACTGGCCCTGGTCACTGCCATTCCCCTACTTTTGTCATACGAAAGCTTCACTTTGTAATTTCAATTTCTTGCATCTTCTTCAAGTTTTCAGCAAGAGCATCTTCCATTGCTTTGATAGCTCTATCTCTCGAAGCCAATTGCAAAAAAAGCTGTTCACGATCTATAGAGCTATCACACGCTCTTCTGGAAACAAGTGAAGCTTCATCATCCGATAATTCTTGCTGTTCCATCATTCTACTTTGTTTCTCTAGCTCATGTATCCTCTTCATAATGTCATCTTCCTTTTGTTGAGCTAGTACAAGTTCGTTTTCCAACTGTGCAATTTTATCATCTTCTGCTTGTATCAATTTCTGCAATTTTGTGATTTCATGACATTTCTTTTTCATTGCTTTGAGAGAAGCAGAGGAGTTGCTCTTTTCTGAAGGAAACTTGTTAGCAATTGATGGCGATGGTGTCACATCTGCATCTTGAGGGTTCTTCTCCTTCTGTATGCTGTGTGGAATCACCCTATCTCTAGCCGTGACTTCTTCTTCTGGATTCTTTTGAGATAGCGAAATGTTCATGCTGTGCAATCCCTGTCCTTATGAGCGTATGTGATTGGAGTTACGTTTACTTCATTCATTCAATCCTAGTATTAGACATTAGACCTTATTCTCCTAGGCGGAATGGCGGAATAATTTGTGTGTCATTTTTTCCCGCCTTCCTCATTTTAGTGATAACCGATGAATAACTTTCTTTATAACTCTCATTAATCTAAACAGCTTATTTTTGCTACGTCAGACGACGTCCGGCAGATAACTTCTTCTCAACCCTTACCTCTTGTTCTCAACTTGACTTCTACTTCTAGTTTTCTCTCCACAAAACTAAACCACTCAATTTCCCTTCTTGATTAAGTGTGCATGTAGTTTGACTGAAATATTTTCGCATATTTGCAATACCAGCTGTGTTTCGACTTCCTGCTAAAAAATAATATATCATGTCATCTAGAAAATGTGTCGCAATCATTGGTGGTGGTATCACTGGCTCCACAATATTAAGTGAATTAGCAAAGAAAAAAGATATAACAATACATCTATTTGATCAGGGACGAAGAGGTGTAGGCGGTAGAACAAGTTCCAGAAAAATAATATCAGAAGATGGAAAGAGTGTGATGAGATTTGATCATGGTTGTCAATTCTTTCGAGCAGATACACCTTTAGTGAAAGAAAAGATAAAAGAATGGCTTGATATGGGGATCGTCAAAGAGTGGCATGGAAATTTCATCGCAGCAAGTGATGATGATAGAAATGATTTCTTTGGATTGCCTGGTTCGCCTCCTTTTTATGTAGGCTGTAATGGAATGGAAAGTATAACGCAAATCATGGTGGAAAAGATGAATGGATCTTGCAAAAAGGTTTTTACTGGAACCAGAGTTGCCGAAATGGAAAGAGACGATGATACGAATAAATGGAAACTGTATGGGACTACGGGTACATGCGCGTTCCATGATACACCCGAGGATATTGTAAAGATGGGAAATAGTAGACTTGTCCTTGGAAATGACTTGGGATATGATGCGGTGATACTGACAGATGTAAGTAGTAGCTTTGGTAAATGGCATAGGGCATCTGCTGGTGTACCAGAATCATTTGGAAAACGAGTTCGTGAACGAGTTGGAGCAAGAGTACCTTTAATGACTGCAATGATAGCATTCGAGTCAGAATCCAGAATACCATTTGATGCAGCTACTTTTGACAATCACACTATATGGTTTGCTGCTAGATCTAATGCCAAGCCTGGAATGGATCAAGATGGAATGGAGGAATGCTGGACAATTGTTTCTACTCCAGAATATGCTATGCAGAAAATAAAGGAAGTTCCTATGCAAGATGCAAAGTCTGGTGATTTCATACCACAATCCCCTGATTACCTATCTCAAGTTCCCGGGAAGGATTTGCCAAATGCTTTTGCGAAAGAAATAATTTCAAAGGATGGAATCTTAGGTGAAGAAGCATTGCTTTCACTACCAGAGATAATATATACAGACGCGCAACGATGGGGTTCGGCCTTACCCTGTCATCGACACCTTGACGAGGATTCTCCAACTAGACAGATACTCTCTGGAGTACCATATGATTCTGGAAGCTCGACTTTGGCCCCCACAAAATGTGAGAAAGATGGGGATACTTTCCTGAAAGACGATGAATTGATGCTATATCAAGCTGGAGATATGATGTCATCATATACTCCTGGTTTTGAAAGTGCAGTGATATCTGGTATTGACGTCGCTCGACATGTAAGCAAGACTCTACAAATAGATGAAAAATAAAGTATTGTTTCGACTTCTACTTCTTTTGGCATATTTAGGATTATTGAATATCTAGCTGACGCTTAGCTTCATCGATAATAATTTCACTGGCTTTATCAATGTCCTCTCTTGATGTTGTAGGGCCAAGACTTAATCTGAGGGTACCTCTAGCATATTCCATAGGTACCGACATTGCCTTCAAGATTGCTGATACTCCTCCCCCGCTTGCATGACAAGCACTACCTGCTGCACAAGCCACTTGCTGTCCAATGTTCAAGAGCAAATCTCCAGAATTGATACCTTTTAGACCTACACTCAGAGTATTGGGTAATCGATCACTATAAAGGCACGGCCCGTTTTCTCGGACGATGTCTGCACCAAGTCCAGCCACAAGGTTTCTATGGAGTCGCTTTCTCATCTCTTCCATATGACGGGCATTCACTTGCCATTGAAAATTTCCATCTTTTTGCTCGGTCATGATATCGGCAGCAGTTCCAAGGGCTACAATATATGGAACATTTTCAGTGCCTGCACGTCTACCACCTTCCTGTCCTCCTCCCAACAGCATGAATCTACTTGGTTGAACCATATCATCGTTTTTCTGAAATGAGCCTCTGCGAACATAAAGACATCCTATACCCTTTGGAGCACCAAATTTATGTCCAACAATAGTGACCATGTCGACATGACTACCTAATCCCACCTCACATTCATCCATTGCCAAAGATACTTTTCCTACAGCTTGAGCAGCATCAGTATGAAACAATATACCGAGCTCATTGCAATAGTCAGCGACTTCTCTAACAGGTTGCAAAGCACCAGATTCATTATTGGCCAACATAAGCGTCACTAATATCGTATCATCTTTCTTTTCATCAATAACTTTTATCATGTCCTCTTTTGAAACCATTCCCTCTGTATTCACAGGAACATAAGTAACTTGAATCTTACCTTCCTGTTCCAGAGCTTTGAGATATTCTTCTACTGCTGGATGTTCTACATTCGAAGTGATTATATGAGGAATACTTCCACTGTTTTCAAACTTGGCCTTGTGACTTTCTATCGCGAGATGAATTGCCAAATGATCAGCTTCTGTGCCACAACTTGTGAATATAATTTCATTTTGATGTTCCAAAGATTCTATATATTCCTTGTTGGAAAACATTAGACCTAATATCGATTTCCGAGCTTTTGATATAGCCTTTTTTGGTTCATCACCGTAGAAATGGGATGAGGATGGGTTGCCAAAGTGGTGTGTGAGATATGGCATCATAGCTTCGACAACTCGTTTATCTATAGGTGTTGTGCCGTTATAGTCCAAGTAAATACATTTTTCATCTTCTTTTGTCCCTGAAGAATATAATCTAGATGATTTTGAATGGCATAGATTTATTTTGCGAAAGAAAGAATAATGAGATCTTTTGCAAGCGTTTGTGGCAAAAGAGGAAACTGGAAAAGCGTCTGAAGGAGTAAGACGTTTTGCTAAAAGAGACAGAGTTGCAAGTTGAAGTCTTCTCATCCTTATTTAGGAGAAAAAGGTTGGATGATGTTTCCTTGTGCCGCAGATGTGAAAGGTGATGCAAGATGAAGTGATGTTATGTTTTTATTATCTAGTACCAACATGTCGTGGATTTATGGGCATTTGATGTACAGTTATGATTCCGTTAAAGCCTCATCTTTCTATAGTAAATACGCATGAGTGTGTAGTGTGTTGCTATTGCCATCTAAAACAAATTAAACAAAATCAAAAACACCAAAAATAGTTACTCTCATAAGCCAAAAGCATTTGATATTGGATTTACATAATGAAGTACACCGGTTTGAAAAGCATGCTTCTTCTTGGCTCAGTTGCGAAAAGCAGAGCATTCGTTCAGCCATTTACACAAAACATTTCTAGACTTGGACTCCGATCACTACATATGGAAAGATCTGGACAATCCGTAACTGGACTGATATATCAAGACTCAACTGGTGCAACTAATGCACCAATGGTCCAGCTATATACTAAAGAAGGATGTACTCTATGTGATAAAGTGTCCGATGTGCTAAAGTCTTTACGAGAAGAATGCCCTCATTCTCTTGAAGCAATTGATATTACCGATGAAGGAAAGGAGGATATATATGATAAGTATAAATGGGATATCCCAGTATTGCACATTGAAGGAAAATACTGGACCAAGCATAAATTGACATCGGACGAAGCCGTAGAAGCAATTGCTAAAGCTACAAGTGGAGAATTCGAAGTTCAAAGAGGTGAACCAGATGCTGGTGCTTTGGAGCGACGAAGAGAAGAAAGGGAAAGAAATGCGAAAGCATAGGTTAGAAGGTCGAAATACTGTAGGTAGACAATTACTTAAATATGCATCTGAGTAATTGCAAAGTTCTTTTTTACAGTAAATGTTATTGTAAAAGAGCGCCGTAATTTCCCACCATACACGATACAAACATAATTGCACCAACTGTGGAATTGCTCTTGAACCGCTCTGCAAGATTTTTTGGATTATTAAGATCTGCACTCAAAACTTGCCAGAATAAATGAGATCCAGCAACACTACAGCCAATATAGAAATAAGGGTCGGTATAGCCAACGTTATATCCAGCTAATAGCCAATTTCCAGCAGCCAAAGCTGAAAAGCCACATAGTATAGGTTTGGTATTCTCACCAAAATACAATGCTGTCGATTTTAAACCGAGTTTTGCATCGTCTTTTTTATCTTGATGTGCATAAAGTGTATCATAAACCAGTGTCCAAGCTATACTACCTCCATACAATGGCAACACAACACTCAGTCCATCCAGAGCATCTAATGTCCCATGAGTTGCTGCCCATCCCATGAGAGCGCCCCAATTAAAGGTCATTCCCAGAACAAGTTGCGGCCAATTAGTATAACGTTTCATCAATGGATATGCAGCCACAAGAAGTAAACTTGCACTACCTAACCAAAAACAATACTCCAAATGTTCCCTTGGAAAACTCAGCAAAACCCCCAAGCCTCCTGTCAATTGCAATCCTAAAAATGCAGTTGCTTGTTTATAGGATAATGCACCCGATGCTAATGGTCGTGTAGCAGTACGTTCAACTTTCTTGTCGAATTTACAATCCCACATATCATTAATACAGCAACCCGCTCCACGCATCAGAAACGATCCTGTAGCAAATAAAGCTAATAATTTCGGATCACCAGCTACACTGCTAAATGTCGTTGTAGTAGAAGATATCATATCCAATGAGATATTCTCTACAGGAGTATTGATAATGGATGCACCTGATGCCATGGCTGTACTCCATAAACACGGCCATAGAAGTAACATTGTTCCAATAGGTTTATCCAATCTAGCCAATTGTGCATAAAGTTGCACATCTGGTGGTAGAGATTTCAAATAAGATGCTGTTGATGATGAAATAACATTGTCAATGACTGGTTCTTCTTTTCGAATATTTGCATGTTTGAAGTTATTTTCTTTTGGGGAACTGGAAGAGTCATCTTTAGGTTTGGACGAAAAGGCTTGAATGTTTGCAAACACGTTTCTATTTTTTGTCACGAAGCCTCCTCTCCTCGATAGAATCCGTGATGGAGTAATGATTGTGATCATTTTCTTGCTATTCTGATTTTCACTTAAGTTTCAATTGAATTAAGTAAGTAAGGTATTGTGTTGGCTGGTGTAGTGAGCTGCTCCTCTATCTTCAATGAACTATGTAAAATGTAAAATACAATATGATGAACTATGCTCACATGCTCACTCGTCGTTGTTTTTAACGGTACCAAAAAGCCGTTATTCAATGGACCTTGTCGTCTGCTCACCACCCGTTCATATTTGCGTGCTTGCTTCTTTTTTCGCGATTATCTATTTTATTATCTATCATCATCTTTGATCTTTCGCCATCTCATTGTTGTGATTCTAAAAGTGAAGCTTGTACTGAAGTCACTCTCACTTTTCTTATCCCATTTCCTCAAAAGTATCGGTCATGGTAAGAGATGGAAAGTACGATTCATCGCAGTAGAAACATCAGACCTATAAAAAGAAAATGGCGTCGATCGACGTATGCGTGTCTATTATTTATTGGAGCAGCCATGTTAATGTTACAACTCTTTTGCATAGATAGTATCACTACTTCAAAGCCAAGTCTTCAATTTAGTAATGGAAATTATAGTTTAGGCAATGTTGGACTTTCATTGCCCGGTGCTCACGAGTTGGTTACAAATGCATGGTTGTTAGCATTAGCATCTGACGGTGGCACAGATTCTATAAATGAACAGATTGTAGAACTTGCATGTGCCCACTCTATAGGAATATTCATTTTGTCCAAGCTTGACCTTCGAAAAAAAATTTTACAACACAGTCAAACATGTGCACCCATCATATTCAAATCTGAAGAAGAACTAGGTATAAAACTTCAAGAAAAAATGAATAGAATCGAAAAACTATCATATTTGAGAGATATTCAAAGACAAATCATGACGGATCATTTTCGAATGCAACAGAATAGATATGATGGAGTTGTCATTGTGGCAGATTTCGACTTGAAACGATGGCCGCGTACAAGTGTGATTATGGAAAATATTGAGATTCTCAAAGGAAATAAAAAAATTTCTGCCATTTGTGCCAATGGAATTGTCAAGAAGAAATATGCAAAATATTACGATACATTTGCGACTGTCTTGCTACCAGATACATTTATGACTATACTGGAAAAGAGACTCTTTCCTCAACCGTATAAAGGTGAAACAGAGCATTTTGTAAGGACGAATGACAAACCTAATACTGGGTTTTCGCAGGAAGCCATGTTTCAATACTTTCGGCAAATGGGGAAAAGCCAGCCGGGAGAAATTGTGAATGTGAGAAGTTGTTTTGGGGGACTAACAATTTACAAGGCTAATCTTTATTTTGATGGGGAATGCAAATATCAGCTACAAGATGAAATTATCAAACAGAGAGATGTAGAAAGTGTAATGCGATATTCTAGTAAAGATGATGGAAGACCATGTGAACATGTTGTATTACATGAATGCTTTCGAAAACGATTAAACGAAACGGAGTTTAACATAGGCGTCTCGAGTAAAATGATCGCGGTGCGCTAGTAATTTAGCGCAAATGGTCATTCAAACATATATAATTTGACCTATTCAACTTTTGACTTGGGGTACTACTGTTAAAGGTCAGAGGTATCTAGATATTGTACTTCTAAATAGCATTTTTATAAACTTTGTATAAAAGTATATAAATTTGTACCCATTTTCCCTCACCACTTTTCATTTTCGTATTTTCGTATTTTCGTAGCCTCTATCCCTCATTATCAAAGGAGTGACGCTTATATTACTAGTCACGTAAAAAGCTCAAAGCATGACTTCTCTCCATCTCATCACTTGGTGAATTGTCTCTTGCTGCAAGCTCCTCATGGTACTGTGCCATGACGCTTGCAAATACATTACAATCCTCGTGATTTCCATTCATTCCACTAATAGTGTTAGTACTGTGATGAAATGCTTCCTCTTCATTTTCATTAAAATAAGTACTAAACGGATTCTCGTTTGCTAGACTCCATTCAGCAGCACCTGCATCAGAGGATACATGCATAGATGTGCCGTATACAGATTCATCATCAATATCATCATCGTCATCTGTTGCGTCCCAGTCCCACCATATACTTGGATTCTCTTGCGCAAACGAATTTTCAAGAGGAATAGGATCGGCATCCAATTCTTTGAGCAACTCTAGTCTTGCTTTGAGCCTGGAATTATGTAGCTCAAAAAGATCATTTCCGTTTTCGTCAACATGCTGAAAGTTGCACTCATCGCCGAAAGGACAAGTCCCAGAAGCATAGTAATGACACTGGCGCTTATTCTGCTCATCAATGTACGTTGCAATGTATGCTTTCTTCTCTTCACCCTTGAGGTAGTGCTTCGATGGGTATAGATTCTTCGAAAGCTGTCTACACATAGGGCAAGAATGTCGCATCAACGGCTTATTCCCTGGCTGATGTACATGTTTCTGTGCTTCAGCAGGTCTGGCCAAGATTGCATCTCTTCGATGTTTATTCCTGTGCCATTTTCTTGCACAACAGTAACAGCATGTATGGTCACAGTCTGAGAATAGAGCGAATCTTTGTCCTTTCTCGATTACCTTTAAGAGACAGAGAGGACATTCCACAGAAGCATCTAGTTCATGTTGATGGTCGTCCTCATGCTTGTCTACGTCTGCTGTTTGTATCTCATTCTTCTGTCATCCTTGGAGCCTGGTGATGCAGAAGCAATCACAGTGCAAACTAGATCCGCAGACAGTTCCTCCTCTCCTTCTTCTTCTTCTTCAGCGCCATGTGAAAACCAGCAATTGGATTGATGTCTACATCTTAGATATCGTTTCTCCTTATTCTCATGGAAAGGACAATGAATATTTTTCCGAGCTTCTTCAATGGTCTCGTCGCCTTCACCAGAGCGATGAGAAAAGGTGCATACCTCGTCAGTATATCTGCATTTTCCCTATGATTGTTGTTGAAGAATGTAATAGAACAAGAATTAGTTACTACGTAAGATGAGAAGTTGGGAGAATAGAAGCGTGATCTGCCATGATCGAAGAAATTCTCAACAGCTTTTGCTCAAGAAAAGAATTAAAAAGCTAATGAAATCTCCTCCTGCCTCTGATAGCATCACTTTCTCTCTGCTTATCAAACATTCAGAATACTTGAACAAAAATACTTACCATGAGGTAGAATCGGCAAAGTGGTCTAATCAGTTGTTGCTTCGACATGATGGTCATTATGGAAAAGTTCGCAGCTTCCAGTGGCTGCTGTGGGACGTTTGGAGGAGTATGTCGACTCGACTCCGATTATTCATGCTTAGCCCCTGCATGATGCTACTGCTTCTGTGACGCAGTCAGGTTTTTGTGATGACGATCCAAAGTTTTCGTTTTTTATTATCTGTTTTCTCCATCCCGTTACTGACGTAAGCAGGAATTGGGTGTCTCACTTAGAAATCTAATACGTAATAAAATAGAGATGAATCATCCTCATCAATCGTACGTACAAACTCAATCCCAATACGTAAAGGACAATCCCAATACGTGCCTGCTGTCTTTTTTCGCTTCTTCTTGGATGAACATGAAGCAGATGTAGTTCATCCAACAATGAACTATCAGTTGAATCACTTTTTAGTGCGCTTGATTATGCTCAGCAGAATACTGTATAGATGGTATGATGCCTCTATTTGGGTATATCTTAATCTTTATCAACAACAGCTAATAATATAGTAGCGTACTGCTAGCTAGCTACTAGTCTACTAGTAGTAGCCTGATGAAAGAAGCTCGACGACGGACACATGCAACACGAAAAATAACGAGGGGTACTATTAGCTCTAGTATGAAGGATATCAATTTTTGAATACATCTGTACAAGATAGCTTCAGCGATGAAAAAAATTCATTGTTGTCTTTGGGAGATGTATATCTAACCGATTTTGGTTTATTCGGTAAATTGACACTGGGAACAACAAGTGTTTTGAAGGGATTAAAGCCGACTGAAAAGGGAATAGATTACGATGGTGATTTACTCGGGTAAACTATTATGAAAATCACTCAAATGCAATTCGTAACAGCCATATTCCAACAAATGTAGTCAAAAGAATCAAGAAGCTATATCAATTTCATCCAAAAAGGAATGCGAAACATCGAAAGTCAAATCGAGTAAGAAAGTTCAGATTGTAGATTTCAAAGATACTATGAAAGGCCCACTTGATAAACCAAGAAATAAACAAACAAACATGAAACATTATTTAAATAAATCAAAAGAGCCTTATTTTAGATCAATGAGAAATAATGAAGAAATATACAGTAGTAACACACACATAGTCCCCCAATACAAAAACAAATCATCTTATCAAGAAGAAACATGCCAACGTAGAAGAAGAATGACAACCCATCGTCATTCTCTTCCAAGCGAGCAATAACATAGTTGACAAAAATAGCAATTACATAAATCTGTTAGTTATCCCACTGTATTTATTTTTGTACTCGTCAATCCCCAAGTATTTAATGTCGTGAGAGTGTCCCCTAGTAGTCTAGCATCGTTGTCATTTTCTTCTCATTCCCCCTGAAATTTCGCTACAACTGGACCCCAATCCTTCTCAAGATCTTCGAAGACGCGAGTCAAATCAGGGACAGGAAACAAGTCGATTGTATTGTCAATTGAATCCTCGTCTACCACTTTCAAAGGTTTCTGTTCTTCTGAAGATGAAGTAGCAGTAGCCGAAGTGTCATATGGCCTTTTCTTTCCAAAAAAGTAATGGGTACACAGTTTCAAAATCATCATCGACAGCATCCAAGTTGTCAAAAAAACTTGAAAGAATACCCTCTCTGTAATGATGAAGGAGCTTTCCTTGTCCTCTCTCAGCATCAGACTGATCAGTAGTGGAAATATATGGCCTATAGATAGTCTCGACATCGTACACTTCAGTATGCTGATCAATAAACATATTTCCTTGACCATCACAAAGCGGCCAGGCATTCACTGAGTCCTTGTAAAAGCGCATCAAGGATGTGAACTTCTGCTCAAGAGCACGAGTCTTCTCTCTCGCATCAGGCTCCTTGCCGAGAATCATATCAATTCTCAAGGCAATCGCATCGATAATCATGTCATGCATCTCACGATCCTGTGAGTAAAGTACAGGGTAATGGCATTTGCCTACCTTGCGCATGTCTTCGATGAGCTTATCAAAGCGTTTTGTTGGTACAGGAACAAACGGAGATATACGACGACGATTGCACCTTTCTTGAATAGTTTGCCTTGTCAATTGCTGGACTTCATCCTTCTTCGCGTTTTCATAGGCTATTATCATCCTCCTAGTAGCAGGACTAAGCACCTTCTTTGCATCTAGATTGAATAGCAACATTGGTAGAGGAATATCTTCATAGCATCTAGAATATCCATATGGAGCAAAGGCTACCTCATGCACTGAAACATGTCGAGCATTGTAAGTGTCATACTTCGCGAATGGTATTTCCTTGATCTTCAATGAAGAGCCAGGTTCTTGACCAGGTAAGATCTCGAAAGCACATTCATTGATCACTGCGCATAGTCGATCCATGATAGCATGGGTTGGTTTGTACTTGTAGGGTACATAGCATTTGTCCCTCTTCTTCATCATAGCAAGAGCAACTTCAAGTCTCACGAGTTCAGGAATAGTACGATTACCACTCCACACTGAGTACCCGGCGCCGCCTAGTGTACTTCTTGATGCTGAGGCCTGGAGATCCTTTACAGCGTCTTGACCAGTGACAATAGAGTAGAACGCATCTACGCTACCAAACAAGCTTCTAGCCTGTGTGTAAGGTAGATTCACGCCATAGTTCACGATGTTCTGTTTGGCATAATGGTTCCAATCTACATGAATCTCTGTCGAGATGCTCTTGATACCCTTGGTCAGCTTTGGCAGCCATGCTGGTTCTGCCAATGCTTTCATCCGATGGTCATGAATACAAGCGCATCTATTGTTGTTGAAGGGACTGTCACCATCATGAAGACAAAAGCAATGATGTTTTAGTCAAATTATGCAATAATACAGGTCATGATCATACGAGCATAATGAAATAAGTTATGAAAGAAATCAATGACCTGTATGAAGAACTTACCATGCTCCCGTAGCAACATAATCAAAGCATAGCGTTGAACGAAAAGTATTGATATCATCAATGCGACCAGCATCGAATCTTTCATAAATGGTTGTCAATTGCAATTCTTTTCTAGCATGTGCATACATACAACGATATCCGAGTGGGCAACTACCACTCCTGAGTATATGCTTGCGCATTTCCGTCTTTACAATCATGGTTTTGCGTTGATTCGTTCTTTGGTTGATTAGTATGAAAAATGCGATGAGTAATAAATGTTTTTGTAGACGTCGAAATATACAGCCAGAATCTGGTTCTTTTTACAATGCTTCGGATATCACTATGAAATTATTCGGGAGCAGCAGATGGAGTTGACTTTTTTGTTGCAGTCCACTTCAAGATCATGACGTACTTCCTGTCATTTTAGAAGTATGAATAGTCTTACAGAATCTACTCTGTAATTTTGAATTGTAATAACACGGACTAAGAGCTTTCTATGTTCAAAGACAGAAGACAGGAGACAGGAGACAGCAGATGGATTTGAAGAAGAAGGCACCAGGAAGAGAATGATCACTGTTGAAGAATGAGAAGCCTGTATGGAAAAAGTGAAAAGAGGAACAATCAGCGAATCATTATTTGCAATTTCCAATGAGTTATGTTATGACGCACCATCATGGACTTGTTCTAGCTAGCACCATTAGGAAAGCACTCGTCCATGCATTCACACATATAAGAGATGATGACTGCCATAGATATCCCTGATTGCAAGCCATGAAAGATTCTTCCGTTTACAAAAGGATTGTCCGAAATGTCATTTTTCTGGAAAGCTGTATGCAGCTTTTTGACCGGAAGATATTGAAATTTCGAACGATTCATAGCTCTACACGAAGTGAGAAGGCAAGAATGGAGAACGAGGGGAAAAAATGCTTCTTTTGATATTTGATCCAAAGGAACCTCCTCTAATGTCAGTGATGTAATAGTTCAAGTTCAAGTTCGTGTGGGTTACGTAACTAACAGGGCCTTCCTCATATGTTATAGAAACAGTGAACAGTCAGGTTCAGAAGGTTAGAATCTCCAACCTATCAAGACTAAGTGTAGAATGGAATCTAAAATGTATTCTTCAATCATTTGTGTAATGATTTGATGACGATCTTACTCTTTCAGCGCCATGTTATGAAGGAATTTGAATAGCTTTGCCATTCCACTAATTTCTCTGTCATATCCTCAATTGCACAACATTCAATAATGTCAATGAGCATTGAAAATAAATTCCACCACTTCCAAAAGGATTTTCCAAAATGTCATTTGGAGACAAAACTTTATACAATCACAACTTCGATTTCATTTTGGAAAAGCTGTATGCATTTTTTAATTAAATGATCCTTGTGTATTATGTAAGTACGTAAGAATGAGAAGAATCGTGAATTAATAGATATAGTATACATTCATAGAGGCAGCGATTCAAGAACGATTGGTTGGAAGTGAGAAGGCTAGAATGAGAACGAAGGAAAAAAGAAAAAGTGATTGATTCAAGACTCAGCAAGATCTACTGCTAGAAGTTACGATACATAGAGGTCTGTATGAATTACCACCTTTCTGCCGAAAAGCTGTATGCAACCTTCTGCTGCTCGGAGTTGAACCATTCCTGTGCATTTTCATTTATCAGTGAGAATGACGAAGAATCATTAGCAATGAAAAGGCTAAGGATCGTCAGATTTTCAATCTTCTGCGAATGGATTTTGTGCTGCCGCCGCTATATGAAGAAACAACTTGGCTCACTCTATTAGGGTGGTACTATTTTTTGGCTGCTATTCATTCATTCTGAATACTTCTTCAGTACTAGAAGTGCTTGTTGTGAATCATGATGTTCGGCAATATTGCTAGGTATTCAAAGCAAGTTGTTTTTGGAAATTGTTGGAACAGAACGATTTTGATGTATTCGGTAAATTGACACTGGGAACAACAAGTGACTGGCCATCATAAAAGGGATTAAAGCCGACTGAAAAAGGGATTAGATAAATGATGATTCTTGATCTAGGACCATGTAAATAAGTGAAGTTGCAAGATGAAATATTTTCGTTTCGATTCTACTTGGTACAAGTACGGCGTTTCTCGATTATGAACCAACAAGCACATAGAACAATCTCGTCAGTATTCAGATCATAGCTAAACAAAATTGAACCTCCTAATATCTTATCACTCATATATTACTATTCGAAATTGAGTCATTTTTACTACGCAAATGCTTGGGGGATTTTTGAATATAATAATATAGGACGGAGGAGAAAATCTCATGAGTAAATGCATATTCAATATAATACTACTATCAGTCAAATTCCAAATCAGTACTAGACAATATCAGTCAAATCAGGAGGCAATACCAACATATCGAAGAAGCAATCATCTTTTTCTTTTTGTTTACTCGTTTCGAAACTTCATTTCTTCCTTTGCTCATGAACGAATAAGTACAAATTAGGAGCAAAATGATAACAAAACGGTCCTTTTCCAATTCCATGATCGATCTACAGCATCATCCCCCTCTCTGTAACAATCATGATGAAGAAGGAGCCTTCCTTGTACGTACTGTCTCGGCAGATAAAACAAGTGGAAATATATGGCCTGCCTACTACAGATAGTAGACTGGTGGCCCTAACATTTTGAACTTCAGTATACTGATCAATGAAATTAAAAGCTCAACTATATGAGTAGTAAGTTCGTAAAAGTAAACATAGCTAAGAATGCCGAGATGGGTTCTTCTTGCTCGATGTGGGTTGTTGCAGTGCGGTCAATAGCATGTCATTGTTTGGGAAAGGCCAAATGACATCATAGACATCACAATGACTATGACAGACCATCGTGGCACAAAACAAAAAACGCAAGTGTGATTTATTAGGAAGATCCAATTTCAATGAATAAGACTTTCCATGTCCACACTGGCACACATTTAGATGAAGCGCATGTTTGCATTTGCTTTGCCTTTATTGAAACTTGGACTCATTCTCTTTTGTGTTCCATTCATCAGCTCCTTCCTATATCTCCTTCACTGGTCTCATTCTAGTGGATTTTGTTTCGTAGGACCAGCAGCATCAACCTCCCATGCAGCTTCTACATCCTTCCCATCACATATATATGGCATTTATAGACGATCTAGAAATAATGAATTTATTGCAAATACGAATGCAAGATTAACAGAAGGCAAGAAAGGTGACTTTGCATTTAAGACATTGACACAAGGAGGCATCCCTTCCATACATCGAATGAATGATGAAATCATGCAAGCATCATATTCATATACTCACCACTCGGTTCTATATTTCGACAAGTCGTCCGACCTATGGTGTTTCAAATCTCAAGATATTCAAGCAGTCTCATGTGTCACAACAAAGCATACTACGAGTAAAGAACAAAATGAAATATTCCCTCCGACTAGAACACAACATGTAGATGTAACCAAAGGATCTGAAACCATCGACTTTCAAATCTCAATATCATGTCCAGCGAAAGATTCTTTTGATCCTTTGCAATGGCTTCATACAAGAATACGAGGTAATCCGAATCTAGAAATTCTTTTCAAGCCAGCAACTGCCACTCTGATTGCCATCAATCTTGGACTTGCATTCATCTACTGGAATCATCGAGTTGATCCAATGGCTGTTTGCAAAGAGTATCAAAAGATTGTACATGATGGAGAACTATGGAGATCGTTCTCAGGTGCCACTGCTCACTTTGACTTGTTGCACATTGGATTCAACATGATGAGTCTGTACGCATTAGGATCGGAGATTGAGATTATGTATGGATCCATTCCTTTTCTTTTTTTACAATATATGTTTGATACCTTTGACAACAATCGTAATGATGGGCTTAGTAAGACTGCAAATTTATTACACTGGAAATCAAGCACTACAGCATACCAAAACAGTTGGGTATAGTGCCGTTTTGTTTGCGTGGATGGTGATATCCTCATTGGAGAGACAATCTACTTGTCCTATTCCATTCTTTCCCGATGCATGTTTCTTTTTTGATCTTTTCAAAAGGGATTAAAGCCGACTGAAAAGGGAATAGACTACGATGGTGATTGACTTGGGTCAACTTGATACAATCAAAATGCAATGAAATTCGTAAAAGTAGCATTCGAACTCATGTACTCAAAAGAAAAAGAGGAAGCTCAATGAAATCAATTTCTACGGAAATGCATGAGAATCACTCAAATCAAGTAATAAGGCTCATATGTAAAGATACGAATGCGACATTGTATAAACTACCAAACACACAAAATTGAAATATCGTCATTCATTAAATCAAAAGTGCCTCATTATAGCAATTAGAAATAAATAAGTAATATATAGTAATAACATATAGTCCCCCCAATCGCAAAATCACCTTATCAATCAGAAACGTGCGAATGCAGCCAGAGAAATGACCCCTATCGCCAATCTCTTCTTATCATCCGTATTTCATTACAACTGGGTCCCAATTCTTCTCAAGATCTTCAAAGAAACGAGAAAAATTAGGAGGCATTGCTGGCATCTCTATGGATGAGTCAATCTTACTTCCCCCTTTCCCTCCGGTCCAAGCTCCTTCTTCGACTCTTGTAGAGGTAGCCAATGATTCATAAAGCCTTCCTCTGTTGTTTCCACGACGCGTGTAGGGACATGTTTCAAACTCGTCATCGACAGCATCCAAGTTGTCAAAAAAACTTGAAAGAATACCCTCTCTGTAATGATGAAGGAGCTTTCCTTGTCCTCTCTCAGCATCAGACTGATCAGTAGTCGAAATATATGGCCTATAGATAGTCTCGACATCGTACACTTCAGTATGTTGATCAGTAAACATATTTCCTCGACCATCACAAAGCGGCCAGGCATTCACTGAGTCCTTGTAAAAGCGCATCAAGGATGTGAACTTCTGCTCAAGAGCACGAGTCTTCTCTCTCGCATCAAGCTCCTTACCGAGAAGCATATCAATTCTCAAGGTAATCGCATCGATAATCATGTCATGCATCTCACGATCCTGTGAGTAGAGTACAGGGTAATGGCATTTGCCTACCTTGCGCATGTCTTCAATGAGCTTGTCATAGCGTTTTGTTGGTACAGGAACAAAGCTTGCTGTATGATGACTGTATCTTTCTTGAATAGTTTGCCTTGTCAATTGCTGGACTTCATCCTTCTTCGCATTCTCATATTGCATTTTGTCCTTCCAAGTAGCAGGACGAAGCACCTTCTTTGCATCTAGATTGAATAGCAGCATTGGTAGAGGAATATCTTCAAAGCATCTAGAATATCCATATGGAGCAAAGGCTACCTCATGCACCGAAACGTGACGGCCATTGTGAGCGTCATACTTCGCGAATGGTATTTCCTTGATCTTCAATGAAGAGCCAGGTTCTTGACCAGGTAAGATCTCGAATGCACATTCATTGATCACTGCGCATAGTCGATCCATGAGGAAATGGTTCGGGTTGTACTGATAGGGCTCAAAGTAGCTGGTTCTCTTCTTCATCATAGCAAAAGCGACTTCAAGTCTCACGAGTTCAGGAGTAGTACGATTACCACTCCACACTGAGTACCCGGCACTGCCTAGTGTACCACTTCTTGATGCTGAGGCCTGGAGATCCTTTACAGCGTCTTGACCAGTGACAATAGAGTAGAACGCATCTACGCTACCAAACAAGCTTCTAGCCTGTGTGTAAGGTAGATTCACGCCATAGTTCACGATGTTCTGTTTGGCATAATGGTTCCAATCTACATGAATCTCTGTCGAGATGCTCTTGATACCCTTGGTCAGCTTTGGCAGCCATGCTGGTTCTGCCAATGCTTTCATCCGATGGTCATGAATACAAGCGCATCTATTGTTGTTGAAGGGACTGTCACCATCATGAAGACAAAAGCAATGATGTTTTAGTCAAATTATGCAATAATACAGATCATGATCATGCGAGCATAATGAAATAAGTTATGAAAGAAATCAATGACCTGTATGAAGAACTTACCATGCTCCCGTAGCAACATAATCAAAGCATAGCGTTGAACGAAAAGTATTGATATCATCAATGCGACCAGCATCGAATCTTTCATAAATGGTTGTCAATTGCAATTCTTTTCTAGCATGTGCATACATACAACGATATCCGAGTGGGCAACTACCACTCCTGAGTATATGCTTGCACATTTCCGTCTTTACAATCATGGTTTTGCGTTGATTCGTTCTTTGGTTGATTAGTATGAAAAATGCGATGAGTAATAAATGTTTTTGTAGACGTCGAAATATACAGCCAGAATCTGGTTCTTTTTACAATGCTTCGGATATCACTATGAAATTATTCGGGAGCAGCAGATGGAGTTGACTTTTTTGTTGCAGTCCACTTCAAGATCATGACGTACTTCCTGTCATTTTAGAAGTATGAATAGTCTTACAGAATCTACTCTGTAATTTTGAATTGTAATAACACGGACTAAGAGCTTTCTATGTTCAAAGACAGAAGACAGGAGACAGCAGATGGATTTGAAGAAGAAGGCACCAGGAAGAGAATGATCACTGTTGAAGAATGAGAAGCCTGTATGGAAAAAGTGAAAAGAGGAACAATCAGCGAATCATTATTTGCAATTTCCAATGAGTTATGTTATGACGCACCATCATGGACTTGTTCTAGCTAGCACCATTAGGAAAGCACTCGTCCATGCATTCACACATATAAGAGATGATGACTGCCATAGATATCCCTGATTGCAAGCCATGAAAGATTCTTCCGTTTACAAAAGGATTGTCCGAAATGTCATTTTTTTGGAAAGCTGTATGCAGCTTTTTGACCGGAAGATATTGAAATTTCGAACGATTCATAGCTCTACATGAAGTGAGAAGGCAAGAATGGAGAACGAGGGAAAAAATGAAAGATACCGTAGTTGGCTAGATTCAGATATGAAATTGACTCTCTTTTCTCTTCTTCTATCCAGCACTCTTACCAATCCATCTTGGCTTTTGATTTCCTGTTCAAGAAAGCAACTTTGCCCTTTCAAAATCAACGATGAAGGTATGCTCGTCATGACGGTCTTAGTCTATTCTTGTATCTTTTTCACGAGTGAGAGTGGAGGAAACAAGAAACTACTCGTAGTAGTAGAATCGAATCCATTGTCCCGATGAGCCTAAAAATGGAAAACTATGAAGTAGGACAAAAATATTCTTTAAATATTAATAGTATTAGAGGACTCTTCAACATCATTCACAATGATATTGGCTCTATTACGTTACTACTTCTTGACGTAAGTTCTGTAAAAGTAGCCACTCCCTCATTCTTCTTTATACGTACGAGATGATTGTTTGTATGTAATGGAGTAAAAAGTAGCTATACTTCTTCAAAGAATTGTCATTAGGCAGCAATGTCGTCTTCAACACTTCTTCTTTTGCTTCGAATGCAACCAGCCATATTCAAAATCATCATTATATTACAGTGTGCATCACAACAGATCAAGCGAGATACGTAGATGAAATCTAGAAATGTATTCGTCGTCATCAAGATGCAAGATGTTCAATTTCATCACAGGCTTTGAGAATCGTGTCGAGTAGGCAGTCTGAGAGTCAGTAGGGTACGTATGCAAAGTCTGATCTGCGAGTCGTCTCTACGTCATTGTTAGCAAAGCCAAATGACATCATAGACATCACAATGACGATGGCAAACATCGAGCGCAAAAAAGCAAAACACAAAAAGCAAGACACATTTCATATTATATATCATATCATATCAAGTGTGATTTACGAAGATCTAATTTCAATGAATAAGACTTTCCATGTCCACACTGGCACACATTTAGATGAAGCGCATGTTTGCATTTGCTTTGCCTTTATTGAAACTTGGACTCATTCTCTTTTGTGTTCCATTCATCAGCTCCTTCCTATATCTCCTTCACTGGTCTCATTCTAGTGGATTTTGTTTCGTAGGACCAGTAGCATCAACCTCCCATGCAGCTTCTTTGTTCTTCCCATCACATATATATGGCATTTATAGACGATCTAGAAATAATGAATTTATTGCAAATACGAATGCAAGATCAACAGAAGGCAAGAAAGGTGACTTTGCATTTAAGACATTGACACAAGGAGGCATCCCTTCCATACATCGAATGAATGATGAAATCATGCAAGCATCGTATTCATATACTCACCACTCGGTTCTATATTTCGACAAGTCGTCCGACCTATGGTGCTTCAAATCTCAAGATATTCAAGCAGTCTCATGTATCACAACAAAGCATACTACGAGTAAAGAACAAAATGAAATATTCCCTCCGACTGGAATACAACATGTAGATGTAACCAAAGGATCTGAAACCATCGACTTTCAAATCTCAATATCATGTCCAGCGAAAGATTCTTTTGATCCTTTGCAATGGCTTCATACAAGAATACGAGGTAATCCGAATCTAGAAATTCTTTTCAAGCCAGCAACTGCCACTCTGATTGCCATCAATCTTGGACTTGCATTCATCTACTGGAATCATCGAGTTGATCCAATGGCTGTTTGCAAAGAGTATCAAAAGATTGTACATGATGGAGAACTATGGAGATCGTTCTCAGGTGCCACTGCTCACTTTGACTTGTTGCACATTGGATTCAACATGATGAGTCTGTACGCATTAGGATCGGAGATTGAGATTATGTATGGATCCATTCCTTTTCTTTTTTTACAATATATGTTTGATACCTTTGACAACAATCGTAATGATGGGCTTAGTAAGACTGCAAATTTATTACACTGGAAATCAAGCACTACAGCATACCAAAACAGTTGGGTATAGTGCCGTTTTGTTTGCGTGGATGGTGATATCCTCATTGGAGAGACAATCTACTTGTCCTATTCCATTCTTTCCCGATGCATGTTTCAATACGCATGAATTGGATATAGGCTTCAAGATTCGGTTCAATATCGGTCCGATAGTACAGCTATTCGTAGCTCAAATGATTATGCCACGTGTAAGTTTTATTGGGCATCTTGCAGGTATAATGTGCGGCTTTTTGTTGCATTGGAATGTTCTACCGAGAGAAGTATTTTATTCGCCACAGGTGTTGATACCGTTGGTCATCATTGTGTATTTGAAATACACAAAGAGATTGATTGCAAGTAGAAATATAGCCTATAGTATCCTTCCTACCACTGAAACAATATCAGAAGTTGAAGAACATAGTCATTCTAGTCAAAAGTTGGGCATAATTTTCAAGGGAGTGCAAGTAGGAGTATGGATATCTACCATCACGTATTGCTATTTCTACAATGTATTCGAGAGTGCAGTGATTGGTCATGTCTTGGTCTCATTTTTAGTTTTATGTTCATACCGTGCAATCCGTGACAAAAGTCAGCATGTTGATGTCATAGTCAAATCTACAGTGTGTTGTCTATTCATACATCAATGCTCACAAGCTGTGCTTTTATCTTATATTCTCATCATGCGGAGATCACTACGGGCAATGAGGGTTACAAGGAATGGGATCTTTTTCTTTCTCGTGTTCTATTTCTTCAGCACAATGAGCATTTTTATAGACTTCATCTATCTAGGTAGTTATTTATCAAACAAGGAAGGGAGTATGAGTGGGCACTTTGGCAAAGTATTTGGGTTCCTTGTAAATTTATCGGATTCAATAGTTTCAAAATTACAAAAGGCGCAGAAAGTAATGAGTATCATTCCCTTTGAGGGGCAAGGTCGGCGTCTTGGGCACAGTAGTTAGGATTGCAGCCCAATATCTTGCTATATAATCTTGGCATCATCGGTTGCGTCATCATATGTCGCAGGAGGAAAAACTTCCGCTCCTGATCAGAATTTGCAGATCTAATCTTACTATAATTTGTCGTGGCATTGGATTCGGATTAGCAGTCAGAAGTAAAAAGGTAAACTCTTGTTGCCTTTGCCACGTACGCAAGGAAGATCAACGATTGTTGAAGTCGTTGCCAGAGGAATGTGCTATTTATTGTATTCTGGGACATAAAATGACGAAAGGAAGGGACATAATAATGAAAGGAAGGTTACGTATGCAAGGTTCGAAAAGAAGGAAAGGAAGAGAGTTCAAAAGTTTTCCAGCATAGTAATAGAATGGAGCGAAACGACCTTGAAGGTTCAACTGTTTATACAGGATGAAAGTTACTGCTGACAACCAAGCGAGCAATAAAAAAGTTGATGAAAATAGCAATTACATAAACCTATTAGTTATCCTACTGTATTTATTATTGTACTCTTCAATCCCCAAGTATTTAATGTCGTGAGAGTGTCCCCTAGTAGTCTAGCATCGGCATTTTCTTCTCGTTCCCCCTGAAATTTCGCTACAACTGGCTCCCAATCCTTCTCAAGATCTTCGAAGACGCGAGTCAAATCAGGGACAGGAAACAAGTCGATTGTATTGTCAATCGAATCCTCGTCTACCACTTTCGAAGGTTTCTGTTCTTCTGAAGATGAAGTAGCAGTAGCCGAGGGATCATATGGCCTTTTCTTTCCAAAAAGTAATGGGTACACAGTTTCAAACTCGTCATCGACAGCATCCAAGTTGTCAAAAAAAACTTGAAAGAATACCCTCTCTGTAATGATGAAGGAGCTTTCCTTGTCCTCTCTCAGCATCAGACTGATCAGTAGTCGAAATATATGGCCTATAGATAGTCTCGACATCGTACACTTCAGTATGCTGATCAATAAACATATTTCCTCGACCATCACAGAGTGGCCAGGCATTCACTGAGTCCTTGTAAAAGCGCATCAAGGATGTGAACTTCTGCTCAAGAGCACGAGTCTTCTCTCTCGCATCAAGCTCCTTACCGAGAAGCATATCAATTCTCAAGGCAATCGCATCGATAATCATGTCATGCATCTCACGATCCTGTGAGTAAAGTACAGGGTAATGGCATTTGCCTACCTTGCGCATGTCTTCGATGAGCTTATCAAAGCGTTTTGTTGGTACAGGAACAAACGGAGATATACGACGACGATTGCGCCTTTCTTGAATAGTTTGCCTTGTCAATTGCTGGACTTCATCCTTCTTCGCGTTTTCATAGGCTATTATCATCCTCCTAGTAGCAGGACGAAGCACCTTCTTTGCATCTAGATTGAATAGCAACATTGGTAGAGGAATATCTTGATAGCATCTAGAATATCCATATGGAGCGAAGGCTACCTCATGCACTGAAACATGTCGAGCATTGTGAGAGTCATACTTCACGAATGGTATTTCCTTGAGGATCAACGAAGAGCCAGGTTCTCGACCAGGTAAGATCTCGAAAGCACATTCATTGATCACTGCGCATAGTCGATCCATGATAGCATGGGTTGGTTTGTACTTGTAGGGTACATAGCAGTTGTCCCTCTTCTTCATCATAGCAAGAGCGACTTCAAGTCTCAAGAGCTCAGCATTAGTACTAGCATTACTTGATGCAAAGGTGTTCTTGATATCCTTTACAGCGTCTACACCAGAAGCGATAGAATAGAACGACTCTACGCCACGAAACAATCTCTTTTGTTGTCTGTAAGGTAGATTGACACCATAGTTCACAATGTTCTGCTTCGCAAAGTGATTCCAGTCCACGTGAATGTCTGTCGAGAAACTATCACATTTCTTCATTTGTTTCGGCAGCCATGCTGGTGAAGACATTGCTATCATTCGAGGATCGTGAATACAGTTGCACTTGCTTTGGTAGGGACTGTCACCAAAGATACAAAAGACGCAATTGTTATGATGTGATTCAAAGCAGCCAATGATGAAGATAAGAATAGAATAAGCAATACCTTTACTTACCAAGATCCTGTAGCAATTTGATCGAAGCATAGCGTAGAACGAAAAACATTTACATCATCAACGATGCCGGCATCCAATCTTTCCAGAATGGTCGTCAAGTCCAATTCTTTTCTGGAATGAGCAAACTTGCAACGACTTCCTAGTGGGCACTCCTCACCACTGAGTGCAGCTTTGCATATTTCTCTTCTCACAATCATTCTTGTCTGCTTGAAGTAAAATATGATGAATGAAAAATAGTGATACCCGGTTGTTTTGTCAAGCAATGGTGTTTTGGTGTGAAACGCCGATGCTTCGACAAGAAAAAACTGTCTATTGGTGGTGATAAAGGGATCCATTGACGTGGCGAATGCTAAATGTTCAATGACGTGGTAGCTTACAGGACCTTAGCCTATTTAAAAATCAGGGAATAGACTGATTAACATGATGCATCTGCTCCAAACTCCAGATGTTGAAGAATGATAGGAAGAACGGAATCATAATACTTTTGAATGATTATTGTAATGATCTGCTGATGATGAGCTTACTTTTTCAGCGCCATATTCGAAAGAATTTGAATAGCTCCAACCAAGCAATCAAACATTCGTCTAATTCCTCTCAGATATATCCTAAAACTCCTTTGCATTCAAATGAACATCATTAAAATATCATTCCCACTTCAAAGAAAGGATTTTCAGAAATGTCATTTTAGAGACAGCTTTGACGAAAGCTGTATATGCAACTTTTGATTGGAAAAGCTGTATGCAACTTTTTGACTGCTCGGAGTTGAACTGAATCATAATCATCAGTGAGGAGAATGAGGAAGAAGAATCATCAAATCGTGATTCGTGGATATGCAAAGGATCTGGCTGACGAAACTTCAATGATCTGAAAGGATATTTGCGGTTGAGAAGTGAGGAAAAGGGAACAAAAAGGGCAGATTGATATCATTCAACAGCAGTTCCTTTCACTTGCTTCGTGCAGTTCTTTCGTTCTTACTACTAAAAAGCTACCAGGTTTGAGTGTTGTTTGAATGGAAATGGTACTATTTGATCCATCTTCCACCTAGCTAGCTAGTTTTACAAGAATTAACAAGGAGAAGAGTATTGCTAAGGATTGTTACTATAGAGAAACTTTGGATCATTCTATAGGGGCTGCGGCCAGTACTATTTTTGGTTACTATCCTATTCTTGCGCTCTAAATACTTCTTTAGTAGTGCTTGTGAATCGAATCATGCTCGATATTGTTGGGATACTCAGAAGGAATTCAGTTGCCTTTATATTGGTCTTTGTTTGGGAATTGGTATGATTTTGGTTTATTTGGTAAATTGACACTGGGAACAGCAAGTGACTGGCCATCATAAAAGGGATTAATGCCGACTGAAAAGGGAATAGATGAATGAGGGACAATAGTCGGATGATTTACTGGGGTGAAATTCAAAAGTTCTTGATCATACCATTGAAGGAAGTGCAATCCAACGTTGAAATATACGATAGTGATGCTAGATAGCGAAACAAGCGCATGGGATCTTGTCAACACTCAAAATAGACCGGGATTTCGAAAAAAGAGGTAAACCTGTGCCCATTAGTCACAGTGGTGCTACTCTTTCTCCTAAAAGGGGAGAAGTGTTGAATCATGGAGGAGAGCTCACCTGTAGTCACGAAGAATGTAGAAACAGTGGAAAATCTTCTCTATAGTGTGCTCTTTGTGAAGAAGGTGTACCAAGTGAAAATTTCTTTGATAAATCAATGCACAAATGTAAAGAGTGATACATGTAGTCAGTAAATCTAATATTACATTTGTTTCTCCAATTCTAATCGGAAGTCGCAACTCCAAACTGAAATCAGTTTGCCTACATTTCTAAATTTGATTTTTTTTCACTGAGAGCAAACACTTCGCTCATTCGTAATACAATTTCAATTCTCCTGAGACTCATATAGTTTACGAAACCATTATTGTTTCAGACTTTGAAAAATTTGAAACTCTTCTCCAAACGCAAGATTTTGAAGCTCCCTCACATATCGTCGATTGAAAAGGAAGAAGTATTGAAATGGAAGGTCTACTGTCTTTTTCATTCGAGAAAATTCGAAGAGGTAGCGGATCTACTAAACAAGTCAAATAGGACTGGGGAATTCCAACTGTATCTCGCCTGTTGCTACTTTCACTTGAATCGCTTCGATGAAGCAAGAAATTTGTTGCAAGAATATAAAGGTCCAGATTCGGGATTAAAGCAAAGGTTGAATCTCCATCTTTTCGGAGAAGAGAATCTATTAGCAGAGCCTGAATCAACTCTTATTCAAAACAAATTATCTCATGCTTCTTACTTGTTCAAAAGTGGTAAATTTGAAGAAGCAACTTCCATCTATAAAGATCTCCTCGGCGAAGATGATACCAATAAAGCTTTGTACGTGTATCTTGCTCTTTGTTACTACGAACAAGGCTGCTTTGATTTTGCTTTAAGCAATATTGAGGAATACGAGAAGGAGAACCAGGATAGTCTTTTTGTTACGAACTTGAAAGCAGCAATTTGTTTTCGACTCGAAGGTGGGTATGCGGCGTGCAAAGAATTGAAAGCTATGAATATTGACAAGGATTCTTTTCAAAAAGAGCACCTGTTGAAACACAATCTTATTGTTTCTCCGAGGGTGAAAATGAGAAGACATTTGAAGTATTTTCATCTCTAAAGATTCCTGAAGCTAAGGTCAATCTTGCCTTGTATCATATTCAAATGGGGCAAGTGGAGCAAGCACAACTTGCTCTAAGAGATATTCCTAATAGTACTTCATCTCACGAGATAGCTGCCAAATCAATGGTCAGAACACAGGAGGGTTTCAAAGAAGATGCCATTGAATTTTTTTTCACCTCACAAATTAGCTGTCAAAGCGATGGTCAGAGCACAGGAGGGTTTCAAAGAGGAAGCTATTGATTTGTTTGAGCAAGCAGGAAATTATGATAGAGATACAGTTCCTGGACGACAGTGCATGGCATCAGCATTAATTTTGAAGAAAGAATTTGATAAAGCGAATGTCTTTCTAGAATCAGTACAAGACTATCTGACTGGTGACGATATCTTCAATTGGAATTATGGATTGTCTCTTGCAGCATCTGGAATTGTGAAGAAGCAGAAAAGATCTTACTTCAAGTAAAAGATGAAGAATTGTTAGAGGAGCTCCTGTATAAAAAGTGGCTTTCTTGTTGTTTCATCCATACCGGTGACGCATCACGGGCTATGGATCTTTATCCTTCTCGTAGAGACCAACAAATCGAGTTTCTCACTGATGTAGCAAACAAATGTTTTCTTTCAAAAGATTTCGAAATTGCAAGCAAAGCTTTTTTGAAATTAAAAGAACTTGATCAAGATGGTGACTATTATTTGGGCATAAAGAGTTCAACGTTGGCTGCACTACAAACCTATGTCAACAAAGAGGTTCCAAGTAAATATTCTTCTCACATTAAATCATTGTTGAACAAACTACAAAGCCATCTTCAGCCAAAAGAACGTAGTGCAATTCTGCCTCCTTTGTATGAATGGTTTGATAGTCTACAACTCTAAATCAGGAGTATTATCATAATCCAACTCTTCTAATCAAAGTAGCATTCTCTTTTATATCATTACATCACCCTATAAAATTACAGTAGCTCGAAGTCATCCAATTTATCATTGTACCGTTGAACAGTTTTGCGAACCTTGGAACTGTCGACCCATGTGACGAAATCTTCCATATTTCTAGTGACCAAAAAGGCGGGGTCTGTGACTACGTTTGGCCCTACACGAACTTGTCCTTGCTCAACAAAGGTGCAAGCAGCCCTTATAGTTTGTGCCATCTTCATTCTCACCATTACAACCGGTAACCTCCTTCTACATATAGCAGATGTAGTGATTTCCTCTGCCTTTTGCAATGATTTCTTGGTGGTAATTAATCCCATATTGAACATTTTATCCAAAAGTTGATCAGTCATGGCAATTCTAAAAGGATCATCTGGTTTCAATGTCTTGATTTTTGCAGACAGACTTTGAATGCTTCCGCAAATTTTGTTATAGGCTGCGTAATCTTCTCTCTTTTGAATATGATAACGTCTCATGATTTTGGCCACTTTGATGTTTTCTTCTCCTTTCCATGAATAGAGGGATACTTTATGTAGCAGCTTTTTCTCGTGATGCTTTAGCTCTCTCATCTTTGTGACTTGTGATTAATTCTAAAAAGGTAAGGTTTTATTTTTGAAGAATATCAGTCTATGAAAAAGTCTATGTGATGTCCAGAAATGGATATGGTAAGTGCATTAAAATTGATGATTGAATGAAAGTGTTGCATTTCTGCTGTTTCCTGTCCAACCTTTTCTTTGTTGCAATCAACGACAGCCAGTCAAAGTCTTTCCAAAAAAGAAATGTTGGAAATTCTCGTCTCAAAAACCTATGATACGAAATATAAAAACATACTTTGGTTATGATACCAGCACCAGTCAAAGTCAGTCTGTTTTTCAAAAAAAGTTTACAGCTTACTACACAAAATTGACATGGTCCAGTCTTGCCTTACATTGTCTCAATCTGCTGTCAAAATAAGCCTTTTCCGCCAGTAGTGCTTAAGTAAATTATCTTATTTTCTCTAATTTGCCAGGCAGGCAATCACCCTTGTAATTACATCGAGTTGTTGATTGGAGACTAGAGTTCTTCAAACTTTTTCATTTAGCTTTTTCATCTTTATCTTGTGGCTTTCCCTCTTCTTCCCTTTGGAAAAATGGCTGTCTGTGAGCATCCTTCTACTACTACTAGCATCTACACTGATTCAGAATCTACCATGAACACTTTGACTATGGAACCAAGCACTGATACATGTTCCGAAGGCTCTGCTGTTGGTATCATTTTGGATTCAGGTGGAGTAGAGAAGAAGCATGATTCCTCGCCAATGGGTACGCAGCGATCTACAAGACTTTCAATAAGCCAAAAACATATTTCCAGAGAAACTTCAGATGACTCAGACCCACACATAGATGTTGGCAATGTGTTGTTACACGAAGAGGAGAAGTTGATGAAGAGTGAAGTGAATCAGAGAGATCGACAGGAAAAGCAGATATTGGCTGTTGCAATTGTGAAGAATGCTGTCTGAAGAATTAAGCTATATTCACCAGGAAAAGAGCTTTTGAGGGTTTACTTTGGGAGAGTAATATAGCCATCCTGCAAGAATTACAATGAAAGATGTCATTGGATTGAGGTACATTTGTTGCAAAAAGGTTGAAATAGATACTCAAATATAAGTCTGATTCAATCTATTGATCATGTCACTATGTCAGGTAACATTTCACTTACAGAAGCTACACTGCAGATTGGACTACCAAATAATGTATTAACAATTTTTGCTTGGGTCATGGTGTAAAATCTTAGATTTAAGCAAATCTGTCATTTTTCAGGAAAAATAGAAAAGGGGAAGAGCTGTACATAGTGGAAAATAAGAACCATCTTACAAGACCTAGAAATCATGTGTACATCTCCTATCTTTGGGTACTATTATTACTCCTCAAAAGGGGGTACTGGGTACAGTTTTTGTACCCAAAAGGCATGAATTTTTACATTCCACCACGCTGGTATAGTTAGGAGATCTTGGAGAATGTAACATATTTCCAACTTTGGTTACATAATTCATACTCTGATTTCAATACTATAGTTTGTATTGACTCACCATAGAGCAGAATTAAACTCCCCCATACCGTCATGCTTCATCCTAGCTATCACTTTCTTGCTTCTTACCGCCCTACACCAACATAAATCATATTCACGATTATGTCATCCTCAACAAACAACAATCATCCACGTACTTCTAATGAAGGGGGTGAAGAGGAGGATGAAGACAACAGTGGCTCTGACCTTGATTCTGATGATGACAAATTACCAGAGCTAGTAGCCAGCATTGGTGATGAAACAGATGACGAAACAGATGATGATGAACAAACTGGCAGTGGTATTACCTGCTTCTAGAGTGATACCACTACAAATATGGGATGATGGAGAAGAGACCAGTGGATCAATCTCCACTTCAATTCATACAGGACAAACATTGCAGCAGCATGACAGAAGAGGATGGTCCCTTGGCACCCGAGGGATGAACAGTCAATATTTTAAGAAACAAAGCTAGAGGCAACAATTTCATAGATCAAATCATCAGTCATCATTTCACTTCAAAATCAGAAAAATATTTCCACATGCTGTTCGTTGAAGTGATTGCAAAGATAGATAAATTGTACATGATAGCATCAAAAAAAAATATATTTTTGTTGTTGTCCAAAATACATGAGGGTGAGATGATTCTTTGCTTCAAAACATATTTAATTTCAAAGGGAAGCCTAAAGGGGGTAGGGAAGGTTCCAAAAATTGCATACGTTATCAGAGACGTCTTTGAGGTTTTATCTCTGTTTTATCGTTTTAAGTTTTTGTGGGACTGACTTTCGTTTCCATCTTACTACGACAGTTCCATCCTATTTTTCCCGAAAAATGAAAGATTTGCCGGAACTGGCCCTGCATGATTAAAAATTTCACTCTTGTGAAATTCAACGTTGACTGTGCTTTCCATCAATCGAACAAAAAAGAGGAAGACTCCTTTGATTACGGGCTATCTAGACTACTTCATTCATAATCCTTATCTAATAGATACATTTCATTATTCACTGCTTCCAGGTCACTACGATAAAGTTCAAACCTTATTAATCTTTCCATCTTTCATTACTGAGTAGGGTCATCAAATCTACATCACAATGAACATGCCGAGATACTCTATCAATAATACTTTCGGAGTTTACATTTACTTGCTTCTTCTTAATTATTTTACCCATGCACTAAAAGGAGCAGATTCTGGATCGAATGACTATCAATATGACTGTGTACAAGTATTTCCGAACCCAATCTTGGATCTAGGAGGTATCAATCTTCAACTCACACCACCTCCTTCCTCAAGAGACGATGACACAATTACTGATTTCATCGACGGACTGACACACAGGATTAATGAACACATGCACGTCGAAGATTCTTTTCCATGCTTTCGCACATTGGAATTTGATTCTGTCATTGACATCAAAAGCTCATTTTGGGAAAAAAGCGGAGGCGTTTTTTACCGCTCTGCTACGTTGGAGATTTTCCGCATGCGTGTAGGCTTCAATAGTCATCCTGCAAAAGCCAGTGATCTCAGAAAAGAGATTCAAACATTTGTCAATAACCTTCACTTTACTTCAAGGAGAAAAGATACTGGTGATATTGACTTTTCAGTCCAAGCCAAAAATATGATCAAAAATGAGAATGAAAATAAGGAGTGGCCTCCATTTCCGATCAAAAGCTTGTCTTTGACATGGTCTGAGGAAAACTATACGCTTGCACCGACAACCTCACTTACTTCGGATGTCATTGTTTGTTCTCGTGTTCGTGGATCATGTGATGAAGATAACAACAAGCTAAGAAACCCACTAATTGTATGTTCCGTCTTTTTTGTTTTAGTCATCGTTGGGTACTTTTTGAGCAAACGAAGAAAGGTAGAAATTGAAAACATTCATCATAGCAAAGAAAGGGACGAAGGTGCTTTCCCTGTCTTTTCGACAATGGAGCGTGAAATGTACTACACAGGAAAAGTAGAAAAAGCTGCATTCCCATTCTTTTCAAGAGAAGATCATGAACAGATCAATGTCAATGATGTACAAAAATCGAAATTGACATCTTCACCTAAGGATCTAGAAGAAATATGCATCCTCTCTAATAGTAATGAATCTGTTGTGAGTTCATTAGGAAAATCCGAGAGCAACGTTGAATTCAATATGAGTATTGGTGATCCATTTGCTGTTCCGATGTTGAATTTTGCTCAAGATCTTCGGGATCGCTCAGCAGATGAAGAGTGGGTCGGTGGTCTCTCTCGATTGATGACTGGCAAAGTTACTGATGATTTACTTATACACTCTTCCGAAAATTCTCAAGATATGAAAGGATTCGCAACAGATGATTTTAATCCTTGCGGTGATACTGAGGTCTAAAAGGAGATTGCTCCAAATTTGAGTCAAAGGTATTTGTATTTTCATCGTGGTTCTAAACTACTCCAACTTTTTGAATAATCATTTATTCTGAAAGCGCTTTGTGTACCATCTCATTTTTGTTTGATATCTCAATATCTCTTTCCAATGCATTGAAGACATGAAATGACTAATTGGATAATAAAATAATACATGTTGAAAACTTCGCAAATAAATTTGGCCTCGATCACAAATATGATTTTATCTTTTTTTTTGTAGCAAGCAGCTAATAGGAGTGATATAGTGTAGCATTAGCAAATAACCGTATCGATTGGTATTCGTTGGTAGCCTAGCATTAGTGGCAGAAAATGAACAAGCGAGTATGGATCAAAATGAATAAATTTGTACCTCGTCTCTTTTCCTTTTCACTGTCGTCTCTTTTCTCCTCCCACACATATACATGACAAGTCACGAAGAAGCTCAGCTTTCCCGCTCATCTATCGAAAACATAACATAACGATGAGCAAAAGCATTCTAAAGGTAACTAGAAGTCCGGAAAATATGTTTAGTATCTATCTCATCATAACTTAATTAAAAGAAAAAGTTCACACTTTTCTTTTGAGCCGTGTTTTCAATAAAAACGAAAGCAATCTCCTTTTCTCTTTTTCTTTATTATCCTAGAAAGCCAAGACACCTGTCTTGCTCACCCGGAGGTGACCGCGAAAAAGTGTTCTGAGGCGCACGCATGACCTTTTCCATAACAGACTAAAAAACTGGGAACTCCAAGTGCACAATTTCATTCTTGTGTGCAAACTTAGTGCAAACTGAGTTTGCAACACACAATTAACAGCAACTCCCACCAAACACATCTCAAATCAACTTCTTCTTGAGGACTCGAGCATCAGTCGCATTTAGAGTACAGACATCTTGATGAATCTTTTGAAAAAGATAAAGAATGCCGTGAAGGTCATTCGAAGCATGGGGGGCTGCGGCAGCAATTTTTTCCAACCACTTGAAGACGAAATAAATTTCTGTTTGGATGTAGAAGATTGCTGCTGCTCTACTTCTGAGCAACATTTCTATGACAAAGTTGAAGAAGAACTATTGCCAATACAGACCATTGTATCAAAGGAAAAATACGCAATTTCAAAGGAAGAAGATATTAGAGATGTTATTGTAGAACACATCCAAAATATAATACCAGAAGAAATGAAAAATGTGGAAGAAATATTGAGTCAATTTCAAAATAGAGAAGAAGAACTACTAGGAAAATTATTGTACATTCAAAGCAGAGCTAATGCAGCAAGGAAAAGGGAGCTATCTAGACGAATCGCAAAGAGAAATGCAAGGAAGTTCAAAAACAAGAAAAAGAATCTTTCAGGATGATCGGGAAAGTAATGTAAATATCAGGAGATGCAATCTAACAATTGGGAGGGGAAAACAAATCTATGTGGGTTCAAATCTAATAGAAAAAATACAATGGTTTGTTTTACCATTATCGCTTTTCAGGGGAATACATTTGAAGAAGCAGTTGCTGTACTCAGAAGCAAAAATAGAAAACAATTGCAAAAATGACATTATGAAAGAACGCCAACAAGTAAAATAGTGTCACCAAATAATAAATGGATAAACAGATTCCACCATCTCTTTCCCCGAGAAACTTTAGTAAAAAAGGAAGATCTTTGATATCTTATCTTAAAACATCCATTATTTACCACTGAACTTTGCTAAGATAAAAATCACAAGGATGTAGAATGTGCAGAAATTCAGGCACTTTCTCATCTTTCTCAATGGTGTGAACAGCGTGAAAGCGTTCAACTCCGTCTAGCCTTCTGAGTCATAAATTACAACGGAAATTTAGTAGATATCTCAATGGTGTCACGTGTGACAGCCAGATGACAGCTTTCAACTCCGTCTGCCAGAACACAATCTTCTGAGTCACACACACACCTCGTCTTCTTGGTAAACACAACACAACAACACTCAACAACAACAACAACACAGGCACCTGTATAAAAAATCAAAATAGATTCTTAAATCATTTGTAAATATACATAGCAAATTCTAATCAAGTATGTTGAAACTCTTTCTCTATTTCCAACTGATTTTCCGTCACCATACAATGGCATACATTGGCGATGTCAGAGATTACTCTAATAAATGCATTCGACCGCTGCAAGATGCAGATACGAACTCTGACAACTTTCTCTCAAAATCCGAGTACATTTCATACGTCCAGCTTTTCTCCTTTCCTCCCCATTTTGATGTAGATGTATTTGAAAGATTATTTCTTACTTTTGCTGTGGATTATAAAGAAACGATATGCTCCGAAAGCTGTATGCACAATGGTATCGTACAGAATGACTGTCTTCAGTCCTGTTTCAATGGCATTCCATTAAAGACAAGAGAAACATACGATGAATGGAAATTGAAAGAATTTCTCTACCTTTTTTGCGTGGTAACATTTGACGAAATAAACATTTTGAGTTTCGCTGATAATGGATCTAATAGATATACTTCAGCATCTGAAGTGACAATAGAATTGAGTTTTAACATGGCAAATCTGAAAAACATGACAGCTATTGATTTTGCAGAAGATAGTGACAGAGAAGACGGGTTTTTAAACCTATCTCTTTTACCAGCATTAGAAGGACTTAGAGAAAAAGTTCAAAGAGAACTTGTTCGGGAAAATGTTTTGCTAGAAATGAAGCATCCTGTTAAGCTCAATCATGTGGATAGCTTCATAAACATGATCATTGATGATTGTAAGTTTCGAGATGAAAAAGAGAAAATTATAGACATTGCTAGATTGGCTTTATGATTCTAATTCCTTTTTTTTTTCGTGAATAAACAGTATGCCCTGAATATGTTTTGAAAAGATATCCAAATGCAAAATGTCAAGAGTGGAGAGGGATAATCAAAATGAGAAATATAAAATTTTATTTACCTTTGGAAAATTTGTTACAGCTCGCAAAAGATATGGCTCTAAATTATATTGCGAATGGTGAATTATTTTCCAATATTCCTAGAGAAATCAAAGGGGATTATATAGTTTACCTTAAATTCAATGGGTCACCTCACAATTCTGCTCAAATGAAACTACTGATAGGAATAACTACTACAACAGCTCTTCTCCTGGTGATATCTTGTGGAACTGACAAAAAGAAAAAAATTTATGTCTTTAATAAGCATTGGAAAAGTCTACAGCCGTACAAGATTTATTTCCGCCTGAGAGACGAAAAAAGACTTATAAACACTGGAGCTCTTGCAAAGATAGAGACACACCTTCTCTCTAGATTGACCAAGACTGGCAACGAGAGCTCACATGTCCAGGGAGACTTCGAGCAAAGTAATTGCACTACAGTCGGAAATCATGAAGGGAAGATTTCTTCTGACTTTGGCTCTGAAGACTCCGGTGATAGTGATGTCGGGTCAAGCGGTTGGAGTTCTAGTGCAGGCATGTCATCAATCGAGACAGGGGTTTCTGATGAATTGAGAACATACCTTCTCTCTAGATTGACCAAGACTGGCAACGAGAGCTCACATGTCCAGGGAGACTTCGAGCAAAGTAATTGCACTACAGTCGGAAATCATGAAGGGAAGATTTCTTCTGACTTTGGCTCTGAAGACTCCGATGATAGTGATGTTGGGTCAAGCGGTTGGAGTTCTAGTGCAGGCATGTCATCAATCGAGACAGGGGTTTCTGATGAATTGAGAACATACCTTCTCTCTAGATTGACCAAGACTGGCAACGAGAACTCACATGTCCAGGGAGACTTCGAGCAAAGTAATTGCACTACAGTCGGAAATCATGAAGGGAAGATTTCTTCTGACTTTGGCTCTGAAGACTCCGATGATAGTGATGTTGGGTCAAGCGGTTGGAGTTCTAGTGCAGGCATGTCATCAATCGAGACAGGGGTTTCTGATGAATTGAGAACATACCTTCTCTCTAGATTGACCAAGACTGGCAACGAGAACTCACATGTCCAGGGAGACTTCGAGCAAAGTAATTGCACTACAGTCGGAAATCATGAAGGGAAGATTTCTTCTGACTTTGGCTCTGAAGACTCCGGTGATAGTGATGTCGGGTCAAGCGGTTGGAGTTCTAGTGCAGGCATGTCATCAATCGAGACAGGGGTTTCTGATGAATTGAGAACATACCTTCTCTCTAGATTGACCAAGACTGGCAACGAGAGCTCACATGTCCAGGGAGACTTCGAGCAAAGTAATTGCACTACAGTCGGAAATCATGAAGGGAAGATTTCTTCTGACTTTGGCTCTGAAGACTCCGGTGATAGTGATGTTGGGTCAAGCGGTTGGAGTTCTAGTGCAGGCATGTCATCAATCGAGACAGGGGTTTCTGATGAATTGAGAACATACCTTCTCTCTAGATTGACCAAGACTGGCAACGAGAGCTCACATGTCCAGGGAGACTTCGAGCAAAGTAATTGCACCACAGTCGGAAATCATGAAGGGAAGATTTCTTCTGACTTTGGCTCTGAAGACTCCGGTGATAGTGATGTCGGGTCAAGCGGTTGGAGTTCTAGTGCAGGCATGTCATCAATCGAGACAGGGGTTTCTGATGAATTGAGAACATACCTTCTCTCTAGATTGACCAAGACTGGCAACGAGAGCTCACATGTCCAGGGAGACTTCGAGCAAAGTAATTGCACCACAGTCGGAAATCATGAAGGGAAGATTTCTTCTGACTTTGGCTCTGAAGACTCCGATGATAGTGATGTTGGGTCAAGCGGTTGGAGTTCTAGTGCAGGCATGTCATCAATCGAGACAGGGGTTTCTGATGAATTGAGAACATACTTTCATATCTAGTTAGCATAAGTCATTTTTATGATTACTAGATCTCAGTCCCTCTGATTTTATTAATTGTAATTTCCCCAACTCCTTGTAGCCGGTACAATTTATTCAAACCGGATGAATACGTATTGCTTGGACTTTAATATTCAAGCAATCTGGCAATGAAATAAAACCTAGATTGTTTTTGTTTCTCGCTTATATGTTTTTGTTTCTGGATGCTGGACTTACTTTTTATGACAAATTATATAGTCTTTCCTTTTGAAGACCCCTTATAGAGGGGGTGTAGCATTGGGGTCTTGGTGGTGTGTTTTCAAGTTCAAAAAATATAATAGATCTTGGAGGGTTTACTTTTGCAATCAAAATTTGACTGCTCAACTTATGAAAATTTCATCTATCTAACTAAGTAGACAGGTCTGAAGTTGGATATCTATGCATATCTTTTATAATTATTTTTGTAGTTAACCCTCTTCTGCCCAGCTGTTCCAAACTGCTCCATTTACAGCAAATATCCTAAATTAATCAATATTTGATCAATTTGAGTGATTCCACTTGCACTATATTCCTTAACTACATAAATGGAGCATATCTATCACAAAGAAATGTTCGACTAGGTATATTTGTTGAAATATGATTGAAATACAAATATATGAAATTTAGTCTTTTGAGCTACACTACGCGGGTGGAAAACTCGTCTGCGTGGAAAACTCGTCCGGACGAGTTTTTGGTAGCTTCTTTGTGCAAAATTCAGAAAAGACTCATTTTCATACAAGTCTAAATAAACCCCAATTAGACCTCAACATACATCATTTTCAATGAAACTGCCATTGTACAAGTCTTGTATATACTCTAGACAATCATATTAGGCTGCTCAACAGACTTTGTAGCACGTTTATTGCACTACTAAGCCATTTGATATTTGTTGATTTTTGGGCTATTTTCTACGTGATTTCCTCGTACTTACTCATACCAGAAATCTCAAACTCGGACGATTTCATTAGTGGTCGAAGAATCCATGAAAACAATATCCATCCCATACAAAATATTTATCTTTATACTAGTAGAAGACATATCCGGCATGAGGTTTTTTGCGGGGTTTTGGCCTCTCATGTTGCAAATTGCAACATGGAGCCCTACGAGCGTTTCTACAAGAAAACCATACTGAAAGACACATTTTGAAGAAAAATCATAGTACAAAACACTAACAAAAATGATGCTATAGTATACTTGTTGTAAGAAAGGATTTTACATGTGTTTTGCTTCACACTAACATTGCATCTACTCTACCACACATGTTTGCAGTATTCTGCGTCCTCAGTTCACACACATATGTTGGATAGTCACATCTTACATATGGCCAAAAAGGGGGAAATTCACGATTTATGCCTACTTTGGCAACAAATAAAGTGTTACATAGGTACTTTTCAGACTTGAAACACACAACCTATGTCTTAAACAAATACTAAATAAAGTATATATACTCTCATTTTGATGCTTTACCAGACTAGATTGTAGTAATATTAGGTGCTCCAAGACAACATTTTTCTCATTGAGTCGTATCTTTGTGTCTGGAATTTCAATTGAGTGGCTGCAAAGCATTCAGGATCAATAACCTATCGTTAATAATGTGTGCATGATGAGTTCTCCCCCCTCTTTTTTTGCATACATAACATGAGACTATGTGATGTATATGAGTGAATGGAAGACACTCAACACTTCAGACACATATATTTGACCATGTTCTATCAAAATGTGCACCAAAACATGTATCAAATCATTTTGCACTAGACGTATTATTAGCATTATTTCTACTAGTTATTTCTATTTTTATCGTGTATTTTCTGTGACTTTTGTGCTCCCATATGGTTTTCACGTAGGAATGCCCGTAGGCATCTCATGTTGCAAATTGCAACATGAGAAGGGGGGAATGTTGCATATTGCAACATGAGGGCTCAAGCCGGATTTGTCTAATACTTTTGTATTTCTACAACATTTTTTTTTCAATTGTACATAGAGATTTGCATTATCCGTTAGTAGTGCACTTGCTTCCAAATTTTTTCAAAGACCCGGAAAAAAACTCGTCCGGACGAGTTTTTTGCCCGCGTAGCTACAGGCCTATGACTTTTGTGATTTTTTGACCACTTTTCCCAGCAATCCTCACAAATAGGCTTTCAGCAAGATAGACACCCCAAACATGATGACTTACAATGTTTTCTCCTTTCTTCAAATGGCAGTTTGGATAATGGAGGTTGTAGATCTTTCATGCATTGTTTAGAGTAGGAACTATACTTGTTGATAGCCTCACATTATGTACAATGAACTGGGACTCATTTCTTTTTTCCATTTTTAGATTCATAATTAAGTTTTGACCTATCATGGAAAATACATGTAGTGTGCCCAAGTCTGCAGAAAAAGCAGTGCTTACAATTGCAAGGGAGAGTATTTTTGTTAACCCACTTAGGTCTTCAATTTGGATCCGATGGATTTTTCCAGTAAAGTTCAATCCCGCATCTGACCAATGCTATTCCAAGATGAATCTGCATTCTTCTTCTTCCATTATTTCTTTTTGTATACAATTTCCAGTGTGGATTTTCTTCCTTTAAAGATGTCACAACAATGTAACATCCATGAACAACTAGGTCTGCTTGGATGCAGTCTACATCCTTTATAATATTTCATAATACGTAGTGGATCTAAAAAGAACTTTAGCTTAGATGGAAAGGATAAAATGGATCTAGGTGCTTGAGCAACCTTGTACATCCAATCCAAATCACATCCTTTGCTGTTCCAAGCAACAAGGACTCCAACTTCACTTTTGCCAATATTACGATCAATGAAAGAGCAGAAGTTATTCCAGACCACATGAAGAGATTCTGCAGAAACTTTACTAGGGTGCCTTGCATGTAACCTGTGTGTTGCATTGCATGCAGTTGTATTCCACAGTGCATTAGGACTGGGTTGACATATTCATTGAATGTATGAACCTCTCTCTCTCTCCATTTCCATTTTGGATACGGAAGATTTCAGCCAAAATATGTAAAGTGGATCTACTAAAGTCAAACAGGACTGGGGAATTCCAACTGTATCTCGCCTGTTGCTACTATCACTTGAATCACTTTGATGAAGCAAGAAATTTGTTGCATGAATATAAAGGTCAAGATTTGGGATTAAAGCAAAGGTTGAATCTCCATCTTTTTGGAGAAGAGAATCTATTAGCAGAGCCTGAATCAACTCTTATTCAAAACAAATTATCTCATGCTTCTTACTTGTTCAAAAGTGGTAAATTTGAAGAAGCAACTTCCATCTATAAAGATCTCCTCGGCGAAGATGATACCAATAAAGCTTTGTACGTGTATCTTGCTCTTTGTTACTATGAACAAGGCTGCTTTGATTTTGCTTTAAGCAATATTGAGGAATACGAGAAGGAGAACCAGGATAGTCTTTTTGTTACGAACTTGAAAGCAGCAATTTGTTTTCGACTCGAAGGTGGGTATGCGGCGTGCAAAGAATTGAAAGCTATGAATATTGACAAGGATTCTTTTCAAAAAGAGCACCTTTTGAAACACAATTGTTTTCTCCGAGGGTGAAAATGAAAAAACCTTTGAAGTATTATCGTCTCTAGAGATTCCTGAAGCTAAGGTCAATCTTGCCTTGTATCATATTCAAATGGGGCAAGTGGAGCAAGCACAACTTGCTTTGAGAGATGTTCCTAATAGTACTTCATCTCACGAGATAGCTGCCAAATCAATGGTCAGAACACAGGAGGGTTTCAAAGAAGATGCCATTGAATTTTTTTGAAAGATCAGGAAATTATGATAGAGATACAGTCCCTGGACGACAATGCATGGCATCAGCATTAATTTTGAAGCAAGAATTTGATAAAGCAAATGTCTTTTTAGAATCAGTACAAGAATATCTAACTGGTGACGATATCTTCAATTGGAATTATGGGTTGTCCTGGGAATTGTGAAGAAGCAGAAAAGATCTTACTTCAAGTAAAAAATGAAGAAATGTTAGAGGAGCTCCTTTATAAAAGTGGCTTTCTTGATGTTTCATTCATAACGGTGCCGCATCACGGGCTATGGATCTTTATCCTTCTCGTAGAGACCAGCAAATCGAGTTTCTCACTGATGCAGCAAATGCATATTTTCTTTCAAAAGATTTCGAAATTTCAAGCAAAGCTTTTTTGAAAAGAAAAGAACTAAACCAAGATGGTGACCACTATTTGGCCGTAAAGAGTTCGACGTTGGCTGCACTACAAACCTATGTCGACAAAGAGGTTCCAAGTAAATATTCTTCTTGCGTTAAGTCATTATTGAACAAACTACAAAGTCATCTTCAGCCGAAAGAACGTAGTGCAATTCTACCTCCTTTGTACGAATGGTATGATAGTCTTTAACTCTAAATCTATCAAGAATATTATCATAATCCAACTCTTCTAATCCATGTAGCATCTTCTTTTATATCATTACATCACCATATCATTACATCACCCTATGAAATTACAGTAGCTCGAAGTCATCCAACTTATCATTGTACCTTTGAACTGTTTTGCGAACCTTGGAACTGTCGACCCATGTTACGAAATCTTCCATATTTCTAGTAACAAGAAAAGCTGGATCTGTGACTACGTTTGGCCCTACACGAACTTGTCCTTGCTCGACAAATGTGCAAGCAGCCCTTATAGTTTGTGCCATCTTCATCCTTACCATTACAACCGGTAACCTCCTTCTACATATAGCAGATGTGGTGATTTCCTCTGCCTTTTGCAATGATTTCTTGGTGGTAATTAATCCCATATTGAACATTTTATCCAAAAGTTGATCAGTCATGGCAATTCTAAAAGGATCATCTGGTTTCAATGTCTTGATTTTTGCAGACAGATTTTGAATGCTTCCGCAAATTTTATTATAGGCCACGTAATCTTCTCTCTTTTGAATATGATAACGTCTCATGATTTTGGCCACTTTGATGTTTTCTTCTCCTTTCCATGAATAGAGGGATACTTTACGTAGCAGCTTTTTCTCGTGATGCTTTAGCTCTCTCATCTTTGCGACTTGTGATTAATTCTAAAAAGGTAAGGTTGTTTTCAATGGATATCAGTCTATGAAAAAGTCTATGTGATGTCAACCAATGGATATGGTAAGTGCATGAATTGATGAATGAAAGTGTTGCATTTCTGCTGTCTTCTGTCAACCTTTTCTTTGTTGCAATCAACGACAGCCAGTCAAAGTCTTTCCAAAAAAGAAATGTTGGAAGATTCTCATCTCAGAAACCTATGATATGAAATATAAAAACATACTTAGGTTATGATACCTCCAGCACCAGTCAAAGTCAGTCAGTTTTTCAAAAAAAAGTTTACCGCTTACTACACAAAATTGACATGGTCCAGTCTTGCCTTACATTGTCTCAATCTGCTGTCAAAATAAGCCTTTTCCGCCAGTAGTGCTTAAGTAAATTATCTAATTTTCTCTAATTTGCCAGGCAGGCAATCAGTTGACTCCAAGATCACTTTTCTTTTTTTGATTATTCAACAACGAACCTTACTACTTTCCCTTGTAATTACATCGAGTTGTTGATTGGAGACCAGAGTTTTTCAAACTTTTTCATTTAGCTTTTTCATCTTTATCTTGTGGCTTTCCCTCTTCTTCCCTTTGGAAAAATGGCTGTCTGTGAGCATCCTTCTACTACTACTAGCATCTACACTGATTCAGAATCTACCATGAACACTTTGACTACGGAACCGAGCACTGATACATGTTCCGAAGGCTCTGCTGTTGGTATCATTTTGGATTCAGGTGGAGTAGAGAAGAAGCATGATTCCTCGCCAATGGGTACGCGGCGATCTACGAGACTTTCAAAAAGCCAAAAACATATTTCCGGAGAAACTTCAGATGACTCAGACCCACACATAGACGTTGGCGATGTGTTGTTACACGAAGAGGAGAAGTTGATGAAGAGTGAAGTGAATCAGAAAGATCGACGGGAAAAGCAGATGTTGGCTGTTGCAATCGTGAAGAATGCGGTAAAGCAAGAAGAGGAGTCTTCGGGTCAAGGAAATCAAGGTCAAAATACATGTGCAAATGGTTCGCAAGAAGAGAATGCATGCATGTCTAGCCGAAAACGACAAAAGGTAGAAGCGCAAAAGGGAAGTAGTGCAACGACGGTGAATTCGAGTGTGAGAAAACCTGTAGAAGCAGTGGCGACAAGAGCAAGTACGAGATTGAGAACGAAAGCAAGTAGTAATGTTGGACCTATGGCTGTTCCTAATCCTATTTTGTCTTCGCCTGCACTTAAGGCAACTCAGAGTTCTGTGCCTGTAACTAATGCAGCTCAGAATGTATCAAAAGCAAAAGTAAAAATTGAACCAATTGCGACAAATATGGCGACGAGAAAACGTACTGTGAGAAGAAATTCATCTGCTCCGGCTCAACCACTTCAAGCACCAATTTCTGCACCATTGCCTGATAACACACTTGCAACAATAAAAGAGGAACCAATGGCAACTGCAACTCTGCCAATACAAGCAGATATTCAGCCAGAGCCAGTTTCTCTTCCATCGAGAAGACGAATATTCTCAATTGATCTCGATCGTAAGTATTTCTTTCTTCTTTAGTGGAATGCCTTGTCAGCATTTGATCGTATTATTAACATATTATGTCAATTTGCTCTTTCTTTACAGCTGAAGGTTTTGACTTTGACCTGAGTATTGCAGTTGGCGATTATAACGAACCAAATGCAGATTTACCACCTATCACTTCTTCTTCAAATACCGTGAATATCAACCCAGCGGCGTCACGGAAAGCTTCCGATGCCAGTGCCACTCCCTCAGACATTCCAATGTACAGAGGTAGAGGCTTGTCCTTTGAACTGTTTTCATTTGGGTTGTCAAATGAGACCTCAAATGATCTTAATATCGAAGCATTGACTGGTGGTCGTCCAAGAGGTGATTCCATCATCTTTGATCCAATCAGTTTCTCTGATGGAGGTATTCATGAGGAAACAGCACTTCGCAAACTAAGAAGGAAGTCATTTGACATGAATGAGACCGATGAAATTCAACTGTTAAACTCTGGAGGATTTGTGGAAGCATCTCCTGCCCAGATACAGGCTCCACAACAGCCTGTCCCTCTTCAGACTTACTCTCAACCAGCTGTTGCGAAAGCATCAGTTACCATGTCTTCGATTCCAAATCCTGTGTCTTCAGCTCCTGTTGTTACTTCAAGAAGCAAATCTACAGCTTCTAGAAATTCCCGTGGAGTTGGTAGAGTATCTGCATCAATTCATTCACCAAAATCTGGTGTCAAAGCAAAACATCATCTCTCTGTAGTTGGAGGTAGTCAATCATCAAAGGAAGATACACTACATATGCCACAAGGCAGCGCTGCTGCGGCTGCTGCAGCAGCTTCTCTTTCTTCTCAAATATTACAACAGTCGATGAACGGAACAATATCGCATACATCGTGCCCTATGGAGCTTCTTAATAAGGGAGGAAGAATTGGAATTTATCTTCCTGAGGCTCGAAGAGAGCGTATTGCCAAATTTCACTCCAAGAGAAAGAATCGTATTTGGAGAAAGCGTATCAAATACGACTGTAGAAAGAAGTTGGCAGATAGTAGACCTCGTGTAAAGGGCCGCTTCGTAAAGAGTTTGGAAGAGTAAAACATTCACATTTTATTTATGTTGGGGTATTACATTCAATACAAATACATTACGCAAATGTTAACGTGTACTATAACAAAATATGTATTTTTTACTAAAATCAAATGAACTTCCCACATTTTTTGAATAAATCTTTTCGAATTTGAAACTCATCTGCAGTGGCGATTCAGTCAAGTATTCAAATTTTCTTACTTCACAATCTTGATGCTGTTTGGACGAAAGCTTTTGTAGAAATCATACAAAGTAGACCCCGATGTCCATCTGATTTTATTCATTACTTATCATAATTTTCATGGACAGATCAACCAAGGTTGGCGAGTCCTCTGCATTGTCCTCTGTTCTGTCAACCTTTCTAAAAAAGAAGAACAACAGTAATCTAATCGATTTGTTGAATTCAATCAAAAGTAAATCAGATTTCGTCTATGCCAGTAGATACCTCACTCAAGAGAGTTTGAGTTTAAATTCATCTCGACTGAAAGAGTTGCCAACTAGCTTCAAAGCATTTTCTATGATAAAATGGCTTGACCTCTGTAATAATCAATTACATTTCGTTGATGCAGTCTTCAGTTGCAGTGAATTGGAAACTCTATTGCTTCGAAATAATCAGCTTTCGTCCTTTCCTTTACAAGTAAAGCTACTAAGAAAATTGAGGTTGATTGATTTGAGTGAAAACAATTTAGTTGAGGTTTCCATCGAGGTCTTGGAATTACCTGCACTTGCTCAACTCCTTCTCGATGATAACTTGTTTCAAAGGTTCCAATCTTCAATCACAAACAAATTCGTTACAGGGGATCTCAAAGACTTTCAAGAAGTGAAGGACCCCTATACGGGAGAAAATGTATTTTTCAATAGAGAGAGAGGTGTTGCTCTGAAATCCATGCCGAAGAATTCAAACGGTGAAAAATCTACAGTATACAATTTACAGAAATCTATCAAGTCTCAACTACTTTGTCTATCCCTGTCAGGCAACAATTTAAGAGAGATACCTGTAGAATGTATGGTGGAACTAGAAGATGTCAACCTGTCCAATAATGAGTTGACATCCATCAAAGAAGTTTTGAAGTTACCAAAACTCAAAAAATTGAATCTTAGCAAGAACTCCCTGTGCGAAATAAAGAATGAGTTTCAATCATGTCGTCTAGAAAGTGTAGATCTATCTGAAAACAAGTTCAAAGCATTCCCTTTGTCTTTGTTGAAGCTTTCTAAAACTATATCATTTCTTAATCTCGAAGGAAACTCTATAACAAGTATTCCGGATGATGTTGGTTTCATGCAAAAATTGCAAAGTCTTAATCTTCGAGGTAACAATTTGGATGAAAGTTTGACAACTCGAGATACACCGACAGTTCTCTGGCAATTGAGAGAGTCGGCTCTTACCAAAAAGAATGGCGATGTTCCTAAATCTAAACATCTAGAAGATGAAATAAATTTCAATGAAGCAGTTGATGAGGCTTTGGAGGCAAAAGAACTATGCCTCCGAAACTTTACTTTGCTGGATCAACAAAATTTCGAAATAAGTTCATCTCTAGAAAGAATCGATTTGAGCTTCAACCTTTATGTGGACAAATTTGCTTGGCCAAAAGCTCTGCATAGGTTACAGAAACTTGCTTTTAATTCATGTAACTTATCCTCTATCCCATTTTCACTTGAAAGATTGGCACGTTTAAAGCAACTAGAGCTCAAGAACAATCGGTTGGAAGAACTTCCTAAAGAAATTGGCAATATGAATGAACTCAGTATTTTAGATGTGAGTTGCAATATGTTGCAAGAGATACCCAAGTTGAATTGTCGGAAGCTGCGGAATCTCTTTCTTGACTCCAACCGTATATCTTCTCTAGAACCACTTCGACAATGCCGTTGGTTGGAGGTACTATCCGTTTCTAATAATAAAATTCGTAGTGTCAACAATACACTCAGTGATTTGGAGCAGTTGCGAGAGCTGAATATTTCCCATAATGATATCTCAGGAGACTTATCAATTGACTTTGGCATCATGAAGCTTGAAAAGATGAATTTGAGCCACAACAGAATTGTTCAGCTAGAGGACGATTTCTTCACGCCATCTCTTTGTGCTTCCCTTGAGGTCCTTCATCTTGAAGGGAATGAGTTGGTGGTTCTACCACAAAGTCTCCGTGATATGGAAAGGCTGCGCCATTTAAATTTAGACATGAACCCTTTGGAGTCACCTCCTCTTTCCTTATGTTGCGAAGGTGCGGGGACAATCGTCAAGTATATGGAATTGCGTCACGCATCAATAGCGAGGTTGGTACAAAGCATGAAAAAAGGAGGTAAGTAATAACTTTTTGTCCACAGTTTTTCATTTCGTGAATACTGACTTTTTAGCATTACACAATTTGTCGATAAGGCATTACACTTCGTTCAAATACATTTCACCCTGGTACCTCAGAAAGGTGGATTGGATGAAACTAAATATCTTCTTGCTTTTCAATATGTCTCACCGCAAGGTCCAGTTGCAAAAATTGTCAAGAAATCACTTGGAAAACAAAACAGGATTTTGGTATTGCGCAAAGTTATACTATCAGAAGAAGAGTCAGAACGAGAAAAGTTTGAATCTAAGTTGTTGGAGAAGTACTTTGAAAAAGTCTTGACAAAGTTTGTTAAATGGAAACAGTCTAGATCGGGGGCTAGATCATTACAAGCCGAGACAAATCATAGACTTCGCTTGGCCAAATCTCAGCTCAAAAGAAAGAGAAAAGAATTGGTAATTGCAAGAGCAAACGCTTCAGATAGGATCAAGGCATTACAGGGTGTTAAAAGTGAAGAAGACATCGTCGCAGTCAAAAATGAGATGGATATGCAAATTTAGAGTCTTGATAAAGACCTTGGTATTCTACAAGATAAAGTTAGTATGGAAAGAATATCTTTAATCAAGCTTGCAGAGATGGACATGATATGCAAATATTGCTTTGAAGTTTACGAAGAAATTTACCGCAATGGTCGCTCTAATGCCAGATTGAAATGTCTTCGTCGGCCTTGGGATAATGATTTCTCTAAACATGGAGACAGTCTAGAGATCATACACTCTCCTTTGACTA